>CM062819.1:78040945-78683832 GCA_031772625.1 Pinus tabuliformis | reverse complement strand
TTGTGGAGAGATAGCATGAATGCGGCAACAGACATGAACAAGGCAAAATGTATACTGATGGATCACTTTCTGATGAAAGAATGATGACATGATTGACTTGTGGATGAAATTGATGGATTGTTTGTCCCTATGAATAAGTCCCAAAAGATGAACTCCTTAATGAAGAAGAAATTCATGACATCGAAGGAGGGACTCTTCAAAGCATTTGGTTGTCTTTTCATCTCCACCTGAGGAGCTGCTGTAGGTCCCTAATTAAGAGTAAGCCAGGAAACAAGTTTCTTACTTGGAAGAAACTTGGAAATTCCTAAGCCAAGAGGTATATTAGCATTCCTTCCGTAGGAATGAGTACATTCCTTTATTGGAATAGATAAGTCCTCCTAATTGGGAGGAGAGATAAACACCTCATTTTGGTCATCGCTTGGGAAGATAGAATGGAGGATTTGGTAATCATCTAGCATCCGATGCTCTTTTAGGAATTAGATTGGTCATCCAAGATAAGAGTAGTCATATATAAACGATATTCTTTGAGGACTGGGAATCCAAGATAAGAATAGTCCTGATGGAACACACCCTGAGAACTTGAGTGGGGTATGTTCTGGGAGAGACAATGATGAGAGTGTCTATAAATCATTGGTCTCACCAACATTGAGCTTAGATCTTGTGGAGAGATAGAGTTGTTAGTCAAGGCCTTGCTATGTGACAATGCTGGTTGATATGATGCTATAAAAATGGGTTACCAATCTGATTCTTCTTATGAGAAATTATTCAGATTGAGAATGACCAAGTACCATTATGAATACCTCCCTAGTTAAGAGGAGTGTTGAAAAGTGTAACTAGGTTCGGTCTTCATAATAACATGTGTAATTACGATTTTTATTTAATTGATGTAAAGAAGAAAAATAAAATGAGTTATGCTTGCTTCATCGGTTCCATGAGCAAGAGATTTTATTCTTAGATGGCTCCCATTGATAGCCTTTAGGATTTGTCATAAAATTCATATAGAATAAATGTCATGTATGAAGAACCCTTCTTAGGCATGTTACTAATGTACATGAGTATATAGAATTATCAAGAAGCCCTCCAAAAACAAGCACCAGTTACTCCTCTTCAAGTCAGCCTCAAGATCAAGTGAAGAAACCATGTCATCTTTCCTAATATGGAGACACACCTATTCGATTCATAGGTCGACTTATTTATATGGGACAAACCATTATATATATGTGGGTAGGGTCTTCACATTTTGACAGTCAAGTAGTTTAGATTACTTCTAAAATTCGGGTGTCAAATTGCAGAAGGAACTCAGATAGGAGATGAAGGAACAACGAGGATTTGTTTAGGGCTAATCACAGAAACAAATGTTCAGATTTATGAAAGAAGGATCGGTGCTACACAGTAGTGAACATAGTTCAGACAAGGATATGTCAACTACAGTTCGGTGCTATGAATAAGTCATAGTTTGGTGTTGTAATGGAGACCACAGTTTGATGGTATGAAGAAGCTACAGTTCAGTAATATATCACAGTGATTCGGTGTTATCTCAGTCTCACAGATTTGGTGCTATCTTAGCTTCGGTGCTGCTACATTTAGGTGACATTACAATGATATGTTTCGGTGACATCTCAAGTGTGCCTACAGTTCGTTGCTATGCTCAGATAGGAGATGATCTCAGTTCGTTTTAATGCTATCATTGTAACTATGTCTCTGAGCTAAGAAGGTCAAAGTGGAAGAGGAGTCAAGAAGAAGAAAAGGAGCATAAGGCAATCAAGAAAACTAGTGTCTTGTACTTGGAGTGGTTAATAGGTCAAGGGTCTTGGTCTTGGAGTGACTAATAGGTCAAGGGTATTGGTCTTGGTATTAGTTAATTGGAATCTCTATAAGAAGAATTTGTGTGGGTTTTCCTCTCAAGGAGTGAGAGGTTTTGGCCCTGGCTCATAGCCTACATTCTATGTCTCTTGTATATTTATGTTCATGCATTGGTAGTTATTTGATGAAGAAGAACACTAATAACTTAAGTAAAAGATGATCCTAATCTAAAGTTGTAAAAATAACTCACAAGCATTACTAATTGTAGAGAAATCACCTAACTATTGATGCCCTAGATTTCTCAACACGTTACACCTAAGGGTTTGTTTCTAGGCACAAATTAAAGAATCAATTTATCATATTTAAATAGATGTCCTAGTCATTGGTCTCCATTCACCCATAAACTACCTCTAGGAAGACAACAAATGATATGCCCATAATTCAATCATGTGTGGCTCAAAACCTAAGTAGATAAAGGATTTATCAACTGATATGGAAGTGTTCCATATGCAAAGTACTATTAGTCATTAGCAAGATGAAGGTAGTTACAAGCTTGTTGGGGCAGGCAAAATTTGAAGTTTCAAGTATAGAAAGGATGAGGAAAAACCAGCCGAACTTTTGAGGCCCACAGTTTTCAACTCTAAAATTAGATTTTGACATATCAATCGAAAGAAACAAATTTTTGACTATGTCTCAATTATCCACCCTAAATTTTAATATGAGGCCAAGAATTCTAGAAAAAGTTGAGAGAAAGCTATAGGTTTTCTAAATGGGCAAAAAAGGGGCTAACATGTTGTACCATTCCATAGGGCATAACTTATATCCTAGAGGTAGGAATGATGCATACATATAGTCAATAGAAAGCTATTGACAAGAACAATATTTTGGAAAACTTAGACTTTGTTTTTAGATGAGAATTTTGGGACAAAATCTCCCAGAAAGCTATAGATGCTAGAAAAATATATAATCATTTAAAATTTACGGAGGGCATATATTTCAGTCCAGGAATAAAAAATTGATGAGAAATCAATGGAAATACATTGAATGGAATATCATGATGGTGAAGTCATAATTGGAATCTGATAGGAAAGGTAGGAGAAAACATCTGGGTAGTTACAGGTCGTGATGACTTTAACAGTGACATGGGGATTGGAATAGGAAAATATTGGATAAATGGTTTCCAATATAACCATGCAATAGATAAATATATAACAATAACAGAAGAAGCTATATGAGGTACAGGTGGTTGGTAAATTTGAGAATGAAAACCATTAAGCAGGGGAAATATTTTAAACATTTCACTTGTTGTTTGACTTATGAAATTGAATATGATGAGTATGTGTGTTGTATACGCACATATGTAGGTGATATATATATATATATATATATATATATATATCTATATATATATATTATATATTATATATATATATATATAATATATATATAAATATATATATATATATATATATATATATATATTATATATTATATATATATATATATATATATATTATATATGCATGTAATTTAGTGAGAATATGCTTGATGATTACATGTTGTTTAACAAAAAATGTTGTGGTATCTGTTAGTGTCAGTCTTTTCATACTTCCATCAGGGATCAAAATCTGCTCTTTTGCATTTTCATAGTAGGAGTCCCATACTGTAAATTTTTCATCACTCCATTAGGTCATGATATATGTATCCACTGATGGTTGTTTTCTCTTCAGCTCCTCCCTCATAGACTGTACTTGTTGATCCTCCTTCATATTGTTTTCAGTCATGGTTCATAAACAATTTGCAGTCCATTTCATTAGGTCCTAGGGTTTGATTTCATTAGGTCTAGGGTTTCATTACCAAGGTCAAGAAACTGATTTTCAAATGCCAATAAAGGTCAGCAAGGGTATGAGGATGATCAATAAATCAAGCATGATGGCTTGAAAGTCACAGCTACTGAAATTTTTATTTTTGGAACCTAATGTAATTTTCACCTCAAAAACATGTTTTTGAGGTGAAAATAAAGTATTTTGAATTTATTGTATTTATTATGTAATTTTAAGTTTCTATATGTAATAATGGATCTCAGCTGCATCAGAAGAATTCTCCCTATTGCAAGACACACCAACACTACAAAAATCAAGTCAGTTTGAGCATTTATCCACCTGCAAAGACACAATGAGAAAAGGCATTAAAAAAACAGAGTTTTGAAAAAGACAAGAAACATTTGAAAGTGGGTTTTTCAAAAGTGAAAAATCAAAATGGACTCCTATTTAAACTCTTACATTTCATTTTCTAAAATCATTATGTTCATTTAGCAAGCAAGGAGTCCAAAGGTGAGAAGAAAAGGCGAAATTCAGTGAGTTTTGGGCAAAATAAGAATGCTGCTGTGCGTTGGCTGAGTGACATTACGCTTCTGGGTGAAACAGGTTGGCGTTGCGCATAGGAGACAAGGCGTTGCGCGTCTGGAAAAGTTTTGCAGTTCAAATTAACACGGGCGCTGTGCGTAGAGCTAGGCACTGCGCGTCTGGGCAAAGGCACTACACGTTGAGCATCAAGCCTCCAAACCCTCCATAACTTCAAAAAATCATCAAATTGTCTGCTCTTTTCCTCTTTCCAAGTAAGTTACCCTCCTCACCTTCATTTTTTTCTTGCACATGAAAGTCATAAGCGCCATTCTTCATGATTAAAATTAAACCCTAGTTTGCTCTATTTATTCTACAAAACCCTAAACCCCTTTGTTTCTTCCCATCACCTATCATTAGAGCTAGAAACCCCTCTTTACATCACTACTGATCCCCTCATCTATATTCCTTAATTATATCCCTCATTCTAAAACCCCCCCTCACTCTCATAATCTACCCTAATACATCCCTTCACTCCTAGAAGACTCCCACTCATTCCCTTTATCCCTTTCTAGGAGTGTGCCACCAAAAAACCTTGAAAACATGGATAAAGAAGACTATGACTATGAAGAGGAAAACACAACTAGTGACAGCTCAGCAGATAGAGCTAGGCAACACAAAAAACCTCATAAGGGAGGTAGAATTACAAGAGAAGAGCCATCAAACCTTAGGGAATTGCAGGCTTCTCAGTTGGCTATTTCATATTTTAGATATCTTGGATGCTATGAGTTCTGTGAACAAGTGGAGAGAGTCCAATACCACCTGGAGCTCACCAGAGTCTTTGTAGCTCATCTTCAAAACAACAAAGTGACTCTTGTTGGGGTAACTTTCATAGTTTCACCATCCATCATTTCAGATGCCACCAGGATTCCTAATGTTGGTGAGAAGTGGTATAAGGCCCAAGATATTGATGAACATTATTGTGAGCCTTACATTAAAGCTCAGTACAGAAATCAGGTGAAGAGGCTCTTTCCTATCAAATTTCTTGAGAACAAGTATTTCCCCTTGATGAGAATCATCATCAAATATTTCACTTGTGAGGGTAGATTTTCCAGGCTGTACACTTATCACATCAGGCTCCTCATGCATTTTACCAAGGTGAAAATGTTAAACCTCCCATACTTTTTGTTCAGGAACATTGAGAAGATGGCTTATCTTGTGCAGAAGAAGCCATACCCTCAGTAGATGAGCAACCTCTACCACTACTCCTTGATCAAAATTCTTGTTCTTCATCATCTCAGTCTCCTCAACATCCCTTGGGAGACATTTATTGCTCATGACATATTTAGGGGTCCTCAAGTTCCTTCACCAGTGTCTCAAGAAGCAGGGGGACCTTCCAGTCAAGTGGAAACGGGAGAAGAGATCAAGGAGACAAGAACTGCTGAGGTGCCAATTTACTTGACCTATCAGAGGGGCACAAGGAGATTATTTGCAGCTACTAGGCAAGTGTTTGCTCCACGAGATGTGGAAGGGACCTTGCCTTCTTCATCAGTCCATAGGAAAATGCTAACTCCACAGGATGTGGAAGGGGATTTGCCTTCTTCATCAACACAGTAGGTACAATAGTTGCACAAGGGAAAATAAATGATACCAAATGATGATGAGGAGGAAAGGGACTTTGACTTGGTAGAACATGATGAACCTGAGCATCCTGACATTGAGACCATTGATTTAGAGGCTCAGGAGAGGGAAACAATAAAGGACATCATCATATAGGAAAAGGAAGCTCAAATACAAGCTTTGATGGACAACCTAGAGAGGGCCAAGTATGTCATCACATACTTAGAGTAGGAAAACAAACAGTTGAGTGACAAACAAGTCCTCATGGAGCTAGAAGTGCTCAAGGCAAAACGACAAAGTGACAAAGAGGCTCATGTCACTTTGACTCCTATTGAGCAGGAGATTGAAAAGGATAGGGAGATTTGGCTTGAGAGAGTCAATATACACCTTGAGAAGCTGCTACAGAAGGCCAACAGAGACAATCAGATGATAAGGCACATGGCCTATCACTACAGGACCCAGAGCAAGATTTGCAACATGAGGATCAAGAGAATGAAAGCTAAGCTAAGGCTGGCCTTGAAAGGAAAGAAAGAGGAGGATAGACTTAGAATGTTGGCTGAAGCCTCCTTGGCTCATCAAAGCACATGATGGTGGTGCTTCACACAAATTTTGGGCAAGTTTTGGGAAAATTTTGTCATTTGCAAATTTTGAATTTTAATACATAGGAAAACTGCCCAGAAGCGCAGTGCCACTGGCGGTGTGCTTTTCCTAGGGGCATCCAATGGAGGAATGATTTACATTTTTGGATTCAGGGCAGTGAGGACATGCACCCTAGAAAGTTTCAAAGTTTTTGGAGTAGAAATGGTCCACCAAAAGGTCCAAAAACACTCTAAAAATGACCTTTCTGCCACTTTTTGGACACACAGAAGCAACCTTGGGAAAATCAAGTTTTGAGGGGTCAAATGAGCTCCAAATGTAGAAATTCTAGGTTTTCTAGAAAATAGACTTGAATACCTTTCCAATGAGCTATCATGGGCTCAATTTGGATTCTGGGAAGGTCTCCAAAAGGGGCCTGAACGTGGCGCTACGCGTTGAGCCAGTGGCGCTGCGCGTAGGGCAAATTTTGCTCAGGACGCCTATTTTTCCAGTTTTTCACTATGATTGTGGATTTTCTCTCATGATGGATATTTTACCAATGTAAATGATGATTTGGCATGTAATTATGGTAGGTAAATAGTGATAGAGGGTAGATTCATTGGATTAAAGGTTGTTTTGAGGGCAATGAATCAGTTTCCCCTCTTTTAGAGGCAAGTTGTTAGGTGGCCTGGAACCCAGTTCCTTGTTTAGAGTTTGTTGAAACAACTCCTCTTCTCATGGATTCGACCCCTGAGGCTAGGATGAGTGGTTTTGATGCCTATATCATGTGTTTTCTTAGTCATTTGTAGAGGTTGGACTCACTTGGATGCTCAGAGCTTGATTGTACATCATTGTAAGTAGTTTGGCAAGGAGATTAATAGGATTTGCAGCTATTTTTATGGGATCCCTGTGGTATTTTAGCACAATTTCTTCTTTTGTAATCATTTATTTACATGTTTTATGTATGCCATCACCCATTTCATTGCTTCTTATTGAATGTTATCAAGTTAGATAGGTAGAATCCATTGTAAGAGTGCTCTGCCTTGGGAAATCATTCAATATTTCATGTTTTCTACTATTTGAGAAGGATCCATGATTGTCACATGCCCTTCTCAGGTCCTCATCAGTCTTAAAAACCTCACACCATTAAACCAAAAGTGCTAAATCCTATGCCTACCTTTCCCCATAGAACACCCTGCATTTCTGACCTAATTTCCCAAACCTAAACTACCCAGCTCCATCTAATCCAACGAAACATCAACCAAACCCAATCAAAACTCCCGTGCTACTATACCTAGCCTAAAATCCTTACCTGATATAGTCATCTCGACTGAGATTCTAAAGGAGAGATCCCTCTCCTGGCCTTGTAGGGCTAGCTACAAGGCTAAACTTGGTTTGTGGTTACCCTGGAAGTTGCCTCCTTCAGCCTGAGGTAAATCTAGGTGATAATAGTATCTATGCAATAAATGAACTGGAATCTAATCAAGGTTATTGTGTTGTTGATCATGCGGTTGTTGAGGAGAATAAGCATACAATGCAAAAAGTCTATAGGTTTGTGCTTTTGAAAGCCTTGGAAAGGTAGATCGCCTAAGCGATTGTAGTTAGTGAAGGGGATGCCTGAGTGTGGGAGGGTGAGTGCAACTAGGGAAGATGATCTAGTCTGTATGAATCCAAAGAGGATGGTTCAAGGGGCTGAAGAGTACGTGGAGGCCTCGGAAAAACAATATCTTGGAGGCTATTTAGGCTTGGTACCCTGGATAATGAAGGGTATTGTGTATGTACCTGGTAATGACCAAGTGGATTCCCATGAACATGACACTTTATCAACTCTTACATATTGTAGGCATATGTTAAAGAATTAACACCTTGGAGCATCTCAAGGCAATGAATGATTCAGTGATTAAATCAGTCAATGAGCCCTAGGTTGGACTCTGAAATTAATGGAAGTGTGATTATTCGGCTAATCACACTTTATTTGATGCATCCTGAGTTGAGATCCTAGGTGGCTCTGAGAGCTTTGGACCTGGTTTATAACTATGGTAGCTATGGAGTTCTAGAGGGAACTTGATTTGATGAGATAATCAGTGAGTCCTAAGCTTAGAATCTATAATTGACCAACGAGTTGGTGAGCCCCGTGCTTAGACTTTGTAACTGATTAAGGCATGGTTATTCAATTAACCATGCTGAATTAGATGTATTTGATTTTTATGTGAGCTCCTAAGAAGCTTTGGGAGCTTGGTGTCTTCAAGGGCCTTGGTGGATTTGATTTATGGCTCGAATAGCCACAGAGTCAATGTTCATTGAAGAATATAATATTTGTGGTTCAATTATTGATTTTATGGACAAAGAATTATCATTAATTGTCATAGAGTTCAAGATTCGTTTTGGTAAATATATCAGTCAAAATGTTGTCTGGTGATACAAGGTATATTAATATAGTTGTGCATGGACCCATAATATGTATTGGAAAAGGAACATGTTGACTACCAAATAGGTACAGGATTATAATACAAAATATGGCAAGTTAAATAAAAATTGTGACAAGTAAATTGTAGGTTATTTGACAAGATTGTCACAACCATGTAAGATTCATAGTATAGTTATAACAAGAGGTGATCATAGGTGCCACCTGGATTTTTGGGTTGTGTTATATTATTTCCATGACTATCCCATGCATGTAGGGGTCACGGGGGGGCGACGCCCCTCCCTGTATGTTGTGTCGGGTGCTGCCGAGGGGTCACAAGGTGGGTGCCCCCCCGTCGGGGGTTAAGCAAGGGGGCAATACACCCCTTGTATGGCATCTGGAGCATCACCCTAGGAATTGTTTTTTGGACCTTATATTAGGTGCGAAAACCTACCTATGGTTTTATGCATGGATTTCACACATGGTTTTGAGCACGATGGTTTTCTTTCCATGGTATTTTGTAGATCTGGTCAAGGGAAATATGGTTATGTTCTAATCCAGGGTTAATGGATTGGGGTTTATGGATGCTTCAACATGTATATATATGTATTGTAACATTGAAAGGAATATAATGAAAAATCAATATGGTAGTCTCGATTTTGGGATCCAGGGGAAAATCTCTGTGTATATCTATTTTATGTTTCATGCTCTCACCATTGTTTATTTTCTGTTTTTAGAATTCGTATGCAGGTAATTTTGTACAGGGTTAAAACCTACATTTGGTAACAATTTTTTTTTGGCTTCAAGGGGATGCCTTTGCTGCTAAAGGGTTTTTTCTCGGGCCTGTGGTAGACCCTGTTTGGTGGGAGATCTGCGAGAGTGATTCTTATGGTGAAAGAAGATGGCAAGCAGTAGAAAGATAGAGATCAAGAAATTTAATGGTTAGAGTTTTGAGTTGTGGAAAATCAAGATGGAGGATCTGTTGGTGGATAAATATCAGTGGATCATGGTAGATTCGGGTACTAAACCAACAACAATGTCAGTTGAAGACTGGGTGAAGTTGGATCGGAAGGCAAAGAGAACAATACGATTGTGTGTCTCAGATTCAGTATTGTTGAATGTATGAGGGGAAGCTTCAACAAAGGCTTTGTGGGAAAAGTTAGGGACTTTGTACCAATCTAAGTCTCTGGTGAATAAACTGTTCCTACGGAAAAAGTTGTATAACCTGAGGATGAAAGATGGAGCCTTAGTGACAAAGCATTTGAACACATTTAATACTATGGTAAGCCAGTTATTATCTGTTGATATTAAAAGTTTAGATGAAGATAAGTGCATCAGTTTGTTGTGTTCTCTACTAGATTTGTGGGATAGCCTGGTGGTTGCAATAGGTAGCAATGTAACCGCCTTACAGTTTGATGAAATAGTCTCATCCTTGTTGTCGGAGGAGATGAGATGGAAAAATATGGAGGGCCATACTAGTGATGCCTTGTTTATGTTGATTTTTGGTAGCATCAGATGTTCTCTAGCCATAAAATTTGGTGGATAGGCTAAGGCACATGAGATCTCCAAGACCCAGAAATCGTTTGGAGAAATTCCACCCGGATGAAGAGATATCAAAATAATTAATATTTTTAATGGGTTCCTAAGTCTAAACTTAGGAAAATAAAAATATTAATGTGTATTAATATGAAATAGGTGAGAAAGTTATAAGTGACGATGATCAAGCCAGTTCTAATATTATCCATTGATTATGGATTTAATCTTGGATTTTGATTCCTCAACAGGAAAGGTATAAGAGGAGGCTTGAGGGTCAGTTGGAGATACACCAAGAAAGATCAGTCAGTTCGATTTTCTCGGGTGAGGTTTGCTGAGGAAATCGAGCAAGTGATCAGTTGTAGTGAGGGGCAGTTCAGAAATGGATTTTCATCTGAGGCTAAAGAATACATAGCAGATAGGAAATGCAGTGCCAAAGAGACAACGCAGGCCCTATAAGGGCTGACGCAGAGGACGAAGCAGGTCGTAGAGGCTGACGCAAAAGCCATAGAGGCTGACACAGATAGTGTAGAGGGCCATAAAGGATGATGCTAGGCTTAAGAGGTAGTGCTAGGAAGATTCTGTGGGGCAGACTGAGAGCATATCATCTAGGAGAGGGTGACACAATTCCAAAGCAGTGCTTGGAGCATCTTTCGCTATCCAGCACAAGGAGCAGTCAGAGTCACTATGGGGTTGATCATCGGTTGCTGATTTGCTAGAATATCTGTCTCCGGATAGAGGTACTACTACTGAGGACATTCTTTATTGGGTAATCCTTTTATGGCACCCTAGTTGTATTCATGAAATCTGATTAATAATAAAACCCTCATATCTGCTGCATCATTTTTCCTGCATCGGTTTTTTCGGGGACAATTGTCCAAAAATAACGATGTCCCTTGTGTTATTATTTTTGTTTACTTCAATATTTATGCAATTAAATAACTTGTTAATTCAAAGAACAAGTAAGAGATAGTAAACCAGAAATTGCAGTAGGGTTTTTTGATGTGTTAGATTCAAGAATTTTCACATGGTCTCAGAGTGATTGTAGATCAAAGGCGGCTGAAGACACCAGTCGAGAAAATCTAAGAATTTGCAGTGGAGAAGTAGCTATCCCAAGAGATAGTGTTGTTCGAGAGTTGAAGGGGCGACAGGAGGAGTAGCGCAGTGCAAAGAGTGTGACGCAGAGGATCACGCAATGCTTGCATCAACATTTTGAGCCGAGAGGGGAAGATGTAGTAGCTGGGAGGAGCCCACGCAGTAGCTACGTCAGCTGTCCAGGCCAGCTTAGAGGCAGAGGGAGGTAGATCAGGCTTATGCAGTGCAAAGTCATCTTTATGATCCAGGAAGGATTGACCCAGTGGTCAGGAGGAGCTGATCCAACTCTCATTGTGATTGCGTAGAGCCAGAAGGGCTAAGATTCTTCAGTTTCTAGGGCTAAGGGAGCTGAGCATATTTCTATTTGTAGAGTTGGTGGGATGTTGTTTCTATGAGTGCAAAACAGTGTCTAAGTAGACTGAACCAAGGTAGAGAGAAGCACTAACTCGATAGATTTCTAGCCAAGAAATCTAGATCTAGGTTGCAGTGGAAAAGGAGGATTGGAGAGGAGTGATTCGGCAATTGGTTGGAGAATTTCCAAGAGGGAAATCAGGACTCAGATGGAGTCTAGAGAAGCGGAGAAAATATGGCAGTAATCAGATTGAGGGATCATGACAGATAGAACGGGGCTTCCAATTTTGTCATCAAGTAAGCTAGGATCCTCGCAATCCTGGATAAACATCGCATCAAGGACTATGCCTTGAAAACCATAGCTATCCTAGTTGACCCTAATGAAAATGAGAAGTATGAGGAGGTTGAGGCGAAGGTGAAATGCATGATCCTATAAGGGGTCAAGGATCATGTCATATCACATATTGCTAAGAAGAACACAATAAGGGAGATGTGGTAGACGCTGGCCACCTTATACCAGATCTCTTCCACGCAGCAGAAAATGTTATTAGAGAATCAGCTGAGGTCATAGAAGATGCAGAAAAGAGAGGAGTCGAAAGATCCGTTCCTTCTCAAGTTGCAAGGAATTCATGGCCACCTTAATTTTGTGGGGTCTACACTGGATCCAGAGTTCATGGATGGAACTTCTTTGAATGCAGTCTTCGAGGACTGGGAGACATTTGTCCAAATAATTTTGGCAGAGCGACTCTCCCCCGTTGGGAGGAGATGTGGGCAACTGTTCGATAGGAAGATCTCAGGAGATTGAACAAAGTGGGGAGTAGTGGTAAGGGAGTTCGAATCAAGAAAGCGGAGGAGGAGGATGCAGCTCTAACATTTGTGAGACAACAGGGGGTTCAGTAGAGGGAGAAGAAAGATATCTCCAAGGTCAAGTGCTTCAATTGTGGGGAGCTGGGACATTATGCCTCTCAGTGCCCCAGGAAGAAAGGCAAGGGAGATGCTTCTGAATCAAAGGCTGCTCCATGAAAGGCAAAGAATGATGTCGAGACTGATGACGATTGTGCCATGAGTTCTCATGCACCTCTAAAGAAGAGGTGGGGAGACATATATTTGTAGTCGAGAGGACTACATGCACGGGAATGATCCTTGAGGTGCCCAAACTCTTGGATCACATATGGCTAGGGGAGTCATTAATGAGAATAGCATGATGATAGGTGTCGGGTGGAGCAAGGTGTGATGAAGCAGTGAGATAGTGTTAGAATGCAGAAGTTTGTAGTAGTGCAGTGTAGGTTGCAACAATGCGAGAGGCAAAAAGGTGTTTGCAACAACACAGTGGTAGCAGAGGGAGCACATGATAGAAATTGAGGTATATTCAACATCACAGAGATTCCAAACTAACTGAGATGTCCGTGTTTGGGTGAATTTAGTTACTTACTTCTCGGTAACTAAGTTGCAGTGCAATAGTTAGCAGTGGTAGTGCTATGGGCAGCATGATGCAACATTTTGAGAGGGAGCTACAATACATATGTAGCAATGGCAGTGTCATGGGAAGAAGTATAGGAAGCAACAATGCAGTGGATGTGGGGTAACAGGCCAAGCATCAACACAGAGTACCGATGCGGAAGATCAGTGTGATGCTTCCATGGTGAAGCATTGCTAGAGCACATTCCTTGCAAAGAGAGAGTGTTTATTTTTTGTAGCATTGAATGTGATCTAGCCATAAAATTTGGTGGAGAGGCTAAGGCACATGAGATCTCCAAGACCCAAAAATAATTTGGAGAAATTCCACCCGGATGAAGAGATATTAAAATAATTAATATTTTTAATGGGTTCGTAAGTCTAAACTTAGGAAAATAAAAATATTAATGTGTATTGATATAAAATGGGTGAGAAAGTTCTAAGTGACGAGGATCAAGTCAGTTCTAATCTTAGCCGTTGATCAGGGACTTAATCTCGGTCGTTGATTCATCAACAGGAAAATTATAAGAGGAGGCTTGAGGGTTAGTTGGTGATACACCAAGAGAGATCAATCAGTTCGATTTTCTGGGGCGAGGTATGTTGAGGAAATCGAGCAAGTGATCAGTTGTTGTTGGGTGTGGAGCCTGATTATCTTCTTTATTCAGAGGTATCACTACATTGGACCCTAGTTCGTGATGTGGCGGCAATGCCCCTCGTAATATTTTCACTGCAAGGGGGGTCCAGGGGGGTGACAATGATCTTTAGGAGCCCCCCCCAGTGGGGGATTGAGGGCAGTGCCCTTGAAGCCAAAAATAGATGTAAAATTTCCTTGTAAAATTATGGAATTTCGTAGTCAATATGGGCTGTTCATTAGGCAGAGATATGACGGTAGAAGTTATGTTTAATTTAGGGTTTTTTTCCCTAGAAGGCAACCCCTCGCTATATATGAGGGAATTATATTATGTCTATGTAGATCTGTATTCAGAGTGAGAAAGAGAGAGGAGATTGTGTGAGAGCGAAGAGGGAATTACAATGGATTTGCTTATAAGAGAGAGGAGATTATTCAGTTTGCTGGATAATATAAAATGAAGGATTGGTTGTTTCCCGTGGATGTAGCCCTAATTGGGTGAACCACGTATATTTGTCTCTCTCTTGTTTTATGTGTTTATATTTCTACAATATATTTTATGTGTTCCATTGCTCTGTAATATATAATTTTCTAACAGTTTTAGTGATGGGTAGCTCAACAAGGTATTTTCATCTGAGGCTAAAGAATACATAGCAGAGAGGCAACGAAGTGTCAGACAAACAGCGCAGGCCCTAGAAGGGTTGACACAAAGGACATAGAAGGCTATAGAGGCTAATGTAGAAGTCATAAAGGATGACGCAGATAATGAAGAGGGCCATAAAGGTTGATGCTGGGATTCAAAGGAAGCGCTAGGAATATTCTGTGGGGCAGACTAAGAGCAGATAATCCGTGAGAGGTTGACGTAGTTCCAGAGAAGTGCATGGAGCATCTTTCACTGTCCAGTATAAGGAACAATTAGAGTCACACTAGGGTTGATCATTCATTTGTTGATTTGCTGGAATATCTATCTCTGGATAGAGGTACTATTGCCAAGGACATTCTCTGTTGGGCGAGTATTTTTTGCACCCTAGTTGTATTCAGAAAATCTCCTTAACAATAAAACCCTCTTATCTGTTGCACCAGTTTTCCCTCATTGGGTTTTTCTGAGGAAGATTGTACAAAAATAACGGTGTCCCTTGTGTTATTGTTTCTATTTACTTTAGTGCATGATCTGTGTATTTGTGAAGTATGCATTTGTGTTTACTTCGATATTTATGCAATTAAATAACTTGTTATTGAAAATAACAAGTAGGAGATGGTAAACCAGAAATTGCAGTAGGGGTTTATGCTGTGTTAGATTCAGGAATTTTCACAATTTGTATGAGGACCATCCCAGAATAGAAACAAAAATAAGTCCTTGAGTGGGAGATCTAAATCTCTAGGAAAACATGTAAAGGCGTGTAGGAAATGTGGAAAGGAAGGGCACTTCAAAAGGGACTGTAAATCTAAAGCTCTTGAGAAAGGAAAGGGATCTGATGATGCTCCTTCTGTAGAGGCGAAAATCACTTTAGATGAAGGTGCTGATGTGTACTTGGATTCTTCTTCAAGTACACATGTATATCATGAGGCATGGTTGATTGACTCAGGTGCATCCTTTCACTTCACTCCCCACAGGGAGTGGTTCTGCGAGTATGATAAATATGATGGTGGTGATGTATTCTTAGGGGATGATGGGAAGGCTAGAATCGTCGGTCGTGGAAAAGTCAAGTTGAAGTTTCAAGGTGGAAGGATTAGAACACTTACAGGTGTTCTACATGTTCTCGCATTGGCTAGAAATCTAATTTCTGTAAGCAAGTTGGATGGTGTAGGTGTAAAAATAGTGTTCAAGAAAGATACTTTCAAGATGGTTCGGGGAGCACTAGTATTGATGCAGGGAGTTCGGATTGGAACTATGTATGAGCTTCAATGTAGCACTGTTATTAATGGGTGCAACAGTTTTGTGGTTCCTAAAAGTGGAGCATAAAATATAGTGGTCTCTGGAGAAAAGACCATGCTATGGCATCAAAAGCTTGGACATATTTTAGAGAAGGACCTTCGAATACTTCATGGTAATGGTATGATAGAAGGTATGCCTATTTTCTCTCTGTATTTTGATTTACGTGAAAATTGTGTATATGGGAAGCAATATTGTTTGAGTTTCCCCTCTAGTGCTAAGAGGGTGAAACGAATATTAGAGCTTGGGCATAGTGATGTGTTTGGACCTATGTTGATTCCATCACCGGGAAATTTTGTGTACTATGTATCATTTATAGAGGACTTCTCAAGGAATACATGGATATATTTCCTTAGGAAGAAGTCTTTGACAGGTTTAAAGAATTTAAGTCTCTGGTGGAAAACCAATGAGGAAAGGAGAAGATAAAGGTGTTGAGGAAGGATAACGATGGAGAGTTTTTCAAGAAGGAATTTGAAGAGTTTTGTAAGAAGTGTGATACAACACAACAAAAGACTACTCCATACACACTTGAGAAAAATGGAGTTGCAGAATGAATGAACAAGACGTTGATGGAAAGGGCAAGAAGCATGCTCAATGGCGTCGGGTTAGGATAGGAATTCTAGGTAGAGGCGGTGGAGACTACTTGTTACCTAGTCAATAGATCACCTTCATCAACGTTGGAAGATAAGACTCCACATGAGGTATGGACTGGTAAGAAACCTTCTCTTTCACATTTGAGGGTATTTGGGTGTGATGCATATGTACATGTTCGAAAGGAGAAAAGAACAAAGTTGGATAGTAAATCTGAAAAGTGCATCTTTATTGGGTATAAGGATGTTTAAAAGGTTATAAGCTTTGGAACCCAGAAACAAGGAATGTTGTGTACAACCGAGATGTGGTGTTTAGAGAGGTGAAAGATGTTATTAAACATGAATTCCTACCAAAGGAACTTGAGAAGATAGAGTTTGAGCTAAATGAGGAAGAATCAGACTCTACAACAGAAGAGGAATCAAAAGATGAAGAGCCAAAAACTCCGGCTGTGAGAAGATTAGTTTGAGAAAGAAGACAACCATAAAGATATAGTCCATTTGATTTCTGTTCAAATTTTTCTTTATCTATTACTGATGATGACCCCATAACTGTGAGGGAAGTAGTGGATTCAGAGGATGGAAAACTCTAGAAAGAGGCCATGGTTGATGGAATGACATCTTTGCACAAAAATGAGGCTTGGGATCTGGTGGATTTATCGGCTGTAAGGAAACCCATTGGAAGAAAATGGGTGTTTAAGAAGAATATGAATGGAAAAGGAAATGTGGATAAATACAAAGCTCAGTTGGTAGCAAAAGGTTATTCTCAGGTGTCGGGAATTTATTTTGGTGATATTTTTTCTCCTGTTGCCAAGGTAGCTTCTGTTAGATTACTTTTATCTGTTTCTAATACTTTTGATTTTGAGGTAGAATAGATGGATGTCAAGACATCATTTCTTCGGAGGGATCTGGAAGAAGAGATCTACATGAAGCAACCTGAAGGATTTGCGGTGAAGGGTAATAAAGAACTATTATGCAAGTTAAAAGAGTCTGTGTATGGGTTAAAGCAATCACCAAGGATGTGGTATTAGAAATTTGATACATTTATACGGGGACTTGGATTGACCAGAAGCAAAGAAGATCACTGTGTGTATTTTAAATTAATTGGTGACGTGTTATTTATCTGGTCTTGTATGTGGATGATATGTTGTTGGTTGGAAATGACAAAGAAATTATCCAGGATTTGAAGACCCAATTTTCCTCCAAATTCGACATGAAATATCTTGGTGCTGCAAACTATATTTTGGGCATGTAAATTAAACAAGATTGGGCAAAGAGGAAGCTCTGGTTAAACTAGAGGAAGTATGTCGATACAATACTACAAAGGTTTAATATGCAGGATAGTAAACTGGTGAAGGTTCCTATTCATGTAGGTGTAAAGTTATCTGCTGAACAGTGTCCCAAGACACAAGAAGAGGAAATGTCCCATGTTACATATGCAAGTGTAGTCGGTAGCCTGATGTATGCAATGGTCTGTACTAGACTAGACATTGCACATGAAGTGGGAATATTGAGCAAGTTTATGTCAAAACCAGGGAAGGAGAATTAGACAACAATGAAGTGGGTTTTCAGGTATTTTTGTGGCACTAGTGATTATGGTTTATGCTACCAAGGAAGAACAAGATTCGACAAATTTTTGGACTTATGTTTCTTTGTTGATGTAGACAGAGCTGGAGATCTGGATCAGAGAAGATATACAAGTGGGTATGTGTTTAAACTATTTGGAGGTGTTGTTAGTTGGATGAGTAAGAGACAGTATGTAGTGGCACTTTCAACTAACGAGGCAGAATACATGGTAGCCACTCATGTAAGCAAGGAAGCAGTTTGGTTGCAGAGATTGTGTTCAAATATGGGGTTAGTACAATGAGCTATAAGGATAGACTGTGATGGCCAAAGTGCAATTTTCTTGGAAAAGAACCCTGATTATCATTCAAAGACAAAACATATTGATGTTCACTATCAATTTGTGAGGGATATGGTTGAGGACAAAAAGGTGTTGCTGGTAAAGGTGGACACTTTGAAGAATACTACAAATGCATTGACAAAGTATGTGAGCACTGAGAAGTTTTCTTGGTGTAGAGAAACAATGGGCGTTGCAGGGTTGGATCAATGACTAAGTTCTCTTGTGGAAAGAAAACAAGTGGGAGAATGTTGGGTTGTGTTATATTCTTTCCACGACTACCACACGTCTGGGGGGGTCACAGGGGGGACGATAGCCTTCCCTACACGTTGCATCGAGCACTGCCAGGGTGTCACAAAGGGGTGCTTGCCCCCCAACGTGGGGTCTGAGGTAGCGCCTTGGGAAATTTTTTTTTGGACCCTATATTAGGTGGGTGGACCTACCTATGGTTTTGGGCATGATGGTTTTCTATCCATGGTATTTTGTAGATCTGGTCAAGGGAGCTAAGGTTATGTTCTAATCCACGGTTAATGGATTGAGGTTTATGGATGCTTCGACATGTATATATATGTATTGTAACATTGAAAGGAACATAATGAAAAATCAATCTGGTAGCCTCGGTTTTGGGATCCAAGAGAAAATATCTGTGTATATATGTTTTATGTTTCATTCTCTCGCCATTGTTTATTTTCTATTTTTAGAATTCGTATGCATGTAATTTCTGTACAGGGTTAAAACCTACATGGATGCCACAAAATCTCATAGGATGTGATAGGGTTGTAACGAAGGAGAGCATGATACTATTGATAGATTGATCATAGGTGGATGAAATATTCTAAACAGAGTTACAACAAGTTAATTAGATGCAAGTTGGTAACAGGTTGTACCAGATGGTCATAGGTTGGTGACATGGGTATAATAGGTACACATGTTATGATTGGTGAACTAGTCATAAGTACATGATGGGTGTATTATAGGATATAATAGGTTGTAGCAGGTCTACATTAGGTTTCCTTACATGTCCTGTATATAGGTTGTAGCTAGTCTATAACATATTTTGTAATACGTATTATAACATGATTACAATGGGGTCACGATAGTTGTATAGTAGGACTATAAGCGCCCAAGGAATGCATTTAAAAATTGAGTGCCGTGGTTATTTAGGAATATGCAGTGAATGGTTTTCTTGCACTATGAGGTGTTGGGCATGGAATCCCCCCAAGGCATGTTTTGGGGCTTAAAGCCCAAGTTTTGACCAAATCCTTTTGTAAAAGCTCCGTGAATTGTGGGCACGAAGCACGAAATTATGATAGAGTCATAGGGTTGTCTGCCCTCATTTTGAAATGTAATGTTGGCTTAATATACCTACCCATGGTCCGCGGACCATGGGATTGTATAAATAGAGCAAGGCTCTAAGTGTAGAAAGGGGCATAAGAACATGAGAAGTCTAAGTGATTGAGAAAAAGTGAAAAGTGTGTCTTTGGGTTATAGAGTAGGGGAAGGCTCTGCAGCTGAGTGTGCAAAGGCCTAGTAGTCCGCAGCTGAGTGCATGGAACCCTACAGCTGAGTGCGTAGGGTAGGTCGAGTCTGTAACCATTGGAAGAATCAATAAAGAGAATTTTACCATATTTCTGTGCATCTTTTCCTGTTTTAATAGATGATTGGGTATAATTTGCAAGTATACTGTTTATTTGCTGTGCAAACTTATATGAATGTATTGTATAAATAATTATAACATAAGACATCCAAGTACATGGAGGTAATTAATTGGTATAGGAAGATTAGTAAGACCTCAGGTTATAGCGCAGAGTGTGGAAGCTCCGCAACCCCTGGTTAGGGTTGCGTGAAGGCAGTGTATTAGGGCATGAGGAACAGGGAAGTGCACGAAGTAACTTGCGTGCAAGGACAAACAGTGGGACCAATTGAACCTCTCAGACATCTCAAGGGTGTGGAAACCTGGTTCTAGCTCCCTCCCTTACTACTTCGGGTGAGACCTCAGTCCGCGCTTCGCAGACTGTTGCCGAAAGGGCCAGTAGTACAAGGATTTGTTTGGATAATTAACTTCGAACCTGGCTCAGGCCCCAACAAGCCAACAAATGGTTCCGTTGCTAGGACCGGGATCTGCATAGAGATGTATAATGTCGTATCAGTAGAATCTGAAAAAGAAAGGAATTGAAGATTGGTTGGACAGGAAGATTCACGAATCCGTGGCGCAGAAAAAGAAGAATCTGCGACTATCAAAGGAAGAGTGGTTAGACTGCTACTTATATACAGAGATCCACAAAATTTTCTTCGCATCCTTCCCCATTGAGTTATACGAGTGGATAGCGAAGCTAGAAGATAGCCAAGGAAGGTGTAAACTCGATAGACCTATTGTGTGGACTCCAGAATTGGTGTGCAGACTGGAAGTATCAGAAGATAAGAGCGTGCATGCTGTCAATCACTAGCTCGATCAAATCATAGGAGGATTCACCACTGAATTTGTGGTAGATACTCCAGTCAGTTATAGCGAGGTAGAACAACACTTCCTCAAAGGACCGCGAGGTAAGTACGTTAAATATTTGAACAATTGGATTAAAATGCTACTGTGTGAAAAACGGGTTATGAAAATAAATTGATGTTTGGGGCTACGCGAAGTGGGAGAATCTGTTATCACCCTAATTTTTTTTTTTTTGGAAAGTTTCCCTTGTTTCTAGTCATGGTCTTATAATAAGTTTTGAGTCATCGCATGCTTAAAGGAATAACCGATAGGATTAGAGTCTCAATAGTGTCATTCTAATTTCCAAACCCTTCTTTTAGTCATGGTGTTAAAGGGTCTCTATGTCATTTCATGCTTAAAGGGTTAGGTCATAGGGTTAGAGGTCTTTAAGGTCATATTTCATTTCCAAACAAAGTTTGACAACCTCATTCCATGCCTTAGAAGTCTCACCTTGTGTTTGGAAGTCATATCTCAAGTAATTTTGAAAAAAAACTGAAATTAGCTACGAATCCACATTTTCGTAGCGCAAACAGTGTAATAAACCTGCTTTGCGCTACGAAATGACTGAAGTAGCCCTTTTCAGCAAAAAAAAAACTCTGTTTTCTGTTTTAAGTAGTTAACTTCCAAGGGGTTTCTTAAGCAATTGAAAGCATCTTTTGGAAAAATGACAGAGGTTCTTCTTCCTAACATACTAAATTACCAAAACCTCTTTCATTTTCTTCAAATTCAGTATGAGGTAGCAGATATTGATGGTTTAAACTTGTGCTACGAAACTGCTGAGAGGAACTCTGTTTTTTGGTTTTAGCAGTCTTTTTCAAGATCAGTTTCTGGCCACAGGCAAAGGTATTTTGGAATTTTGAAAGACATTTCTCTTCATAAAATCTCTAGCTACAATAACCTATCTCACTTTTTTCATAAGTGTTACCAGTTGGGAGATACAAGGCTTTCTTTTTTGTAGGTGACATGCACAACAGTTTCGTAGCGCGCTACGAAACTGCTATAGGTGCAATTTTGTTCTTTTTGATCAATCTTCAAAGGAAAGAAGGGGCTATTTTTGGAGAAGGATGCTACTGGAGAATGTGAGGAGGTAATTTGAGAAGGTTTAAAGCCCAAGTAAAGGAAAAACTCAAAGAATGAAAAATATATGCAAGAACAAAGTTTTGCGCTACAAAAACAACAGTTTATTTCGTAGCACATCCAGATTGACTGTTTTCATGCAACTTCAAGGAGTTCAATTTTTGCACAAGTGTAAGAGTAGGGTTCTATGGCTAATTCAACATATGTTATATGATTAAAGGGAATAGTTTTTCTAGTAGGTGATTTGAGGAACACTATTGAAGACCAAGGCTACACTGTAGGGAACATTTTCCTAGTTTTCAGGACAAATAAAGGAGAAGTTATTGAAGGTCAGCAAGAGGGTTAGGGACATCATCAAATTCGAATTCATGGAGTTATAGGTGTCAAAAAGAATTTTTAATTCCTATATAAGGTTTTTTTAATCATAATAAGGAGTTGTACTCCTAATTGTATTAGGACTCTAAGACAGTCAGTTAACTGTCACTTGTATTTAATAGTCTGTTTTATGGTTAGAATAGGTGTCAATCATAGAAATTCGAATTCTCTTGATGAAGGATGAGGGAATCCTTATTGTAAAAGCTATATATGAAGCAAGAGGTCGAATTAGGAGAGGGTTGAAGACTTTTTGGCCTAGCTGCTGCTTTATGCTATGAACTATAATCAATAATGCAGAGAAGGTTTTCCTGAACAGATCTGAGTTCTCATGGGGTTAATGTTTTCTTGATTTATATGTTACTTTGAATCATTTGCAGTAGATCTTATTGCTATTACTCAGAATTCACAACCATGTGCTCTGACTTCCTTTAGAAATGAGATGACTGTGTCTTTCTGCATTTTGTGAGTAAACTATCTTTGAACTACTAACAGTAAGTTTCATTACTATTACTCAGAATTCATAACCCTATGCTCTGACTTCCTTTAGTAATGGAATTGTTGTGTTTAGCAGTAGATCTCATTGCTATTACTCAGAATTCACAACCATGTTCTCTGACTTCCTTTAGAAATGAGATGACTGTGTCTTTCTGCATTTTGTGAGTAAACTATCTTTGAACTACTAACAGTAAGTTTCATTACTATTACTCAGAATTCATAACCCTATGCTCTGACTTCCTTTAGTAATGGAATTACTATGATGACCTATTTTATTGAGTGAATTATCTTTGTTTGAAAACCCCATTTTCCTCAGATTTCATGTTAAGAAACCTTGCCACTGAATTTATTGACTTGTTGGCTCCATAGCCCAATGGTAGCAAGCCTTCATCTTTTCAACCTACAAACACACAAAACCAAGATAGAGTTAGCCATCTATATTATAGTTAATCAATATCATTAACCTTTGAGAGAGCCCTCTCAGGCCAAGGAGGCTAAGCCTCAGCTAAAAGATTGGTTTGAAATAGTTACACTAAGGTAGTCTAATCAACAGCCTATCAGGGTCCTATTTTGGTGATAACATTTTGGTGCGTCTGCCAGGAGTCTGAAGATTACTCTTTCCCAAAAATCAAGAAGCTGAACTTCTAAAGGTAGCAGGAGATCAGACAACTTTTCAAGGCTGCAAAACTACCTTGGTGGCTCCATTGTTGAAGAATTCAAATTTCATAGATTTATGGTGATTCTACTGAACTTATGAAGGACTCAAATGCTGCCATTCTTGTTTCAAGGTATGCATGTATAAATTTTTCAGAATTCATGGTTTCCCAAATCATTTTCCCAAGGATACATATGTTTTAAGGAATGGTCCAAAATTAAATGGAGAAGATTTGAGTTTAACTTTGAAGCATATATTAGATTTCTGTGATTTTACCAAGCTTCTTAGAGTCAAACATGAGGATGTTTGCATTATGTTGTTATATGATTCATTTCAAGGGAAATGTAAACAGTGGATTGAAAGCTTTCCTATCAAATCTATTAAGTCATTTGCAGACTTTTGGCTTATGTTTTTGGAGGTATGGATAGACATAACAGAGTTGGTGGCAAATTCTCCTTCAATTCAAGGTTTCAAACAATGGAATGATGATCATATTAATGAAGAATTAGATGAAAATCTTTCTTTGTCCTTGTCTTCTTATCTAAAATCATTTGAGTGCAAGACAGAAAATAAGATGAAATTTTTGGATGAAGTTGCTAAGAACATTGAGAAAGTCATTGAAGGTTTACAAGGTCAAATTCAATCATATAGTCTTCATGATCATGATCATACCTTTCAAAAGCTTTCTATGGCAGAATACAAAGAGAGGGTGTTGCTTCCTTTCTCTTTTGAGTTTGAGGAAGAATACATTATTTTTGAAAATCAATTTGAGGAACAGTTTGAGAGCACACAACTGAAGCCTTATGTAGATGATCAAAGTATTGGTGAGTTGTCCAAAGTTGCGGAGTATCACAAGAAACATCAAACTGACCATGTGTTTGTGATCCTATAGCTGGCTACATGGAAAGGTTCTATAGTCCATATTTCCAACTATATTTCCATTATGAAGATCAGATATATCTCATGCTGCCTCGGTTATTTTAGTATCATGTTTGTTTTTGCTTCAAGAACAACCAAGAGATTCAAGTGTCAGATCAGATCAATGACTAGCTTCATTGGAAGTTTTATGTTCCTTGAGCTACAAATGAAGATTGCAGCTGATAGGGCATGTAGGAAAATGCAAATAAGCTCAAGGTTGACTGAGAAATTTTTACTAGGTATAGTTTGAAGTAGATTGGGCAGAATTTCAGATTTTTTATTTTGAAGGAACGGATTGCAGCACTAGAGCTACCGGTTCTTAGTGTACCATTGGGGCACACTATCCCTAGTGGAGCCACTGTTATCACCCAATTTTTTTATTTTTTTATATTTTTATTATTATTATTATTATTATTTTTTTATTTTATTTTTTATTTTTATTTATTTTTTACTTTTTTTATTTTTATTTTTTAACTTTGAAACGTTTGCCTTGTTTCTAGTCATGGTCTTATAATAAGTTTTGAGTCATCGCATGCTTAAAGGGATAAGTGATAGGATTAGAGTCTCAGTAGTTTCATTCTCATTTCCAAACCCTTCTTCTTGTCATGGTGATAAAGGGAATCTAGGTCATTTCATGCTTAAAGGGTTAGGTCATAGGGTTAGAAGTCTTTAAGGTCATATTTCATTTCCAAACAAAGTTCGACAACCTTATTCCATGTCTTAGAAGTCTCACCATGTGTTTAGAAGTCATATCTCAAGTCATTTTGAAAAAAAATTGAAATTAGATATGAATCCACGTTTTCATAGCGCAGACAGTGTAAAAAACCTATTTTGCACTATGAAATGACTGAAGCAGCCTTTTTAAGTAGGCAAAAAAAAATATGTTTTCTGTTTTAAGTAGTTAACTTACAAGGGGTTTCTTGAGCAAATGAAAGCATATTTTGGAAAAACAAAAGATGTTGTTCTTCCTAACTTACTTAACTACAAAAACCTCTTTCATTTTCTTCAAATTCAGTATGAGGTAGGAGGAATTGATGGTTTAAACTTGCGCTACGAAACTGCTGAGAGGAACTTTGTTTTCTAGTTTTAGCAGTCTTGTTCAAGATCAGTTTCTGGCCACATGAATAGGTATTTTGCAATTCTGAAGGAGGTTTCTCTTCATAAAATATCCGGCCACAATAGCCTATCTCACGTTTTTCATACGTGTTACCAGTTGATAGATACAAGGCTTTCTTTTTTGTAGGTGACATGCACAACAGTTTCGTAGCGCACTATGAAACTATTGTAGGTGCAGTATTGTTCTTTTTGATCAATATTCAAAGGAAATAAGGGGCTATTTTTGGAGAAGGATGCTACTAGAGAATGTGAGGATTCCATTTGAGAAAGTTTAAAGCCCAAGTAAAGGAAAAACTCAAAGAATGAAAAATATATGCAAGAACAAAGTTTTGCACTACAAAAATAGTAGTTTATTTCGTAGCACATCCAGATTGACTGTTTTCATGCAACTTCAAGGAGTTCAATTTATGCACAAGTGTAGAAGCAGGGTTCTATGGCTAATTCAACATATGTTATATGATTAAAGGGAATAGTTTGGCTAGCAAGAGATTCGAGGAACACTATTGAAGACCAAGGCTACACTGCAGGGAACATTTTCCTAGTTTTTAGGACATATAAAGGAGAAGTTATTGAAGGTCAGCAAGAGGGTTAGGGACATAATCAAATTCCAATTCATGGAGTTATAGGTGTCAAAAAGAATGTTTAATTCCTATATAAGGTTTTTTTAATCATAATAAGGAGTTGTACTCCTAATTGTAATAGGACTCTAAGACAATCAGTTAACTGTCACTTGTATTTAATAGTCTGTTTTATAGAATAGGTGTCAATTATAGAAATTCGAATTCTCTTGATGAAGGATGCGGGAATCCTTATTGTAAAAGCTATATATGAAGCAAGAGGTTGAATTAGGAGAGGGTTGAAGACTTTTTGGCCTAGCTGCTACTTTATGCTATGAACTATAATCAGTAATGCAGAGAAGGTTTTCCTGAACAGATATGAGTTCTCATGGGGTTAATATTTTCTTGATTTATATGTTACTTTGAATAATTTGCAGTAGATCTTATTGCTATTACTTAGAACTCACAACCATGTGCTCTGACTTCCTTTAGAAATGAGATGACCGTGTCTTTCTGCATTTTGTGAGTAAACTATCTTTGAACTACTAATATTAAGTTTCATTACTATTACTCTCTAATTCACATAACCCTATGCTATGACTTCCTTTAGCAATGGAATTGTTGTGTTTAGTAGTAGATCTCATTGTTATTACTCAGAATTCACAACCATGTGCTCTGACTTCCTTTAGAAATGAGATGATTGTGTCCTTCTGCATTTTGTGAGTAAACTATCTTTGAACTACTAACAGTAAGTTTCATTACTATTACTCAGAATTCATAACCCTATGCTCTGACTTCCTTTAGTAATGGAATTACTATGATGACCTATTTTCTTGAGTGAATTATCTTTGTTTGAAAACCCCATTTGCCTCAGCTTTCATGTCAAGAAACCTTGCCACTGAATTTATTGACTTGTTGACTCCATATCCCAATGGTAGCAAGCCTTCATCTTTTCAACCTACAAACACACAAAACTAAGATAGATTTAGCCATCTATATTATCATTAATCAATATCATTAACCTTTAAGAGAGCCCTCTTAGGCTGAGGAGGCTAAGCCTTGGCAAAAACATTGGTTTGAAATAGTTACACTGAGGTAGTCTGATCAATAGCCTATCAGGGTCCTATTTTGGTGATAACAGAATCTACAGAAACGAAGGTAGCACAGAACTAGAAACTAGCCCCTTGATTTCACCTCCACGAGGGGGCGAAGAAGAGCTCACGAAGGTCTCACCAAGAAGTGCGATCAATCTGATAAGGTAGAGAATTTTGCGCATACCACCCCCACCCACACCACCGCTAGTTTCACCGTCTTCACCCCCGTGTTCACCCATACCACCTTCGCCACCATCGCAAAGCAGTATGGCAAGCACAATAAAGCTACCAGTGTTCAAGGGAGTAGGGAATGAAGATCCAGACTAGTTTTGGTTCGTGATAAAAGCTGTATGGGAAGCACAAGGAGTCACAGATGACAATATAAATAATGCAACATTGGTTAGCGCTCTGCAGGATCGCGCGCTGAACTTTTACAATAAGCATTCCAATGAAAATCTGAATGTGGGGATCGTGGATATCCAAATTTCGCTAAACAAAGAATCTAGCAAGCCAAATTCAGAGGCACAATTGATCATTGGCTTCAAGGAAATCACAATGCTACCAGGCGAGACCTCGTGGGAGTTGGATCAAAGACTGAAGTGCACAATTCATGAAGCGAACATGGCGTTAATAGATGGGCAACACCGCGAATGGTTTGTAGCATCATTAACGCCACATCTACTGAACACGTTGTCACAACAGAGGCTAAGCACTCAAGCCGAGACCTTAGAGGTCACGATGAGATTGCACGAGACCCTGATACAAGATCCCAACCTGGGAGTTCAGCAAATTCACCCACAGTTGATAAACTTGTACCTTGAGATGCAGAGTTTGAAACGAGGCAGGGCAACCTACCCAGAGATGTGTGATGAGGTATGGTGCGTAAAATGCAAGGGCTAGGGGCATGACAAGGATCATTGCCCGATGTTCGCAAATTACCTTGCAGGAGGAGGGAAAATGCCACTAAGATCGGAGGCACAAGCAGGACCGAGCACGACGCCTTCACTATGGTGTGCGATTTGTCAGATAGGAGGAAAGCATACTACAAATAACTACCATCTATTACAGAAGTATACGCAAAATTCACAACAGTTGTTCTATAATTTCTACAGGTCAGTGGGACATGATGAGCGCACCTGTAGAAGTTATGAGCTGATGATGGATCAAACTCCTACCTATAGAGTTTAGGCCAAAACACATCCCCTCGATCAAAACATAGGAATGGCACGCACTGGATTTCAGGGGTGCAGACGAGGTTGAGGTGGAGGGAGACTAGGAAGAGGTCATGGAGCTGATATGTTACAATTGCGAAGGGCCAGGGAATTATGCCCGTGATTGTATGATTCCAACGCAACCATCATGCTTGTGTTGTACATTGTTTGATCATGAGACAGAGGATTGTCCCACACTAATAGCGAGGTTTCACGATAAAGGAGCACTCCAACCTCCCCCAACTCAGAACCTATAAATGATGAGGTTTGAGCCGCACAAGGAAGGCCCTAATGTAAATATTGTTCTCTGGAGTGGAATTACGATAGGGGATGACAAAGGCAAGAAGACAGAAGAAAGTACTTGGGTTGGCAAGGCTCCAACGAAGGAACCAAAATTTGATTTGGAGCGCGCTAAGGAGACCTTCATGGAAGCTAAGAGGAGCTTCGTTAATGCCTCCACTTTAGGAAGTAAAGACAGATTGGAGCCGGAAATGGACCCATCGATGCTCACTACATTCTTGAAGACATGCATGAAGCTGTTGTGCGATAGCAAGGCTGTAAAGGGGCTGTAAGAACTCATAACTAGATGCGCTGGGACCGCGCCAGGAGAACCGCGTGTAGTCTGGAAGTTCGGGGAGCACACAATGCAAACATGAAGGGAGATGAGATTGAATATGCAGATTGGGGAATATGAGATGGACCAAGTGATTCTGGATCTATGATTGGACGCGAACGTCCTGCCAAAGTAGACATGGGAGCACATGGGCAGGCCTACACTGCAATGGTCTCCTATCCAACTGCGAATGGTGAACCAGCAAAAGATCCTACCTATGGGGAGATTGTAGGGAATCAAAGTTGTTGGCTGATAATTGGTGTCTTTTAAAACTCCTAATTACCCCACATTAATCATCAACTTGGGCAAGTCCTTTTATTCCAAGAGTGTACACAATATGTGCATGCTATAAATCTAGAGAGTAATGTTTCTTTAAAGGAAGTATAGACCTTTGATACAAGAGTAAATGGATGCATCTAATAAACTCAAATTGCAATCATTAAAGGAAGTATGACATCTAAGCTTTGAGACTCAATTCTCTACCGGAATCATAATCAAATCTCACACAAGCAATTCAATTAACAATAGCATCAACCGAGAGCACACTAGCAATAACTCATCTCTTCTTAGCTGATTCAATATAAATCATACTCAATCTCTACAAATAAATCCAAATAGAAATGATGTCAATCTAAGAGTTGAATAGCGATAAGCAAACTCTTACAGTTGATTAAAACAATATGATTCACTATCTGAATAATTGAACCTGGAATAAGCGTAAATCAAATCAAATGACAGTGCTATAAAACATGTAAAGGAAATGTACTACTTCAATACAGGAGAGCGGTAATTAGCGAATAAGATGAACTCACAAAAAAGAAGAAAATTATCAAACCAATCAAACTTGTGGGAATCAAAAATATATAACACAAGGAAGCAATTTAATCCACCAGAGGCCGGGCCCTTAGCCACAAGCGAACACTGCTGAGCTACTTCAGAGAATACGAATGAACAGTAACTTCAATTATATAGTAATCATCAAACTTAAGTAGCATTACAATATGGTTGCATTCTCCAACAGCACAAGTCTGTAGCTTAAAATTACAATTTGAAATAACAGAGATCGATTCCCTTTCTTCCTACAATCGTTTTCTTTTATAGTCAGAAAGAGGTAAAAGATAAATGCGACCCCTTAGGATCTCCCGATCCTAAAGGATTCACAATTGATTGCTATCTTCTGATCCTCCTGATTTGTCCTCCGCCCTGTCTGCAACTGATGCGTTTTATCCTTCGTTTGTTGGTTTATGCTGTTCCATCATTAGGGAATAGCACCTGTTCCATTCGTCGTTTTCCTGCATAAAGAGGAGTAAAAGTTGGTTATGATAGCTAAATATTAATTGCAAGTAGTTCATCCATTTCTTGTCATAATCCATCAATATGTTAGCGTATTAAGATATGAAAAATATAAGAAAATACAAAAAAGGTGATGAAATTAGGAGTAAATACATACCCATTTCATAACTTAAAAACAATAGATATCGAAGGAGCAAGCGTGCTAGCAGATTTCGAAGTGATAGAGATTGTTGATGACAACGATCCCTATCCTACGTTATTGGGAATAGATTGGGCCACTGACATGAATGGAGTGATAAATATGAAGAAGTGCAAGATGATTTTTGAAAAAAATCTCTGTGCGTAGTGGTACCTTTAGACCCTGCAGAAGGATTGCGCTATACGGAGCCAGTGCACTACTACGACATCAATGACAATTTGGAATGCATCTACAAGATAACAGCGTGGAAGCAAGACTGGGTAAATCCAACCGTGGATGGCCGAATCTCATGGGAACATGAAAGCTCCTGCAAATCAGATTTTGACAAGGAGATAGAATGATGGCAGGATTGGTTACACGAAGTAACCACGCTCAACTGTAACAGGATGACGAGATCATTGCGCTATGTAACAACAGAGGTAAGATATCTACCTACGTATGACGGGTTAAGTGAGGTGGATGACTTCCTGAACAGATTTGAAAGAGAAGTACCGGAACAACAATGCTTCGACGCTCTGAAATGGGTACTGTGAGCCATGCCCGCAAGGTGGTGGGGTATGCACCAAAGAAGTTTTGAGGACTGGCGCGACTGCAGAAGAATGATGCGCACACGGTTTGGGAAGCCTTCGATGTGATTAACAGACAATATTGTCAGATGAAATGGCTTGTGCACCCACCTATCCAGGTGGATACATGCATATGGTGCGAAACCTGCACAAATGCACACAGTCCTCGCAGTAGGAGACACGATCGGTAAGCAGGTGCGGGCAAGGAAATGGTGTGAACGACCCCTCCAGTTGGGACCACGAAGTATGGAAAGACCAAGTGCGCAAAAGGATATCCACGTAGAAGCCTTTAACAAAGTACACGAAGCGCTGAACAAGGTCCACAATGCAAAGCGGACTGACTGGGACCTGCGCATACCAACGGTTCTATGGGGTTATAGGACCACGTGCAAGAACCTGACCGTGTAGGCACCACCAAGGCTAGAGTATAACGAAAATGTTGTAAGCCCTATAGTACATGAAAAGCTTAGACTACGCATGACAACACTGGTAGATACGACAGTTTGCAGAACCTTGGAAGAAGAAATCCAATAGGGAAATTCTAGGCTCCAATAACTTGAAAAAGAAAGGGTACGATTAAGGAAGAAAAGTGCTCTGGTAGACGCAGAAGTCAAGAAGCTGGAGGATGAGATAAAGGAAGATTTTCTTAGTAAAAATACCAGGGTGATAAGACAGGATGCACATGATCACACTGACAAGTTTGAGGACTATCACCGCGAATTGATCAGTCTGATGCCTTGGCTTGGACCACACATTACTAAGTGAATCGACTAGGGTAGCACATTGCAGATGATAAGTGCGCGATGTCGCCCGTAACAATAAAAGGTGGGTATTTTACAGGAAAAGTGATGGATGACAGGATGAAACTTTATACAGGTGGTGCGACGACCTGACTAGCCGAGGGAAGTATAGTCTTAGCGCTCCAAGGAGTTGAAAGGAAGTGCAGGACTATAAACTATTTTGCCCAGGAGTTGCGCGATGTTGGAGCTGCGCGCAGAAGCAAAGAGTCACAAGGTCTGTGACCGCACACAAGGGGCTGCTCTGCCACGCGGGTTGCCCAAAAAGCGACTGTTTAAGTCACTATTCACGATGGGATGCTTAACTTGAGACCAAATGGAGCGGGCAACAAGCGTTTAAGATGCGATTTATGGGCAAGATTTGGGAAACTCTATCGCCAAGGGAGCATTAATGAACTAGATTTGGGGGGAATGGTCGAATTCAAATTCAAAAAGAGCTATAAATTACAAAGGTGCGAACCTGCAAACCATGTCAACACAGTTGAAGTGCCACCACCTGACTGAGCGGACAGGACTGCCCAAGAAGGTCAAGGCATCAAAGTCTTCTATTGACTCGATCACCCTAACCAAGGGTGATCTGCATGACATCGGCGAGACAGTGCACGATGTCACCTCCGAGGCCCTCCAAAATTTTATGCGGAAGAACCAGATTGTGTTGGGGGCCCTCAGAGCATAGCTGCAGGAGTTGCAGGTGCACATTCCTCATGCTGGCACCCTTTCGACCAGCGTCGCAGTCAGAACAATGACAACAGAACAGATGTTGCACGCTTGAGTGACGAATACCATAGTGTTTCTAGAAGGGGCACTAGTGACAACAAATGAGGCCGACAGGCCTACGGTTAGCACGTTAAAGGGTCTCAGCATCAACATGGCTACACTCCCGCAGGAGACCTTATATGTTCTATAGGATGGGATAATTGTAGAACTGTGGGCTAGGGAGAGCCGCAAACTGCAAATCCTCAGCGAGCAAAAAATAAACATGGAACAGTTGAGCTTGCAGCATGATGAAGTGGTGTTGCAGAATCAACAATTGGTGCAGGTACTAGATGAAGCTTGTCAAAGCGTCCCTGAGCTGGCCATCCCAGCAGAGGCGTGCATCCACAGGTTAGCAAGAGGGGTGCGCGAGGCACGGGAGGAAATGACAAAGGTTCAGCTGGAGCTGAACCTTCAGATCACCGAGCTGCGATTAAAGGCACAACCGTCCACCCCTCCAGAAATCAAAGAACAATGCACTAGCACTATTACAGTGGGACTAGATGAGATTGGCAGTGCAGTGCGAGACTACACTAACATATTGGAAGAGTCATTTAAGGTCCTCACAAATTTGCAGGAGGACCCCAACATCCAGCTTTTGGAGACAGAGGCATGAGAACTCCAATAGTAGTATGACAATGTCAAGGGAACTGCACAGACGGTGGCCCTCACTCAGAGGGTTGCATGGATGCAACAAGAAAAAGTGTTGAAAGAACAGGTGGACACAACACAACACAAGGACACAGTCTTGAAGGTGCGCATTCTGCCTTGGATCAGTGAGGCCTTCACCATCACAGTAGAAATTGAAGGCAAGCTCGCAAAAATGTAGGGGATATAGGAACAGATGCAGAGAAGCACTTCTGACATCGCGGTCTCGGAACAATGCATGCAGCAGATCTAGCAGGCAATAGCTCAGTGCGCTGCCGACATTGAACCAATTTGAGTAGAGTTGGAAGGACTCCACGTGAAGATCTCCGCGCTGACAGAGTGACTCAAGGGTGAGTCACGATGTTTGTGTTGGGGGCCTGTTGGGCATGGAATCCCCCCAAGGCATGTTTTGGGGCTTAAAGCCCAAGTTTTGACCAAATCCTTTTGTAAAAGCTCCACGAATTGTGGGCATGGAGCGCGAAATTATGATAGAGTCACAGGGTTGTCCGCCCTCATTTTGTAATGTAATGTCGACTTAATAGACCTACCCATGGTTCGCGGACCATGGGATTGTATAAATAGAGTGAGGCTCTAAGTGTAGGAAGGGGCATAAGAACATGAGAAATATAAATGATTGAGAAAAAGTGAAAAGTGTGTCTTTGGGTCGTAGAGTAGGGGAAGGCTCTGTAGCTGAGTGTGCAGAGGCCTAGTAGTCTAAAGCTGAGTGCGTGGACCCCTGTAGCTGAGTCCGCAGGGTAGGTCGAGTCTGTAACAATTGGAAGAATCAATAAAGAGAAGTTTACCATATTTCTGTGCATATTTTCGTGCTTTAATATATGATTGGGTATAATTTGCAAGTATATTGTTTATTTGCTGCGTGAACTTATATGAATGTATTGTATAAATAATTATAACATAATACATCCATTTATGTAGAGGTAATTAACTGGTATAAGAAGATAAGTAAGACCTCAGGTAATAGCGCAGAGCGCAGCTCTAGCAGTGTGGAAGCTCCATAACCCCTGGTTAGGGCTGCGTGAAGGCAATGTATCAGGGCTTGAGGAACAGGGAAGTGCGTGAAGTGACCTGCATGCAGGGACAAACAGTGGGACTAGTCGAACCTCTGAAACATCTCAAGGGTGCGGAAACCTAGTTCTAGAACCCTCCCATAATACTTCGGGTGAGACCTCAATCCGCGCTCCGTGGACTGTTGCCGAAAGGGCCAGTAGTACAGGGATTTGTTTAACTAATTAACTACAAACCTGGTTCAAGCCCCAACAAGCCAACACCAGGATAAATGTGCATGTTTAGGTAACCGTGATAGAATTTTTTTAGTAAAACATTTCTTTATGTTAAAGGAACATAGGTGCAAGATAAAAAAAATCAAGGAATAAGTAAGGTATTTTATTAACAAAAATACTAGAGATTAAGTATGGTTGGGATATGCATGCATTGGTATGCATATTAGAATTATTTAATGCATGCATGCACTTGTTTTACAAAGTATGTGTACACTAGGGAATGTTGATGGATTGTAGCACAGGAAAATAGAGTTTTACCATGATTGGTGCAAAAGAGGAATAAAACATGGGGTTTTTACCCAGGTTAGATACAAGACAATTGTGATAGATTGCAAATAATTGAAAAATCATATAACAAGAAAAGGTATACATTAGTTTTTTCAGTTGAATGGGTTAATTGTTATTTAAAACAGAGACGAAGTAATTATTTGCATACAATAATTATTCACAACAACAACAATTAGTGAGACTGTAGGGTGATTGTATATAGGGGTTGAATATAGAAATGGTATACAAGGACAATATACAGTGTTGGCATGCAGGAATAATGCTTCATAGTTGAGGAACAAAAATGTCAGCATGGCATGAATTTGTGCATCATTGCTACATCACATGAAAATTTCAAATTCATGTTTACATGTTTAGATGAATGTTTGTGTGAATTTTATTGATGTTGTATTTTTTTTAAATTAAGAACATTTGTATATGAATCGAAATTAATTGTTGTTGATGTTAATTCCATTTTTCATGTCCTCTAGGTGTGATGGAGATGGTTCTAAGATTGCATGTTTGTCAAGATGGAGCGAGGGCCTAACCAACATGCCATACCCAGGTGAGAAACTAAGTGAAATCTACAACCGAAAAATGGCCCAATCTATCCACATGCATTGTCCAGAAATTGTTGTTGTTGGAGGAGGAAAAAAGTGAAATGAACCCTAAAAAATGCTCCAAAATTTCTGAAAACAGAGAGAGACTCCTCACATCCCAACTAATAAAACCCAAAAATATTTTGAGCTAATTCCAACTGACCCTGAATGCCCAAAGTAGTGCAAAAATCTCAGCTAAACTAGTAATTCGCCCTGCTATACGAATGAGGATTTCAGGCCTGAATATGGCTTGAAAATTTCTAAAATTTAATCATGGACTCCTCTCATTAAGCCTAGAAAAACCCAGATAAATCTCAAGCTGAATCCACTAGTAACTGAAACCTTTGAATTAACGTGTGGCCCTTCACAATCTACTAATGAACTACAAAAATCGAATTATTGCAGGAATACACAATTTCCCCAAAGGGGAACTCCTCCAAATCCCAACAAAATCCCTTCCTCAAAGTACCGCCCAAAATCAATTCCAATACCCGAAAAAACACTACTGCTCAACCCCTATGTAGAGAATAACCAGTAAACCCCAGCACAACTCCAAAAAGAGAAATTGTGGCCCGCAAATAATGCTGATATATACCCTGTAAATCCTCTACAAAATCACCAGTATCAATAGGGAAAAACGCCGGCAAAATAGTCGAAACTCCAACCCACAATAGTTGATTCCCCAATGAGTAAGTCAAACTACCTCTGCACACAAGGAGTGGAAAACTAAGTGAATACTTGAAATAAAGCTCTGTGGAAATCCCTAATTGGACTCCCCAAAATACCTCACTAGGGAGACACTCAAATTTTTCTGAAGTGGGTATGGAATTTCCACTTCAAAATTCCTTGTGTTAAACAACACTGGTTGACTTGGCTAAGTAGCTCAAGCAAACTCTCAAATTCTAAAATGAAATGCCAAATAGAACATGATCAAAATGAGGCTCTGGATTCCTTTTCTTATTTCTTTCCCTTCCTCATACCATGGTTTGATTTCTCTCACACTATGCTTTGATGCCATGGTTTGATTTTTCCCATGACTCAATTTCCCTTTTTGGTAATCTCCACAACTTATCTTTGCTTTAATTTTTTTTTTTTCCTAAGTTCCAAAATTGTCCTTTTTTCAAAAATATTCTTAACATCTCCACAACTTAATTCTCCTAAGTTTTATTTATCTAATACTCTATTAATCGCCAAAATTATAAAATCGAGAATTTCCTCAACAAAATTTTAATTGGGGACATGACAGTATTCCCCGCCAAAAATTGTTTGCCCTCAAGAAATGCCTAAACAAGTGCCCCCCTACTATTTGGTGGCCCAATCAGTCATTGTAAACAATACTAGGGTCCTAAATGTGTCACTAGGTGTATCTACATGCTCCTCACAATAATACGTGCTATTACACTTCTTCTCAACCTCCTTTTCATGATTGTTGTCAGTGTACCTGCACCCTAGGCCCCACGATAGGAAGTAAGATCTCCTCCTGGTCCCATCATCTAACTACTCTAAGCTTCTCCACTCCTCTTGAGTAGGTTTTTAGTGCCCTGATTCTACTGAATTTTCCCACATGGTATAGGTGGCTTCATTCTCATGGAATGTACACTTCTAATGCCTCTATTATAAGGATGAGGATAGCTTGATTTTATTACATTACTAAAAAACAATTGTGCTAACATCTCTATCATCTCCTCATTGTTTTTGAGGAAATCCTCCATGATTCCCTATGTATCCCTCCCCTTTTGTGCCTTTATAATGTCCATAGATTTCACCAATCATTGTGCATGCATGTTGTTGGGCAGTGGATGTCCCGCGTAATAGTTTTGGGGCATAAAGCCTATAAGTTAGGATGAAAATATATTAAAACTCCAAAATATGCAGAGCGTGAAATGTAATAGGTCGAGTCAAAGGGTTGTCCACCCAAGAAATAAGATAGAATATTGGAAAGTAAGTCGGCCTGCCCATGGTTCGTGGACCATGGGAAGGTATAAATAGAGCGAGGCTCTAAGGGTAGAAAGTAGTTTTTGGGTTGGAAGGAATCTTAGTGCTATGGATCTGTGAAGACAGTGTATTATGCATCTGTAAGTTGGAGTCAAGGGTGTTGAAGGGTAGATAGAGGTTCTGCAGCTGTGTGCGCAGAGGCCTAGTAAAGTCCACGGCTATGTGCGTAGGGCAGATCTGGATGTATTGGCATAAAATTGAATAAAGATAAGTTGGTTTTGAATTACTGTGTTGAATCTAAATTATTACAGACCTGGTTAATTTATGGTTGATCTATCTGTTTAATCTGTGCGCTTATGATTATATATTGAATTTATGCAAATCTGTATCTTTTCTGGATGCGCGAACTGGTTATCTCTAGTAAATGTTTGCTTAAAGACCGTAAATAGTAGATCTGATCTGTAGAAAACTCAGTAATAATAAATATTAAAGGAATTGCCTGGTCCAGCTCTATGTAGAAGTAGAGTGGTGTGAGGCCACAGAACGAACAACGCGCGAACCCTCTAGACCACATCAAGACATCCCAAGGGTGTGGAAACCTGGTTCCAACACCCTCCCCTGCTACCTCAAGTGAGACCTCAGTCTGCGCTCCGCGGGTTGTTGCCAAAAGGGCTGGTAGCTACGGGATTTGCTTGGCTAAATAATTTTTCCGAACCTAGGTCAGGCCCATATAAGCCAACAAATGGGTCCGTTGCTGGGACCGAGATTTGCCTAAGGGATGTCTGATGTTGGGGACATTGGAACCCTATGGAGAAATAATTTGAGGATTAATTGAATCAGGAGGGGTACGAGTTCATAGTACATCGACGCGCAAACCAAAGGTTAAAAATGACGAGTGCGATCCAGTTACTAGTATTCAAAGGAGTAGGAAGCGAAGATCCAGAACAATTTTGGTTCGTGGTGATGACGGTATGGGAAGCACACGGAGTTACAGATGATAACATCAAAAAGGCTACCCTAGTTAGCACGCTGCAGGACCGAGCACTGACATGGTATATAAAGTACTCAAGCGATCACCCGAATGTGGGAACAGCAGAGATCCAGACCAAATTGAAGAAGGAATTTAGCCAGCCGAAGTCAGAAACGCAGTCGATCATAGGGTTCAAAGAGATTGCGATGATGCCTGGTGAAACTCCATGGGATCTAGATCAAAGATTGGAAAGTACAATCCTCGAAGCAAAGATGATGCTGTCGGATGTGCAGCACTGTGCATGGTTTGTAGCATCATTAATGCCACATTTGAGGACGGATTTGTCACAGCAAAATATATCAACCCAGGCAGAAGCATTAGAGATAGCGATGAGGTTGCATGAGACTCCGATACAGGATCCGGGGTTGGGAGTTCAACAAATCCATGCACAAATACAAAACCTGTGTTTAGAAATGCAAAAGTTAAAACAAGAATAGGCACCCTACCCAGAAGCTCGAGAAGAGGTATGGTGTATAAAGTGTAGAAGCTAGGGTCATGATAAAGATCACTGTTTGGTCTTTGTAAACTATGTGGCAATGGGGGGACCAACACTGTTGCGACCAGAGGCGCAAGCAGGACCAAGCGCGACACCCTCACTCTGGTGCATAATCTATCAGGTGGGAGGAAAGCAGAACACAGACAACTGTCATCTACTGCCAAAATGTAACCAGACCCCCCAGTGGTTATTTTGCAACTTTTGCAGATCGGTGGGCCATGAAGAATGAGTCTGTCATAGTTATCAATTATTGATGGACCAATCACCTGCCTACAGAATGCAGACTGAAGCGCAAGGTTAGGATCCAACCTCGGAAATAGGGCATGGTGGGTTCCAGGGATGTGGACAAGGACGAGGAGGAATGGGGCTAGGAAGAGGTCATGGGCAGCTAATCTGTTACAACTGCGGAGGACCAGGGCACTACGCGCATGACTGCACTAACCCAAGCAGAATATCGTGCCCTTACTATGAGCAATTCAATCTTGAACTGATAGATTTCCCCACACTGATAGCACAGATTCATGAGAAAAGGGCAGAACAACCTACGGTGAACCAGAACGTCCAGATGATGAGGTCTAAACCACGCGAGGAAGACCCCAAAGTAAACATGGTACTCAGAAGTGGCATGGTCACAGGGGAAGATAAGGGGAACCTAACCAAGGAAGACGCAGGGGTTGGCAAGGAGACATATCTGGAAGCTAGGGAGAGCTGCGAGGAGGTCTCTACCCCAGGTAGTAGAGATCAACTTGAGCCAGAAAGGGATCCCTTGATGCTGACTACCTTTCTAGAGACATGCATGAAATTGCTTCATGACAATAGGGCGGTTAATGGCTTGCAAGAATTGATAAATAAGTGCACGGGGACGAGTGAAGTTCGCGTGATCTGAAAATTAGGAAAACATGTGTCATGAATGGGCTGGGAAATGCAATTAACGATGCAGATTGGCGACTATGAGATGGATCAGATCATTCTGGATTTGGGCTCAGATGCAAATGTACTACCTAAACAAACTTGGGAGCACATGGATAAGCCCACCCTACAATGGTCTCCTATTCAATTGTGGATGGCAAACCAACAAAAGATCATGCCCATGGGAAGGCTGCAAGGAATTACAGTGGATATAGAAGGCGTGAGCACCCAGACAGACTTTGAAGTAATAGAAATCATGGATGAAAGTAGCCCTTATCCTGCGTTGTTAGGAATAGACTAGGCCACCAACATGAATGGGGTTATTAATTTAAAGAAGCGAACAATGATATTTGAGAAGAAGTCGCTCCACGTAGTCATTTTGCTAGATCCGATTGAAGGACCGTGCTACACTGAACTCGTATGCAACGAAGAAAGTGACAATGAATTATATTGTATCTACAAACTTTCAGCACAAGGGCAAGAGTGGGTCAAGCCAACGGAGGAAAGGAGAATATCGCGGGGCTATGCAGAACCTTGCACCAACGATTCAGATGAAGAAGACGAGCGGTGGCATAATAGGTTGAATGGAGTAACCACGTTACACTGCAATATGATGACTAAATCCTTGTATTGTGTTAGAGCTCAGGATCGTGAACTGCCGATGTATGATGGGCTAACAATAGTAGATGAATTCTTGACCAGGTTTGAAAGCGCAGTACTAGAGCACCAACGGTTTGATGTGTTGAGATGGGCATTGCGTACGCCACCTACGTGATGGTGGGGCACACACGAAGGAACTTTCGAAGATTGGCGTGGCTTCAGGCGCACGATGCAGATAAGATTTGGGAAGTCGGAACTATGAATAACTGAGAAATACAATGGATGTGATGACCCACACATGAACCTTACTAGATGGATCAAAGCCTATGGAGCTGAGTCTCAACCAGAGTGGGCACACTTATTTTATCATACCTTGGATGTCATTCCAAGGAATTGGTATACTGAAACAGAGCTCCGACATGGCATAGGTGAGTGGGATATCTTGCGCGAAGGGTTTCTGTCGACATTCCTCTTTAAAGATCAATGGATGGATACTGTGGACGACGCATTACAACTTGTGAAGGCCATTATCTTCAAAACGCCGCCGGAACCAAAAGAAACCGTACAGCCAGACTGGTCGCAACAGTTGAGCCAGGCCCTCGAATGTTACAATGTGTAGGTAGAAGGTGATGAGGATGACCCTAGAAACATCAATATTCTGAAATCTGAGGGGAGTCATGAGGTGCGCAGACCAGTAATCGGAGATCCAGACATCACCGCGCCATTGCAAACGAAACAAGTAAATATCAGAATGGAGGAAGATCCGAAGTATGAAATTCTTGGGGACTATTGGGACGATGCCACGGTGGAAAAGGTCATCGAATTGCTTCAAGAATATCACGATTTATTCCCAACCAAAATCACGGAGTTAAAAGGGATCCTCAGTGACATGGGAATGATGAAGATAACTTTGAAGCCGGATGCAAAGCTAGTTAAGTAGCGACCTTACTGGTTGAATCCAAGATACAAAGCAAAGGTCCGTGAAGAATTGGACAAGATTCTTGCAGCAGGAATAATTGAACTAGTCGAGGAGTCTGACTAGGTAATTCCTATGGTTGTGCAGGAGAAGAAACAGAAGGGTGAAATTCGCATCTATGTGGATCTCAAGAAGCTCAATGATGCATGTGTTAACGATCCATTTCCAACGCCCTTTATAGATGAGGTACTGGAAAATGTGGGTGGACAGGAAGCCTACTCCTTCACGGACAGATTCTCGGGGTACCACCAAATCAAGATCGCGCCAGAAGACAAGAGTAAGACAACTTTCACCACTGAATGGGGCTGCTTTCAGTATACGGTGATGCCCTTTGGACTAAATAATGCGCCGATGATATTCTCTCGCATTTTGGTCGCTACATTCAAGGAGTTTATACATAAGTTCTTAGAGGTCTATCTTGATGACTGGACCATATTCGGGCTAGTTAAGAAACACATCGCGAGCTTACGGTTAATGCTGGATACTTGCCGATAGCACTAGATTGCGCTAAACCTAAAGAAGTGTACTTTCCTCGTCCCCTTCAGGAACTTGCTCGACCATGTGGTTTGTAAGCAAGGTCTGATGGTGGATCCGGCAAAGATCGTTGTCATACTCAACCTGCAAGTGCCGCGAAGTGTCAAACAACTACGCGCCACACTGGTTACTATCGGAAGTTCATAAAAAGCAACGCACAGATCACGACTCCAATGGAACAGTTGCTAAAGAAGGATGCTACTTATTGCTGGAATGAAGAACGCAACAAAAGTCTGGAAACGCTTAAGGAAAATATGGCATCAACCCCTATATTGGTCTTTCCAAAATGGGACATCGAATTTCATGTGCATGTCGATGCGTTGTGTATCGCGTTAGGTGCGGTACTCACTCAAGAAGGAGCGGAGGGAATTGATCACCCAATTGCGTTCGCAAGTCGACGGTTGTCAAAAGCTGAGAAGAATTACTCCACTACTGAGTGAGAGGGATTGGCGATGGTATACGCGTTCTAGAAATACTGCCACTATCTACTGAGAGGACACTTTAAGATGTATACTGATCACTCTGCGCTAAAATACGTAGTGAATAAGCCTGTGTTGGGGGGTGCATTTGTTGGTGGCTGCTCTTATTTCAAGAATATGATTTCGAGGTCGTTGTTAAGCTGGGACATCTAAACGCAGGCCCAGGTCACCTGTCCCGAATTGAGACTGGCGAAGAGCCCACGAATTTAGAGGAAGGACTACTGGATGCAAAACTATATGCAGTGCGCATTGTGGATGGCCATTTTGAGGATATAATCCATTTCTTAACCACAAGAACCACACCGAAGGGATATTCCATTCAGCAAAAGAAAGAGTTGGTGATACGTGCAACAGACTTTACTCTTATTACAGGGCACCTCTACAAATGGGCAATGACAAAATATTACGTAGATATGTACTTGAATTCGAGCGAGGATAGATCTTGGCTAAAACACATGGGGGGGTTGCTGGAGGAAATTATGCGGGTCGTGCCACAACACAGAAGATTCTTCGCACAAGACTATGGTGGCCAACTCTACATCAAGACTCGGAAGCGTACTGTCGGGCTTGCGATGTCTGTCAACGGACCAGGAAACCATCGCGGAGGGATGAAATGCTGCTGAAGCCACAGGTGACACTGCAACCATTCGAGAAGTGGGCAATCGACTTCGTAGGACCTATCGCACCTCCAGGGAAGACGGGCGCACACTATATCATCACCACAACAGAATACTTCACTCGATTGGTGGAGGCATAGCCGGTTAAGGACTGCATGGCTGCTATAGCTGCAAAAGTTTTGTTCGAGAATGTGTTGACAAGGTTTGGATGTCTAAAAATTCTAATGAGCGACCAGGGAACGCACTTCCTGAATGAAATGATCAACGCACTCACTAAGGAATTCCAGATATATCATCAATAGAGTACGCCATATCACCCACAAGCGAATGGGACTGTTGAAGCATTCAACAAAATTTTGGAAACTGCGTTGACGAAGGTCTGTAATGTGCAATGAAACGATTGGGACTTGCGCATCCCTATTATGCTATGGGCATACTGAACCATGTGCAAGAAGTTGATGGGCCAGACATCTTTCTGGTTAGTCTATGGCAAGGAGGCCATCATGCCCATGGAATACACTATACCTAGTCTACGAATAGTGGAATTAATGGGCATGGCAGACCGCGAGGCTTTGGAGGAATAGCTCGCGTAACTAGAAGAACTTGAGGAGGAACGATTTTTGGTGGGATTCCATCAGCAAGTACAGAAACAACGAGAGAAAGTGTGGCATGATCGCCATATCAAGGTGCACACTTTTAAGGAAAATGATCTAGTGTTACTATATGACAAAAAGTTCTAGAAATTCCCTGGCAATCTCCGAATGCATTGGTTGGGACCCTATGTAGTCACAGAAGTTACAAATGGAGGCGCGGTCCAAATTTCTAAGCTCAATGGAGACCCCTTCCTAGGAAGAGTCAATGGAAGTCGTCTCAAGCTCTACACGGGTGGGCTGGCCGCCTGACTAACCGACTGAAGGACAATCTCACTGCTCCAGCCAGTTGAAAGAGAGTGCAGGACAATAAAGTAGTTTGGGGGGAAGCTGCGTGACTATCGGGGCACGCATGGAGTTCGTCTGTTATAGAGGTCGTGATTGCGAATAAAGAGCTGAACCACTACGCTGACAAGCAGAAACATGACCATTGCTGTCACTATTCATGATAAGATGTCTGAGTTATGGCGAATGGGAGCAGGCAGCGGGCAATTAAGAGACGGGGTACGAGCTAGATCTAGAATGATCTGCCGCAGGCTTGACATGAGGGTATCAAAAAAGGTGGAAGCCAACGAATTTGAATTTCGAAACACTTATAAATCACAGGGAGGTATCCACCGAACGAGCTGTGTTTTCGCGAACCGTAAGCTATTGTGCCTTCCCGCTACTATGGAGTTTTTCGTTATCTATGCTCAAGGAGTAAATCCGCGGGTTGTGATATGGCCCAGGGTGATGCAGGGCTTTTTGAACAATATGGTGTTGACAACTGCGGGCACTGTGCAGAGTTCAACATCGATGGTAGGGGATGTGTCGGAAACTTGTAGACACGAAGAAGAACTGGTTTGGATGTCGCAGCCTCACCCATGGGCTGGTCGACGAACCATAAAATATAAGGGAAAGGTTGTAAATATGGAGACAAATGCTGGAATTGTAGTCAATAAGTCGTCTCTAATATACCTTGAGGATTGGGATCTTGCAGAATTGCAACACAAGCTGTAACAGACAGTGCGAAGAGAAGATACGAGACAGGAAATTGGCCACATTGGTACAAGAAGGTCCCACATGCGGTACCCCAGCTAGAGCTAAAATCCTATGAGGGGGTGTTCCGTGTTAACCGAGTAGAGCAGAATGAGCATTATCGGTTGCGAGAATTGGTAGAAAAACGAAGTAGGAGCTGGAAGAATCATTGCAGGAGACAAAGAAGGAGCAACAGAATGAAGGGCGTCACTCGAAGGGAGGTGAACCACGGAGCCTAGGTAGCACATCTCGCTGCATCGACGGGTGACTCGGGACGAGTCACGATGATTGTGTTGGGGGACTGCTGGGTAGCGGAGGTCTCGCGTAACAGTTTTGGGGCATAAATCCTGTAAGTTAGGATGAAAATATTTTAAAACTCTGAAATATGTGGAGAGCGAAATGTAATAGGTCGAGTCAAAGGGTTGTCTTCCCAAGAAAAAAGATAGAATATTAGAAAGTAAGTTGGCCTGCCCATGGTTCGCGGACCATGGGAAGGTATAAATAGAGCGAGGCTCTAAGGTTAGAAAGTAGTTTTTGGGTTGGAATGAATCTTAGTGCTATGGATATGTGAAGACAGTGTATTATGCATCTATAAGTTGGAGTCAAGGGTGTTGAAGGGTAGATAGAGGCTTTGCAGCTATGTGCGTAGAGGCCCGGTAAAGTCCACAACTATGTGTGTGGACCCCTCCAGCTGAGTGCGCAGGGCAGATCTGGATGTATTGGCGTAAAATTGAATAAAGATAAGTTGGTTCTAAATTACTTTGTTGAATCTGAATTATTGCGGACCAGGTTAATTTATGGTTGATCTATCTGTTTAATCTGTGCGCTTATGCTTATATATTGAATTTATGCAAATCTGTATCTTTTCTGGGTGCGCGAACTGGTTATCTCTAGTAAATGTTTCCTTAAAGATTGTAAACAATAGATCTGATCTGTAGCAAACTTAGTAATAATAAATATTAAAGGAATTGCCTGGTCCGGCTCTACACGGAAGCAGAGTGGCGCGAGGCCACAGAATGGTGCACTAACCCTCCAAGCCACATCAAGACATCCCAAGGGTGCAGAAACCTGGTTCCAGCACCCTCCCCTGCTACCTCGGGTGAGACCTCAATCCGCGCTCTGCTTGCTGTTGCCGAAAGGGTAGGTAGCTGCGGGATTTGCTTGGATAAATAATTCTACTAAACCTGGGTCAGGCCCATATAAGCCAACATATGCCTACACCTTCACGACCTTGCTAACTTCCCCACAACTGACCAAGATCATGCTCTCATACTATCGTAATGATCCAAACTAGAAAATACAATGAATATCAATGCATGCACTAAATTTCAACCAATAATTTTCACACATGCAGGCACAAATATACACAAATAAAAATATGCCAAGAGCCATAAAATTGAGCTAGTTTATTGATTTTAAAGATGGAACTGAATATTATGGAGTGAATAGATAGAATTTGGGTTTTCTACTACAAGCATGCAATACCCAGGTGAGAAACTAAGTGAAATCTCCAACTAAAATGGCTCAATCTATCCAAATGCACTGCCCAAAAATTGTTGTTGATGTTGCCGTTGGAGGAAATTTGTGAAAGGAACCCTTAAAATTGCTCCAAACTTTCCAAAACATTAGAGATAGGCTCCTCACACCCCAGCCAATAAAACCCATAAATATTTTGAGCTAATTCCAGCTGACTAGGAATGCCCAAAATAGTGCGAAAGTCCCAACTAAACCAGCAATTCACCCTGCTATAATAATGAGGATTCTAGGCATGAATATCACACAGAAAATTCTCAAGTTTTAACCACAGAATCCTCTCATAAAGCCCTGAACAAACCCATAAAAGTCTCAAGTTGAATCGGCTAGTCACTAAAACCCCAAAACCAGCGTGTGGACCTTCACAGTCTGCTAGTGAGCTACATAAATCGAACTACTGCAAGAATGCACAATTTCTCCAAAGGGAAACTCCAAATCCCAACAAAATTCCTTCCTCAAACTACCGACCAAAATAAGCTCTAATACCTAGAAAAATACTATTGCTCAACCCCTGCCAACTCAAAAAAGAGAAAATGTGGCCCACAAATAATGTTGATCTCTGCCATGAAAATCCTCTATAAAATCACTGGCATCAATAGGGAAAGTCACTTGAAAAATAGTAAAAAATCCTACCCACAATAGTTGATTCCCCAATGAGAAACCTGAACTTCCTCTATGCCTGAGTGACAAACTGAGTGAATATCTGCAATAAAGCTCTGTGAAAACCCTGAATTGGACTCCCTAAATTACCACACTAGGGAGACACTTGAAGTTCTCCGAAATGAGGGTGGAATTTCAACTTGGAAATTCCTTGTGCTAAACACCATTGGTTGACTTGGCTAAGCATCTCAAGCAAACTCTCCAATTCTGAAATGAAATTCCAAATAGAATATCATAAAAACAAGGCTCTAATTTTCCTTTTATTGTTGATTCCCCTTCCTCATACCATGGTTTCATTTCTCTCACACTATTCTTTGATACCATGGTTGATTTTTCCCATGATTCGATTTCCCTTTTTGGTAATCCCCACAACTTATTTTCACTTAAATTTTCTTCTTTCCCTAAGTTCCAACCTTTTCCTTTTCTCCAAAATATTTTTAACATATCCAAAGCTTATTTCTCCTAAGTTTTATTTATCTAATACTACGTTAATCGCCATAATTTTAAAATCAAGAATTTCCTTGACAAAATTTAATTGGGGACATGATAACATGATTAGAACCTTTTATTAGAGGTGGTGGTAGCAAAATTTATTGTTGTTGCAGTGGCCAATTTTGATAAGGTATAAAAGATTGTTGTTGATTTTTCCATTGAGTTTCTTGAGAAGGAAAAGGTTTTTGAGGTACTTCAGTTGGATATGATTGTTGATCATAAGGCATTTAATATGATTTGGATGTTGAGAAAGGTGCCAAGGTTGTTGATTAGCTTTAAATTTTGATTGAGGTTGTTGATTAGTTGTAAATTGTAATTGCGGTTGTTGACTAGGATCTAATTGGGAGGAATACCAATTTTGATTTTGGTATTAATTTTACCAAGATTGGTTGAAATATTGAGGATCTTGGTTTGTTCTTGGAATTTGGGGTCAAGGTTTTCTAAATCTTCTTTAATTAATAACACACATGTATTCAACATTCTGCACAAAACTTTGGTATGTTGTTTCTAAACCTAGAAATTAGGGATAATTTCTAGTGTCATAGATTTTGGAAATATTGTTTTCATTGATTTCAAAGATAGGGGAGACTACAAATGTCAAAGATAAATATTGCAAGATGAATATTGTTGGAAACAATGTTTATATACCCTATCATTGAAGGAATTTTTACTCTAATACCCGACTCAAATGGAAGCAAAAGATATATGGTTGAAAATATTATTTTGTGACATATACAATGATGTATGACACTCCCTCTAACACCATAGAAATGAGGAGATATGGAAGATTCTATTAGGTTAGCCCAACTCTAAAAGTCCAAGTTAGCCCAACCAATTTTACAAGTTGGATCCATAAGTGAATGTAGAAACATTATAAATAAAGGATAGATGAGTGCAATTGAAGATTATCTAAGCAAGAAGAGTCTTGGGTGTGGGATCCCCCAAGGATAGTTTAGGGGCTAAAAGCCCACATTTTGGTCAAATTTTGTAATCCAAGTGTAAAGACTCCGCATATTGTGGTCGTGGAGCGTGTAGGTGTTAAAGAGTCATAGAATTGTCCACCCTTATTTTGGAAATGTAATGTCAGTTGTAGAAGATCTACCCATGGTCTGCGGACAATGGGATTGTATAAATAGAGGTAATCTCTAAGTAGTTTGGAGGGAAAATAAATCAATAAGAAGGAACATGTAAGAAAGTCATAGCTTTATAGCAAGAAGTTTAAGTTTGGGTTGTAGCGTAGGTAGAGGCTCTGTAGCTGAGTTCACAGAGGCCTAGAGTAGAAGTCCGCAACTGAGTGTGCGAACCCCTGCAGCTGAGTGTGCAGGGCGGGTCAAGTCTGTAATTGTCCGGAATTATCAATAAAGAGAAGTATTCTACAATTTCTGCATCTTTATTTCTTGTTTATGCATCTTGTTATGTTGGGTATGAATTTCACTTATAATGCTTATATGATGCGCGAATGTATGTAAATGTGTTGGTTAAGTGAATGCAAGTAAGAACATCTGGTTACTTGAAGCTAACTAAGACCAGTTAATAAGATAAGTAAGGCAATTAGCTAGTTTGGGAGATATCGCAGTTCGCTACTTCAGCAGCGTGAAAGTCCCTGATCTGCAGGTTAGGGCTACACGAAAGCCCATTGTACCCTTTTGCGAAGGTGCTGAAGGGTGGAACATAGGGCTAAGAAACCTGTGCGAAGGCAGGTATAGCCAGAATAAACAGACATCACAACCATCTATATGGTGCAAAAACTTGGTTCCAGCATCCCCCCATACTGCTTTGGGTGAGACTTCAGTTCGCGCTCTGCGGGCTAATGCCGAAAGGGCTAGTAGTGTAGGGATTTGTTTGGATAACTAACGCTGAACCTGGGTCAGGCACCCTCAAGACAAGAAATGGTTTTGTTGCTGGGACATGAATCTGCATAAGAGATGTGTGATGTCGTATCACTGGAATCCAACTAAGAAAGAAATCGAAATATGGTTGGATAGAAGGATCCATGAGTTTGCAAGAAAATAGAAATCCGTGACTAACTAAAGAACAGTGGCTAGATAGGTACATGTATACGAAGATCCACGAAATATTTTTCACCTCCTTTCTAGTTGAGCTATACGAGTCGATCACGAAGCTAGCAAAAAGACAAGGAAGGTGGAAACTTGATGGTCCTATTGTGTGGACCCCAGAGCTAGTGTGAAGGTTGGAAGCATCGGAGGATAAGATCGCCCGTGTTGTCGATCATTGGCTCGATCGCATCATATGAGGATTTGTGACTGAATTCATGGTCGACACCTCAGTCAGATATAGCGAGGCAGAGTGACACTTTTTCAAAGGACTGCGAGGTAAGTACGTAAAATCTTTGAATACTTGGATTAAAATGATGTTGTGCAAAAAATGGGTTATGCAACTACCTTGATGTTCGGGACTATGCGAAGCAGAAAAATTTACAGAAATGAGGGAAATAAGGGTCCGAAGTATAGCCCCTTCATTTCACCTCCGTGAAGGGATGAAGAAGCGATAGCAAAGGTTTCTTCGCAAAGCACTATTCAATTAATAAGATAAGGATTCCCGCGAATACCACCTCCACTCACACCGCCTCTGAATTCACCTCCATTGCCTCCGACTTCACTCGTACTACCTCCACCTCCATCGCTGTTCAATATGGAAAATACAGTGAAGTTGCCTTTATTCAAAGGCTTGGGAAATGAGGACCTGGACCAATTCTGGTTCATTGTGAGGGCTATATGCGAAGCTCAAGGTGTTATAGATGATCACATAAAGAAGGTGACACTAGTTAGTGCTCTGCAAGATCGCGTGCTAACCTTGTATATTAAGTACTTTAATGATAACCCGAATGCTAGAGTAGCAGACATCCAGGCATCACTAAATAGGGAATTTAGCAGGCCTAAATATAAGGTGAAGTCGATTGTGGGATTCAAAGATATCGCGATGCGACCAGGTGAGACACCTTGAGAATTGGATCAAAGATTGAAGTGTCAAATCTGCAAAGCCAATATGAATTTGATAGATGGACAACATCACAAGTGGTTTGTGGCTTCGTTACTACCACACTTAAGGAGTGCGCTATCGTAGCAGAAGATAACAACTCAGGAAGAGACCTTGGAGATTGCGATGATACTACATGAGACTCCGATGCAAGATCCTAATCTAGGAGTTCAACAGATCCATGCGCAGCTACAAAATCTGTGCCTTGAGAAGCAAAGTCTGAAACAGGACAGGACGGTTCAACCAGAGGTACGTGAGGAGGTATGGTGCTTGAAATGCAAGATTCAGGGTCATGACAAAGACCATTGCCCGGTCTTTGCAAATTACATTGTAGGAGGAGGATCGATGCCTTTAAGGTCGGAAGCTCAAGAAGGACCTAGCGCGGGGCCTGCATTATGGTGCGTTATCTGTCAAGTAGTCGGAAAACATGCCATAGATAACTGTCACTTTCTATAGAAGTATGTACAAGCACCACAATAGTTGTTCTGCAACTTTTGTAGGTCAGTAGGACATGATGAGCGTACTTGTAGGAGCTATGAATTGATGATGGATAGAACTCCCGCCTACAGGGTTCAGGCCGAAACACGACCCCTTGACCAAAATGCAAGGATGGCGCGAACAAGATTTTAGGGGTGCGGACGAGGCCGAGGCAGAGGAGGACTTGGTATGGGTCACAGACAATTGATTTGCTACAATTACGGGTGACCAGGACACTATGCCCGTGATCGCACTAATCCAACATGTCCATCGTGCAAGTATTGCACGTTGTTTGATCATGAAACAAAAGACTTTCCGATGCTAATAGTTAGGATATGAGACAAAGGGGCATTACCACCTCTACCGACTCAGAACCTTCAGATGATGAGGTCTAAGCCACGCGAGGAAGATACGAACATAAATATAGTGCTCAGGAGTGGGATCACGACAGGGGATGACATGGGAAAACAACCCAAAGATAGTGCATGGGTTCATAAAGCCCTGATGAAAGAGGTTGAGTTTGATTTGGAGCACACTCGTGAAAACTTCATGGAAGCTAAGAAGAGCTTTGCTGAGGCCTCCATCTCAGAAATCAAGGATAAGCCTAAGCCGGAGATGGACCCTTCTATGCTCACAACTTTTCTGGAAACCCATATGAAGTTACTGTGTGATAGTAAGGCTATCAAAGGGTTGCAAGAACTCATCAATAAACATGTTGAGACTATGACAGGTGAACCACACATAGTCCAAAAGATTTGGTAAACTTGTTGGGCATGGAATCCCCCCAAGGCATGTTTTGGGGCTCAAAGCCCAATTTTTGACCGAATCTTTTTGTAAAGCTCCACGAATTGCAGGCGTGGGGCGCAAAAGTATGATAGAGTCACAAGGTTGTTTTCCCTAGTTTTGTAATGCAATATCGGCTGGACAGATTGTATAAATAGAGCGAGGCTCTAAGTGTAAAAGGGGAGAAGAGAGAAGTAAGGAAAAAGTCTAAGTGATTGAGTCGCAAGTTGAATTGTGTCTTTGGGTCGTAGTGTCGGAGAAGGCTCTGCAGCTGAGTACGTAGAGGCCTAATAGTCTGCAGCTGAGAGCACGGACCCCTGTAATTGAGTGTGCAGGGTGAGTCGAGTCTGTAACCGAGGAAGGAATTAATAAAGAGAAGTTTTTTCATAATTCTATGTATCTGTTCTTGGGTTAATACATGTTTGATATAATTTGCAAATATACTATTTATTTACTGCGTGCACCTGTATGAATGGTGTTACAGAGTAATTTGTCACTGTCTTCACTCCAGTCTTCCTACTGTGTCATGAGTCCAAAGCCATTCATGCTCATGCTCTCTGATGTTTCCAAATGACCCACTTTTCCAAAGTTTCTTCCTCATCGCGTTTGTTGGCCAAATAAACGCACTGAAGGGTGCTTCAAAACAGTCCATAAGCACTGCCATCGTGGAAGTACACGTGATTCCCACGATGGTCGAATTTCATGTGCCAGTGCAACTGTTTCTTATAGTCTCCCGCGATGATCTGACTAGCTACGTTATTTAATAGCGATGTCAGTGCGGCAGACCAGTTATGTTCCCGCGATGATCCAGATTGGGCGAATTTGTTCCAACAGTCGGCCTTCCAGATGACTCCAGACCTGGTTGTTGGCCTTGTTTATGTCGCCCTCCTTTCTCTGGCGTGGCTATTCTGTCATTTGTGATACCTTCCTTGGAGATAAGCTCATCCTCCCACCTTTCATGGAGACTCCTTCTTGTTATAGAAATTTTTGTGCCTTACAGCATGAAGCATGAAATGTCCATAATCTAAGGGATCCAAAGTCCCTAAACATGTTGTTCCTACCCCTAGAGGAACAAGGTCAGCAAACCACAACACTGAATAAAAGTTCTCCACCTGAAAACACTCAAAAACAAGGCAATTCTGGATCATGTCAACTGCTCCACTGAGCATCTGCGCTGAATGTCAACTGCTCCACTGTCTACCTGCGTTGAATGTCAACTGCAAAGAAGGATACCTGCGCTGGGCGAGTTTGGACATGTGGCACAGTCATTCCTCAAGGTGTCAATGCCCAGGAAGCTTCCAAAATGACACTTGGATCAGGGAATTCGACTGGTGATGAGTAAGAGGTTCTAAATCTCCAAGTGGAAGCAAGAACCTCCAAGTGGGCTCAAGAACTGAAGAATAATTGAAGTGAGAGAGGACACTAGTCAGCTTCATGCCAACCTCAAGCTGACTCATCCTTTCTCCAAAACTCCTATATATAGATCTCTCTCATGAGGTCTAGGGAGGCTGGAATCTTGTGAATGTAAAGAATTGCTGTTGGTTTGAGTTTAGAACTATTGGGTGATTTGCTTTGAAGGAGGTGAAGAGGAGATTTCTTTCTGCTGGGAAGGTGATGCTGGATTGGGCCTTTCATGGTTGTATCACTTCTTGAACCTTACTTCTTCCATTAATAAAGCATTTGAGGTTCTTCTATATGCATGTGTCTCAATGGTGTGTTGTTATACTTGTGTATTTGATTTATTCTAATCCTTGAATCAGTTATGAATGTATGCTTCTTGTAGTTTCCCTCTCTTGTCATTTTGCAGGATCTTGGTGTAGCTGGGCCAGTGAAAGAGCAAGGAGCTGGGGGTAAGCAGCAAAGAGAGAAGATTGGATCAATCATTAGCGAAAGACATCGGTTAGTGGATCTCTTTCTCCCCTCTTTTACATCTCATAAAGAAGTAATCTCAAATAGCTTTGCTTTGATTGTTGCTAAGGAACTATCACCCTTAGAGTGGGATAGGGTCATTCCGTATTGGATACTTTTCCCAACAAAAAATTGGCGACTCCGCTGGGGATCGTATCTTGTTGTTTGTTTGTGTTTTTGCTATTCATTTTCTAAACACAGGGAGTACCAAATCGAACTGCATTTGGATCTTTCAAATGCAAAGTAGAGGGCAGCTACTCTAGCTCAGTTTCTGGGCATGTTTATGATTTGAAGAGCTGATCCACAAGGACTCTTAAAAGCTCTTAGTGATAGCTTTTCATCCTCCTTTGAGTCATCCTTTAGTGTGTACTGATTGGTAGCTTTGATTTGGCCAAAAACTGTTGATTTTTGAGCAATCTGTGACCCAGAACCTGAGGGAAACGAGAGTTTCTCTCTTCATTGCAGGCACTGTGAAGGCAGTCTGCATTTCATCGCAGGTCCCGAAGGGGCTACCTGCGCTGAATGTCAAACTAACAGTGTTCTACCTGCGCTGAACCAGTGTGGCCTTGTGCAACTGGGGTTCTCTGCTTTCTGTTGCCCTGTTTTTGCAGCCTGTTATCAGTCAATGTACCTATCTGAAACCACCTTTCTTTGCCACTATTCCGCCTCGGTTGTATAAAGAAACTGTATTTGTTCTTTGTGTATTTCTTACATCATTTACAGTTTCCCATAACGAAAGTGAACTAGTCTTGCTGTGGCCTCTTAGATCTAGACCTGTGATAAGTGTCGTTCTGATCTTAAGGGTTAGTTTGTTTGCTGTTCATAGCTGATTGAGCTTTTGCTTTCGTCATATGGTTTGAATTTATGTATTTCTAGTGTTGAAACAAGTAAATCTTAAGGTGTCTTTTGATTTTGGACAAAAGCTTGTTTGCTTTCACTTGAAATTGAATTCAAAGTTATATAACAGCTTTCTTTTTGTATTACACCAACATTAAGAAAGAGAAAAGAAATACCTGCATTGTGCATGTGCATTTTGACAGCTTGCATGTTGATTTAGGAAAAAGTGCATTAGTGTGTGCTCTATGATCTGTGTGAAAAGATGATGTCTTTCTTTTCCCTCAGTAGTTAAGATTTTCATAAGTTGAAAAGATTGAAAAAGCTTGCTTCTCATCTTTAGACTGCATTTAGGAGTTGTACCATACATCTCGTGGTGATCCATAAAGGCAAACTGCTAAACAAGATCAACCTAAAATAAATTGAATTTACATAACAACGCATTGAAACATAACGCAAACACATAGAGCTCTAAGCTAGAGACGTGTTCCGGCGTCGTTAAACGTGATATCTTAGCGTTGAGTGGTTGGGTGATTCCTCCACGGTGAAGCGATAAGTATCAATACGGACTTGTGCTCCCACGTACCGTCGCGTATATATTGGGAGACCCCTATAGGAACAAAGCCTTTATCCATAGGAAACCGTGTCGGCCGCCCTACTGATCGCAATGCAGTGAACACAGCATTCACGAAGATCAACCACCCGTACCGTAAAACGTATTCTGTGGTTTTGCGAAAAGTTTGGCACACCCTTTGCCTAGAACTCCAGAGTAGTTTCTTTTGGCCTTTTTCAAACTCTATAACTGAAAAAGTCCATCCGAGCATTTGCCACTTTGGACTCGTTAAAACATCGAAGGAGACTAGAGTCATCTTTAGCTTTTTATCGACTCTTAAAAAGTGAAAAAGCAAGTTGTGTCTAAAGCGTCGTTATAAAATTTATTTTAAATGGAACATAATCACCTCCTATTCCTGCGTTGATCTGTAGGTTGAGAACATGGAACACACCAACCAAGGAATTCCCCATGATGGAAATCCTAGTCCTTTCTCCTCTTGGGGAGAAGTTGGTGCGCCTCACATGGCCACATTGTCGCTTCCAGGACTGACAATTGGCCTGCCAATTTGGCTATTCTCAACCAATGTAGTTCAGAACACCATGGTTCCTGAACAGTCGAGTCAACAGTTAGATCAGTCTAGAGCTGCCCACCAGCCTTCTACTTCCTATAACCCTTCCTCCAATCCTTCATCTTCGCAAGGTAGAGCCGGCAAAAGCCAAGCTCCCATGGAGAAGAAGGAGAAGAAGAAGAGAGAGAAGAAGAAGAAGGAGCCTAAGGCGACTGGGGGCAAGCAAAAGACATCTGACAAAAATCCACACACAGCACAGACCGGGCCTAAATCGCCATGTGTCATATGTAGAGGAGACCACTTCCATAGAGATTGTCCCTGTATTCCCCGGATACTAAGGGACTGGTCCCCTCGTTTGCACAATTCGGGAGCATCAACCTCTGATAGCCATGTTGAATGCTTACCGTCAACCAACGAAAGTGAAGGTTCAAGACAAAGAGGGGGAGCAAGATCCCCCTGCAGACTGTGTGAAGGCGATCACGCCATCCACCGTTGTCCCTTCTTAGACGAAGCGAAGAGAGTTTTGGAAGATCGTCCGGTTTCACCGTTGAGACTTCCTCCTGGATACAAAAAACTCGTGCCAAGTCCTTCGTTGGTTGAGAATACATCTGGCCTGCTCAAGTGGTCAGCTGAAGCGTCAGTCATTGAAAATGAACCTACTGAATCCAGACCGGACGAAAGTCCAAAGGTCGAAACGGCAGTTGACCCGGTTCTCCCTTCAGAAGTTTCATCTTCAAATGACACCGTCACTGAAGATTCATCTTCAAATGACACCCTCACTGAAGAGAATAAGGATGACACCATCCAGATTCTTTTCATCAACACAGACTCTAACGAGCGTCAGGGCAATGCGCCCATTCCTTTATCGCAGGAAGGAACATTGTCAGGGTCATATCCGGCCGTGTATTCGGTCCCACCACCAAGAAACCTGGTTGTGTCCTTTGATTGGAACCAACTAGGCAGACCCCGGTTGCCAGCCAGTATACCATTCAGAATCATAGTCCAAATATACAGAATGGTAATGGCTGACACTATCATTGATGAAGGGGCATCTGTGAGTATCCTTTCCTCTGTTGCTTGGAAAGCACTGGGTTCCCCGGCGCTTTTACCTGAGATAAGAAATCTCTCGGGTTTCGATAAAGGAACCAGTCGACCATTAGGGATCCTCCCCAATATGCCCATTACATTGAAAGGGAAGGCCGTTCAAATGAACGTGATGGTCGTTCAAGGACCCTTGGATTATAACCTACTCCTTGGACGAGACTATATATATTGCATGGGAGCAATAGTCTCCTCACTCTTTAGAGTAATGTGTTTTCCACATGAAGGAAGAATGGTCAAGCTCGTAGACCAACTTTCATTTCCGGGATCACGCATCGCAAATAGTCACATACCAACCCTGAATGGTCTTTTCAATCAAGAAATGTCTCCACCCCCAGTCCTTCTTCCCGATGAATGCGAGTGATTTTGAAAGATGGGACTGGAACCCAGGGGGCATGCATCCTGGTCTGCATTGGGCAGAGAGAACTTTGGGTATAAGGTAGAATTTCCGCGAGAGAATATGACTAGTCCGTACCCTGTCCGTGGGTGGAAGAGGGGTTGTTCTAGAATAAGATTCTTTTGTCAAAGTTACGTGTTTGACAAAGGTCATTCACCCTTGTCTATTAATGTAGACATTGCCGAGGAAGTGTTTTGTTGAAAGAATAACAAGACAATCTTTGGGTAACCAGAAAGAGGTAAGCCTCCCTCAGTAACACAAATGTTTTGTCTTTGAGTAGTGTTCTTCTCTTGTTGCAAGTAGCTGATTCGTTAAAATTGGACTAGCAAGACGACAAGTAGCTGTGAACACCCAAAGAAAAGCAGAGGTGAGAAGGAGGAGGGGCAACCTTGAAATTGTATTTTATACCTGGGGGCATGCAACCCTTTTGGAGTGCAAGCAAAGAGCGGTTATTTATCTGTTTTTTGGATTAGCCGTTTCCGAACTTGCATAAAGAAAGGAGCGGAGCAAAGCTTAGTGAGATGAAGCTCCATAAAAAATAGAATCTTGAGGGGACATTTCTTATCTTATGACTGGTATATCGAGCAGTTTTAGCATAAAGTTCATGCTCGTTAAAAAATAAACGCAAGATCCGAGCAGTTTTAACGCGGTCTTCATGCTCGTTAAAAAATAAATATAAGCAGTGAGCAATGTTTCCTCCAGAGTTTAAGCTCATTTTTAAATAAAAAATGAACCTATCCCGGTAAATAACCACTGTGATCGTAAATTTATCAGCCATAAAAAGCCTTGGTCGTGTTTGCACCTGCCACCTCCACTTTCATTTGGCCGATCGTTCACCTCCATATGATTGTTTACCCATTTTGAGGAACAACTGCGAAGAGTGATTTCACCTAGCCATCCTTGTGACACTGCCGTGATTGGAAAATTCCAACCTGTACCTGGAATCTGCTGCTATCCCTGTTTATCACTCGTTCCTCAAAATACGAGTCTTCTTTGAGCTCTTTTCTTCTGACTCGTAAAATATGAAAAGTTTGCCGAGTTTTGGCCTTCCTGCTCGTTAAAATGACCGGAAGAGCTATCCCTCCTCTAGATTTTAATCTTTTTGGACCTGAGGGATTATTGCACAAAAAGATCGAGCGCTTGTCTGGTTCGGCTCGATAAAACTATCAAATATTCATCCCTTCTGTATTGTTTTATACTTTTTCGGACTTAAGGGATTAGATGACGAAAAAGGACCTTTGGAGTTAACTTTACGTACCATTTCAAACTCTCTAAAAATGAAAAGGACCGAGTTTTCCTTGTCGTTAGACTCGTTAAAATGATTAAATAGCGACAAACTTGTCTTTAGACGAGAACGAGTTTCCCTATCGCTAGGCTCGTTAAAACATAGCGATGGGCTTGCCCGAAGGGCAAGTTATAGAACAAGCATATGTTATCCTCCTCAAGCTTGACAAAAATAAAGAGGTACTGGTCAGAAATGACTGGGGAAAAATTGGGAGAACCTCAAAGCTTTAATGGTAGCAAGTCGCTCTTGAACATGACACTTTTCCTCTGTACCACATCGGGTTGGGTTGTTTCATTCACCGGTCTCATCACCATGGTCTCGCCAAACCATCCACATTTGGGGTAATGCTACCGATCCATCGCATCAGTGTCGTTATATGTTCAAGAGATGTTGTTCAGAAAGAGTCAACCGTGTCCCATCCACTACCATACATCATCTTTCATCCTTTCATGACCGCCACCCTGAATCGTATTTCACAGATCGTTTTCACCTTCATCACAATCATTAGCTCCGTTCCGTGTCACTGATGTGGGATTCATTAAGGCCCTCCTTTGACGGATCGCTTCTTGTCGACTTCAGCTCATTATCCAAGAAGTTGATCTAGGAACACCCCCCTCAGTACTTTGAAGCTTGCATGCCTCAATGGCAAGTTTCTCACTTCCGACGACAGGTATACATCAATGACCTTCGACCGAAAGATTTTGCGTGGTGTTCGATGCCAAGTCCTTTATTCACACCACGTGAATTGTACTGCCGTACCTTGAGGGTCATCATCATTATCGGTGATTCCTCTCGCGCTTGTTAACAATTTACATCATTGACTGGTAATCAAGCGATGTCTTTCCATGTTCGACTCCAAGAAATTCTCACATGGATCGACTTGTACTTAGAGTGAAGATCGGACAAGTTTGAAGACCCCGGATCTAGTTTCATCCATCCGGGCTGCGATATATATTCAGGAAATAAAAACATTGACATGTGCAGCAGATGATTATCCTACTCAAAGGATGATAATTTTAGCAGAAAATTATCAGTCTACCATAAGACGATTGTCTGTTCTATGTACAGAAAAATGTATTTATAAAGCTGAGCATGGGAATTCCCGCCTCAGCTAGATCATGAAAGCAGTATGAAAAATAATGTATTGTATTGTATCTTATTACAGGTCACCTCTCAGCGATTGAATGAACTTCGGATCCTCCTGATAAAGCATTTCACCCGATAAATGACCTCATACTTTAGGGGGCAACTGTTATAGACATTTTTGTGCCTTACAGCATGAAGCATGAAATGTCCATAATCTAAGGGATCCAAAGTCCCTAAACATGTTGTTCCTACCCCTAGAGGAACAAGGTCAGCAAACCACAGCACTGAATAAAAGTTCTCCACTTGAAAACACTCAAAAACAAGGCAATTCTGGATCATGTCAACTGCTCCACTGAGCATCTGCGCTGAATGTCAACTGCTCCACTGTCTACCTGCGTTGAATGTCAACTGCAAAGAAGGCTACCTGCGCTGGGCGAGTTTGGACATGTGGCACAGTCATTCCTCAAGGTGTCAATGCCCAGGAAGCTTCCAAAATGACACTTGGATCAGGGAATTTGACTGGTGATGAGTAAGAGGTTCTAAATCTCCAGGTGGAAGCAAGAACCTCCAAGTGGACTCAAGAACTGAAGAATAACTGAAGTGAGAGAGGACACTAGTCAGCTTCATGCCAGCCTCAAGCTGACTCATCCTTTCTCCAAAACTCCTATATATAGATCTCTCTCATGAGGTCTAGGGAGGCTGGAATCTTGTGAATGTAAAGAATTGCTGTTGGTTTGAGTTTAGAACTATTGGGTGATTTGCTTTGAAGGAGGTGAAGAGGAGATTTCTTTCTGCTGGGAAGGTGATGCTGGATTGGGCCTTTCATGGTTGTATCACTTCCTGAACCTTACTTCTTCCATTAATAAAGCATTTGAGGTTCTTCTATATGCATGTGTCTCAATGGTGTGTTGTTATACTTGTGTATTTGATTTATTCTAATCCTTGAATCAGTTATGAATGTATGCTTCTTGTAGTTTTCCTCTCTTGTCATTTTGCAGGATCTTGGTGTAGCTGGGCCAGTGAAAGAGCAAGGAGCTGGGGGCAAGCAGCAAAGAGAGAAGATTGGATCAATCATTAGCGAAAGACATCGGTTAGTGGATCTCTTTCTCCCCTCTTTTACATTTCATAAAGAAGTAATCTCAGATAGCTTTGCTTTGATTGTTGCTAAGGAACTATCACCCTTAGAGTGGGATAGGGTCGTTCCGTATTGGATACTTTTCCCAACAACACTTCTCCTATTTAAACTCTCACCACTGCTATGTGTTGCTAGTTTTGGAATTTTTAGTCTTTAGAGTGGTTGTTGGTAGTGCTATTAGTACTTGTGTGCTTATTAGATAGCTGGTGTGAGTGTGATAAGTGTGGGATTTTTGATAGCTTGAGGAAGGTTGTGAAGTGCCTTTGATCTTGTGTAAAACTAGTGAGTGAGAGAGACTTGTGTATTGGGAGATCCATCTTCAAGAGTGAATGCTTGAGGAACATGCTGGCTGGATTCCTCTGAGAAGGCTTGTGACGTCAAGACTTTGGTTGTAAGCTTACTCTTATTTCATAATTAATGCAATCAATGATGTTTTCCTGTGTCTTGTATGTAATGTACTTGATAGCTCATGACTTCTTGACCTTGTGAGTAAATAGATCATTTGTTGTTTCAGTTACGTGCTTTGTTGTATTTCCTTTGCATTGTTTCAGGTTGATTACTCATTGAGAGAAGGAAGCGGAAGCTAGAGTAGCGCAACGAAACTCCATTGACCACCGGTCGAGGTATGCCTCCAACTTGAACTATTTAAGGAAAGCTATTGTTGATTTGTCCTTGTTTGTGACTAGACCCACTCTAGGGCTAGAGGGGTTGCCTCTGTCTGCAGAGGGAACACTTTCCTGCATCACAAATTGGCGACTCCGCTGGGGAGCTGGCCTTTTTTCTTTTCTTGTTTACTCTTGTCTTGGTCTTTTTTTGCTCTCTTTTGAAGTTTTGGGGATTAGTTACCTGTTTTATGAGTTTCCTGGTCTGATCTGGGTGTTAGCCTCCTATCGCAATAGGTGTTCATATTTCATGATTGACAGTTGAAAGTGCCAAATATGTCATCTTTTCATGCTGCAAGGTTCCATATTTCCAGAAAGAGGCCAAAGAAGAGGCCATGAAAGTGTGCCAGTCTAAATGCCACTGCTGTATTCCAAATTTTGATGAGTTAATCCATTTTGATGAGTTTTTCAGTTAAGGGAAGTCCAAACAGCTTAATCTTGGCTTCCCTAGGTTTCAATTTCTTGTTGTAGAATATAGAGAATGAATATCTGTCCAAACAGCTTAATCTTGGCAGATTTGTAGATAGGTAGAGAAACAAGGGTGCTCAACAGCTTAATCTGAGCCCCTGGATGATATAAGGGTACGTTTAGATAGGAGGGCAGTCAAAAGAAAAAAGGATAATCAGGGTCTGCAAGTCCAAGTGCACCCATGCAAAAAGAAGAAAAAATGCTAGGTAAGTAGTTTTGTGGTTGCAGAATCAAGCTATGTGATCCATTTCATGTTTTTTAATGTTATAACTATTCAGATCACAAGTATAAGGCAATTTCCATTTGGAGGAGCTCAAGCGAGGCATGTCTAATTCCCCTTTCTTCTAAATTTCAAAATTTCTTACTAACACCCCTGAAGGACCTTGGGATCTGCCCAACCAGCCCTGTTATCACTTCATTTTTGTGAAATACTAAGTCAAGCTTTGACTTTCTTCAATGAAAAGAAGCCACATTTCTTGTGTAGAAATCACTCTTCTACATTCCATTCACTTCCTATGTCTAAGTTTCAGCTCACAAACTTAGCCTCTCCCCTACACTTCACCTCACAAATTCATACTAACTCTTAACTCTACTATCTAGCTCCTTAGATCATTTCCTTATCGCCTATTATACAAAAAACTATATAAAATCCCAAAAATATTACATATCCCACCCTATAGCACTATAGCTATGTACATACAGTTCTGGGAAATAATAGTCCACCTGGGACTATTATGAACCCATCCGTGTCATAACTCTAGGATTGGTATAAACCTCTGGTTAGGCCAATAACCTATATCCACCCCTTTACCCTTAAAACCTCACTATCCTACCTTTCGCGCACATAAAACCCCCATACTCCACATTAACCTAAGGTTTTCAACCCCCGTCGTGCATTTTTGTTTAAATCGGGTCCCGTCCCTAACCTCCCGCTACCTCGCTTACCCCGCTAGCCGTCCGATGGCCAGCACCCTAGATCAACAGTGGGCGGGTGTTTTCATATACCGATCCGTCGGAGGTTAACGTCCGGGGGATGGGCAGTTTCCCTATCGTACCCTCGCCATGTGTCAGCCTCCCGGTCTGTTCGAAGGCCCCTCCCCCAATACCACCTATGCGGAAAAGCGGTGCAGGAGAAAACCGGATACCGCCTCTGCCGAATGACGTCAGCGCCACGTCTTCATCACGTCATCAACCTGCGTCGACCTCCTGCCACTGTGTCCTGTGCCACGTCACTGCCACGTCGCTGCCACCGTACTGCCACGTCATCACCCTGCTGTACTGCCACGTCACCCTGCTGACGTCACCCTGCCACGTCACCGCCGTACTGGGACCCATGCTGATGTCATCACCGAAAAGGGCGCGAAGCGCGAAATTTGCAGCGAAGGATGCCCAGAATGAAAAACCGAGGCAGTTTTTGATGCGCGATTAGTGCTAATGCTAAGAAAAATAGGCCAAAATGGAAGCCCTCTCATGGCTCGGCTACCAACAGGCCCGAAATTCACAAATTGACAGGAATTTCTTCACGCAGGATTCAGAAAAGGGGCGAAAACAGTTCTTAAGGCAACAAAGGGCTGGACAGCAGCCATAAAATGTCAATGGGACAGTTTAAAGCATTCAGACGACAACAAGGAGCCTAGGTTCAGTGAAAGTGTATTAGAGGAAGCGACAAAGACTATCAGTCAGTGTTTTTGGTGGAAATCCGTATTTCCAAAGCAGGCAAACATTAAGAGGCCCCCATCAAAGTCAATAAAGCAGTGTTGGGCCATCAAAGCTCACTAGATCAAAGTTAATGCATAAGGCCACCTAAGGGCGGCTCTACAGAAATCAAAGCACAGTTATGGGCAAATGCCAGCACAGGGCTCTACGGACATCATAGTTACTCATTTTTTGAGGCAGTTGCCCCTAGCACAGCATTAGATAGATATTTTGGCATTTATTTCAAGCCTATGTTAGGTTCAAGACACTTATTGCATCAAATATGTCTCAGATCTGGTTCTTGTAGATATTTTGCTTATAAAAACCACCCTAATTTACTATTTAGAGGGTTGGTTGGTTGATTCGCTCCACTAGAGACTCGCTCTGTATGTTTGATGATTTCTTTAATCAAAGACTGCTAAAAGTTCGGAAGATGGACTGTCTGCTGTGTTGTTAATGTGTTGAAGAGTGAATTATGGAATTCTTGTGCTGCAACATGACTCAATAAGTGTTTCCTACCTCTGTTTTTCATTGATATATGCTCATATCATACATATGTCACCATCTAAAATAGCAGAAAAAATGAATAGCTTGGACTTAGTTTAACTGCACTCTATGCTCAATTTATGCTGTTTCTTTATGTTTTCCTCTGAATTGGTAATAAATATGAATTCCCTTTGGCTCATATTTCCCCTAATTCACCCATGTTTGACTGTTATCTACGGATTCTTTTCTGCCCCTAGATAGAGCTCATTCACCTTCCCTCTGTTAAGCTGAACGAGAGATTCTTAATTTCCTCTCATTCCTTAGCCTCAAATCCATCTCCATTTAGCTTGAATGTTGTTTCATGTGTTGCTATCTTGCTCCATTTTCCTCTTGTGACCAAGAAAACGCACCAGCAGTCCTACTCCTTGACTCCATGCCCAATGGTTTGAAACTCTCATATTATACCTACCTCTCTACTTAGAAGCATCATCCTTCCCACCAAAACTTAAACAAAAACCCTTGAAATCAATAACTAGCCTAAAATCATCATCAACAAAGCTAAATCATAAAGAGAGAGCCCTCTCTGATTGCAGGTAGGCTAGGACCTGCAGTCCAAAGATTGGTTAGTGGTTACCTCGGCCGTATCCCTTAAGGAGCCAAGGGACAACCTGAGTGATAACATAATGGCGACTCCACTGGGGAACCAATGAATTTTCTAATTGCTGTATATTCCTTAAAACTACAGATGAAGCCTGAATGTTAGCCAGGGAGCCTTTGAAACTGTTCTTGCTTTGCATTTACAGGAGTAAATAAAATCTACTTCAGTCAATCTTCATGCTAGTTTTAAGCTATAGATAGCTATTCCAAAATTTGATCAGTTCCTTGCTAATTCTAAAAACATTCACAGAAAATACCATTCAGAATATGGCTCCCAAAAGGAACTCATGTTATACAAGGTCAAATCTAGACCCAAATCCCCCAGCTGCTTTTGAAAATCCCAATTTAATCCCAAGGAACCTCAGGAAGCTAGAGCGAAGAGAAGATTTTGCTGATTCTAGTCCTGAAACAGTCCAGCCAAGCTGTGTTCCAACCCTTGTCAAAGTTTTATTTCGTTCAACCCCTACTTCCCCTAGTTCATCATCCACCTCTCAAAGCACTCCTTCCACACCTCCATTCACTGCACATACTCCCATTACCGCTATTATTACCATTGTTCTAGTCATTCCATTTATCCCTGCTGTTCCACTTATCCCTGTGAATATGGCGAATAGATATGCTCCATTACAGTTGCCTACTAATCCAGGGACTATGCCTCGGGATTACCAAACTAAAATCACATACTTTGATGGTACTGGTTCTTGCACAGCCCTTCAGCATACCAAGAAAATGCAAGACTATTTTGAGATCTACGAGATAGATGATGATAGCGTGAGAATGAATATTTTTGTCCAAAGCTTAATAGGAGATGTAAGGCCCTAGTTTAGAAGCCTTGCTGCAAATTCCATAGCTAACCCAGAGGCCCTTTACCAAACATTTCTTAACAGATGGGAGAAAAAGACAGATCCCTTGCACATATTATTTGAATATGACACCATCAAAAGAGGCCCTCAAGAGTCTGTCTTAGACTATTGTGCGAGATTTAATAATGTTTATAATGCAATACCACAGAACTTAAGACCTCCACCTGATCTTGCTTTGTATAAATTCCCTGATGGTTTTGATACTGACATGGCTTATCAGTTAAGGGAAAGAGCCCCTCAAAGCCTAGCAGACATGCAAGATGTTGCTGTCAGCGTAGAGGCAAATCTGATTTCCAAAAGAAACAGAGCTAGAACTGAGAAGAACCACCTTTAAGGAAGAACCCTCAGCCTTAGACCAAAAGCTGGATGCTATTATCAGTGGCATGCATAGGCTGGGAGATAGAGTGGAAAGCGTTGAAAGGAAATCTACATGGGTAGGAAAACAACCCAATACCATAAGGAACCCAAATTTCAGGAAAAATCAGAACACAAATGCTGGTAGGTCTAGCCCAGAGCATGATATAAGGCCTCCTTTCCAGGAGAACTACACAGAAGCATCCACATCTAGTGAGCAGACAGAAGACACTCACATGAATTTGATGGATCTAAAGGGTGAGCAACATGTTTTCCTAACCCAAGAAGACCAAGATGACCATGAGATAAATCAATTTCGGACTAAGTTAGGTGAGTCTTTTGATTTTAAGCAAGGTTATGATTCAGCTATTTATGAGGTCCACAAACAGTATAAGCTGAGGACAAGAACCATAGATGTGCCCGAAAAGGTTAAACCAAGTGATACCAAATAGCCTAAGAAGATCAAAGAAAAGGCTGCCCTCATAGAAACTGCTGATAAAATAGTCCCAAATCCAAAGGATGTCACCATAGAGGATGTCACAGACATGCAGCCCTCTAATGATCACTCTCTGCCACCTTCTTCCTCAAAAGAAGATTTGAATAGCTCTCCTAAAAACCTTTCCAAATCTGAAATAGTTCAAGAAATCAATGAAGAACAAGAGAAAACCGCTAAAAGTGTAATTGAAAAGGGAAAATCTGCCAGTCACAATACTAAATCACAGTCAGAAAAACCTTTTGATTTAGAGGCAGAAATAGGTAAACTGAAGATATCCATCCCTTTATCTGAACTTGCCAAACATGATATCTATAGGCAGCAAATCAAAAGATCGCTGCAAATTCCAGAAAATAGGGATGATGTGAATGTATTAGATGATCAACCTGAGCTCCTTTTCGGTCCTGAAGTCAATGGTAAATCAGGACATGGAGCTATGTTACCATTCTATGTCAGTTTGCACATTCATGATAAAGTATTGCATAATGCTATGTTTGACTCAGGTGCCTCACACAACCTTATGCCCAAAGCTGTAATGGAGAAGCTAAACCTTGATGTTACAAGACCCTACAAAGACTTATTCTCCTTTGACTCAAGTCAGGTCAAGTGTTTAGGCTTAATCAAAGACTTATGTGTCTCCTTAGTCCAATACCCAAACAAGACAATCCTCCTGGATGTGGTGGTTGCTGACATTCCACCAAAGTATGGTATGCTATTGTCAAGATCTTGGGGAGCAAAACTCCAAGGATCTCTCCAACTAGACCTCTCCTATGCCACTATATCTGTCTTTGGGCAACCAAAGAGACTATATAGAGAAACACTAATGAAGTATGTGGTAAGTAGTGAGGAAAAGCCCCAAAACTTCCCTATCTATTCAATCCATTCTGATATGGATTCTTTTATTTTATTTAATGATGAAACAAGTCCTCCCACTAGTGACAAGCCGTCAGCTTTAGAGCTGGACACACACATCAATGAAGAATTGGTTGCCCATACTGATGAAACTGTCAAAACAATCAAGGCAACCAGCATACAAGAAGAACCACCCCAAATAGAAAATTCAAATCTGCCCACTGCAAGAATGACTGAAACTCTTAATACTAACCACAGGCAAGAAATCACATGGTATTTAGAGTTTGATGGCTCTGTTAACAAGTTAGGAGTAGGGGCAGGTGTATGGATTCACAATACACACAACAATCATGCAGAAGGCCATGCCTACAGACTAAATTTCAAATGTACCAACAACATGGCAGAGTATGAGGCTCTCCTTTTAGGCCTTAGACTGCTCAAAGCTTTAGGAGCAAAAGTATCCATCCTAGGTGACTCCGATTTAGTCATATAGAAAATGAAAGGAAACTTTGTTACTAATGACAATAGAATGAGGGCCTATAGGACTGCTGCCACTAATATACTCAATGCATTCACTGAATCCAGGCTTGCCAAGATTTCAAGAAATCATAACATTCATGCACATAGCCTAGCCACTTTTGCTAGTACATGCAAGCTTCCCTTTGAGCCAAATCACCATTTCACTGCTGAGATAAAACATAGGCCTGCTATCCCAAATAATGTTAAAGATTGGCAACTGTTCAAAAATGATGCCCAGATTAACAATTTCCTCACTCTTGAGCATGAGTTTTCAAATATTACCATTGACATGGATGCTATGACGGATGAACAACAGCAAACAAATGAAAATCAACAGGCTGTAACAGCTGTAACAACCAAACAAATGCTAAACCCAACTGTTTTTGACAATGTAAACATAGAAGAGCTGAAACATATGCATTTGGAGGAAATAGCCAAAACAGAGGCTGAGATCGGTGATCTAAAAGATAACTTTCTCCCTGCTGGCCTCACTCCGTTAGAAGATATGTTTGATGCAAATGATGTTCCCAAAAATCCAAAAATGCAACCCTTAAATGTTGATATAGAAGAACACAACATTGGGATAGCAGAGAAGCCCAAAATGATCAAGCTATCTCAATCTTTGCCACCCGATCAAAAGCCGAAATATGTTGATTTGTTTAAATAATTCCAAGATGTATTTGCTTGGAGTTATGAGGACTTGAAGTCTTATGACACCTCAGTGATCCAACACACCATTCCCTTAAAACCAAATCAAAAGCCCTTCAAATAGAAACTAAGGAGAATCAATCATGTGCTTCTCCCTTTGATTGAAAAGGAAGTGAAAAGAATGTTTGAAGCAGGTATCATAGCACCCATCAGATTTTCTGAATGGGTATCCAATCTTGTTCCCACAAGAAAGAAGACAGGTGAGATTAGGCTATGTGTAGATCTAAGAAATTTAAACCAAGTCTCCCTAAAAGACCACTACCCATTGCCAAAAATGGACCACATCCTACAAAGAGTAGTGGGGTCATCTAGAATCTCTTTGCTAGATGGCTTTTCAGGTTTTAATCAAATACTGGTTCACCCGGATGACCAAGACAAGACAGCCTTTACCACACCGTGGGGAACATTTAAATATGTGAAGATGCCTTTCGGACTTAAAAACGCTGGTGCTACCTTTCAAAGGGCCATGGACATTGCATTTGCCAAGGAAATCCATGATTTCTTGGTTGTCTATCTTGATGACCTTACCCCTTTCTCCAAATCTGATCAAGAGCACCTCAAACACCTAAGGCAAATATTCATGACATGTAGGAAATACGGCATTTCCTTGAACCCCAAGAAGTCTCTCTTTGGCCTTGAAGAAGGTAAATTACTAGGCCATATCATCTCAAAAGATGGGATTAGAATTGATCCTGAAAGAATTCAAGCCATCCTTCAAATCCCATTTCCAAGAAACATAAAAGAGTTGCAAGCATTCCTTGGAAAGATCAATTTCCTAAGGAGATTTATCCCAAATCTAGCCGAGTTGATAAGACTGTTAAGTAACATGCTAAAAAAGGATGCCAAGGTAAAATGGTCTCTTGAAACCAAGCAAGCCTTTGAGAGTATCAAAACTGCCTTAACCCAAGCCCCAGTCCTCACAAGTCCTCAATTTGATAAGGATTTCATCATTTTTTCATTTGCATCTGAACACACCATAGCTGCTGTCCTTTTGCAAAAAGATGACCAAGGAAATGAAAAGCCAATTGCATTTTTCAGCCGAGCCTTAAGAGATGCCCCTTTGAAGTACCAAATCATGGAGAAGCAGGCCTATGCCCTTGTTAAAGCAATCAAAGATTTCCGAGTTTACATTTTATATTCACATGTGATTGCCTATGTCCCAAATGCTGCTGTAAAAGACATATTAACCCAAGAGGGATTAGAAGGCAAAAGAGGCAAGTGGATTGCTAACATCCTTGAGTATGACATAGAAATAAAACCAACCAAGGTCATAAAGGAACAAGGTTTAGCCAAACTGATGTCCGAAACAAACTTTCAAGCCTTAGACATTAACCAACTGGACAATGAACAGGAGCTGGCGACTCCACAGATCAGTGAAACCTTTTTGCAATCCCCATGGTATGTTGACATATGCTTTGTTTTGTTAAACCTATTTGCTCCCCCAAGATTGTCCAGAACCAAGAAAAGATTTTTAAAGATGAAAGCTTCCAAGTTTTGTATCTTAGATGGTGCATTATTTTGGAAAAATCATGAAGGCATATTGCTTAATTGTTTAACCATGAATGAAGCTAACAATGTCATGAAAGAATTCCATGCAGGGGACTGTGGAGGACATCTATATTGGAAGTCCAATGTTGATAAAATTTTAAGGGCTGGTTTCTATTGGCCCTCTTTGTTTGCAGATGTAAAGAAGTTTGCTATCGCATGTCATAAATGCCAAATCTTTGAGGGCAAAAGAAAGCTGTTACCTTTGCCTCTTAAGCCCATCTCAACCGAGAAGCCTTTTCAACAATGGGGTCTTGACTTCATTCGAGAAATCCACCCCTCTTCCTCAGGCTAGCATAAGTGGATTCTAACAGCCACCGATTATTTCACTAAATGGATTGAAGCCATCCCATGTAGACAGGCCAATGACTCCATCATTATCCAATTCCTTGAGACCAACATCCTTTCTAGATTTGGCTGCTCTGAGAAGATCATTACTGACAACACCGCTGCCTTCAAATCCAAAAAGATGATCAATTTTTGCCATAAATTTCACATTACCTTGGGCCACTCCACAACTTATTACCCTCAAGGTAATGGCTTGGCTAAATCATCCAACAAAAGCCTCATCAACATCATAAAGAAAGTGTTAGAAGAAAACAAGAAGAACTGGCATAGAAAGCTCACAAATGCCCTATGGGCAAACAGACTTTCAACAAAGAGATCCATTGGGATGAGCCCTTATGAGCTGGTGTATGGCATGGAGGCCAGATTTCCATCTTCCTTGGGCATTCCTATCATCAAGCTGTTACAAGAGATCCAAGCTGAACCAAATGATGTTCAACGAAGAATCAACCAGACCATTCATCTTCAGCAAACAAGAGAGCAGGTCTATGACAGAGCTCAAATTTTGTAAGAGAAGCTCAAAAGGATGTTTGATAAGAGAGCTAAGGCTGAGGATTTCTGTGTTGGCAACAAAGTTCTAAGGTGGGACTCATGAAGAGAAGACAAGGGAAAACATGCAAAATTTGATTTTTTATGGAAAGGTCCATTTGTTATCAGCGCTGTGCAGGGAAATAACACATATTTCCTCAAATCTGTAGAGGGCGGCATAACTGAAGAAGGCCCTGTCAATGGCCGAATGCTAAAGCATTATTATGATCCCTGTTGTTGAACACAACGCAGCTGTATTATATTTGTACATAAATACTTGTATTTTCAGCACTTTGTTTTTTTTTAGCAGGCCAAATAATGGAACAGCGCAGCAAAGTTCTTTAAAGGTAGAACCAAAGCAAGTCCTCCATTCAGATCTCTGTCATTGCATTAATCTCAACAAAAGAGCAGGCAATTTTTCAGTCAACAGTATTAAAAGAAAGGAGGATTTTCAGTTTACATCAGCACCCTTTTTTCAAAACAGAATCAAGGGAAGTACTCCAGTTTTGTTCCCCTATGTTGTGTTTAGTTCAAAGGCAGGTTCTCAAGCACAGGTGCATGCAATGATAGAGCACACAGAAAAAAGCAGGCAGTGTTGTTATTGTATAAAAATTCAGTTTATGAGAATGTTGTGTTCAGGTTTCAAATTTTCAATCATTTGACAGCCAGCACAAGGGAAGTTTCAGTCTACAGCAAAAATAGAAGATCAAGGCAGTCTGACCTGCTGTTCTTGGCTTTTCACAAGGAAAAGCCATCCCCAAGTGGAGCCACTGTTAACCTCCTATCGCAATAGGTGTTCATATTTCATGATTGACAGTTGAAAGTGCCAAATATGTCATCTTTTCATGCTGCAAGGTTCCATATTTCTAGAAAGAGGCCAAACAAGAGGCCATGAAAGTGTGCCAGTCTAAATGCCACTGTTGTATTCCAAATTTTGATGAGTTAATCCATTTTGATGAGTTATTTTAGTTAAGGGAAGTCCAAACAGCTTAATCTTGGCTTCCCTAGGTTTCAATTTCTTGTTGTAGAATATAGAGAATGAATATCTGTCCAAACAGCGTAATCTTGGCAGATTTGTAGATAGGTAGAGAAACAAGGGTGCTCAACAGCTTAATCTGAGCCCCTGGATGATATAAGGGTACGTTTAGAAAGGAGGGCAGTCAAAAGAAAAAAGGATAATGAGGGTCTGCAAGTCCAAGTGCACCCATTCAAAAAGAAGAAAAAATGCTAGGTAAGTAGTTTTGTGGTTGCAGAATCAAGCTATGTGATCCATTTCATGTTTTTTAATGTTATAACTATTCAGATCACAAGTATAAGGCAATTTCCATTTGGAGGAGCTCAAGCGAGGCATGTCTAATTCCCCTTTCTTCTAAATTTCAAAATTTCTTACTAACACCCCTGAAGGACCTTGGGATCTGCCCAACCAGCCCTGTTATCACTTCATTTTTGTGAAATACTAAGTCAAGCTTTGACTTTCTTCAATGAAAAGAAGCCACATTTCTTGTGTAAAAATCACTCTTCTACATTCCATTCACTTCCTATGTCTAAGTTTCAGCTCACAAACTTAGCCTCTCCCCTACACTTCACCTCACAAATTCATACTAACTCTTAACTCTACTATCTAGCTCCCTAGATCATTTCCTTATCCCCTATTATACAAAAAACTATATAAAATCCCAAAAATATTACATATCCCACCCTATAGCACTATAGCTATGTACATACAGTTCTGGGAAATAATAGTCCACCTGGGACTATTATGAACCCATCCATGTCATAACTCTGGGATTGGTCTAAACCTCTGGTTAGGCCAATAACCTATATCCACCCCTTTACCCTTAAAACCTCACTATCCTACCTTTCGCGCACATAAAACCCCCAAACTCCGCATTAACCTAAGGTTTTCAACCCCTGTCGCGCATTTTTGTTTAAATAAAACGGGCGGGTCCCGTCCCTAACCTCCCGCTACCTCGCCTACCCCGCCAGCCGTCCGATGGCCAACACCCCAGATCAACGGTGGGCGGGTGTTTTCATATACCGATCCGCCGGAGGTTAACGTCCGGGGGATGGGCAGTTTCCCTGCTGTACCCCCGCCATGTGTCAGCCTCCCGGTGTGTTCGGAGGCCCCTCCCCCAATACCACCTACGCGGAAAAGCGGTGCGGGAGAAAACTGGATACCGCCTCCGCCGAATGACGTCAGCGCCACGTCTTCATCACGTCATCAACCTGCGTTGGCCTCCTACCACCGTGTCCTGTGCCACGTCGCTGCCACCGTACTGCCACGTCATCACCCTGCCGTACTGCCACGTCACCCTGCTGACGTCACCCTACCACGTCACCGCCGTACTGGGACCCATGCTGACATCATGCTGACGTCATCACCAAAAAGGGTGCGAAGCGCGGAATTTGCAGCGAAGGATGCCCGGAATGAAAAACCGAGACAGTTTTTGATGCGCGATTAGCGCTTAGCTAAGAAAAATAGGCCAAAATGGAAGCCCTCTCATGGCTTGGCTACCGGCAGGCCCGAAATTCGCAAATTGACAGGAATTTCTTCACGCAGGATTCAGAAAAGGGGCAAAAATAGTTCTTAAGGCAACAGAGGGCCGGACATCAGCCATAAAATGTCAATGGGACAGTTTAAAGCATTCAGACGACAACAAGGAGCCCAGGTTCAGTGAAAGTGTATAAGAGGAAGCGGCAAAGACTCTCAGTCAGTGTTTTTGGTGGAAATCCATATTTCCAAAGCAGGCAAACATTAAGAGGCCCCCATCAAAGTCAATAAAGCAGTGTTGGGCCATCAAAGCTCACCAGATCAAAGTTAATGCATAAGGCCACCTAAGGGCGATGCTGCAGAAATCAAAGCACAGTTATGGGCAAATGCCAGCACAGGCCTCTACGGACATCATAGTTACTCATTTTTTGAGGCAGCTGCCCCCAGCGCAGCATTAGATAGATATTTTGGCATTTATTTCAAGCATATTGTTGAGTCTTGAAAATGTCATTCATTTCCATTACACTTTCACTATTATGTCCATTATATCACCTCCATTTCACCTCCATTTCACTACTATGTCACCACATTCATCCCACTTTCATTATCATTGGGCTACCTTTATGATTTTCCAATATTTATTATTTCTAAGACTTTTAAGTGAATTTGTGGTTAAACATTAGAAAATAATGTGCATATGCTTATACCTAACAAATGGGTTGAGTTTGTTGACATGTGTAGGTTGAAAGGAGACTTCTAGAAGACCCTTATGTGGCACTCTAAGGCCAAATTCGAATTTGGTTGGAAAGAATCATGGGATCATGAGGATATGTGTCACATCTCCTAATTGTATTGTAACTCTCAAAAGACATGTGTCTTATCAGTTCCTATTTTGATTAGGACTCTAGAGGTAGAGGGAGAGATTCATGGACTATCATTAATGAGATGGCTCTCATCTTTTTGTATAAATAGGAGATCTCTCTCCTTCATTAGTTAGTCTCTTTTTAGTCTCTTTAGTCTTTCCTTTAGTCTTTTCTTAGTTCTTAGTCTCATGGCTTTTGGAGAGCTTTGTTGTACTTTACACTTTTGAAGAAATTGAATAAAGCTTTGATGTTCTCAACATGGAAGGAGATGTGAAGTAGATGTCATGGAGCATATTAGGATGTAAGTAGATTAGATTTTATTTTGTAAATATTTCTTTGTAGAATGTAAAGGTAGATTAGATTTTCATTCATGCAATTTTAAGTATGCTTTGATTTCATAGGTAGAAGGGGGCCCCTGCCTTGTACAGTTTGAATTACTGCATTTTATTTTCTCCCGGGATTTGTTTTTATGTGTGTGTGTTTGCTTTACAAACTAATGGTATTTGAAGTTGACAGATTCAAGTTGCTGCCTTTGTTTTTATAGCTGATTTTTAATCTTATTTCTCAAAGAGCTGCTAACACATGAATGATCTTCTATCATAAATTGTTATCTTTTAAGATCAGAATACCACTAACTTGCAGCTGGCTTTGAGTGCTTTTTAGACTATTCTTTCACTACTTTCTAATCATACTTTTCATAGCACATATGGCTGAAGTAGAGAGTTAGAAAGAGCAAAGCATTATCACTAGTCTTTAAAGTAGATTTTTGGTTTTAAGTGTTTTTTAGACTATTCTTTCACTACTTTCTAATCATACTTTGCATAGTACATATGGCTGAAGTAGAGAGTTAGAAAGAGCAAAATGTTATCACTAGTCTTTAAAGCAGATTTTCTCATTTTTAATCACTTTTCTAATTCAACTTAAGCTACTTTCTTTCCGTGCTTTACACAGTACATGTGTTTGAAGCAGCGAGTTAGAGAGAGCTAATCTTTATCTTTGGTTTTAAAAGTGACTTTCTTTTCTTTTATTTGCAGCTGCATGAATGGTGTCTAGTGCCATTGGAAGTGGTTATTTGCTTTCAAAGTTATTTCAAGATCTTTCAAGTCATTTATTTATTTCAAGCATTTCCTTTCAAGCAAGTAGTTAAAAAAATCACTAATCACACACTCTCACTCATTTAGGATTCACACTACACACACACCATCACTCACTTGTTTATAAATCATCATTCCATTTTAGGAACATAATTAACCACAACAACAACCCCAACGATAAGAAAACTCTAAGAGGTTACTTAAGTACATATAGTACACCTTCACTTCATCAGCTTACGAGCCCCGGGTTGACAATTAATACTAGCAATTTAGACAACACTAAATTGACTAAACATTTTGGCGCCATTGCCGGGGAAGTGAAATTAAGTAGCCATATTCTTAGAAAAAAAAACATAAAAAAGAAAATTTCAAGGAAAGAAGTTAATAGCCTATCTAAGTATGCTCTCCTCTTGCACTTCAAAGTGATCTGGAGGATCAGAAAGGAGAAAGTTATTGATTTAGTAGTTTCTTGAGTATGCTCTCTTCTTGCACCTAGAGTGACCTGGAAGATCAGAAAAAGAATTGTTAAAAAAAAAAAAAAAAAAAAAAAAAAAAAATAGGAGACAAAATAAACTTCATCACTTCAATTGATTCAAAAAAAAAAAAATGAAAAAAATAAAACTCAAGTGCTTTGATAGGTTCAAATTGTCCAAAATTGTCTGGTTATGCTTTGTAGTGGTCTTCAAAACACTGTATCTTGTTCAAATAAGGTTTTGCAACTTAGTTGCAGAAACTGCCCTGATCCCGCAGCTATCTGACAATCCCGCAGCTGTTTCAAGGTTTAACAAGTTACAGGCATCTAATGAAAAAACTGACCACATGGGCATCTCCAGAATTGTCCCGACATGGATCCTATCCTAGTCACCCAGCTCAGATCGATGAAAAACCAGCCTAGGACCTTAGTCAAAGTCTTGTTTTTAACATGTTTTTCTTGAAATACTTGCTGCCTGAAATTGAAAATCATTAATCCTTTTTATAAAAATTTTACAATTTCAGAGAAGAAAAAAGAGAGAAAAACAATCTATGGCTATCTCCATTCTTAGTTTTCACTGTGGCTTAAAAAAAAAAAATAAAAAAAAAAAAAAATATGCCTCCCTGTTCAAGCTTTGACCTGTTGATTCCTGTAGGAGGCATTCATCATTTAGTGGCAGATTTCTGAGTTGATTTCACCTTTGGATAGCTACCTTATCAATTAGAGCATATGGAAGAGATAGTTGAGCATCTGGTTGTGAAACTTCCCATTGCTTTACTAAATAATCCTTTATTTTCTCAACTGAGACCCTCAACCAAATTGAAGTACTGCAATAATCCCTGTAATCCATTTGGAGAACCGTTTGATGACAAAGCTTCTGAATGCACAGTGGTCACATCTATCCTTAGAGGGCTAAAGATGCGGACAGCTGCGAGACTGTTTGCATTCTTGAGAAAGTGGAATTTGTGAGAATCCTTATCAAAGGGGGCGTACAGGAAAACGTCTGTATTATTATACATATTCAGTACATATTTCAGCAGAAAAGGCCCTGTAAGCTCAAACTTCCTCGCTCCACCTACTAAACATACGGCAAAACAATAGATCAGATAAGAAAAACGAATGCAAAACGTGCAGAACAGAAAAAAATTAACTCAGAGAAAAAACGCAAACAACAGAAAAACGTCAAACTTTACACGCTCGATTTGCCCAAATGGTAGCGAATTTCAAAAAAATAAAACATGGGTTTTGTTGCCAGGTGGGTTAATTAGATAACCCAGAAACCGATTGGGAAAATTCGTGGTGGTCTGGGAGAAATGTTCAGTTCTTTGGAGCCCGTTTTTGACTGCCGCGCGTGAAAAATTGAGTTATTAACTGGTTGTTTGAATAACTCCGCGTGCCTGAGGGAAAGAGTTCTAATGGGGATCAATTACATGCTGGCATAAACAATAAATTACACGACTTTACACCTGTTTAGAGACGTGTTTCAATCAAACACGACTCTCGGTCATTAATCGCTGCCGGTTAATTTTCGCATCTCCGGCAAGAAACCGAAACAGAAAAGGCAGAGGGTTTTGAGATCGATTCACCTTACTTGCACTGCAAAAGTGATCAGGAAGACTATGAGGTTGTGCGAAAAGGGGGCAAGTACAGCGAGGTTTTTAAGGGTGTCAATAGCATTAACAATGAGCGATGCGTTATCAAGATCTTGAAACCTGTCAAGAAGAAGAAGATCAAGAGAGAGATCAAAATATTGCAAAACCTTTGTGGAGGTCCAAATATTGTGAAGCTGCTTGATATAGTTCGGGACCGGCAATCTAAAAACTCCTAGCTTGATTTTTGAATATGTAAACAGTATTTTCTACACTCTGCAATCCCGCAGCCATTTAGCGATCCCGCAGCCATTTAGTGATCCCGCAGCTGTTTTGTTAAACTCTAGGTTGTAGGTGTCATCAGGCAAAGCAGGTCACATGGGTAGCTAGAGAAATGTCAGTACATGGATGGTGTCCTATTCATTCGGTCAAATTTGATGAAAAAGACCCCGGTCAAAGGGAAGTCAAATTGGGTGTTATCATAAAGTCGCCACACTGAGTCGCCACACTAAGTCGCTGCATGTCAAGGAAAAAAATAATAATTTTGAATCAATGAAATGAACAAGTTATTTTCTCACTTTTCTGAAGGTATTGATTAATTTTGGACTGATAATGAAAATTGAATGGCTAACTTTTTATTCAAGATTTTTAGCTACAGAGCTGTTCTTCAATTCCGCAGCCAGAAAAACCTCATTGTTCAAATCAGCCTATCTTTCTCATACAGAATCAGATTTTGATAATTTAAGTACCATTGGAAAGATCTCAACAAGATCTATACAATGAGAAATATATCATTAGAGTTTGAAATGGCAAATAATGAAATAAATTGCTGAAAAGAAGCAACATCAAATTGAGGCACTAATTCCAAAGCATGTATAAATTCCTTTGATTTTTTCCTTTGAGAACTTGTTTCATTAATACAAATTCTTAGTTATGTGTGTAAATATCATAATTAGAGAGATTGGCCACCTCTCTCCTTTGATAATCTTACATTCCATTGCAGAAGAAGTATTAGTTTTTTTTGCAGGTTCCAAGAGGAAGGACAAATGACTACAAGGGAATGATGTCTCTCTAAGAGACCAATTTGTTTCATAAGAGGATGATTAAGCAACAAAGAGGAAATATGCTGATGCAAAATCAGATCCAAACACTTGAAAAACTTTCAGATACTATTGTCTCCATCACATCCATCCATCACATCCATACTTCATAATAAACCATTCACCTCATTCCACTCCATATTTTCCATTTTCATTCACATACACTTTCCATCTCTTTTTGTCCATTCATAACCCACCAATAAAAGCAAAAGGCTTATTCACATGCTTATTGCCCATTGTCATTTCTGTTCTCCATTGCCATTTTCCATTTTCACTTTCCATTCCTTGTCATTTTCACTCCGCAAATAAGCCCTGCTTCAATGCAAATTATTGAGTCCATAGTCCTTTGAGTCTAAGTTCTTTGTAAAAACACCTTGAGACTTGCATGCCTTAATGGCAAGTCCTCATGCTGACAAACAATGAGAATACATTAATGTCCCTTGTTCGTTAGATCTTCTAGGTGACTCGACATCAGCAAATTCATTCGTACCTAGCAAGATGTGTTTGGGCATCTTGACTCTCATTGTCATCAATGGTGAGAGTTCTCGTGTTGACTAGTGGCATCCATTAATGGCCACTAAGCCAACAATTTCCTACTATGTTCGACATCAGAACATCTTTTCACATAGTAGGAATTGTGCCAATGAGTTTGAAGACATGAAGACTATTATTTTCAGCATTTTGGAGCAGATTCAGCAAGTTTTAGTAGAAGCAATAAAAAGCCATCTTATCTCTCTATCCATGACTCCTCTTGTTCAGCCACTTGAAGAAGAATATGATCAGAAGTTTTCAGCCACCACACACATACAACTCATCCATTCCAAAGGGTAAGTGAAGGTACGGCATTTTCTAACTTTTAACCATAGAATTCCATAAAAAGCTAAAATGATACTTGTTAAAAACATTTCTCTTCCTCATTTCATAAAATTGCCAATACCATCAGCTGGGGGGGGAATACATTCATATTCATATCTTTCCATGTCCATAACATATTCAAGAGCTCACATACTTCCAACATATATATTAATTATTACATTGCTATTATGAGCATACAATGGCTTTTGAAAAAGTGCTTAAAGGATAAATTGGATACAAACAAAATCATGGTTGTCACACAAGAACCAACCATCATGCAATCCAATAAAGATATACTTTGCAACAATAATCAAAATATCATTATGCAAAGTTCAAAGATCAAAATAGAAGGCAACAAAAAAAATGGTTGTAACACAAGAACCAACCATGTTGCAATTCAAGTAAAACACTTTGCAAAAATATGAAGTTATCAATGATATCATGCAAAGTTAAGCCAAAGCTCAAGGATCAAAAGAGTCAATGTAATATATGTTGCATGAGGACATGCAATAGCTTCAGTTGGGGGGTATGTTGAGTCTTGAAAATGTCATTCATTTCCATTACACTTTCACTATTATGTCCATTATATCACCTCCATTTCACCTCCATTTCACTACTATGTCACCACATTCATCCCACTTTCATTATCATTGGGCTACCTTTATGATTTTCCAATATTTATTATTTCTAAGCCTTTTAAGTGAATTTGTGGTTAAACATTAGAAAATAATGTGCATATGCTTATACCTAACAAATGGGTTGAGTTTGTTGACATGTGTAGGTTGAAAGGAGACTTCTAGAAGACCCTTATGTGGCACTCTAAGGCCAAATTCGAATTTGGTTGGAAAGAATCATGGGATCATGAGGATATGTGTCACATCTCCTAATTGTATTGTAACTCTCAAAAGACATGTGTCTTATCAGTTCCTATTTTGATTAGGACTCTAGAGGTAGAGGGAGAGATTCATGGACTATCATTAATGAGATGGCTCTCATCTTTTTGTATAAATAGGAGATCTCTCTCCTTCATTAGTTAGTCTCTTTTTAGTCTCTTTAGTCTTTCCTTTAGTCTTTTCTTAGTTCTTAGTCTCATGGCTTTTGGAGAGCTTTGTTGTACTTTGCACTTTTGAAGAAATTGAATAAAGCTTTGATGTTCTCAACATGGAAGGAGATGTGAAGTAGATGTCATGGAGCATATTAGGATGTAAGTAGATTAGATTTTATTTTGTAAATATTGCTTTGTAGAATGTAAAGGTAGATTATATTTTCATTCATGCAATTTTAAGTATGCTTTGATTTCATAGGTAGAAGGGGGCCCCTGCCTTGTACAGTTTGAATTACTGCATTTTATTTTCTCCCGGGATTTGTTTTTATGTGTGTGTGTTTGCTTTACAAACTAATGGTATTTGAAGTTGACAGATTCAAGTTGCTGCCTTTGTTTTTATAGCTGATTTTTAATCTTATTTCTCAAAGAGCTGCTAACACATGAATGATCTTCTATCATAAATTGTTATCTTTTAAGATCAGAATACCACTAACTTGCAGCTGGCTTTGAGTGCTTTTTAGACTATTCTTTTACTACTTTCTAATCATACTTTGCATAGCACATATGGCTGAAGTAGAGAGTTAGAAAGAGCAAAGCATTATCACTAGTCTTTAAAGTAGATTTTTGGTTTTAAGTGTTTTTTAGACTATTCTTTCACTACTTTCTAATCATACTTTGCATAGTACATATGGCTGAAGTAGAGAGTTAGAAAGAGCAAAACGTTATCACTAGTCTTTAAAGAAGATTTTCTCATTTTTAATCACTTTTCTAATTCAACTTAAGCTACTTTCTTTCCGTGCTTTACACAGTACATGTGTTTGAAGCAGCGAGTTAGAGAGAGCTAATCTTTATCTTTGGTTTTAAAAGTGACTTTCTTTTCTTTTATTTGCAGCTGCATGAATGGTGTCTAGTGCCATTGGAAGTGGTTATTTGCTTTCAAAGTTATTTCAAGATCTTTCAAGTCATTTATTTCTTTCAAGCATTTCCTTTCAAGCAAGTAGTTAAAAAAATCACTAATCACACACTCTCACTTATTTAGGATTCACACTACACACACACCATCACTCACTTGTTTATAAATCATCATTCCATTTTAGGAACATAATTAACCACAACAACAACCCCAACGATAAGAAAACTCTAAGAGGTTACTTAAGTACATATAGTACACCTTCACTTCATCAGCTTACGAGCCCCGGGTTGACAATTAATACTAGCAATTTAGACAACACTAAATTGACTAAACACATATGTTAGGTTCAAGACACTTATTGCATCAGATCTATATCAGATCTGATTCTTGTATATATTTTTCTTATAAAAACCACCCTAATTTACTGTTTAGAGGGTTGGTTGGTTGATTCGCTCCACTAGAGACTCGCTCTGTATGTTTTATGATTTCTTTAATCAAAGACTGCTAAAAGTTCGAAAGATGGACTGTTTGCTGTGTTGTTAATGTGTTGAGGAGTGAATTATAGAATTCTTGTGCTGCAACATGACTCAATAAGTGTTTCCTACCTCTGTTTTTCATTGATATATGCTTATATCATACATATGTCACCATCTAAAATAGCAGAAAAAATGAGTAGCTTGGACTTAGTTTAACTGCACTCTATGCTCAATTTCTACTGTTTCTTTATGTTTTCCTCTGAATTGGTAATGAATATGAATTCCCTTTGGCTCATATTTCCCCTAATTCACCCATGTTTGACAGTTTTCTAGGGATTCTTTTCTGCCCCTAGATAGAGCTCATTCACCTTCCCTCTGTTAAGCTGAACGAGAGATTCTTAATTGCCTCTCATTCCTTAGCCTTCAATCCATCTCCATTTAGCTTGAATGTTGTTTCGTGTGCTGCTATCTTGCTCCATTTTCCTCTTGTGATCAAGAAAATGCACTAGCAGTCCTACTCCTTGACTCCATGCCCAATGGTTTGAAACTCTCATATTATACCTACCTCTCTACTTAGAAGCATCATCCTTCCCACCAAAACTTAAACAAAAACCCTTGAAATCAATAGCTAGCCTAAAATCATCATTAACAAAGTTAAATCATAAAGAGAGAGCCCTCTCTGATTGCAGGTAGGCTAGGACGTACAGTCCAAAGATTGGTTAGTGGTTACCTTGGCCGTATCCCTTAAGGAGCCAAGGGACAACCTGAGTGATAACACTGGGAAATGTTCTTATTTCATTAAATATTGATTGTCTTTGGTTTGGGAGTTTTTGGTTCGCCTGTTACTGTTTTGAACATCATCGCGGCTTTTAATTTAACAGTCACGCTGTCATCGCGCCACCTCTTTTGTAGTACCCTATTCATCGCATGTTTATGCTTAATAGTCACGATGGTTTTGTAAATCAGACCATCATGGAAAATTCGTGTACTTATGCGCTAACATCGCTTTGTTGCTACGTATTGTTCTTTATCAGTGCTTTATTGCTAGTGTAGTGCCTGCGTTGATTGCTGTAGCATTGAATTTTTCAATTCTGCCTCTTGAATCCTTCAGTCTTACTAGTCCCTTGCTATGCTCACTTGTCTGATGACTTTTTTTTCACTGTTTAGAGGTTGAGGCACTCTCTTGTGAGCTTTGTTGAGCGAATCTTGTCTTTTTGCTTTGTGACCTAGTTTTATTGTTTCAAGTCTTTTGGATCAATTTCGCTTGGTTCCCTATTTGCAAAGATTCGTTTGTTGCTTGCTGTTGGTTTGATTGAGCCTTCCCCTTTGCTTACTTTTGGTTGATTGTTTAGTGATTGCTATTGGACCAATCTTGGCATTGATTCGACTTCTCTTCACTACCCGGACATAGATTACAATTGTTTGGATCAACCGTTTTTCCACATTTGTTTGTTTCTTATTGGTTTCTTTTAGATTAAAGGAATCAAAATAAAAAATATTGCATTTCATTTAGCATGCGAAATTGAAAGTGAATTTGCATTTCAAGTTGCATATTGAAAAGAGAATGATTAAATCTCTCATTAGTAGTATCCGTGCACTTTAGCATTTGATGTTTGCTTGCATTGAGTCACTGTTTTGTTGCCTTGGTTTTCTTGGTTTGGGAATGATCTCTCTACCCTCCCATAGGTAGGTGTTCATCGAAGAAAAAGGATATTTCTTCATTCTAGATGCATCCTAGGTTTTATTATATACATACGGTAAGGCCTGAAAACTGAAACATAATCCAAGATCAACTTTAAAATGAACTGAATAAATCTAACAACGCATTCGAACATAATGCACACATTTAGAGGTCTAGGATAGAGACGTGCTCCGGCATCGTTAAACCTAGTCAATTTTGTTTCCACTCAAGGTTGGGTGATTCCTCCTTCTCTGACTCAATAGTGGTCTAGCACGGATTTGTGCTCCCACGTACTGTCGTGTATATAGGGAGACCCCGCTAGGTTATCATCCTTTATCCATAGGAAGTCGTGTCCGCCACCTTACAAGTCGTAACGAACCAAACATAGCATTCGGGAAGATTGACTGCCGTACGGAAAGTCTTTGGTTTTCATATGACTACCAAGGTGTATATGTAGTTTTATGGATTTGTTTGGTAAACCTTTTTGCCTAGTTCTCCAGAGTAGTCACTTTCGTTCCTTTTCAGACTCCCTAAAAGAAAAGGTCAATCTAAGCACTTGTCACTTTGGTCTCATGAAACATTCGAAGGCGACTAGAGTCATCTTTTGTCCTTTTCTCGACTCTTTAAAAATGAAAAGGTCAAGTTTTTTCCTGTGTCTTAAAATTTATTCAGCCACGATTCATATTTACCCGGTTAGATCTTGTTTGCATTAGCTTGAGTAGGGTCCTTTCTCGTTTTCCTAGGATCTTTTGAAGTCATCATCCTGGTGGAATCACTAATCCCATTTCCCGTTCCGAGTGACCAAGGGTCTCCTTCTTCTGTTGCCCCTGAGGTACCGGTTGTGAGTGATACTCTCCCTATTATTCCGAGTATCCAACCGATTAACTCTCGCGCTCCAGAGGATGAGACTTACGACATTGGAACCCTGTTTCGGAACCTTCCGAAGAAGATATTCCCGGTAATCCTCCTAGTGTTTCAGTCCCAATGTCTTCTTCTGATATGGAGGACACATTACCTATCATGAGTGAAGAATTCGTTGCGATGAGCAGTGAAATTCCCACCACAATGGAAACTCCACCTTTTCGTATCACCCCTCTTGGTGTTACGTTGCCTTTACGCTATAAGGTGTTAAGGGATGTTATGTCTTCTAGGACTCCCCCTACGAGTTCTATGTGGTCACACACCATCACTCCGACATCGGAGTCCTTTATTTCTCAAATTCACAATATGCCTGTCACTTCCATCCTGACTATTCTAACTATTTGTGTGGCTTCTTCAACCCTCGTTGCTGGTGCCATTACTGCATCCTCAGTTGTGACCGCTGTTGCTGGACCTTCTTCAGGCTCATCTAATAGTGGTCCATCGGCATCCGTACCCGAAGTTGTTGACCCTACACTAGGTGCCCCAGCTTCTTTTGGTTCTATCCTAGTAGGGGGGGCATATGATCAATATTTGCATGCTCTTCAGAATGCGGATCCTCAAAATCCGTTTCATTATTATGATTCTAAAGGGGCTCATATCTATTATCGCGAACCTCTGCTACCTCAGCCTGTAGTTGAGGTCTCGGTCCCATTATCCATTGCTTGGACCCCCAATGGTTATGGCAGTGACCAAGTATCGCCTGCACATCTTCAAGGACCACCTCATCAAGGCCAACCGTCTTACATGCAAACCTCTCATGGGCAGCAATATTACAGGCAGTCTTATCCAGGGCAACCTGGAGGCCCACAAGGACAACCCTTTCAGGGACAACCTTCGGCCTCTGGTGGTCCGTCTTTTACCTATTTTGCGCAACCTTCTGGTAATCCAAGACAACCTTACATGCAACAAGGTCAACCTAGTGTCCAACAAGGTTATCCTTCTGGGCAAGTCGGTCAACCTTACGTTCAGCAAGGCCAACCAACTATCAAGTTCGCTCAGCCATCTGGTCTATTAGGAAAACCCTCGGTTGTGCAAGGACATCCCAACACCCAGCAAGCTCAAACTTCTGGGCATATGGGTCAATCTCAATTTCAACTGGGTCAACCTTTTGGCCCGATGGCTCAGCCTCAGTTCTCTCAAGGACATCCTTCTGGGCCTGCTCAACCGGGCACTCAAATCATTGTTGCTTCTCAAGCTCAACCCGGTTTTTAGCCTCAGGCTGGGCCCCAGAAACAATCCGGTCTTCAAATGCAGGTTGGACCTCAACCCCAACCAGCCTATCAAATGCAGCTTGCCTCTCAGGCTTAGTTTGGAGCTCAGCCGCCTTATGGTTTCTAGCAATCCCAAGGGAAAACTCAATTTGCCCCGTATCAAAATTATCAACAACTACAGGTGAATCCGTATCAGAATTACCAACAACCTTATGTTGCTCCTGTAGGCCAAGTTGGTAATCAATGCTGGGGGGAAAATCCAGCGTCAGCCATCTTATAACCCCTATGGACAAAATCCCTACAGACAAAACCCTCCTGGGCCAAATCCGTCTGGACAAAATCAGTGGGGGCAACCGCCAGCTGGCTGGAACTATGGTAATCCTCCCTACCCATAGCCCCAGATGTCCTTTAACCCTCAATTACCCTTTTTAGCGACGTTGGAATTACCGGATGTGTCCAAACTGACAAATGATCCTATTCTTCATAATCCGTATTGGCCCCCGGTTCCAACTAAAATTCCCGGTGATTGTCCCAAATTCGATGGTAAAGCTGGAGAAGATCCCCAAGCTCACGTCATGACTTATCATCTATGGTGTTCATCGAATTCATGGCTTGATGATTCAATCCGGCTCCACCTTTTTCAAAGGACTCTCACTGGCTCTGTTGCTAAATGGTATATTAAGTTATCTTGCAGATATTTTCAGGATTTTAACTCGTTTGCTATGGCATTTTTAACTCATTTTCAGTTGCCCATTCGATATGAAACGGGCACACACCTCCTGAGATCCTTAAAACAGACAACGGCTACGCATATCTCTGATCATATCCATGAATGGAGATGGTGTTGTCATTTGATTAAGTTTTGGATTCCCGATCAACTTCTCACCGACTGGTTCACGACCTCATTCGTCGGTTCGATAGCACGAGACATTGCTATGGGGGCATGTGTAACTGAAGAGAAAGCTATTGTGCGTGCTCAGTACCTTGACTTGGTTTACTCCTAGTCTGATATGCTATATGATTATTTGCTTGATGCCCCGAGATTCGGAACTTCGAAAACCCCGCCAACACCATCAATTGACGGTATCATCGGTTCCGTTAATCCGCCTTCAAAGAAAACTTCCGCGAACCCTGGGAAGAAAAATTCGAATGCTCTGAACGAAAATACTTCTTTGGCTATGTCAAATTCTGGTAGTACTTCCATGGTTAACGCTGTCCAGTCCAGCACGGCGGACAAAGCCTCGAAAGGAAAGAAGAAGGGAAAAGGAAAGAATAAAGCGGATCAACCTAAGCAGGATTCCTCCAAACCTCCACCCGAGGAAGGTGCCAAACGCAAGCCCAAGTACCCTTGTCTTGTCTGTGACGAGGACCACTATACCAAAGACTACCCGAGGTGGTCTGAAGTTAGTCTTTTGTTGAAAGGTGCTCCCGAGACTCCTGCTGTGCTTAAAGAACCTTTTCCCTCGCAACAAATGCAAATGGTGGCTGATCCATCTCAATCCTCTTCTCTCTTTGGTTCTAAATTATTTATGGTTGGGACGATTCCCGTCCACATCAGTACTCGAGAAAAAGAGTATCTGTCGCCTGCCGAGAAAGAGCCTGAGGTCCCCTCTAGCACTCCTTCGTCTAGTTCTGGCCCGCTCCATATCGAGAGACCTAGCACTGAGATGCCCGTCCGATCCCCTCCGAAAGGTGTACTCCAGAAATCTTCTTACAACCCTAATGCTAATGATGCCCAGCATTACAGCATCGTTGAGGACTTAGCCCAGGCTCCGACGGCTATATCCGCCTTAGAAGTACTCCAGAGCTGCCCCTCTCAAAGGAAGTCCTTGCTATCGGCCATCAGTGGCATAGATCCGGCTGAGTCGGATCTGATTACTTTTGACCTGGAAAGCCAAGTATCAAGACTGCCTCACCAAATTTCCTTCCTGATACAGGTCATCATCAATTCCAAAACGATTCATCGTACAGTCATTGATGTAGGCGCTTCAACTTGCATCATGTCTGTTGCCTGTTGGAAGCTTTTGATGGGAGAGAGTCTCGCCCTTATGGTATACTCCAACGTTTGCTCATTTCTTTGGAAGGGAAGACAGTCGAAGTGGAAGTTGAAGTTGTTGATGCTAATCTTACCTACAACCTCCTTCTCAGACGTAGTTGGACATACGCCATGCAAGTCATGGCTTCATCTCTATTTCGTGTCATTCGTTTCCCTCATCAGGGGAAGATCGTCACCGTAGACCAGTTGTCCTTATTTTCTTCCTCTTCCAAAGGCAACATGCCCTTTCTGGAGCATACCTCCATCCCATATGAGAGTGTGGGAGCCAGACTTTCTAAAGATCCTGCCCTGATGGGTGTTTTTTCACTCCCACCTCCTAACGTCGCTCCTATTAATATGATTTCCGTTCTCTCTGATCCATGGGCTCTTCCCCCCGTTGATTAGGTAGAATCTTGGGGCGATGAGATGCCGTTGAGTCCTGCCGAGCTCAACTATGTCGAAATTGTTTCTGCATCGGCTCCCCCTTCTGAACCTGCTCCTTCGAGCAGGGCTCTCGACTCGTATGCTCATTCCCCTTGGCTTGGAGATGACGCTTATTCGGATCTGTTAAAAGAAACATTTCCTTCCGATGAAGCCATTATCGAGACCATGTCTCTCGAGGAACCCCCTTGGTCTGATCATCACCATCATTCCTTGTTTGTCCCTGCCCACCGGGAACTGCTTACCTGTCTCGAGCGGTTTTCTCCTTGTCTCCGATCCCAACCCCTTCAGAAACCCATTCAAGTTTATCAAGTGTCTTCTGAAGGCAATATGGGAAACATCACGTAGACCGAGCCCATCGACATCTCTGTGAAACCAGGGATTGTCGAGAATATCCATGTTGGAGTCACTTGTACTCTGGAAGAAATTCAGCTTTATACTGATCTTTTTCGCAAATTTCGTGATGTCTTTTCTTGGTCCTACGAATAAATTCCTGGCATTGATCCTAGCATAGTGGTGAATGAGATACCTACGTATCTGGGTGCTAAGCCTGTTTGCCAACGTCTACGCCCCATGCACCCCCAAAAGGCTGCGGCCATTAAAGCGGAAGTTGAAAAGCTTCTTAAGGTTGGTTTTATTTACCCCATCCCACTTATAGATTGGGTCTCCAATATCGTCCCTGTGACTAAAAAACAGGGTACCATTCGAGTCTGTGTTGATTATCGTGATATCAACCGGGCTTGTCCCAAAGATAACTTCCCCACACCCTTCATTGACCAGCTCATTGATGAGTGTGCTGGGAGCGAAATGTATTCGTTCATGGACGGTTTTTGGGGTATAACCAGATCAATATTGCGCTCGCAGATCAGCACAAGACTACCTTTATCTGTCCGTGGGGCACTTTCGCGTAAACAAAGCTCCCTTTTGGTTTGAAGAACACCGGTGCTACCTTCCAACGTGTAATTTCCTATGCCTTCCATGACATTCGCCACATTGTACAACCTTACCTGGATGATCTACCAGTTCATTAAGTAAAACGCCAAGACCATCCCGTTCATCTTTGCGAAATCTTTCTCCGCTGTCAACACTACCGCATCAGGCTCAATCCTCATAAGTTTGTCTTCTGTGTTGAGTCAGGCAGACTGCACAGGTTTATCATCTCCCGAGAGGGCATCCATTTGGATCCCCTTAAAGTCGAGGCTATTCTGAATCTTCCTCCCCCTGCTTCTTTGCAGAAATTGCAGAGCTTACAGGGCAAAGCAAATTTTTTAAGACGATTCATTCCGAACTATGCTGAAGTGGCTAAAGGTTTCACACGGTTATTAAAATGAGACACCCCTTTTCATTGGGATGCCACTTCTCAAGAGTCCTTCGAGCGTCTCAAGGGCCTCCTTGTTTCCGCTCCATTATTGCGTCCTCCGAATTATCATCGCGACTACACTCTGTATTTGGTCATTGCTGGTACCACTCTTGGCATGGTTCTCATTCAAGATGACGATGATGACACTGAGCATGTCATATATTATCTCAGCCGCAATCTTCTAGATACGGAAACTCAATACACTTATGTCGAAAAGTTGGCACTAGCCACTGTTTGTGCCGTCCAACGTTTCCACCATTATATCTTGTTGCATACTACGACTGTGGTTTTTGATTGCAGCCTGATGACATACATTCTGTAATGTCAGTTGCTGGGGGGAAAGTACTCAAAGTGGATCGTCATCCTTCAAGAGTTTGACTTGGAATTTACCACTGCCAAGTCTAAGAAATCCCTTGTCTTTGTTGAGTTACTTTGCTTTTTGCCATCTCCTACCGTGCCCTCTCGGTCAGAGGACCATATCCTGGACGAAACTCTATTCCTAATTAGCACCCTCGATCCCTGGTACGGGGATATCATTGTATATCTGCAGACGTCCTCTTTTCATCCCGATGTGTCTAAGGATGCTTGGCGATGGATTCATCATCAGTCTCAGCCCTATTGTATCATTGGGGACACCCTGTACCGTCTCAGCGCTGACTCCATTCTCCGCCGATGCCTAACATTTGAGGAAGCTGAGCGAGTTTTGAATGACTGCCATTCTGGCGCCTGTGGTGGTCACATGTCCGGATATGCTACTGCTCAAAAGATCCTCCGCACCGGTTATTTCTGGCCCTCCATCTTTAAGGATTGCATTCTTGCCGTCCGCTCCTGTCATGAGTGCCAGATCTACCAGCGGAAGATGCGTGCGCCTCCCACTCCATTGCACCTTGTTGTTACCGTCGGCCCTTTTGCAAAATGGGGCATTGATTATATGACCTGTAACCCTCGCTCGGCTAGGGGGCATGGGTATATTATCGTTGCCATTGATTACTTCACAAAATGGGCCGAGGCGATGCCCACATTATCTGAAGATGGTCACATAGCGGTGCAATTTTTGTTTAATCATGTTATCTCATGGTTCGGAGTCCCTCAGATTATCATCACTGATCACGGGAAGCATTTCCGTAATCACATGATGACCGAGCTAACAACCTAGCTAGGCTTACGGCATGATAGTTTGACTCCATACTATCCTTAGGCCAATGGCCAAGTAGAAGTCGTCAACAAGGTTCTAGTTATGATGCTTCAACGTACCATTGGCATGCACAAGTCTAACTGGCACTTGATGTTGCTGTCTGCTTTGTGGGCCTATTGAACCTCTGTGAAGGATGCCACCGATTTTACTCCATTTCAATTAGTTTACAGACTGGAGGCTACCCTTCCAATCGAGTGCGAGATCCCTTCTTTGACATTGGTCGTCGAATTACTTCCCAACACTACTCCGGTAGAGGAACGCCTTCTTTACCTAGAACGGCTGGACGAGACCCGTTGGCTAGCCTCTCTAGCTATCGAAGCACAGAAGAAGAGAGTGAAAACTCACTTCGATCAAATTGTCCGTCCTCGTTCTTTTGTTGAGGGAGATTTAGTCCTGCTCTATGATCAAGCGAATGATAAGCTGGGGGCAGGCAAACTAGAGCCCATGTGGCTTGGGCCTTATATTTTAAAGAGAATTTTGCAGAAAGTGGCCTACGAGCTAATTGATTATGAAGGGAATCCTCTCGACAAGCCCTGAATTGGGCTGTACTTGAAAAAGTACTATGCGTGAATTCCATGCACTTTGGTTTGTACATACGTGTGTTTTAGCAGGTGTGTTGTGTGTGTGTGTGTTTTCATGTTTTTGGCTTGGTGTGAAGGCGTGATTGCCGCTTATTGTGTCTTTTGCTTCTTATGCAGATGTCTGGTGCACCTTACATTGGTTTCGCCGATGGTGCTTGCCGCAGTACCCGCAACTTGTCCTTTGCGGCGTGGGTGATCTACGATCCTCATGGTGAGTTGATAGATCTTCAAGGTGTGTGTTTAGGTTGTACCACAAACAATGTCGCTGAATATAGTGCTGTGATTGAGTTACTGGCCGAGGCGATTAATCTTGGTATTCGTGCATTGGTTGTGAACCTCGAATCTCAACTTGTCGTCCACCAGTTCAATGGGCGATATTCCGTCAGAGACCATCACATTTTAAGGTTGTATTTATGTGTTAAATTGTTGGAAAGGAATTTTTATTTCATTACATATCAGCATATTCCATGACGATTAAACATGTTAACTGATGCATTGGCTAATCATGTATTGGACAGACATTTGCGTAACATGTAATGAAAACATCATACAAGAAAGCATATAAAGCACAATAATAGACCATAGAAATATGTATCTCTCTATATATATATATATTGTGTGGCGCACCGAGGCGCTCAAAAATAAGTGTACATGTCCAAATAGAGTCTGTGTTCTCCGTACCTCTGGGATACATGTCTCTCAAAAAATCACCAGCAGGAAATAAAAACCTAGGTGTCTACTGCAGTGGGTTGTGCTCCCTATAGTACACCGCTGCTCGTGTCACCCGCCTCAACAGGCGGTGCATCTTGGGTTCCACTCCTACTGTGTGGATCTGGGACGCTCTGGGGACCTCTTCGATCCCCATGTAATTTGGAATCCCTGCTAGGAAGCCCTAAAGGTTTTGGATCACTGTCTCCATCGTGTCATCCTCTGGAGGAGCCAGGGCTAGTGCTGCAATGCCCTGCGCATCCCTCCACGCCTTTGGAGCCAGCCCGAGGGGTCTCACTGGTCCTACATCTGCATATCATAGCATTCGTCGTTAAGACATGTACATGAAAAAAAAAATAAAAAAAAAATCATAAAAATAAAAATGCAAAAAATGTGATCAAGTGTCTCACCACCGTCATCCCACTGCTCTCCAGCGGGAAGATGCATGTCAGGATCTCCGCGGAAGTCCATGCTGGCATACGGCCAATCCTCCATGAAGATCGTCTGTCGCTCCATCCACTCTCGGAAAAATTTTCCCCACACCATTGGTCGTCCCCCACCTCCTCATGGCATGACGTGAGCCCATCGCGTGGCCCTCGTCTCACGTGGCCTGGGTAAGTCCAAATCCATGTCTTGCAGCTGCAGTGCTGGCACCCGCTCCAGCATGAGCGGGACTAAGATGGATCCATAACCAAACTGCTTCGTCTCTCTGCGATGGCAGTTGGTGAGTTTCCTCTTTATGTTTGCCGTCACTGTCTCTGCCCAGTTAAACATGGTGGGATTGAGACACTCGAGAGCCAGCCGGAGCTAGGTCTTCGAAGCCTCATGTTGGGCTTAGGAGCCCACTGCCTATCTCACCATGAAAAGCATAGCATGGAGGACTACATCGTCCACTGTTTGGATTTCCACCTTCCCACTCCTTGTCTTGCATGCCCGTGGGCACACTTGAGCTATCAGCATATCTAAAGAATCACCCCTGGGTCGCTGCCCCTCCAGAATGGGCCTCTCACCTCGACGGGACAACCCGGTCAAAAAATATATGTTTGTAGAGTCAAACTCGATATCCTGGCCTCGGATGATGAATTTCCCATCTGTGGGATTCCAGGCCCTGATCAGTAGCTCCAGCAAGTCAGGTTGTGACCGCAGGTGTGGAGTTAGGAAGAATTTGAGCAATCCGCATGCCCGTAGTGCGTTTTGGCACCCCACATCAGAAAAAGCTTCTATATCATTGTTATCATGTGTGCGTTCTTGCTAGATGAATGCCATTATAGCCTGCAGGACGAGGAAAATTGGATTAGCACTTCTTTTAGAAATTTCGACGCGGAATTTGCATAAAATCATAAGTTCGCGGCGTCATCGCGTTTGTTTTAAAAACAGACGCGATGGCGCGAGGTCGCTAGTTCAAGTTTTTCGCGATCATCACGGAAGTACACCAATTTTCCACGATGATCGAAGCATGCCTTGTGCAAAATTTTTTTGGCCATCGCAGACCCGATAGGGTAAACCCACGATGACCGAAAGGCGTAACCCGGTTTGAAAATCCACCTAAACTAACACTTGGAACATTAAAAACACATGAAAGAAGTATTAAAATGAAGTCTAGGGCAATGTGTGTCTACCTGGAACAAGTTTCGGGATGAATGATGCACAGACAGGGCCGAATTTCGCTCGCCAACTTCAGTGCTCCAAGTTGCTCCACGGTGAATTGAATAGTACTATGGTAAAAATGAATGGGTTAATCCTTTTTTATAGTGATTTTTTCAAATATTGAAATTACATTTCATAAATGTGGGTTTTTTCTCATTGTTTTACCATATGGATAGTCAAAATATGCTTTTTAACTATGTTTTTATATGTATTGTTCATATTATCTCAAACGGGTTTACGTGTGACGTGTTTTTGTGCAGAGCTTCAGGCAGTGGAATTACGACAGTCTTATATACACTTGATCCCAAAAAGTTTCCTTTAAGCTCTTTTTTGACTTGAAACATGAAAAGATAGCCGAGTTTTCCTCTTGGCTCGTTAAAAAGAAACGAGAGGCGGTCGTCTTTAAGCTCTTTTTTCGACCGATTAAACACAAAAAGATTGCCGGGCTTTTGTCGTTTTAGGCTCGTTATTGGTTACAAAACGATGTGCTTCCGACCACTTTTTTACATTTTCAGGTCGAGGTCACTATTTACGAAAAGTACTCCTCGATCGTAATGGTCAGGCGGTTCTTTCGAGTATCGTTTTATACTTTTTCGGACTCGAGAGACACAACTTTACGAAAAAGGACCCCCCTGTACTTTTCTTTTCTGAGTCCTTTCAAACTCTCTAAACATGAAAAAGACTTCGATTTTCACCTATGTCGGACTCGTTAAACCCTGATGAAATTGGACTCGTCACCATGACGAGACTCGAGCTTCTCCTTCCTAGGGCTCGTTAAACTATTACTAGGTTGGGCTCAACAACAGGTTTATCATTGATTGTCTATGGTAGCTAGTCACTCTTGAACATCGACACTTTTGCTTCTTGTCGGGTTGGGACATCCATACATCATCATTTGGCCTTCCGCAGGTTTGGGTCATCATTCTAGCCTTATTCCATCTGATTCATACCGTCTCCTTCGAGCTTCTGATCCCTTGGTGCCTGAATGCTGCCGCCCCCCCTCTGGAGTCGTGTCGTTGACATGTTTAAGAGTATAATCCTTCTGTAGTTTACACCCTCATCTTTTCCTCTGATACTCTGTTTCACCATTTGCCATTTGTTCCTTATCTCATGTTTTTGATGGGGGAAACATTATGGCCCTCCTGGGACGGTTCGTCTCCTGTCGACTTCAGCTCATTATCCAGGAGATTGATCTAGAGATCCCCTTTGGTACCTTAGAGCTTGCATGCCTCAATGGAAAGTTCTTCGCACCTGACGGTTGACTTTCATCATTGGTCGTCGATTGGGTGATTCCACGAGTGTTCGACTTCAGCTCCTTTTTCACACTTCGTGGATTGTGCTAGACAGTACCTTGAGAGCCATTAGCATTATTGGTGGTTTCTCTCGCGCTTGTTAACGATTTTCATCATTGACCGGTAATCAAGCGATGTTCTATCATGCTCGACCTCAACACATCTATTCGCATGTTAGGATTTGTACTATGATCAGATGGGTTCAAGACCCCAAACTCAGATTACACATGTTCGGGCTGCGTGGATTGGTTTATGATTACATGACTCATTGATGGATGGCTACGACCATACCTGAGTCTTCATGGATGGCTGCGACCATACCTTTATTATCATCATGGTCTCATTAGCTGGATGGCTGCATCCATACCACAAACCTATTTCATATGTCTTTTGGATGGCTGCGCCCATGCCTAGACTACATGTACTTCATTATCAGAGATATCAGTTGTACTTGCGTGCAGGTTCTTCCAGATGGCGTTCCAGTTCAGTCAGTTTCATAAAGCATTTGACCCCTCCCTCTCTCTCGGGCTTCATACTTTAGGGGGCATCTATTACACAGTAATTTGTCACTGTCTTCACTCCAGTCTCCCTACTATGTCATGAGTCCAAAGTCATTCATGCTCATTCTCTCTGATGTTGCCAAATGACCCACTTTTCCAAAGTTTCTGCCTCATCTCATCTGTTGGCCAAATAAACGCGCTGAAGGGTGCTTCAAAACAATCCATAAGCGTTGCCATCGTGGAAGTACATGTGATTCCCGTGATGGTCGAATTTCATGTGCCAGTGCAACTGTCTCTTGTAGTCTCCCGCGATGATCTGACTAGCTACGTTATTCAATAGCGATGTCAGCGCGACAGACCAGTTATGTTCCCGCGATGATCTAGATTAGGCGAATTTGTTCCAACAGTCGGCCTTCCAGATGACTCCAGACCTAGTTATTGGCCTTGTTTATGTCGCCGTCATTTCTCTGGCATGGTTGTTCCATCATTTGTGCTACCTTCCTTGGAGATAAGCTCATCCTCCCAGCTTTCATGGAGACTCCTTCTCCTATTTAAACTCTCACCATTTCTATGTGCTGCTAGTTTTGGAATTCTTAGTCTTTGGAGTGGTTGCTGATAGTGTTGTTAGTACTTGTAAGCTTGTTAGATAGCTGGTGTGAGTGTGATAAGTGTGGGATTGTTGATAGCTTGAGGAAGGTTGTGAAGTGCCTTTGATCTTGTGTAAAACTAGTGAGTGAGAGAGACTTGTGTATTGGGAGATCCATATTCAAGAGTGAATGCTTGAGGAACATGCTAGCTAGATCCCTCTGAGAAGGCTTGCGACGTCAAGGCTTTGGTTGTAAGCTTGCTCTTATTTCATAATTAATGCCATCAATGATGTTTTCCTGTGTCTTGTATGTAATGTACTTGATAGCTCATGACTCCTTGACCTTGTGAGTAAATAGATCATTTGTTGTTCTGGTTACGTGCTTTGTTGTATTTCCTTTACATTGTTTTAGGTTGATTACTCATTGAGAGAAGGAAGCAAAAGCTGGAGTAGCGCAACGAAACTCCATCAACCACCGGTTGAGGTAGGCCTCCAACTTGAACTATTTAAGGAAAGCTATTGTTGATTTGTCCTTGTTTGTGACTAGACCCACTCTACGGCTAGAGGGGTTGCCTCTGTCTGCAGAGGGAACACTTTCTTGCATCACAAATGGTTTATGTTGTTAAGCATAACTTAAAGCACACAAGTAGGCTAAGATAATTAACTAACATTGGAATACTAGTAAGGTATTGGGTAATAATGCAGAGCATGACATTCATCCCCTGGGTAGGGCTGCGCGAAGGTAGTATATCAGGTTGTGAGGTATGGCAAAGTGCGCAAAGCAACCTGTGTGCAGGTTCAAACCGTGGACCACTTGAACTCATCAAACATCTCCAGGGTGGGGAAACCGGGTTCTAGCACCCTCCCATACTACTTCGGGTGAGACCTTAGTCTGTGCTTCGTGGACTGTTGCTGAAAGGGCTAGTAGTATCGGGATTTGTTTGGCTAAGTTAACTCTGAACCTGGGTCAGGCCGCAATAGGCCAAAAAATGGTTCCGTTGTCGGGACTGGGATCTACATAGAGATTTTTGATGTCATATCACTGGAATTCAACAAAGAAAGGAATTGAAGAGTGGTTGGATAGAAAGATTCACGAGTTCGCGGTGCAGGAAAATAGGAATCCACGATTATCAAAGGAAGAGTGGTTAGATTGCTACTTATATATGGAAATCCATGAAATTTTCTTTGCATCCTTCCCCTCTGAGTTGTACGAGTGGATTGTGAAGCTAGTAGATAGTCAAGGAAGGTGTAGGCTTGACAAACCTATTGTGTGGACTCTAGAGTTGGTGCACAGACTGGAAGCATCGGAAGATAAGATCGCGCACGCTGTGGATCACTAGCTCAATCAAATTATAGGAGGATTTATCACTGAGTTCACGGTAGATAATTTGGTTAGCTACAACGAGGCAAAACGACGCTTCCTCAAAGGATTGCGAGGTAAGTACGTTAAATATTTGAACACTTGGATTAAAATGCTACTGTGTGAAAAGCGGGTTACGTGAATAAATTGATGTTTGGGGCTATGCAGAGTGGGAGGATATACAAAAACAAAGGTGGCATAGAAATAGAAACTAGCCCCTTGATTTCACCTCTGTGAGAAAGCGAGGAAGAGCTCGCAAAGGTTTCACTAAGAAGTGCGATTAGTTTGATAAAGCAGCGAATTCTTTGCATACCACTCCCACCTACACCACTGCCAGTTTCACCATATTCACCCCCATCTTCACCCACACCACCTCCGCCACCACCATAATTCAATATGGCGAGTGAGATAAAGTTGCTGGTGTTCAAAGGAGTAGGGAATGAAGATCTGGACCATTTTTGGTTCGTGGTAAGCACTGTATGGGAAGCGCAGGGAGTCACGGACGAAAATATAAAGAAAGAAACATTGGTTAGCACTCTGCAGGATCATGCACTAACTTGGTACATTAAGCATTCCAATGAAAATCTGAACGGAGGGATTGTGGATATCCAAGCTGTGCTAAATAAGGAATTTAACAGGCCAAAATCAGAGACACAGTCGATCGTTGGATTTAAGGAAATCACGATGCTTCCAGGTGAGACCCCCTGGGAGCTGGATCAGAGACTGAGTGTACAATTCGTGAAGCTAATATGGCCTTGATGGATGGACAACACCGCGAATGGCTTGTAGCATCGTTAACACTGCATCTAAGGAATGCGTTGTCACAGAAGAAGCTAACCACTCATGCTGAGGCTTTGGAGATCACGATGAGACTACATGAGACCCCGATACAAGATCCTAACCTGAGAGTTCAACATATCCATGTGCAGTTGAAAAACTTGTGCGTTGAGATGCAAAGTTTGAAACAAGACAGGACAGCTCGCCCAAAAGCGCGCGAGGAGGTATGGTGCATAAAGTGTAAAGGCCAGGGACATGACAAGGACCATTTTCTAGTCTTCACGAACTACCTAACGGGAGGAGGACCAATGCCATTGAAACCGGAGGCACAAGTAGGACCGAGCGCATCGCTTGCACTATGGTGCACGATTTGTCAGATAGGAGGGAAGCATGCTACAGATAACTACCATCTATTATAGAAGTATACGCAGAATTCCCAGTAGTTGTTCTATAATTTTTGCAGGTCAGTAGGCCACGATGAGCGTACCTATAGAAGTTATGAACTGATGATGGATCAAATTCCTACCTACAGAGTTTAGGCGGAAACACGGGCCCTCAATCAAAATGTAGGTATGGTGCGCACTGGATTTTAGGGGGGCGAAAGAGGTTGAGGTGGAATGGGACCAGGAAGAGGTCGTGGACAACTTATATGTTACAATAGCAGAGGACCAGGGCATTATGCCTGTGATTGTACAAGTTCGATGAGACCATCGTGCTTATATTGTACCCAGTTCGATCATGAGACAAAGGACTATCCCACGCTGATAGCAAGGTTGCATGATAAACGAGCACTCCAACCTCCCCCGACTCAGAACATGCAAATGATGAGGTCTGAGCTACGCGAGGAAGACCCAAATGTAAATATCGTGCTCCGAAGTGGTATCACGATAGGATATGACAAAGGCAAGTAGCCCGAAGAGAGTGCCTAGGTTCGCAAGGCTCCAAAAAAGGAACCATAATTTGATTTAGAGTGCACTAAGGAGACATTCATAGAAGTTAAGAAGAGCTTTGCAGATGCCTCCACTTCAGGAAGTAAAGACAAACTGGAACCGAAAATGGACCCATCAATGCTCACTACATTTTTGGAGACTTGCATGAAACTATTGCACATCAACAAAGCTATGAAAGGGATGCAAGAACTCATCACTGGATGTGCTGAAACCACGCCAGAAGAATTGCATGTAGTCTAGAAGCTCGGGAAGAACACAACGCAAATAGGAAGAGAGATGAGATTGACCACGCAGATCAGGGAATATAAAATGGATCAAGTGATTTTGGATCTAGGATCAGACACGAATATCCTTCCAAGGTAGACATGGGAGCCCATGGGAAGGCCTGTGTTGCAATGGTCACTTATTTAGCTGCGAATGGTGAACCAACAAAATATCCTACCTATGGGAAGATTGCAGGGAATAACGGTAGATATTGAAGGTGCGAGCATGCTAGCAGATTTTGAAGTGATAGAGATTGTTGATGACAACAATCCCTATCCCATGCTACTGGGAATAGATTGGGCCATTGACATGAATGGAGTGATAAATCTAAAGAAGCGCAAGATGATTTTTGAGAAAAAGTCACTGCGCGTAGTGGTACCTTTAGACCCTATGGAAGGATCGCGCTACACAGAGCTAGTGCACGACTATGATAGTGATGACAATCTAGACTATATCTACAAGATAACTGCGTGGGAGCAGGACTGGGTAAATCCAACAACGGATGGCAGACTCTCGTGGGAGCGCGAAAGCTCCTGCACCTCAAATTCGGATGAGGAAATAGAACGATGGCAGAACTGGTTACACGAGGTAACCACGCTCAATTGTAACATGATGACAAGGTCACTACACTGCATGGCAACAAAGGTAAGAGATCTGCCTATGTATGACAGGTTGAGTGAGGTGGATGATTTCCTGAAAAAATTTGAAAGAGAAGTACCAAAACAACAACATTTCGACGCTCTGAAATGGGTACTGTGTGCTACGCTTGCAAGATGGTGGGGTACGCATCAAAGAAGTTTTGAAGACTAGCACGAATGAAAAAGGATGATGAGCATGCAGTTTGGAAAGCCTCAGATGTGGATGAAATCCGAATATGACGGACGAAATAGCTCGTGCGTCCACCTTTCCAGATGGGTACAGGCATATGGTGCGCAACCTGCACGAATGAACACTGTCCTCATGATAGGAAACATGACCGACAAGCAGAAGCAGGCAAGAAAATGGTGCGTACGACCCCTCTGGTTGGAACCAGGAAGTATGGTAAGACCAAGCACGTAGAATCATATTCACGTAGAAGCTTTTGACAAAGTATGTGAAGCACTGAACATGGTCCACCATGTGAAATGATCTGACTGGGACTTGTGCGTACCAGCAGTTCTCTGGGCTTATAGGACCATGTGCAAAACCCTGACTGCACGGGGACTTCTAAAGCTGAAGTATGAAGCGAATGCTATGATCCCTATGAAGCATGAAAAGCCTAGTCCGCGCATAGTAGCACCAGAAGATACGATGGTTCACGAAGCCCAGAAAGAGGGGACCACACAGCCGCAAGAAACAAAACGCATGGGACTTGAGGAAGAAATCCAACAAGGAAACCTTAGGCTCCAAAAACTTGAAGAAGAAAGGGTACAGTTAAGGAAGAAAAGTGCTTTGACAGACGCGAAAGTCAAGAAGATGGAGGATGAAATAAAGAAAATTTTCTCGACAAAAATACCAGAATGGTAAGGCAGGGTGCATGCAATCACAATGACAGGGTTAAGGTCTGTTGCCGCAAATTGATCATTCTGATGCCTTGGGTTGGACTGCATATTGATAAGCATAATGACCAGGGTAGTGCATTGCAAGTAATAAAGTACGTGATGCCAACCATAATAGTAAAAGGTAGAGATTCTCCAGGAAACTTGATGAATGATTGGATGAAACTTTTCACGGGTGGTGTGACCACCTGACTAGCTGAGGGAAGGATAGTATTAGTGCTCCAGGAAGTTGGAAGGAAGCACATGACTATAAACTATTTCGCTCGGGAGCTACGCAATATTAGAGATGCACACAGAAGCAAAGAGTCACAAGATCCGTGACCGCGCACGGGGGGATGTGCTACTATGCAGGTTGGCTAGAAAGTGACCATTGAAGTCACTATTCATGATGGGATGCTCAACTTGAGGCCAAATGGAGTGGGCGACAGGGATTTAAGACACGATTTATGGGCAAAATCTAGGAAAATCTATTGCCAAGGGAGCATTAATAAACCAAATTTGGGGGGAACAGTGAAATTCAAATTCCAAAAGTGCTATAAATTACAAAGGGTTGCCCAGCAAACAACACTTGGTCATTTGCGAATTAAGCGATCGAGCAGAACCCTGATTGTTGTGAGCCAAGAGTTGATTAAGTCCTTGAATTCGCGAGTGATAGATTGCTGCATAGATACAATGGCAACAACTAAGGATGATATGGAGATAGTAGAAGTGACCGCCGAGGAGGCCGCGCAGGCCCTAACTGTGGGGGGATGTTCCAGAAGGTGTCGGGATTGTGGAAGAAATCTCGAGATCACCACACACGCCAAGACCCAAGAAGGAAAAACAAGCAATGGCCCCCGTACGCGTGTCCCCACGGAACTCGCTATGCAGCAAACTATCGATGGAGGAGAAGGGGAAAGCCGTCACTATAGAAATAGATGAAGAGGAAGAAGATTTGCAGGATCTTATCATTGCAGAAGAATCAGATGAAGGCATGGAGGTGGATACTCAGCCTACACACTCTATGACAAAACTACCCGCCTATGTCCCATCATGAAAAGGGAAGGCCAAAGTGCCCAAGGACCAGGACGAGACCAAGAGCTCGCTCCAGAGCCCGCTCCTCCTAGATGGAATTATGTTTGAAGGCATGCACCTGGGCCATGTGTTGAGCTTGAAATTTGAAGATTGGGACCTCGTTGACCACTAGAAGTTTCCTCACCTTGAGACCGGAAACCTCATGAAGCAGAATATCGCCCGGGGGGGTGACAACATTAGAATCGTGGAAGTGGTTGCGTGGAGTGGAAAAGGCCAGGCTGCTGAACCTACTCTGGGTATCGCATTTCCATTGCAACCCAATAACCATTTTCATCATCAGGCAGCTACTCTGCCTGGTGTATGATGGGTGTTTATGGTTGGAAGAGCCCATCCCCATCATGGCAGACTTGATTGATCACGTCTCCCGACTTCCATACAAAGGAGAGGACCTTGCGGCCATATCAGAAGGGAAGGGTAGTGATTTGGCCATCGCGGAGGCCATGAAGAAAAAGTACAAGCTAGAAAAGAAGAAGAGGGGCTATGCCATCTCCAGCATCAAGGACAAAGCAGTATGCATGGCAACCCAAATCCTTGCAAGAAACGTTATGCACAAGTGCCGCACAGATGAGGTACCTGCGTGTTATAGAAATTTTTGTGCCTTACAGCTCTAAGCATGAAATGTCCATAAACCAAGGGATCCTAAGTCCCTAAAAGAGTTGTTCCTGCCCCTAAAGGAACAAGGTCAACCAATTATAGTTTCTCCCAGAAGTTCTCCACCAGAAACTGCTCAGAACCAGTCAAATCAGGATCATTTTAGCTGCTCCACTAGCTAGCTGCGTTGCATAACACCCAAGTACTCTAGCTAGGTGCATTGCAACACACCTAAATGCACTACCAGGGTGCGCTGAGCGGGAAATGACAAATGGCAGTGTCATTCCGTAAGGTGGACAGACAATGGAAGCTTCCAGAATCTTCCCCAATGACACTTGCCTCACTGAGTTCGACCAAGGATGAGTAAGAGGCTCTCAGTCTCCAAGTGGAAGCAAGAACTGACAAAGAGAAGCCACTAGTCAAATCATAAGCTGACTCATCCTCTTTGCATACATCTATATATGGATCCCTCATCCCAGAGATCCGGAGGCTGGAATTTGGTACATTGCAGAGAATTGCTGTCGGTTTTAAGATAGAGATCAGTGTATTGGGTGATTTATGCTTTTTTGGAGGTGAAGAGGGGATTCCTTTGCTGGGGGGTTGATGCTGGATCAGGAATCATCGGTTGTAACTCCTCCTGGACCTTCTTGTTATATCAATAAAACTATTTGAGTTTCTCCTACATGCTTGTGTATCAATGATGTTTTGTTATATTTGCATGTTTAGATTAAATCTGATCCTAAGCTATTTATGAATATGAATCCATGTCTTTGTGTAGTTTTCCTCTTCTGTGATCTTGCAGGAACTTGGTGAAGTTGGGCAAGTAAGGGAGCAGGTAGCTGGAAGCTGTCAAAGAGGAGAGAGATTGGATCAAAGGACTAGCGCAAGACACAGGTTGGTTCATCCTATTCCTCTTCGTTTATAGTTCATAAAGAAGAATACGAAAATAGTTTTCTCTGTTTGTTTCTAAGGTACTGTCACACCTTAGTGGGATAGGGGCGTTCTGAGTAGACACTTTTCCCGTTAACAAAATGGCGACTCCACTGGGGAGCGTGTCTAGTTAGTTTGTTTGTGTTTCTCTTGTTGTTTGTTTCATAAACACAGAAGTAGCAATCAAATTGCATTTGCCATTCTCAAATGCAAAGTAGACACCTGCTACTTCAATCCATTCACTGGATTTGTTTATGATTTGAACAGCTGATTCATGAATGATCTGATTACCCTTTGTGATAGCTCTTAGACCTCCTTTAAATCCACCCTCTGATTGTGCATTACTGATTGCTTTTACTCGGCCAAAAACCATAGATTAAACTGCAAACCGTGACCCAGAACCCGGATAGAAGTCTCGTTTCTGCCCCAGCGCAGGCACAATGAAGAGATTCTGCATTTCAACGCAGTTCCCGAGAGGGCTACCTGCGCTGCAATTCAGTTTCTCTGTGTAACAGGTGCGCTGATCAGCCTAGCCCTGTGCAGTTGAGGTCCTTTGCTTCATTTTTTCAGTTTTGTCTCTGATTTTTGCAGCCTGTGATCAGTGTGTGTCTGTTTAAAAACCCCTTTTCTTTGCCTTAATTCCGCCTCCTTTGTACAAAAAGACTGTAGATGTTCTTTGTGTGTTTGTTACATCATTTACAGTTTTCCATTGAAAGAGTAGAATAGTCACACTGGCGTCCTTGGATTTAGATCTGTCGTAAGTGTCGATTTTGATCTTAGGAGAAAGTTTATTTGCTGTTGAGAGTTGATTATGCTTTTAATTTTGCCTTTGGTTTGAATTTGTCACTTTCTAGTGTCGAAACGAGTGTTTATTTCAAAATCATAAAGTGTCGTAATCTCCTCTACCTTTTGATTTCGAAAAGAAGCTTGTTTGTGTTTGTCGCTTGAAAGAAAATTCAGATTTGTACATCAACTTTCTTTTTAGGCATCAATATTAAGAAAGTGAAAACAAATACATGCATATGTGCATTTTCATATTGATAGTCTATTTGGCTTGATTTAGGAAAAGTGCATTTACAGTGTGCTCTTTGCTCTTTGAGAAAAGATTGTGTCTTTCTTTTCCCCTTGTAGCTAGGATTTTCATTGCTGAAAAGAGATAAAAGTTTGCTTATCATCTTTAGATTGCATTTTAGGAATTACATCTACATCTCGTGGTGATCCCAAAAGGCAAACTTCTAAGAAAGATCAACTTAAAATAAATTGAATGAATCTAACAACGCATTGGAACTTAACGCACAACATTTAGAGGTCTAGGCTAGAGACGTATTCCGGCGTCGTAAAGCCTGGTAACTGTTGTCCTCACTGATGGTTGGGTGATTCCTCCACTTTGAGACGATAAGTGCCAGTACGGACTTGTGCTCCCACGTACCGTCGAGTATATATTGGGAGACCCCTATAGGCTTAAAACCTTTTATCCATAGGAAGCCGTGTCTGCCGCCCTACTGATTGCAATGCACCAAACACAACATTCGGGAAGATTGACTGCTGTACCGTAAAAAGTATTCTGTAGTTTTACGATTGGTTTGGTACTCCCTCTACCTAGATCTCCAGAGCAGTCCCTTTCGTTCCTTTTCAGACTCCTTAATATAAAAGGTCCATCTGAGCACTTGTCACTTCAGGCTCATTAAAAATCGAAGGAGACTAGAGTCATCTTTTGTTTTTTCTCGACTCTTTAAAACTGAAAAAACAAGTTGTGTCAAAAGCGTCTAAAATTCATTTAATTCGGAAACATAATTCCCCTTTTTATTTTAGTTGATCGAGTAATCCGCAATCGTGGAAGAAAGTCAATTGAAACCCCGTCGTTCGCGGAGGCTTACGAGTCAACCATCTTTGTCTCCGGAATCGAAACCAGTACGGACAAAGCGAACTCGTTTAACCGGTTTGAAATCTCCTATTAAAGTTAGAACAAGTGTTCCAACAACATCCGAGATTCCGGTTACTCCAAACATTTCTGGAAACCCTGCCTCTACAGAAGAAGTTCAACAGCCACAGAGGGACAGTGATACTGATCCTAGTCTGAGAGCAAACACTTGTGTTACCGAACAAGTTCCATCTACAACCAGTTCGGAGAGTCTTGCTCTTCAAACATCTGTCGCTGTCGATTCCGCCCCTTCTTCGGCACCAGAAATATTTTACGGACCTGACGGTCTTCCCCTTCCACCTGGTCTGATTGCAATTGAAGAAATTGTAGAAGATCCTCAAACAAGTACTCCAACGCACTTTGGAGTCGGGATCACTCTATATCCTTCTTCATCAGAAGTTATTCTACCACCAGTGGAAGTTCCTATAGAATCGCTAGGTAATCTTTTGGATAGACTCCAAATGTCTGAACAACCGTCAACATCTAATACTGTGTCGTCTGACACAGCGACAACAAAACTCCCTGCCGTCACTCCGACAATGTTCGCCGGCATACCATCTGTCCCAACTAGCTCTCAACCGCTAGAAGGAGTAATTACAGGGGCTATTTCGACAGTCTGGTCCATTCCTGTTTGTTCATCCGGAATAATATTCGGAAACTCTTGTGTTGAGTCTCAACAAATTGATCCATTTGGAGGTCAGTTTGGGCAGTCTGGTCCCCAAGGGCAAACAATCCCCTTGAGTTCTGGATTACCACCGTATGGGGGGCAGTATGCCCTTTCATTACCCCCTCCAGGAGGATATCCATACGGGAGTTCACAGCAATATTCAGGTTATACTGGAATTACCTCAAGTGGTTGGGTACCTATACTACCTCAACAACCAAGGGTTGTGTATTCGATGCAACAATGTGTACCTATGTCGAATATCCCGACTACGCCAGCTATTGTGACGGTGTCACAAGTTCAAACGTTGCCTGTTGTATGCCAACCTCAGATTTCTCAGGTTGTAATGCAACAGCTCCTTGACCCTGTGACTCAACCACAATCGCCAACTAGTGGGGCAACACAGGTCCAGACGGGTACAATTACCCCACACCTTGGTCCAACGGTTAGTATAGCGCAACAACACATGGCTTCTCAACCATGGCTGGTGCAATACCAACAACCACAATTCCAACAAGTATACCAAGGTTCTGAGCAACAAATCTTTGCGAACAGTGGACAGCCGTACATTCAAAATAGTCAAAATCAACCATTTTACAATGGTCACGTCCACCAACCTTATCAGTCATACCAGCATCAAATGCATTATGCTGGCATGCAAAGACCAACTGCTCAGGCAATCCCATCTTACCCTGGGTATGCTTCACCTAACCTGAATCAACAGTTACCATTTGTGGCAACTTTAGAGTTACTTGATTTAAACTGGTTAACAAACGATCCAATTGCTTACGCCCCTTGGTGGCCAGCGATTCCGCATAAACTTCCATCAGATATTCCTAAATTTAATGGAAATCCAGGTGAAGACCCATCAAATCACATGATGACATTTCATCTATGGTGTTCATCAAACACCCTAAATGATGATTCGATAAGGCTTCGCCTCTTTTAGAGGACATTAACGGGTCCAGCGGCAAAATGGTATATTGAATTGCCTAGAGCTTCGTTCGACAACTTCAGTACCTTAGCCACAACCTTTTTAACCCATTTTCAATTACCGATAAGGTATGAAACGGGAACAGAACTCCTTACCAACTTCAAACAAACAACAGCCACTCACATATCTGATCATATACATGAGTGGCGACGTCGTCGTAGGATGGTAAAAACATACATTCCCGATCAGTTATTAGCTGAATGGTTTATCAAGTCATTACTACCTTCCATTACGGAAGATGTATCAAAGGGGGGAGTCGTAACGGAAGAGCAAGTTATCGCTCGTGCGCAATATCTGGACTTGATCTATACTCAGTCCGGCACGCTCTACGACAAAATACCTGACGCCCCTAGACCAGAATTCTCAATTCCTCCTCCTCCTAAATCGAACAATGACTCTCACGCCGGCGATGGCGTGATTGGCACAACAGACATGAAATCGACAAAGGCGACATCTAAAAAGGCCCGTAAGATTTCAGACCAAAATGCAAAAGACGAACTTCTTGCTTCGGAAGTAAATGCCATGTCGACAGATAAGGGCAAAGAAACCAAACAACCAGGAAGCAAGAAGAGAGGCAAAGGGAAGAAGAAGAAACAGGATGAATCATCACCTGAAAAATCTTCTTCAAACCCTCTTGGAAATAGGAAACCAAAAAATCCATGCTATATATGTGATGAGGATCATTGGATCGCAGATTGTCCACACAGAGCTGAGCTTAAGAAATTCTTTAAGAGTTCGAAAACCTCAGCTGTGTTAACTGATCCGTTCCCAAATCTAGGAGCAAATCTAGTTGAAAGTGGAAATGCTTCCCCGTCTCAAGTGCTAATGTTGTCGATTTCGAAACAGCAGAATGATACTTTGATTTCGACAAGGAACAAAGATTACGGGAATCCGCAGTTGTCGAACAACAAGGATAAATATCAACCAAGTAGTTCGACAACAACTTCGACAGAAGTTGTAACACCCACCATTCCTGAACTGACAATAAAACCGCTGAAGGGAGTAGTACACAAGTCGACATTTAATCCCCGCGCTAGAGTGGCACAACATTATAACATAGTGGAAGGTTTGGCCCAATCGCCATCCGCTATGTCGACTCTTGAAGTACTACAAAATTGCCCATCCCAAAGGCAGGCTTTGTTATCGGCCATTGGTGGGATTGACCCAAAGGATTCCAATCTTGTATCCTTTGACCACAAAGGATACGATCCTCAGTTACCGACTCAACTAGCTTTCCTTGTTCAAGTGAAAGCCCTCAACAAAACTGTTCATCGAACAATTATTGATGAGGGGGCATCTACATGCATTATGTCGATGAGTTGTTGGAAAACTTTAGGATCTCCAACCTTGTCGCGATCCTCGACAACATTAAAAGCATTCGATGGAAGGACATATACCCCATATGGTATCCTAAATAACTTGAAAGTTGAACTAGGGGGAAAAACGGTAGAAATAGATGTTGAAGTCATCGATGGGAATCTTGATTACAACATCCTACTAGGAAGACCATGGATATATGCCATGGCAGCTGTTGTGTCGACCTATTTTAGAAAGATTGCATTCCCCTATCAAGGAGGGATTACAATCGTCGATCAACAAAACTTCCTCCCCAATGGTTCTCAAGTTACAGGAAGCATTCCCATGATCCATGGAAGCCCCCATTCGCTTCAGAATATCGGAGTAGGCCTACTAAAAGATCCTATACTAATGGGAACTTTCGCTCTTCCGCCCCCAATCAATCTGGCGGAAGTAGCGTCGATAGGAACCTGCAATATGATATCTTCTACAAAGATCTCAGAAAACGATATCGATATGGATCATGCAATGGTTTTGCCCCCAAGCCCAATAGAAATATTATAGCAATCAATGTTTCTAGCATGGGAGGAAAACCCAAATCAATGCTCATCAAGCGTTTGGATAGATAGGTCTAGAGAATATGGTACTCCTTCAGATCCTTGGTCGCAAGTGCATGTCACCGACGAAGGAATTCTCCAAGCTATGGTAGTTGAAGGAGCACCATGGAATGATTCCCACCATCGTTCCCTTCTTCCGGATTGTGAAGAAGAGACTCAACACGACCTTTATCATCCCTCAGTATTTGATTTTCTTTCAAATACTGTAAATACGGTGGATTCCGAGCGAAACTTATCCAACATTGAAGAGACTATAGCCATAAATATCTTGACTAAAACAGATGTTGTAGAGAATATTTATGTTGGCAAATGTTGTTCTCCTTCAGAGCTGGAAATATATAACGCTCTTTTTCGTGAATTCAGAGATGTCTTTGCTTGGTCATACAGTGAAATGCCAGGCATCGACTCGAGTATCGTTGAACATGAAATTAAGATGTATCCAGATGTCAAACCGGTACGACAACGGCTAAGGCAGGTGCACCCCAAGAAAGCCGCTGCCATTAAGGCAGAAGTTGAAAAACTTCTCCATGCTGGTTTCATCTACCCGGTTCCTCTAACCGATTGGGTATCGAATATTGTCCCTGTTATGAAGAAACAGGGGACGATTAGAGTGTGTGTCGATTATAGGGATGTAAATCAAGCTTGTCCGAAAGACAACTACCCTACACCCTTCATCGACCAGATAATTGATGAATGCGCCGGATGCGAAATCTTTTCATTCATGGATGGATTTTCCAGGTATAATCAAATAAATATCCCCCCACAGGAACAGTCAAAGACTGCATTCATTTGTCCATGGGGCACATTCGCGTATCGAAAATTACCCTTTGGTTTAAAGAACGCAGGGGCGACGTTTCAAAGGGCAATGAATTATGCCTTCCATGACATCAAAAACATCGTTCAACCATACCTCGACGATCTTCCAGCTCATTCGCGAAAGCGGACTGATCATCCGCAGCATTTAAGAGCGATATTTCTACGTTGCCGACACTACAAGATAAGACTCAATCCACACAAATGTGTATTTTGCGTCAGTTCTGGTCGTTTACTTGGCTTTGTAGTATCCAAAGATGGAATTCGTCTCGACCCGTGCAAGGTCCAGGCAATCATAAATTTGCCTCCACCTTCAAATTTGCTTCAGATTCAGAAACTCCAAGGGAAAGCAAACTTTCTGAGGAGGTTCATTCCAAATTATGCCGAACTTGCTAAAGGTTATACTCGTCTTTTGAAAAAGGAGGTACCCTTTGTCTGGGATTAGGTCGCACAAGCTTCCTTTGATGCTTTAAAAGATTCCCTAATGAAAGCATCTTTAATGTACGCCCCCGATTATCAAAGAGATTTTAACCTGTATCTGGCTGCAGTAGATACAACCATCGCAATGGTTTTAGTTCAAGAAGTCAATGGAATTGAACATCCTATATATTATTTAAGTAAGAACTTAAATGATACAGAAATCAAATATTCTTATGTTGAAAAACTAGCGCTTGCAGCTGTTCAAGCGATACAAAGATTTCGACACTATGTCCTCTTTCGGAAAACTACCATTTTGTCCGATTGCAACACCATGACTTATATATTGTCGCGACAGTTGCTGGGGGACAAATATTCAAAATGGATAGCGATCCTTCAAGAGTTTGATCTGGAATTTGTAAAATCCAAATCAAAGAAAGCTCTAGTTTTTGCAGAACTATTATGCGATCTCCCATCGTCGTCCAACGATGAAACATCCGAAGAATCAATCGTGGATGAGAATTTGTTTCTGATATCTACAAGAATTGAGTGGTATGGAGATATAATAATTTATCTCCAAACCCAAAAGTTTAGGCCAAACACCTCACACTCTGAACAAAAACGTATTCGATACCAAGCAAAAGACTACATGATCGTCGGTGATGCACTTTACCGTCGTGGTATCGATACAGTTCTGAGAAGGTGCCTCAACCATGAGGAGGCCGAAAAGGCCCTGAATGAGTGTCATTCAGGAGCCTGTGGGGGGCATCAATCTGGATATGCTACAGCACAAAAAATCTTACGAGCAGGATACTTCTAGCCAACAATGTTCAAAGATTGCATAACTGCAGTCAGAAGTTGCCATGCTTGTCAAATTTTTGATAGCAAAACCAGAAGACCACCCGCACCTCTACAACCAATAGTTGCTGTTGGGCCATTCGCCAAATGGGGCATCGATTTCATGACATGTAACCCCACCTCGATCGGGGGGCATGGGTATATCATAGTCGCAGTTGACTATTTTACCAAATGGGCCGAGGCGATGCCTACATTAGATAATACTGGTGAAACAGCTGCCCTTTTCTTTTTCAATCATGTAGTCGCCAGATTCGGCGTACCACAGGCTATAGTCACAGATCATGGATCGCATTTTCGCAATCACATGATGCTCAAATTAGCTGCCAAACTAGGATTGTCTCACGATAGCTCTACTCCGTATTATCCGCAAGCCAACGGACAAGTTGAAGCGATCAACAAGGTCCTAAAGTGCATGTTGCAAAGGATGATCGGAGTTCACAAAAGAAGGTGGCACCTAATCCTGTACTCAGGCTTGTGGGCTTACCGAACATCGGTAAGGAATGCAATCGGGTTCACACCCTTCCAACTGGTATATGGCCTGGAAGCAGTCTTACCAGTCCAGTGCGAAATCTCGTCTCTTAAACTCGCAATCGATCTCCTCCCCGGAACTTCAGAAGAAGAGGCTCGTTTCTTGGAATTAATCCAATTGGATGAAACCCGTCGTGATGCCGCTTTGGCTAACGAAGCCCATAAGAAACAAGTCAAGGCGCAGTTCGACAAAAATGTCAAACCCCGTGTCTTCTCAGAAGGTGACTTGGTCTTGCTTTACGACCAAGAATCCGATAAATTGGGAGCAGGTAAGTTTAAGTCTTTATGGATGGGCCCCTATATTGTTAAACGAGTGTTGGCAAAAGGAGCCTACGAGTTAATGGATTATGACGGAGTTCCACTGGCGCAACCTCGTAATGGGTTGTACCTCAAGCGTTACTATGCTTAAATAGTAACCAATATGCTTTTGTTATATTTTGTTTTCGCTAAAGTGTTTGTTTTGGTTGAGTAATCCACATTTTTACATTTATTGCAGATTTCAAGCCTTTTGGAGACATGTGTTGGATATGCCGACGGAGCGAGTCGTAGTTTGCGGAACATGTCCTCTGTAGCCTGGGCCATTTTTGATCCAAGTGGCGAGTTAGTAAGTTTCAGAGGTGTATGTATTGGTCAATCAACGAATAACATCGTTGAGTATAACGCGTTGATAGAACTTCTCTTTGATGCCATCACCCATGGTATACGCCGACTAATTGTCAGGCTAGACTCACAACTCGTAATACTACAACTCAATGGTATATATTCCGTCCGAAACCCAGCTATTTATCACATGTTCCTGAGGGTTAAGATTTTGGAAAGACAATTTGATCTTGTTCAATACCAACATATTTCCAGAAACTTAAACACATTAACTGACTCATTAGCAAACTATGTGTTAGATAGACATTTGCAACATTTATAAAAAGAAACACATCATCAATGTTTTACATGTGGAACATATAACTCAACCAAAATAAAACCCCGAAAATCAAAATATATATAGTTGTTTATGGTTTACATATAATGTTCTGTAACCAAGACAAAATCAGTCACATGACCCAAAAACTCAAAATGCTAGGGGGCACCCTGGTCTAATGATGCTCGTGATAGCAAGTCACAGCCTGTGCAATCATGCGTAAGGGACGAGTCCATCGTCTGGGCACACCAGTAGTATGCCGCTGTAACTGCAAAGGTAGCTCGTCGATCCTCACATATGGATACCAAGAGTAAGGCTCTCAACCTGCTCCTGCACAGCTGTGAGAGTCTCGGCCACATCAAGGTGACGAAGAATAACCCTCCCGGCGGCCTCTCCTGCTGGGGCAACGGCTGGCACTCTTAGGCGAACTACTGGACGAACAGGACCAACATCTGCATGTACACATGAGTTTGATTAAAGTCTTGATAGCATAAAGCACAAGGACATTATAAATAAAAAATAGTAAACAGTGATATGGTCAAAGATTTTACCAATAGCACCCCACTGCTCGCCATCTGGCAGTACTAAATCTGGATCACCCCGGAAGTCCATGCCAGCATATGGATACTCGGCATAAACCATCTCTTGACGATCAAACCACCTGAAGAAGGTATCAGAAAACGAAATCTGAGATTGGCCAGCATGCCTAGACATATGGTCAACCCATCTCTGCATACGTGGTTCAGTAGGAGAAGGTAAGTTGAGTGCAATGTACTGCGGCTGCATCAGTGGTATCTTCTCCAAGGCAAAGGCGGTCAAAATAGAACTAAACCCAAAGTTCTTCAACCTCCTGTCCTTTATCTTGGTCAACTGATCTTTCATCACAAGAAGTACTGCGTTGCACCAGTTGAATACTTTTGGTTGGAGGCATTCCAAGGCATGCTGCATATAGGATTTGTTGTCTACATGAAGAGACGCACTACCTGCCATCCTACCAAAAGTAAACAGGATATACCTAAGGGACCTATCAGTGACATCACAGATGATGATCTTGCCGTCTTTGCTCGGCTGAGATCCTTTCCTGCAATACTGGCGGACATAATCTCTCACAGAGTCACCTCCTCGGGCCGAACCTGACAAAGAGATGGGGGCACCCTGCCTCGACAAGCCAGTCAAGAAGTAGATGTCTACTGCAGTCAAGGGGATAGATTTGCCCCTAATCTGGAAAACTTGATTGATAGGATCCCAAGCATCGAGCAAATACTGCAGTAAGTTGATCTGCTGTCTCATGCTAGAGATGCGAAAGAACTTCAGCAAGCCACAATTCCGCAGCGCGTTCATTGTAACTGGATCATGTAGGGAAATCATGTCCTCTTCTTCATGTTCTCGTTCTCGCCATGTAAGGGTCATCTTGCTCCGAGATCTCTGAAAAACAAACAAGAGAGGAGTTAGATCCTGATTTTGATGAGAAACAGGCAAACATTTCATCAAAAAACTGTGCAACAAATTCCCTTTCTGCGCCCAACGCACCTGCAGCAGTGTTCCAGCTGCGTTGAATGTGAAAATGCCTTCATACAGGCCAACATTCAGCGCAGGTTTCGATGTACTAACGGTGTGTTGATGGCAGAACGAACCCATCAAACCCCAGGGGCTCAGAAATGCAGGGAATGAAGCACAGAATGCAAAAAGGAAACCATGAAATGAAAGAGCTCGGGTTTAGCTCCTACCTGGCCAGACGGCGCCGAGAATTGTCCACAAAATCTCTCGAAATCAGCTGATGAAAATCGAGGGGGAAAAGGCACCTCCAAAGCTCCAACAAACCAAGTTCAAATGAAATGGTAAAATGAGAGGTAAAAAACACTTTTTGATTGCTTTTACGTAGTTCAAAGTAAAATATTAGCGTTTTAATCTCATTTTCAAACAAATATTGTTCATTTCTAACCAGTTTGATGAAGCAGTTGAAAATACAGTACTATCTTTGGAAAGACGAAGCTATTTATGGTAAAAATCAAAACAAGACCCTCTAATCGAGCAGTTTTAGCACATAGTTCAAGCTCGTTAAAAAATAAACATAAGACATGAGCAAATGTTTTCACCCGCGTTTAAGCTCGTTAAAAAATGAACTATTCCCTGGTAAATAACCACCGTGAATGAAGCATTTCAGCCATTAAAGCCTTGGTCGTGTTTGCACCGTCACCTCCACTTTTCATTGCCTGATCATTCACATCCATTTGATTGTTTACCCATTTTGAGGAACAACTGCGAAGAGTGATTTCACTAGCCATCCTTGTGACACTGCCGTGATTGGAAAATTCCAAACCTTACCTGGAATCAGCTGCTACCCATTTTATCACTCGTTCCTCAAAAGACGAGTCTTCTTTAAGCTCTTTTCAACTGACTCGTAAAATATGAAAAGATTGCCGAGTTTTGGTCTTCCATCTCGTTAAAGCGACCAGAAGTGCTATCCCTCCTCTAGATTTTAATCTTTTTGGACCTGAGGGATTATTGCACAAAAAGATCGAGCGCTTGTTTTGTTCGGCTCGTTAAAACTATCGAAAATTCATCCCTTCTGTATTGTTTTATACTTTTTCGGACTTAAGGGATTAGATGACGAAAAAGGAATTTCGGAGTTACCTTTATGTACCTTTTTAGACTCTCTAAAAATGAAAAGGACCGAGTTATCTTTGTCGTTAAACTCGTTAAAAAGATTAATAGCGACAAACTTGTCCTTAGACGAGAACGAGTTTCACTATCGCTAGGCTCGTTAAAACATAGCGATGGGTTTGCCCAAAGGGAAAATTATAGAACAAGCATATGTTATCCTCCTCAAGCTTGACAAAAATAAAGAGGTACTAGTCAGCAATGACTGGGGAAAAATTGGGAAGAAACTCAAAGAATCTTTATTGGTAGCAAGTCGCTCTTGAACATGACACTTCCACTCCGTGCCTAAGTCGGGTTGGGTTGTTTCATTCACCGGTCACATCGCCATGGTCACGCCATACCATCCACATTTGGGGTAAATGCTACCAATCCATCACATAAGTGTCGCCGACATGTTCGAGAGAAGTCATCCAGAGAAGTCGCCCGTGTCCCATCCACTACCATACATTATACTTTCATGACCGCCATCCTGAACCATATATCATCAGATCGTTTTCACCTCTATCAAAATCATTTGCTTCGTTCCATGTCATTGATGTGGGATTCATCAAGGCCCTCCTTTGACGGATTGCTTCTTGTCGACATCAGCTCATTATGCAAGAAGTTGATCTAGGAACAACCCATTCAGTACTTTGAAGCTTGCATGCCTCAATGGCAAGTTTCTCACTTCTGGCGACAGGTATACATCAATGACCTTCGACCGAAAGATTTTGCGTGGTGTTCGACGCCAAGTCCTTTATTCACACCACGTGAATTGTACTGCAGTACCTTGAGGGTCATCATCATTATCGGTGATTCCTCTCGTGCTTGTTAACAGTTTACATCATCGACTGGTAATCAAGCGATGTCTTTCCATGTTCGACTTCAAAACGTTTTTCACATGGATCGACTTGTACTTCGAGTGAAGATCGGACGAGATTGAAGACCCCGGATCTAGTTTCATCCATCCGGGCTGTGATATATATTCAGGAAAAATAAAGACATTGACATGTACAACATTGCAGCACAGATAATCATCGTACCAAAAGGATGATGACTTCATCAGAATCATCAGTCTACCATCAGACGATTGTCTGTCCTGTGTACATAAAAATGAGCATGGGAATGCCCGCCTCAGCTAGATCATGAAAACAGTATGAAGATAATGTATTGTATTGTATCTTATTACAGGTCTCCTCCTAGCATTGAAAGAACTTCGAATCCTCCTAATAAAGCATTTCACCCGATAAACTGCCTCATACTTTAGGGGGCAACTGTTATAGACATTTTTGTGCCTTACAGCTCTAAGCATGAAATGTCCATAAACCAAGGGATCCTAAGTCCCTAAAAGAGTTGTTCGTACCCCTAAAGGAACAAGGTCAACCAATTACAGCTTCTCCCAGAAGTTCTCCACTAGAAACTGCTCAGAATCAGTCAAATCAGGATCATTTCAGCTGCTCCACTAGCTAGCTGCGTTGCATAACACCCAATTACTCTAGCTAGGTGCGTTGCAACACACCTAAATGCACTACCAGGGTGCGCTGAGTGGGAAATGACAAATGTCAGTGTCATTCCGCGAGGTGGACAGACAATGGAAGCTTCCAGAATCTTCCCCAATGACACTTGCCTCACTGAGTTCGACCAAGGATGAGTAAGAGGCTCTCAGTCTCCAAGTGGAAGCAAGAACTGACAGAGAGAAGCCACTAGTCAAATCATAAGCTGACTCATCCTCTTTGCATCCATCTATATATGGATCTCTCATCCCAGAGATCCGGAGGTTGGAATTTGGTACATTGCAGAGAATTGCTGTCAGTTTTGAGATAGAGATCAGTGTATTGGGTGATTTATGCTTTGTTGGAGGTGAAGAGGGGATTCCTTTGCTGGGGGGTTGATGCTGGATCAGGAATCATCGGTTTTAACTCCTCCTGGACCTTCTTGTTATATCAATAAAACTATTTGAGTTTCTCCTACATGCTTGTGTATCGATGATGTTTTGTTATATTTACATGTTTAGCTTAAATCTGATCCTAAGCTATTTATGAATATGAATCCATGTCTTTGTGTAGTTTTCCTCTTCTGTGATCTTGCAGGAACTTGGTGAAGCTGGGCAAGTAAGGGAGCAGGTAGCTGGAAGCTGTCAAAGAGGAGAGAGATTGGATCAAAGGACTAGCGCAAGACACAGGTTGGTTCATCCTATTCCTCTTCATTTATAGTTCATAAAGAAGAATACGAAAATAGTTTTCTCTGTTTGTTTCTAAGGTACTATCACACCTTAGTGGGATAGGGGTGTTCTGAGTAGACACTTTTCTCGTTAACACTGCGTCGGTGGTCACACTGGCCGAGAAGTGCATGGAGGGGGTCCAATTTAAATGGTTCGAATTCCTCTGCACAGAATTTTTAGAGAATTTCCATGAAGCCCAGGAACAAGGAAAAACGTTCTACCATGCATGGATGTTGCTGTCCATAGTGCTCGTAGTTGGGGAATTTTAAGAGGATAGTCAATTCCCCATAATTGATAGAGATTTACCAAAGGCCACGAAGTACGCTTCGCTCTGGGCCATGAAGGATGCTAAAAGGATACACGATAGTAAGATATTCTGTGTGTTCATGGAGATGAACCTCAGAATGTGGATCAACTGTAAGCCACAATTGTCACCCATGGTTTACAATAGTTTGCAGAGTTTTGTAGAAGTGAAGTCAGATATGCATAACATATATATCAGGACGCACAAGGACCCGACTAAACAATGGACAAAGCTACCCTTTTTATCCACTGACGACGCCATTTTCAATGTCCTGGAGGCATCGCCACCAGAGTGGCACGCCCCAGACATTGCATAAATTGAGAAGTCGACAACAAAAAGAAGAAAGATGAGGCCAAGTTGCACATCGCACAGTTGGCTGAAAAACGAAGGAAGGAAATAGTAGCAGCAGAAGTGCGGGCAACACGGGATGTGACACATAAAGTAGCTGAGTAGGAAAAGGCCGCAACAGTAGTAGCAACACAAGAAGTAGCCGCGAAGGTGGGAGAGGGTCAAACAATGCCTTCGCAGGGGCACGAAGTAGAGGAAGTAGAAACAGAAGAAGGAGGCGTGGACCCACGAACTGCGTCAACACTGCTGAAGCGCTAGCACCTAGCAGAGCAAGCACGGTCGTGGAAGAAGGTCAAGGCCTCCAAATTGTCCATTGACCCGATCACCATAACTTATGGTGATCTGCATGACATTGGCAAGACAGTGCACGGTGTCACCAATGAGGCTCTCCAAGATTTCATGCAGGAGAACCAGATTGGGTTGGGGCCCCTTAGAGCGTAGTTGAAAAAATTACAGGTGTGCCCCCCTTAGGTTAGTACCCTTTTGACCAACCTCGTAGTTATATCCACGGCAGTAGAGCAGATGTTGCGCGCACAGATTATGAATACAATAGTGTTGCCAGAAGGGGCACTAGTGACATCAAATGAGGCCGACAGGCCTTTGGCTAGCATGTTGAAAGGTCTTAGTGTTAATCTAGCTGCCCTCCCACACGAGACATTATATGTGGTGAAGGATGGGATAATTACAGAGTTGCAAGCTAGGGAGAGCCACGCGCTCCAAGTCCTTAGTGAGCAGACAATAAATATGGAATAACTAAGCTTGTAGCGCAATGAATTGGTGTCACAAAATTAACAACTGGTACAAGTGATAGACGACGCTTGCCAAAGCATCCCGGAGCTGGCCATCCCAGTAGATATACCCGCGGAGGCGCAAATCCATAGGTTAGCAACAGGGGCCCACGAGGCTAGGGATGAAATGACAAAGGTTCAGCTGGAGCTGAATATTCAGATCGCTGAGCTATAGTTAAAGGTGCATCCATCCACTCCCCCATAAGTCAGAGAATAGTGTGCTAGCGCTATCACAGCGGGATTGGAGGAAATCAGAGAGTGGAGCCCGAAAAATAATGTGTGTTCGAGTTCTAAGAGAAAGTAATCGTAAATCCGCTCATATAGATGATGTTATCATTGCTATAATCGCAGCACGAGACTGCACCAGCATGTTGGAAGAATCACTTGGGGTCCTCACAGCTCTACAGGAGGACCCCAACATCCAGAGCTTAGAGACAGAGGAGCGATAACTCCAACAATAGTATGATAATATCTGATGAACTGCATAGACAGTGGTCCTCACCTAGAGGCTTGCGCGGATGCAGCAATCTAAAGCATTAAAGGAGCAGGTGGACGCGGCAAGACATAAGGAAGCGGTCCTAAAAGTGCACATCCATCCTCGGATCGACGAGGCCTTCACCATAACGGCAGACATCGAAGGCAAGCTCGTACACATGCAGGGGATGCACACCTTGATGCATAGAAGCACTCCCGACACAGAGGTCTCAGAATAGCGTATGCAACAAATCCAGCATGCAGAAGCTCAAAGCGCTGCTGACCTCCACGCAGTTCAAGAACAGTTGATGGGACTCCACGCAAAGATCGCCACACCGATAGAGTGACTCGAGGGCGAGTCATGATGTTTGTGTTGGGGGCCTGTTGGGCATGGAATTCCCCCAAGGCATGTTTTGGGTCTCAAAGCCCAAGTTTTGACCAAATCTTGTTGTAAAGTTCCATGAATTGCGGGTGCGGGGCGTAAAAGTATGAGGGAGTCACAGGGTTGTCCACCCTAGTTTTGTAATGTAATGTTGGCTAGATAGACCTACCCATGGTCCACGGACCATGGGATTGTATAAATAGAGCAAGGCTCTAAGTGTAAAAGGAGAGAAGAAAGAAGTAAGGAAAAATTCTAAGTGATTGAGTCATAATTTGAAGTGTGCCTTTGGGTCGTAGAGTAGGAGAAGGCTCTGCAGCTGAGTGCGCAGACCCCTGCAACTGAGTGCGTAGGGTGAGTCAAGTTTGTAACCGAGGAAGGAATTAATAAAGAGAAGTTTTTTCATAATTCTATGTATCTGTTCTTGGGTTAATACATGTTTGATATAATTTGAAAATATATTGTTTATTTACTGCATGCACCTGTATGAATGGTTTATGTTGTTAAGTATAAATTAAAGCACACAAGTAGGCTAAGATAATCAACTAACATTGAAATACTAGTAAGGTCTTAGGTAATAATGCAGAGCGCAGTGTTCAGCCCCTAGGTAGGGCTGCGTGAAGGCATTATATCAGGCTGCGAGGTACGGGAAAGTGTGCGAAGAAATCTGCGCGCAGGGTTAGACCACGGACCACTTGAACTCATTAGACATCTCCAGGATGCGGAAACCTGGTTCTAGCACCCTCCCATTCTACTTCGGGTGAGACCTTAGTCTGCGCTCCGTGGAGTGTTACCGAAAGGGCCAGTAGTACTGGGATTTATTTGGTTAAATTAACTATGAACCTGGGTCAGGCCCTAATAAGCCAACAGAGATGTGTGTCACAGTATATTGCTTAAGCGATGTGAGAAAATAGGTGCCAGTTTCATAGCGAACTGACAACTGAAAATGTGTGAGGAAAGCCATGGCTAACGAATTAAAGTCATGGTAAGTACTTTGAGGTAACTCAATGTACCATTTTGCTGCAGCACCCGTGAGGGTTCATTGGAAAAGACGAAGACGAATGGAATCGTCCACGTATGAGTTCGACAAGCATCAGAGGTGATATGTCATCACATGGGCCTGAGGATATTCTTTAGATTTTCCATCGAACTTTGGGCAATCACTTGGTATCTTGGACAACATAGGAGGCCAATACGGTGAATGAAGAATCAGATCATTTGTAAGGCACGATACATCTGGCAACTCGAGTGTAGCCAAGAAAGGTAATTGAGTATTAAAAGGCATGGGAGGCTGATAAGTGGGCCCAAAGGGAGGAGCCCATCCCTGCTGGTAAGGATTTTGGCCCCACAGTGGGGGATTTTGGCCATATGGCATCTGAGGCTACCCCCATTGCGGATTACCTTGACCATAGGGAGGATTTTGACCTTGAATACCTTGAAACTGTCCAGGCATAGGTTGCTGATAGGAAACATATGGGTTAAAAGGTTGTTGAGCCTGTTGACCTTGGACATATGGATATGGGACCTATTGTCCTAGAACATAGAGCTAATGAACTTGTTGTCCCTGAACAAGAGGATTTTGGACCTGCAGCCCTTGGGCATAAGGTTGATACACTTGTTGCCCTTGGACATAGGGGTTTTTTACCTAGTGCCCTTGGCTAATAGGATTATAAACCTATTGACCTAGGACAAGAGGGTTTTGGGCCTGTTGTTGCAGGACTTGACCTTGACCCTGCCCCTGCAAGGGTTGACCTTGTTGGTATGTATACAAGGGTTGTTGCTGCCCTGGTTGGTTTTGTTGTTGCAAGGGTTGACCTTGCAGTTGCGAAATTTGTCCTAGGGGCTGCAGAGGTTGGCCCTGCGAGGGTATGGGTTGAGAGGTGTGCAGAGCATATTGCATCTGTTGTTGCGCGGCTTGATGCAACTTTTGTAAGGATTGACCTTGTAATTGTTGCAGGTGACCTTGCTAGGGGATAATTTTCCCTTGCTGTTGTGTGGAGAGCCCTTATTGTAAAAAAGGTTTCCCTTGCGGTAACAAAGGTTGTCCTGGTTGTTGTAAAGGTTGTCCTTTTTGTTCCAAGGGTATCTGAACAGTGCCCGGGAAATTGCCGAACTGAATCTAGCTGTAGCCAGGTTGGATGTACTACCTAGATTGGAGGGAGTAAGGTTGATTAACCAATACTTGAGAACCATATGGAACATAACGATTTTGGTATTGGACCTGAGCCCCATAGGGCTGCTGATACTAAACATTGCTCAATCCAGATGGACCAATGAGATTCTGAACCTATTGGTATTGGACATTGCTTGATCTAGTGTGATTAGTAGGGTTATAAATAATACCAGAAGAGGGTTGGTTTATACCAAGAATGTGAGCCGCTCACATTAGTGGCACCTAACACCATAGAAACATTCAGGTTCTGCCCCCCAGGCGGTGGCACAATCTGGCCACTGACTAATGGGACAGAGGAACTGACAAAGACAATCTTTGAAACTGCCGGTTGTGACTGATGTGTAACTAGGATCGATGATACAAGAGTATTCGGAATGGTGGGTTGCACCGAGACTGAAGTAACAACCTGTTGGGAAGTCGTGTTCATGACGAATGGACCTGACATAGGCCTGATGCCTGATGCCCATACATGATTATGGTAGAGTGATGAGGCACTAGGTGTGCCTAAAACTAAGTGCCCCAAAGACACATAGTTGGGTGGCAAGCTGGTGGGAATACCTTTCAAAAAAGGGAAACCCTCAAGAGGAAACTGCAATTGCAATTCTCCCCCCTCAACAGTGTGTGGAGTAGAAACTTTAGACTCATTCGGAGATGTGACTGGGGTGTTGCCTTCAGGTTCCATGTTTGAAAACAAACGACAAAGGTTGGTCGTATAGACTATAACGACGCTGTAGTGATATCTCAACAATTTCAAACAGAGGGTTCGAAGGATAGATAACGATTCCAAGCTGACCATCAGTGGTCGGTGAGTTCTCTAGAGTTTGAACAGGATTGTCCGGAGATTCTGGGCCAAGATCAGTAGATGACCTTGTATCGAAACTAGGTGGAGGACGAGATGACAATGGTTGAACACTCAAAAAAATTGCAAGTTCAACATATTGGTCCTCGAGTGACTCTGATAACTCAGGAAACAACTCTTAAAACAATCTTTCAGATAGAGGAGAGAAAGAGGAATTGGGTGAACCAGATGGTTCAGCCACGATGACCTTGTCTTAGTCAACAGAAAAAATAACTTCAAGGCCTTAAAATGTCCTTTTAAGGGAACTCATGATTTGGTCAAAAAGATTAACATGATGTTTTGGATCGTGGGCACTCAATTATTAAGACGCATAAAAGACTGATGTTCATTCATTTTTTAAGAGTCAAGAAAGAAACAAAGATGACTCTATCACTTTCAATTGGAAACGAGCTCGAAAGGACAAGTGCTCGAATGATATTTTAACTTTAATGAGTCAAAAAGATTAAATGACTGCTGTGGATGATCTAGGTAAATAGGATTACCAAGCAACCGTGAACTACAGAATACCTGCTGGCGAACTAAGAAGTATGAGCAAGCAATCTCCCCAAATGTTGTGTTCGGTGTATCACATTTGCAAGGCAGCCGAATCGGCTTCCTGAGGATAAAAGGATTGCAGCCTAGTGGGGTATCCTGTTATATAATCGACGGTACAGGGAGCACAAATCTGTGCTAGTGCTGTCTAATGCCGAAGCTAATGACAACTACTAGGTTTAAAGACACCAGAATAGGTCTCTAGCCTAGACCTTCTAGATATGATCGTTAACATCAAATGCGCCTTAGGTTAATTGAATTCATTTTAGAGTTGATCTTGAGTTAAGTTTCAGTTTTCAGGTCTTAGCGGTGCTACTGGAAAAACCTCAAATGCAACTAAATGAGACAAGACCCTTTCAATTCAATGAAATGGCTACACTATAGAGGATAGAAAACTACTCAATCAAATGCAAACAATCAAGAAATAGAAAATGAAATGACCTATCCCTACCTTACTTTTTCAAGAAATAAACTAATGAAAAATGCATTCCAATTCCTAATTCCCTAACAAGAACTTATCTATTATTCCTTTGAAAACGAAAAATTCTCTTCCTTTTTCAAATGCTGATGCAATTATAGTCTTTAAAAAGATGCAAATTATTGTAACATAATGATGCAACAAGCTAGAATTTAATACTTTCTCATGAAATAATGAAACAAACTTTTCACATACAATCTTTCAGTGAAAAAGTTTTCGAGACAGTGAGCTCTTCAAGCAGATGAAAACATGAAAAGAGAAGTTCATTCAGATCAATGAAACACTGAATTTACCAAACAAAAGGCCAACAATGTAATCTATGCTGGAAAGAGATGTTTAGGCTAGTACACGAAACTTTTTCAAACTTGTGCAAAAGTAGGTCAAAGTTGTAAAAAGGACCAAAAACAAATGCAAGGAGTAAACACACCTACAACCTGACTTAGTGAGTTCACAAACTGTTGAATGGGTGGCCAACTAGATGCCCTAGTGTCGTTGGGTACTCAATGACTTAATCAATCAAATACAAAGATTACAAGCCAACAAGCAAGCAAAACCAAATGAATAGTAGCTTTCTAATCAGGGAGAAAACAATCCAAAAAACTTATGGGGTTATAAACAAAAGAGCATAACACACTGGCCAAGACTCAGGTCGAGCCCTAATCTTCACTTACAGGCATAGGCATGATCGCCTAACTGACAACAAGCACCAGACACTGGTCGATGCGATTGTTCCTCAGCAATTCACACTGGTCGGTGTGACTGTTAGAAGATTAAGCACGCTGACCGAGGTAACTAAGGAAAAAAAAAATCAAAACAGGGACCAGGTCTGCTACTATTAATTTTAGACTTAGGCCAGTAAGAAGGAGAAAAGAAAAAAAACCAAAGGGAAAACGTGAAATTAAAAAAGTTCTCATGAAATCATGAAATCCAAAACAAACAAAAGGATTGGGTTCCTTAGCGGAGTAGCCAATTTGTGGTGAAGCAAAATTATAAGTGTGGACACGTACGAATTCCTCTAGCCCGATAATGGGTCTAGCCATAACAGATACATTCTATGGAAGATTTCCTTAGGTTAGAATCAATCAAGATGGCCTACCTCTTAGTCGCTTATCCTGCTTGATGATGTCCTCGCTTGCTCACTCCAACAATCTCTCGCTTCCTTCTTCAAGCTCCTGAAACAAGTAAACAACAACAACACACAAAAATAATAATAGACAAATTGCAATTCAACCTACTTAACAAGTCAAGAAACATTAAGACATGAATATGTAATATTACAAAACATGTATGAAATTAATTGATAGTTGCATACATTAATATGAAAGAGAGATTACAACCATTCATCTTGACGTTGCAGTGTTCCTCTAACAAGACCAGGTTCCCACACACTTCTGCTAGCATTCCACGATGAATTCAAACAACAATAGTTTAACAGTTCTTCCCTTTAGGCTTCACTCCAAATCAAAACACACTTCTCCCTCACACAACTAGATAGCTACAACTAGTAATAGCTTACTTGTCTACTCCAAAATAGCATCAACACTTTGCAACTATAACACTAACAATCAGTCAAAAACTATCAACTATGACTAGTTTGTGCGTGGGAAGAAGGGAGGTTTATATAGGAAATACGGATGGGAGATGGATCCTCTTCTCATGGGAGAAGGAATTATCCCTTGAGGTAGTTCCATCAATATAGGGGAAAGGAGCCCAAACTGTCATCCTAGACCTCATCTGGCCAAACTATTTACCAAACTTCCGTTACGGAGCTTTTAGAGCTGAAAGCTTCGACTCTAATTTAAAAAAATTTCCATAACAGGACCGACGCGACTAAGACACATCCCAGTCGCTCTGGTTGGCACAAGGAGTAGTGCTAATCTATGCACATCGGCATGGGGGAGACAAAGGTCATTAACGTCGGTCTTGTAAACTGGGCAAAATAGAAGTTTAAGGGGAAATGGTGTAAAAGGGAATTGATCTACTCATGAAGAGGGACACAATGGGAGTTTCTTCATGAAGGCAAAGCATGCGGGGTTCACTGTAGAGGTCCTCTAGGATCAAGGAATGGGGAGTACAGGGACAGTGACAAAATGCTATGTAATAATAGTTCAATCGGAAAGGAGAAGAAAAAGATTTCATGTATTTCTGTATATAGGTACCTGTCCAGCCACTGTTCCTTTGTTAGTCGTAGAAATTTATTCTCCTGCGCATGAATTCGTGGATCTTCCTATCCAACCAGTCTTCAATCTCTTTCTTAGTTGGATTCCAGTGATACAACATCACACATCTCTTATGCAGATTTCATTCTGTTAGCTACCTATACCAATAGGTTTCATATTTCATGATTTCCAATGAAAAGATCCAAATATGCTCTGCTTTGATGATGCAAAGATCACATATTTCCATAAGAATACAATCTGTGCTTATAGCTTGATAGGGACTAAATTTTGATGGATGGTCCAACAATCTAATCTGGATCATGCTATGTTTTGAATTTTCAGTTGTAGAATAGAGAAAGAAGTCTGTCCAAACTGTTTAATCTTGGCAGACAAGTAGTTCAGGTAGAGAAGAACAGCTTAATCTGGGACCTTGGAAGAAATAAGGGTAGAAGTAGATAGAAAAACAAAAGAAAAAGCCAAAGAAAAGAAAAGGCAAGTAAGGGTCTGCAAGCCTAAGTGCACCCTTCAAGAAGAAACAAAAAATGCTAGGCAAAATAGCTGGGTAAGTAGATGGGGTTGCAGAAGTGGTATTCATTTCAGATTTGACCTTGATGGTCAAGATGAGAAAAGAAAAACAAAGAAGCATGTCTAACTTCCCAATTATCCCTTTTCCCACTCATTACTAACATCCCCTCATCAATTGAATTGCTTAGAAAACTTGAGGTTTGATGGTGGTTTTATTCATTGAAAAGCCACATTTCTTGTCTAAATTTCTTTTCATTTTGATCTACTCCCTAAAAACTAAGTAAGTTTCAAATAAACTTAGTGATTTCCCCCTTTATTCACATTTTCCCCCATATTAACTCTAACTCTACTATGTAATTCCCCTATGTTACCCTTCCCCTACTATTATTAACACCATGGTGTATAAACCCCAAATTTTGTATAAATATCCCTCCCCTTGGCATTATAGCCAATAAGTCCTCTGTCAGGGATCAAATTGGCATCTGGTCACTTTGATGAACCTAAAACCTCACCCCTCTCCCTTCTTTCAAGTCATTCCACCCATTAAACCTCCGTTTGTAAAGAAAAACCTTATAAAAACCCCCTCTTACCCATAAACCCCTTGAAATTGTGAAAAAACCCAAAAAACCCACATTATGCCGCTTATCCAAAGTTTCGGCGCATATGTTTGATTTTCCAAAATACATTGAAAAAACTTTACAAAAACCCATATCCTAAGGTTTTCCGCCGGGCGCATATTCCAAAACAAACAATAAATTAATCCCGCCCCCCATCCGTATTGTTCGGTCACATCACCCTTCCGTCAACCGTCGGATCGGACCCATGAGATCCGACGGCCCTCGTTGATATCGGAGCGGCCCCGACGTCCGACAGATACCTTCCGATATCTGTCAGAAGGTGACGTCAGGGGCCCGCCACGCGCCTTCTCCACAATACATCGGAGGTACGCCTGACAGATTCCACCTCCGTAGCTATAGCGGTGCGATATAAAACCGCCAGCCGTTTCCGGTTTCGGTCAAACCGCTCATCCGACGTCATCCCCACGTCATTGCCACCCCGCCATCGCGTCGACCTTTTTGTCCGCCCTCATGCCAATGTGTCTGCCACCGCATCATCTCCGTGGACCAATAGCAGCTCGCCACCTCACCGGATGACGTCATGCTGACGTCATCCGACTCCGACCCCACCCGATGACGTCATGCTGACGTCATCCCAAAAACGCGCCAATATTGCCAAAAATCCATTTTTAGGCCAAAATCTCGTGTTTTTTCCATTTTTGGCAAAAGACACTACTGTTATTTCTGCATGCTGCTCACGTCCAAACCAGCACCCGCCTGCTAAAGTCGATTTCGAGACCGCCAGAACCTCCGTTGCACCTGCATTCGCAACTCTTGCCGACGAATTCACCAGGTATTTTTCAAAATCATCCCATAAACCTGGTTTTATCCATAATTCTGCAAGTAAACTGTCGACAGACCTTAAAACTCTATTTTCACCGTCAAAAACACTGTGACCTACACTTATATCCAGCCAGTGAAGCCATTAAACTCCTGCCGGGCCGCATTTGACAAATTGAGTTGAAATTCGCACCTAAGTTCGCGCAGTCGTGAACTAGGTACCTTAACTGACCAAACTCACCACAGAAAACACTTTGCTCAGTCCTGTTACTATTTTATCAGTCCTTCAAGCGGTATTTCAATTGCTGCAACTGTCTCACTCATCCTCTGTTCCATACACTTCACATTTCTCCCTCAAAGAAAACTCTTGGTGTTGCTCTGCATAGCAACTCTGTTCATAAATCCTAGGAGAAGTCATGGATCCACCAGTGGCTCCAATAGCACTAAACATTGCTCCATTAAATGCCCCTCAGAGACATTTGGAATGGCAGTCCCTGGCAGACATGGACTATCAGATTTCAGAGGAAATGCTAATGGGTACCAAGTTCCACATTCACCTGCTTAATGAACTGAAGGCTAAGCATGACGCTGGAACAGATGTGCTGGGCATATGGAGCTCATTCCTCCCTATTTTCAAGCTCCCTCAAGTTAACCAATTCCCTGAGTTGATCCATCTGTGTGCTGAAAATTATGACCCCACTCAGAGGGCAGTTCTTGACCCTTCAGGATCAGTTGTGTTTTATGTCACCCCAGAAGCTATCAAAGATATGCTCTGCTTCAGGACTGAGAAGAAGCTGGTCCCTCTATCACTTGTAGACCTGATAAATCGAGGAGCCAGAATGACAGATGCTCAGGTCACCAAACTAAACCAGCTGTATATTGGCTCTGACTCTGTGAAGTATCCTCCTATCAATCAGGTATACCTCAACCAACTGGGCAGAGATCTGGCTGACATGATCAGTCCCATTTTGGGCTACAACTCCATTGAGTACGTTGATCAAACTGTGCTGGTAATCATGCTCATGTTTGCTCCTGGCAAGTCTCCAGTCTGCTATGACTATGCCACCTATATAGCAGACAAAATACATGAGCAACTAATGAACCTAGCAAGAGAAAGAGTGTTCAGGTATACCTCCTACATTTACCACTTGATCTTATATCATCAACATCAGAAATTCTCTTTTCCAATCAAAAGAGAGGATGCCCAAGGCAATCCAAGATCAGTGGTATATTGGTCATCTGTTTTCCACCTTAGAGGTGAAACTCCATACACCTATTGTGAGTTCATAGATTAGTTCATTCACCCAGCTATGACAATGATGATGGGCTCACCTCCTCTGAGACTCACAGATGAAATGCAAAGGATCCTGCAGCTATCTAAATCATACAGCATCGGGGACTGGTACTTTTACCAGCACCACACCGTCATCAGGATGTATGGGTGTGAACTGCCTCCCTACAGACTACCCAGATATGTGCCTATGAGGCTATTTGCCCTAGAATACTTCAGGCAGTTTGGCAACATTGATGTGCTTCACTTTTCAGGCAAAGGTAAGAAAGCACAGTTGAAAGTCAGGAACCAACTGGGCCACTTTGTCTATAACCAAAGGGAGGAAGGTTGGAAAGAAGCAGACAGCATGCTTGAGTCCCTTGGCGTTCAAACTAGTTTCCTCTGGAAACCTTATGACCCCAACCACTTCATCACTTTGAGAAGGCTCAGATATAGGCTCTCTGGCTATGATCATCTAAAAATCCCTCACATTGAAAAACATGCTAACCAAGCAAAATGGAGGAGAGGAACCCTAGAAGAGCTGGTTACACAAGAAGAGCTGAATTAAAGAGCAGTGAGGAATCTTAAAAAGATGGCTGACCTTGAACTTTGTTCACAGGTGTTTTCACTACCAAGCACACAAGTGGGAGCAGTTGCATCCTCCTCGACTGCAAACCAGCAACCACCCAAAGCCACTGAAGATATATCTGGCAAGGGCAAGGAAAAAGAAATGGATACTGAACGGCCACAGCATGAGAAGGTACAACAACAACAACAGGAAATGCAGCAAGAAGAAGGGCAGCATAACAAAGAGCAGCCCCCACAGCAAGAAGGGACAGTTGAAGCCCCCATTTCCACATAACAGCAGGCACAAAATACAGTGCCTCCAAGGCAAGAAACATCAGTTGATGCCTCAATCCTCCAAACTCCACAAAAGGAGGATACTAGCAGAAAAAGGGACAAAGAGACTCCCTTGACCACATCAGAAAGTCGTGGTGAGAAAAGACAAAGAATGAACCCTTTCTCTGATGAGGAAATTCCAACAGGGCAGTCCCTGGGCATGGGCCCACCTAGCAGGGAAGTATCTGCAAGTTCCTTCCAAGGGGAACAGAACAGAACTGTGGGAGGAGAAGTCAGCTCCTCTAGCCAGCAGAGGGAGGGTGAACTGAGCATCAAGCAGCAGTTCATAGACATAAAAAAGAGGAGTGAGCCCATAAAAATACAGCTGTATAATCATTTGCTAAAGATGGCTCCCACCAACCAGCAAAGACTAATGTCTGCTTTTGATGTCAGTGAAGGAAAGATGATCATGAGTCATTTCCTACCAGCTGTAGCACAGCCCCAAACTCATGCAGATTATATAAGGACCAATCTTGAGGTCCTTGCCAAAGACATCCACCCAATGGATAAAATTGAGTTGCACAAACAAACAGGTGAGATGGTCTATGCCTCCTTGGCAGACAAAACCTTGGACAACTACAGGCTGGAAAATAGCCTTAATAATACAGCTGCCCAACTCGAGTTGGAAAGGGCATCATCACAGGCTAAGGACAACAGAATTAGGTCCTTAGAAGATATAATTATTGAGATTGGGCATGATCCCAAAGATATCAAGGGCATCCAGGAGATATTGAAATTAAGGGATGCAGACATGGCTGCCTTGAAGAAAAAGATAAAAATGCCAGCCACAATCCACCCTCAAACAGATGAGGTTGCCCAGCAGAGACATGATAAAGAAGCCACAGATTTGCTGGTGTCTCTCTACAAACAGCTCATCCAGGCACAAGAAAAGATGGGAGAATCAGAGGCTGCACAGGCAGCATTACAAGCAGCTTTGAAACAAAGAGAAGAAGGACAGACCTCCCAGCCTCCTCCTGAAGTAATAAATCTTGAGGAAACTACTCCACCTACTGTTCCTCCTCCTCAACAGCCAGAACAAGCAGCAACATCCACCTCAGCAGCACCACCAGCAACAGAGCAGGCCCCAAGCCTGGACATGCAAAAGCTGAGGAATGAGATCCAGGCCCTGGAAGCTCAAATGACAGAGCTGAATGAGACCAGGGATAAATTGGCCAAAGTGAATGACAGATATGATAAATCCAAGCAGTCTGTGGCAGAAAAGGGCAGGGAGATAAAAGCCCTCAAAGATCAAATCAAAGAGCTAGAAACTGAGCTCAAATTAGATAAAGTGGTGGCTGAGCTAAAAATAGTGCTGTGGGCTAACATTGGTCAATCTATCAATGAGCAATGGCAATTTATTGAAACCATCCATGAGCAGTTGGACCTTATTCCAAAATCACACACTGAAATTCAGAGAGCAAGAGCTGCTCTAAGCAACATGCCTGAGATAGCCACCAGGATGATCAATGTGCTTAACAATAGGACAAGCACTCAGTTGGCTGCCATGGGAATTCCAAACAGAACTGAGCACATTTAGTTGATCAAAAGGGTTCTCACACTGAGAAACTTAGTGCAGACATTGGAAAGAAGAACCCAGGATATGCAGACTGAGGTGAACAGGTTTTTGGAAAAGTTTCAGGTGTTGGAACACAGAGGGCTCCCTAGCTTACTGAACAGCGCAGGGAAATTGTTTACACATGACCAATATGCCAAAAGAGTTAACACATTTGCCACTAGTCAGATCAATGAGAAGCCCAGCACCTCAGAGGAAACGGGGCCAGCCACAGGACAGACTCTCTATAACAGAGTAGAGAATTTATTTTTTATAATGAATGAAATCAAACACCTGTTTGAGGCCCCTCCCAATTTTTATAAGTATACAAAGGCAGAGGAGACTATAGATGCAATACTCAGGCATCAATTACCTACACATGACTGGTGGACCAAAGCGATAAAAACAATTTTGTAAACGGTGAGCCATTCACCAAATTTTGTTTATAAAAATATAAATTGTTATGCAAGACACAGTTCAATAAAGTCAGCATACAAAGGGAAGATGAAAGGCTGAGCCAACTCAGCAGGGCTATTTGGCCACCACAGCAGCAAGCATAGTCACAGGTGGCAGGGCCGAGAAGATACAGCGCAGCAAACGTAAAGGCACATTTTTCAGCATTAAAGCAAAGCGTTCCAACTGACTCAGTGACCTCCAAAGGTCAAAATATCCTCTGACAGACTTAAAGAGCAGTTATGTTGCATTCAAAGCTGCAATAACTTCTTTTCTACTTTTCTGTACAAAGTAATGAAGATATTTCTCTCTCAGATGACTCAATGCCTGAGATATTTTGTATAAACATTTCTATAAAGTCCCCTTCGCATGTTTTTGGAAAGGGTTGTTGTTGATTTCTCCTGAAGAAGTTCTTATACTGTAATCCTTTCAGAGTTTAATAAAGAAAGTGATGGAATTTCTCGAATTTCTGAAGTGTTGAATGCGTTCGGGTGTCTGTTGAAAACTACAGGATTCCTGTGTACTTCACAATACAATAAATTTCTGTAACTCTCTTTGTTATGTGCTTTAATCTTTTACAACCCATATATGTTTCTAATTTCTAAGTGTTTAGCAACAAGGAAAAAGAATAACCTTCAGGACTTATTCGAGGAATACCCTGAGTTCAATCTGTGTTGTTAATGAATGTTTTTCTTCAGCTGTATTCTTGATAAGTGTAATTCTTAACTGCTGCACTTTCAGGATATATCTTTCACAGTGAGCTTTGTTTCAGGAATTCAAGTTTTCTCCTGTGCAACATGTTTCACTTTCATATCACCAGCTCAATAGAGAATTCTTAATTTCTTTCTGTTGGCTGACCATGCTTCATCACTTAAGTTTAAATTTGATTGTTTAAAGATACACAATAGGCCCTGCAGTCTGAACATCATCACTCCTGCACCTCAAAGCATTGCACAACTCCAGACTCCATTGCCCAAAAATATAGTATTCTCTGAACACTACACCTTAAGCCCTGAAAGAAATCCTTCAACCAAAATATAAACCAAAAACCTGAGGATAATAACTAGCCTAAAACACCCTCAAAACAGAGACAAATTATAAAGAGAGAGCCCTCTCTGATTACAGTTTGGCTAGGAACTGTGATCCAAAGATTGGTTAGTGGTTACCCCGGCCATATTCCCTTGGGAGTCATAGGGAACAACCTGGGTATTAACACATTCCTGGAAACAGATCCATTTGTTGGCTTATGAGGGCCTAACCCAGGTTCAACATTAGTTAGCTAGACAAATCCATACACTACTGGCCCTTTCGACATCAGCCCGTGGAGTGTGGACTGAAGTCTCACCCGAAGCAGTATGGGGGAATGCTGGAACCAGGTTTCCGCACCCTGAGATGGTCGTTATGTCATTTTATTCCTTCTATTCCTGCCTTCGTGCATGTCACTTAGTTCTAGGCTCTGTCTAGCTAACACCTTATTCCTCCCTTCGATACCTCTGCGAAAGGGTATGACTGACCTTCACCCAGCCCTTACCCTCTGTTTAGATCCTTTCGCACTGCTAAGGCAACCTATTGCATAGATGGTCCAATTATCTTAAGAATCTTACTTATCTTATTTGATACTCTTAGTTAGCAATGCGTAAACAGATATTCTTATTTGTGTTCAATTATCCAACATAATTATACACATTCGTGCACCATATAGCATTATAAATGAAATTCATACATAAAATGACAAGATGCATCAATCGGAATAAAAACATAGAAATTGTAGAATACTTATCTTTATTGATATCTTCCAAGTGATTACAGACTCATCCACCTTGCGCAAATAGCTGTGGGGGTCCACACACTCAGCTACGTAGTTCTACCCTAGGCCTCTGCGCACTCAGCTGTAGAGCCTCTACCTATGCTATGACCTGAAACTTAGACTTCTTACATCAGATCTACGACTCTCTTACATGATATTTATATTGATGTCTCTAAAACTACTTAGAGCTTAGCTCTTTTTATACAATCCCATGGTCCGCGGACCATGGGTAGATCTTTTACAGCTGAATTTACTTTACAAAACTAAGGGCTGGCAACCTTTTATGGCTCATGACACCTATGCACTCTGCAACCATAAAATGAGGATTCTTTACAAGTTTATTACAAGATTTGACCAAAACATGGGCTTTTAGCCCCAAAACTGTCCTTGCGGGATCCTGCTCCCAACATACTTTTTCATAGAGAAGGACATGACGATAACATGGAAGGAAATCAAGGATATATATGCAGACAACTTCAAGGAAGATCTAGAATATCGATAGGTCTATGTCAACATCCACAAGTAAGGCTTATACAACATTGCATGCGGGTACCTTGCCTTCCTATTTGCAAACATCATTCATTGGATTGTCCCACATATCTATCTTGAGACTATGACATTGAGCAGGGCTAGTGGAACACATATTGCTACCTTTAGGACAAAAAATATCATAGGATGTATCACTTACTACAATTGGTGAACCGCATGGATGCACTTTTCTATGCCCCCAACAATAATTTGAACACTAGAGACATCATAAAGCATTGGGTGAAAGAACTATCGAAGTTCATCGAAACCCAATCATGTTTACAAGACTAAGTCACTCAGAAAGGCATACCAACTCTTGATCATCTTTGCATGCCGATTTTATGGTCAAGAGAGCACGAAGACCTTTCCAAAAAATTGGGCGGTTGCATTGGACCAGTTGGAAAATGACAGAAGGTCATTCAATTGGTCAGAATTGTTGGCTCTTCAGTTGAAAGCGCATGTGACTAATCCCAGAATCTGCCCAAGGATGAGAAACTGAGATTATATATGTCTGTGTACCTACTTGATGCAATTTGTGCCCAACATCAATTTCCTGCCATGGTTTGGAAATGGACGCTGCTAAAGACTATTGTGAACATTTATTTCAAGTTTCTTTCTGAGTGCAACTACCGATGAGATATGGTGAGGCTATCTGACTATTTCATCATCCTGGTTTACAAGTTGATCTTTGAGAAGGATCCACCTTGCATGTCCTAAGAAGTAATGGAGGCATTACTTAGAATTACAGATTGGTATGCCTCACCTGATGGCACCTTCATCAGGATGTTTGGTGGAGAGAAGCATCCACATGTGCTACCAAGGTTTTCCACAGATAAGTTGGTCATGCAAGAAGTTTCATATCACATCTCCACAAGGTTATCAACAGGATTTCATAGGAGGAAGAAGGAATCATGGCATGCTCTTCCTTTGCGGATTGGATTGTATGAGATTAGGAGTTTGGAGGATACCGGTGTCGAGGCCAAGGACTTAGAAAAGTTTGAGTTCGTCACCAAAGACTACAATCCATACGATACCTAATCTATATGCAATAACCATTGTGCAAAGATGTATTATCCATGGATCCACAAGAAATTTCATTGGGCAAAGGAAGATCCTTGGAGGTACTGTTGCAACTCCTCCAAGCTTAATGAGCCGGTCAGCATGGCTATAGAATGGAAAGTTTCTCTGCAGACAGCATTGTTGAGTTACGAAATGGGTATGTATTTACTCTTAATTTCATCACCTTTTTCCTCTTTTATGATCTCTTTCATATCTTAATACGCTAACATATTGATGGATTATGATAAGAAACAGATGACCTACTCGCAGTTAAGATTTAGCTATCATAACTAACTTTTACTCCTCTTTATGTAGGAAAACGATGAAAGGAATAGTTGTTGTTCCCTAGTGACAGAACATCATAAACCAATAAAGGAGAATCAGAACACGTCGGTTGCGAATAGGGCACAGGATGAATCAGGAGGATCAGCGTGAAATAGGAAGGGTGTTTGAAGATAGCATTCAGTTGTGAATCCTCAGGATCAGGAGATCCTGAGGGATTGCATTTAATTGTTTACCTCTTTCTGACTATAAAAGTAAACGATTGTAGGAAAGGGGATCGATCGATCTCTGTTATTTCAAATTGTAATTTTAATTTACAGACTCGTGCTGTTGGAGAATGCGACTATATTGTAATGCTACTTAAGTTCAATGATTAATATATAATTGAGTTGCTATTCATTCGTATTCCCTAAAGTAGCTCAGCAGTGTTCGTTGGTGGCTAAGGGCCTGGCCTCTAGTGGATTAAACTGCTTCCTTGTGTTATATATTTATGATTCTAGCAAGTTTGGTTGGTTTGTTAATTTTCCCATTTTCTATGAGTTTATCTTATTCGCTATTTACTACTTTCCTGTATTGAAGTAGTACATTTTCTTTGCATGTTTTACCGCACTGTCATTTGATTCAATTTATGCAAAGAAAAACATGCAAAAAAAGAAAGAAAAGAAAAAAAGCAAAAAAAGTGTTGTTCCTTATAGGGAACAGTAACTATTCCCTATAGGGAACAACAAAGGAAAAATACACGTAAAAGGTGTTGTTCCCTATAGGGAACACTTTTTGCGTGTATTTTGCTTTGTTGTTCCCTATAGGGAACAACACCTTTTATGTGTATTTTTCCTTTGCTGTTCCCTACAGGGAACAACACTTTTTTTTGCATGTTTTTCTTTGTTGTTCCCTACAGGGAACAACTGCTATTCCCTATAGGGAACAACTCTTTTTGTGTGGGTTTTATTTTGCTGTTCCCTTCAGGGAACAAGACCTTGTGAGTATTTTCGAGAACACCCTTTCTCTCCCTTGCATGATCATCCCTAGACCATCCCAGTTCACTCTTTATGATCCTCTTTGTGGCATAAAAGTACAATACACATTATGGAGTCTACTGGAACAAGAAAATATCTTGAACATTATCATCTTTAACAAAATTTCTTTGTGATGATCGAAAAATAAAGGACACAATTATCTATATCACTTCACTATCCTCATTTCCACTATAAATCAAACTGATTGATTATCTGTATCATGTTGGATCTCCCCTGTCCTGTATAATTCTCTCTGTTTATTACCAATAAGATTATGGGTATATTTTTTTCTATTTATATGTTCAAACTTCTTCTGCCATCCCTACTCTTAAGGAGCGCTGAGCCACCCTCTATATATAAAATGGGGAGTGTGTAATCTATATATATATATATATATATATACATATATATATATTCACTAACAATTTTATGATTGTTTTCCACAGATGGAGGATAGGGGGTCTCATCACGAGCCAGCCTACCATGATCATAAGGAAGGAGCGAAGTGGCATTCCCACTATGGCCACCACACCAGGGATATGATCCAATGGATGTATCAAGAAACAAAGTCCTTGGAATAGGAGGTCTCATCACGAGTCGACCTGACCACTTTCGCTACTTCCCAGTGAATGGAAATGTGTTCATCTAGTTACCATGCCAGCACATTGGTCTCTACTATGGACATCATAATGCACTTCCCCAATTATACATAGAGGACCATGGTTCCCAAGGGTTAGAAAGCAACTCTGTCGAGGCTATGGACGCCTGCGGGCAACAGAAGCTCTGCTGATGGTATTGAAGTTTTATTTTACATCAATAATTATTATAATGCCCTCTTCTTATGTTTTTATCTTTTCTATGGAGAGATTATGTCCCTAACTTACCTTGAACCTTTATGCATGAGTTAATCTTTTTAAATCAATCACAACAATTTTAAGTGGAATAACGACGATAAAGTATTATTTCCTGCGTATGCTGTCCTTTTTCTTTATCGCATCACCTCACAACATCTTATCACTTATTGATAATTCTCGTTACACGCCTTGTTTTCATCACTCCAATATCCTTTATGATCCTTTCATTAATATGCATACCTTGCCACTTTCATTACCCAATCCATCACCCCTGTACTTCGCCGCCAGTGCATTATCCTTTCATTCATTCAGTCGTAGGTGACCTATTATTTCGAAGGGGGGCGAGGACCTCCAGTATACTTATGCATGCACTGTCATCTTTTCATTTGATTTTGCAGAACAATACGACATCCCATGATCACAGAGCATGTGGCATTATAACAGTCCTCAATAATGATATTTATGTTTATAAAGTATCACCTGATAGAGCCATTACAACCATTTGTTGTTCCATCACTCAGCTCTGTTCGTTGCTGTGCTTTCCCCGCTACACTAATCGTTTGTAGAATTCAAGCATTATGGGAGGAAGAACAGTGCACCGAGAACCTTTAACACTGGCTGTCTCCGATGAAGCTAGGGAAATTCTAGCTTGTGCAGGATGGATAGCATATTTTACAAGATTTCAATCCCCTAATGAGGAAATTTCCCTCGAATTTTTACGGAATCTACAGAATGGACAATCTGTGGTAAGAGGCAGAGAAATCACTATAATAGGCACTGTGATAGCAGAAGTGTCTAGGTTGTTAGCAGAAGGACTAGTATGGGTTGGCAAGCGATTGAAGATGCATGACGCTATCGAGGCTTTTAGGGATGAAGGATAGGAGCTAATCAAGAAAGGCAAAGGCATTCGACCATCTTCTCTTGGAGAGCCATGGGGAGAATTGGCACGAATTGTCCAAAACTACATTACCTGCAATGGGCATAAAGACGTGGTAAGGCAGCAACAACTCAAACGTTTAGCAGTTTTAAAACAAAAATGCTCTGTCAATTTGCCTGCACCATTGAATTCACTACTGCATGACACTACCGAGAGGTTGAGACAGTCCCAACACATAGAAATATTAGTTATCCACCATTGTCTGATCTGGTTAATAGTTAGCTATAACCTTGCTCAACAACAATCAACTTGGGATGATCTAATATTGGTCCTCGAAGGAGGTGTAGCCCTTCTAGCACCTAACCCTGTTCCAAAAATAAAGAGGAAGCCCTTTCAAGAATCATACCTCATAAACACAGATGATCCACAAGGTTGAGGTCAAAACAGGGAGTGTCTGAAAATCCTAAAGGCAACATTATTGAACCCATAGAATTATCTAGCCCAGTAAGTGAACAATACTTGTAGCTAGAGTTAGAAGGACAAGATAACCCTGAATCAGAACCTAAGGAAGGAACAAGGCATTCTGAAGATGAACAAAGAAATGAATTGGGACCTCCCCCAACACCAAATATGAGCCCCCAAGATGATCTATTGCACGATTTCGAGATGGACCAGGTCATGGTTAACATGAATGTCTACATGTAGCCTGAAGGACTGCTCAATCTTAACTTAGGAGAAACCCAATCTCCTGGGAATTCTGGCTATACCAGAATTATATCTCCCTCAAAAGATGCAAGCCGCGAAGTGGAAACAGATGCAGAGGCCATTCAGGAATTAGAGAACCAATCTGGTGACACGCTCCCAGTGGAAAACAACCATGAAGGTCTAGACCCAGAAAACATAGGCCAAGAAGAAGAAGCAGAGACAAAGATTATTTGGGAAGTTGATAATCAATCTGGAGACACGGTCTTATTGGAACAGAGCTAAGGTGAACAACCAGGCTCTTTACAAACATAAGCTATTAACGAGACTGTCAGCAGAACAATTAATCCTCCGAAAGTGTATAGAGCCAAATTGAAGAAGATAAGAAAAGAACAGCAAAAGCTTCGTAAAATGGTCAAGAGTCTTAGAAAAAAATAAAAAAAAATCACAACGGGAAAGGTTTTGGACAATACCCTGGAGATAGTAAATGCGGCCGTACAAATAGAATTATATGAAGAGAGGGTTACAGGAACTCAAATTGAGCCCATACCTACTCAACCAGTCATCACTCAAGAGGAACAACATGCAATTTTAGTAGATGTAGCTACTCAGACAGAGGATGTACCCTCTTATAGCATGGCTACTCAGATGGAGGTTTGGACCTCCCATAATAAAGAAATACAGATAGAAGATATCCTTTCTCATAGCATAAGCACTCAGACAGGCATACAAGCCAAGGACATCATGACACACAATGACCCCATTATACTGAATCTTTAGGAAGAATTGGCATAATCTCAGCTCGCGTTGGAATGACTTGAACAAGAAACTGTTTCCCAGTAGAAATATCAAGAGACGTAGAGACAACTTCGGGAAATGAATGCAATAGAGAGCGAGACTTTCGACAGATGCAGAAAGGCAGAAGAAAAAATAGAGAAGATCAAGCTCAAAATAGACAGGGTCATAGGTCAGATAGACACCATCTGCTCACTATATACAGATGTCTTGGCATGCAGGTCTCCTGCCACCAATTATGCCTTTTTTTTGTTAGAATGATACCTGTTGTTGAAAATTAAAGCCGTGAGAGCTGGAAAACCAATTGAATTAAGAACAATTGAAGATTTTATAAATTGTTGCAAACAACATGGTGTAAAGGTTCAAAGGATTCTTTGTGAGTTTTACTTGCACAATTTTGTATTAGAGAACGAGGTGGAAAAGAACCCTAACCCTTTTGTGGGAGATGTTCAATTCCAGGCCTTTATCTCGTTTGCAGTTAACCAACTCAAATGGTTTAAAGCTCATAACGCATTCCAAAGATAGGAACATGGATTGGATCTTTGGGTAAGAAGTGAACCTAAGCACCCTTTACAAATGCTTGCCAACCATAAGAGTCTGATGACACGAGAAGGGGTGATTAAAATTTTAGGGCCCATTCATAAGGAGATTGTACAGAAAGGAGTATCATATTTCCTCTCCATTCAAGAAAGCTCTTTGGCTGCATCCAAGCTTAGGTGGACGGTCTCCACTAGTAGTGTGCAAGATAGGGAGCCATTTAATTACAGAAATTTTAAAGCAGCTAAGGCACGTTTTGTCACCTATATCAATCTTATACTGAGAGAAGGGCCTTATTGGTTAGGATGTCGATTTTGGGGCACCATCATTTGGTATCCTCTTGAAGGTTATCGGGCTATCTACGAATTTCCTGAAGGAAAGGAAGGGCCCGCCTTTGCGCTCCTGGCTCAACATCATGGTTTTAGACCAATTTTTGACACTCCTTCTCTAGCCTACTCTTTAACTGCACTGCATAAGAACTACTTACTTTTCATGAGGACATGAAATAGGGTAAGAAGGGGAGTATGTTGAGTTACAAAATAAGTATGTATTTACTCTTAATTTCATCAACTTTTTCCTCTTTTCTTATCTCTTTCATATCTTAATACGTTAACATATTGGTGGATTATGATAAGAAATAGATGAACTAATCGCAGTTAAGATTTAGCTATCATAACTAACTTTTACTCCTATTTATGCAGGAAAATGACGAAAGGAATAGTTGTTATTCCCTAGCGATAGAACAACGTAAACCAACAAAGGAGAATCGGAATGCTTCGGTTGCGGAGAGGGCGAAGGACGAATCAGGAGGATTAGTGTGAAATAGGAAGGGTGTATGAAGATAGCATTCAATTGCGAATCCCTCAGGATCGGGAGATATTGAGGGATGCCATTTAATCTTTTACCTCTTTCTGACTATAAAAGCAAATGATTGTAGGAGGAAAGGGGATCAATCGATATCTGTTATTTCAAATTGTAATTTTAATTTACAGGCTCGTGCTGTTGGAGAACGCGATTGTATTGTAATTCTACTTAAGTTCAATGATTAATATATAATTGAGTTGTTTTTCATTCGTATTCCCTGAAGTATCTCAGCAGTGTTCGTTGGTGGCTAAGGGCCTAGCCTCTGGTGGATTAAACTACTTCATTGTGTTATATATTTTTGTTTCTAGAAAGCTCGGTTGGTTTGTTAATTTTCCCATTTTCTGTGAGTTTATCTTATTCGCTATTTACCGCTTTCCTGTATTGAAGTAGTACATTTTCCTTACATGTTTTAACACACTATCATTTGATTCGATTTACACTTATTCTAGATTAATCTATTTAGATAGTGAATCGTATTGATTTAATCAGCTGTAAGAGTTTGGTTATTGCTATTGAACTCTCAGATTGATATCATTTCCACTTGGATTGCTTCATAGAGATGGAGTATGATTTAGATTGAATTAGCTAAGAAGAGATGAGTTATTGCTACTATGCTCTCAGCTGATTCTATTGTTAATTGAATTACTTGTGTGAGATTTGATTATGATTTCAGCAGAGGATTGAGTCTTGAAGCTTAGATGTCATATTTCCTTTAATAATTGCAATTTGAGTTTATTAGATGCATCCATTTACTCTTGTATCAAAGGTCTATACTTCATTTTAAGAAACATTACTCTCTGGATTCATAGCATGCACATATTGTGTACACTCTTGGAATAAAAGGACTTTCCCGGGTTGATGATTAATGTGGGGAAATTAGGAGTTTTAAAAGACACCTTTTATCAGCCAACAAGCATCATTACAGGAAGAAACATTAATAGCAGCAATAAGAAACAAACCAACGCAGGAAACAGGAATATTTCCTGTTACACAGTAATTTGTCACTGTCTTCACTCCAGTCTTCCTACTGTATCATGTGTCCAAGTCATACATGCTCATGTTAGACAAATTCTCTCTGATGTTGCCAAATGACCCACTTTTCCAAAGGTTTCTGCCTCATCGCGTCTGTTGGCTAAATAAATGCGCTGAAGGGCGCTCCAAAATAGCCCATAAGCGTTTCCATCACGGAAGTACACCTATTTCTCGCGATGGTCCGATTTTATGTGCCAGCGCGACTGTCTCTTGTAATATCCTGTGATGACCTAACTAGATATGTTATTCAATAGCGATGTCAGCGCGGAAGACCAGTTATGTGCCCGCGATGATCCAGATTGGGCGAATTTGTTCCAACAGTCGGCCTTCCAGATGACTCCAGACTTGGTTGTTGGCCTAGTTTATATCACCCTCCTTTCTCTGGCGTGGCTATTCCGTCATTTGTGCTACCTTCCTTGGAGATAAGCTCATCTTCCCACCTTTCATGGAGACTCCTTCTCCTATTTAAACTCTCACCATTGTTATGTGCTGTTAGTTTGGAGTTCTTAGTCTTTGGAGTGGTTGTTGATAGTGCTGTTAGTGTTTGTGAGTTTTCTAGGTAGCTGGTGTGAGTGTGACAAGTGTGGGATTGTTGATAGCTTGAGTAAGGTTGTGAAGTGCCCTTAATCTTGTGTAAAACTTGTGAGTGAGAGAGACTTGTATTGGGAGATCCATCTTCAAGAGTGAATGCTTGAGGAACATGCTGGCTGGATCCCTCTGACAAGGCTTGTGATGTCAAGGCTTTGGTTGTAAGCTTACACTTATTTCATAATTAATGCAATCAATGATGTTTTCCTATGTCTTGTATGTAATGTACTTGATAGCTCATGACTTCTTGACTTTGTGAGTAAATAGATCATTATTGTTCCGGTTACATGCTTTGTTGTATTTCCTTTGCATTGTTTCAGGTTGATCACTCATTAGGAGAAGGAAGCAGAAGCTGGAGCGGCGCAACAGAACTCCATCGACCACCGATTGAGGTAGGCCTCCAACTATGACTGTTTAAGAAAAGCTATTGTTGATCTATCCTTGTTTGTGACTAGACCCACTCTAGGGCTAGAGGGGTTGCCTCTGTCCACAGAGGGAACACTTTCCTGCATCACAAATTGGCGACTCCACTGGGGAGCTTTGGCCTTTGTTCTTTTCTTGTTTACTCTTGTCTTGATTTTTGTTTTGGTCTCTTTTGAAGTTTTGGGGATTAGTTACTAGTCTTTTGAGTTTCCTGGCCTGATCTAGGAAATGCCCTTATTTGATTAAAGATTGATTGTCTTTGATTTGGGAGTTTTTGGTTCGCCTGTTACTATTTTGAACATCATCGCGGCTTTTAATCTAACAGTCACGCTGTCATCGCGTAATTACGCCTAATAGTCGCGACGGTTCTATAAATTGGACCATCACGGAAAAGTCGTGTACTTCCGCGCTGACATCACTTTGTTGCTGCAGTGTGCTCTTTATCAGTGCTTGTTGCTTGTGTATCACCCGCGCTGATTGCTGTAGAATTGATTTTTTCAATTCTGCCACCTGAATCCATCAGTATTGCTAGTCCCTTGCTGCTATCACTTGTTTGATAACTTGTTTTTCACTGTTTAAAGGTTGGGGCACTCTCTTGTGAGCTTTGTGGAATGAATCTTGTTTTTCTTGCTATGTGACCTAGTTTCATTGTTTCAAGTCTTTTGGATCAGTTTGGCTTGGTTGCTTGTTTGTAAGGATTTGTTTGCAGCTTACTGTTGGTTTGATTGAGCCTTCCCCTTTGCTTACTTTTGGTTGATTGTTTAGTGAATGTTATTGGACCATTATCAGCATTGTTTTGATTTCTCTTCACTACCCGGACATAGATTACAATTGTTTGGATCAATCGTTTTTTGCTTATTGGTTTCTTTTAGGTTAGAGACATCAAAATCAAAAGGATTGCATTTCATTTAGCATGCGAAAGTGAAAGTGAATTTGCATTTCAAGTTGCATATTGAAAAGCGAATGATTAAATCTCTGATTAGTAGTATCCGTGCACTTTAGGAATTGATTTCTGCTTGCATTGAGTGACTGCTTTGTTGTCTTGGTTTGGGAATGATCTCTCTACCCTCCCATAGGTAGGTGTTCAATGAAAAAAGGATATTTCATTCATTCTAGCTGCATCCTAGGATTTGCTATATACACACGGTAAGGCCTGAAAACTGAAACATAATCTAAGATCAACTCTAAAATGAACTGAATAAATCTAACAACACATTGGAACATAACACACACATTTAGAGGTCTAGGCTAGAGACATGCTCCGACATCGTTAAACCTAGTAACTTTTGTTTCCACTCAAGGTTGGGTGATTGCTCCTTTTGTGACTAAATAGTGGTCTAGCACGGAATTGTGCTCCCATGTACCGTCGAGTATATGCTGGGAGACCCCACTAGGTTATCATCCTTTATCCATAAGAAGTCATGTTTGCTGCCTTACAAGCCATAACGCATCGAACACAGCATTTGGGAAGATTGACTGTCGTACGGAAGTCCTTGGTTTTCATATGACTGCCAAGATGTATATGCAATTTTATGGATGTCTGGTAAACCTTTTGCCTAGTTCTCCAGAGTAGTCACTTTCGTTCCTTTTCAGACTCCCTAAAACAAAAGGTCCATCTGAGCACTTGTCACTTCAGGCTCATTAAATATTCAAAGGTGACTAGAGTCATCTTTTGTACTTTTCTTGACTCTTTAAAGATGAAAAGGTCAAGTTTTGTTCCTGTGTCTTAAAATTTATTCGGCCACGATTCACATTGATCCAAGTGGATATTGGTGGCCACCTGCCAAGTCCACCTGGACCCCCACCATTGTCTTTCTCAGCATTTTCAGTTTCCTTAATTGTAGCACAACTTACTATTTTTAGCAGTTTTTCGGGTCCTGAACTTCCGGAGCCGTTTTGAGGCCCTAAACGACGTTTTTTGGGGAATCCGAGGGCAATCATGGACTGGTGTTTCCCGTTCCAACAATGATAGTGCTCGGATAGATCTTTCTAATGAGCTATTGTATGCGTCAAACGGAGATCATATGCCAAAGTTACGACCCCGGGAAGTTGATGTACCAACTTACCCCCAAACGGGGCCCACAGTTTGGCGTTTCATCTCCTAGGGTTAGGTTTTGGAATGTTAAGGGTTTTTCCATTGTTTCTCAACAATAAATAGGCCTTCGAGCCTCATTGTAACACAGTTCAGAGGCATGTAGCCATCACATCTCTTCTCAGAGATAAGCTACCATCGCCCTAGCTAGTTTATTGCCATTTCTGTTTGTAAGCATATTTCAGTATTTTCCATTAATGAAATGAAGTATTATTTCCGCTGCATCTTTGTGTATATGGTTATCTCTGTAATTTGTTGCGTTCCTGTTTAAATCCGGGATCAGTGGTATCAGAGCGGTCTGCTTTTTCTCTGTTTTTCTTTGCATGTCCCCAACAAGGTCGGGATATAAGGAGTTAGGGCTTGAACTGGTTGAACCTTTGCAAGACCAGCCTCGCAAATCCCGACAGCCTCCCATGGCAGACGAGAAGAAAGACGAGGGGGCAGGAGATCCCATCAAAATCTTGCTTGAAGAAGCGCTCGAGCGACAACGGAACGTGATGATGGACAGCTTTGCGCAGATCCTTCAGCGGCTACCCAGAAGCGGCGCATCGGCTTCCAGCAGCTCCTCTGGAAACGCCACACCCTTTAAGGTACAAGTTAATTTTGAAATCCCCATATTCGAGGGTCAGATAGACGCCGATGCCGTAGATAAATGGTTAAATCTGCTAGAGGGTTATTTTTCTGTTCATGAATTTTCGAGTCGGGAAAAGATTGTTTTTTCTCTTCTCAAAGCAGCCCCCCACGTCAAGGACTGGTGGGAAACCTACTGTGAGCAGAAGGATGGAAGTACTGGCTCACTATTTTCAGCCGCACCCACCTGGGATTCGTTCCGGGATGCCATCAAGGAGCAGTACTACCCTGTCGGAAGCTATGAGGATGAATACATAAAGTGGACCACGCTGCGGCAGGGAAGGGACCAAGATGTGCCGGAGTTCACCAATCTTTTCCATACCCTTCGCACAAAGTTGGGTATCAAGGATTCAGAGCAACATTTGATACTCAAATACCGTGGCTGCCTGCACAAGTACATCCAGGAAGAAATACAGTTCCTAAACATCCCCTCGCTCGGCGCAGCATACCGGTATGCCGTCAAGGTCGAGTAGAAGTTTAAAAAAAAGAAGCGAGACTTTGGATCTGCGAATCCAAAGCAGGGGAAAGGTGCCCCTAAACCACAGAACAAAGGACAAAGCCAAGGCGGGACAACCCAAGACAACCAGCCGAAGCTGCAAGCAAAGAGCAACGCCGCGAAGCCGAGAAAGGACACTGGAAAATGGTGCGAGTTCCATAAGAGCTCCACTCACAACACAAGTGAGTGTCGGGCCAAGCAGTCCCTGGTGGCTGAGCTAAAGGTTTTAGAATCAGATGCATGTTCCGACTCTGAGTCAGAACCCGATAAGGGGTATGAAAAAGGGAAGCAGATCATTGATGCGGATCCCAGCGCCACTGTTGCTACCGCAAAGATCCAGAAAAATGAACCCGAAGATCCAGAGGAGGAGGAGCGTCTCTTCCACTCCCAGATGTGGGTAAAGGGCTCCCCGATACAGTTCATTGTTGATAGCGGGAGTCAAAAGAACCTCATTTCGGCAGAGGTCGTGAAGCGGTTGGGCTTACCGACCACAGCACATCCACAACCATACACCATTGGGTGGCTTCACCAAGGGCGAGATCTTCGCGTGAGCCAGCAGTGTCGCCTTCCATACAACATCAAGCCCTTCACGGATGAGGTATTGTGTGACATTGCTCCCCTTGAAGTTTGTGATGTATTACTAGGACAACCATACTTGTGGAAGCGACATGCTGTGTATGAATCAAGGCCCCGTGCTGTTATTATTACATTGGGAAATAAGTTGTTCAGGATACCAGAGGTAGCACCACCTGCCGCCATCTCTTTGATTACTGCAAAACAATGCAGTAAGATCATTTCCAAAACCAGGAAATTTGTTTTCCTGATGATACGCCCTCAAGGGAAGAAGAAGACAGTGGCCGCGGCCTCCAAACGGGGTCCCTCTGCACGGCAGCTACAGATGGACAAGATTGTGGAGGAGTACGAAGACATCTTCACCTCCCCGGCAGGGGTTCCTCTGCACTGTCAAGTCAAGCACTCCATCGATCTGACCCCAGGTGCGCCGCTACCCAATGGACCAATTTATCGGCGCTCCGTTCTGGAGAACAATGAAATCAAGAGGCAGATTCAGGAGCTCCTGCAGAAAGGTCACATCCGTCCGAGTTCTTCGCCCTGTGGGAGCCCGATAGTGTTGGTACAGAAGAAGGATGGGACATGGAGACTCTGTATTGACTATCGAGGGCTGAACAAGATCACTGTCCGTAATAGGTACCCGATCCCGCGGATTGATGACCTCCTAGACCAACTAAAGGGGGCGAAATATTTCAGCAAGATCGATCTGAAGTCATGATATCACCAGGTACCAATTGAACCCTCAGATGTGTGGAAGACTGCCTTCAAATCCAAGGAGGGCCTCTTCGAATGGTTGGTCATGCCTTTCGGATTGACGAATGCTTCTGCAACCTTTATGAGGCTAATGGATGACATCTTGCGGCCATTCACCAACTCCTTTGTAGTAGTATACTTGGATGACATTCTGATCTTCAGCCAGAGTTGGGAAGAGCACCTCCACCACATCCGACAGGTTCTCCAAACACTGCGGCAACACAAGCTATGTGCCAATTTGGAGAAATGCACTTTTGGCATGACCGAGGTTCAGTATCTGGGATACATCATTGATGAACAGGGGGTGCATGTCGATCCAGCCAAGGTCCAAGTCATTCAGGATTGGCCCTCTCCAACCACTCTAATAGAGCTCCGCAGCTTTCTAGGTCTTGCCAACTTCTACCGCAGGTTTGTGTTGGGATTTTCTCATATTTCTTGGTCCTTGAGTCAAGTCACCAAGGGCGGGGCGAAAGCAAAATTCTTTTGGTCTGAATCTCAACAGAAGGCATTCAGGGAGTTGAAGGATCGCCTCTGCACGGCACCAGTGCTCGCGTTACCAGATTTACAACAACCATTTGAGGTCGAGACAGATGCCTCTGACTATGCTATTGGGGCAGTCCTTACTCAACATGGACATCCAGTGGCATATCACAGTGAAACACTTTCAGACACAGTCCGAAAGTACCCCACTTATGATAAAGAGATGTATTCCATTGTACAGGCCTGCCGACAATGGAAGCATTACATTTTGGGGAAGGAAACAGTCATCCACACAGACCACCGACCTCTGCAGTTCATACAGACCCAAGGGAAATTGCAGAATGATCGCCATCAGAAGTGGTCTACATACCTGCAACAGTTTCACTTGAATATCAAGTATAAAAAGGGCAGCACCAATAATGTTGTAGATTGCCTCAGTCGACCACCGATCATGGCGCTAACCACCGTGCTCAACTCTTGCGGGCACGAGACTTCTGATTGGCCACTTCTCTACAAAAGCGACCCAGAATTCGGCCACACATACCAGACACTCTTGGAGGGTCGGCAGGTTGCAGATTTTCACCTCCAGGATGCCCTATTATGCCACCTCGGTCACCTTTGTGTTCCTTCAAGCGAGCGTGCCAAGATGATTTGGGAAGCACACTACAGTCGGGCTGCTGGGCATTTCGGGGTCGAGAAAACATTGGCAGTACTGCAAAACTATTTCTATTGGCCGAATCTTCGACAGGATGTTGGGAAGTACATCCGATCATGTACTACCTGTGCCATTGCCAAACCGACCATTAAGAAGCAAGGCCTCTATACCCCGTTGCCTACCCCTAGTCGACCTTGGGAATCCATCTCCATGGATTACATGTTAGGCCTTCCTTCCACTAAGCATGGAAATGACTGTGTTTTTGTGGTCGTCGACAGGTTCTCAAAGATGGCCATTATGATGGCCTGCAAGAAGAATATCACAGCAGAAGCCACTGCTAAACTCTTCTTTGAACGAGTGTGGGTGCACTTTGGGATCCCACAGTCTATCATCTCAGATCGAGACAGTCGGTTTCTTAGCACCTTTTGGTCCAGTCTCTGGTCAATGCTGGACACCAAACTCACTAAGTCCACAGCCTTCCATCCTCAAACTGATGGCCAGACAGAGGTTGTCAATAGGATGATTGTGCACATTCTGCGCATGTATAACTCAAAGAATCCACGCACATGGGACGAGAGTCTCCCCTACATCAGCACAGCTACAACCGAGCTCTTCACAGCTCCACTGGCCATAGCCCTTTTCAGGTGGGTTTGGGATTCCAGCCACTATGCCCCATTGATGTGGCCATGCCACTTGCAACTACTCACATGAATTCAGCTCATGTCCAGTCCGAAACAGATAAGGCCACCAGCTTCATTGAGCGCATCCAACATATTCGCCAGCAGGTCCATGACATTCTTGAGAAATCAAATGCCAAGTACAAGCAGCGACATGATCAACATCGGGTGCCACACAAGTTTCAGGTGGGCGACAAAGTCTGGTTGCATTTGCAAAAGGAACGCCTTACTGGAGCCTATCGGAAATTGAGACCACTCCGATATGGTCCTTACACCATTACTAAGGCTATGGGAGACAATGCATTTGAGCTCAGCATTCCCCCATTCCTTGGCCTGCACCCAGTATTTAATGTGGACCGCCTTCGGCCATACTTTCCACCATTGCTAGACACATCCGACATTGCAGAACAACTCAAACCCACAGAATTAAATCCAGATTGCATGGAACAAGCTGCAACTGATCGGATCATGGACACACAGATCAAGAACACTCGCCAACAGAATATCCAACTGTATCGAGTTGTCAAAGCGGGCCAACTCCTTCAGCAGGGCAAGTGGCTCACCAGGGAACAAGTTCAGCAGAAGTTTCCTCATCTCATGGAGGAGCTCAACGCAATGGGGACCATTGCTTCCTAAGGGGGGAGGAATGATCCAGGTGGATATTGGTGGCCACCTGCCAAGTCCACCTGGACCCCCACCATTGTCTTTCTCAGCATTTTCAGTTTCCTTAATTGTAGCACAACTTACTATTTTTAGCAGTTTTTCGGGTCCTGAACTTCCGGAGCCGTTTTGAGGCCCTAAACGACGTTTTTTGGGGAATCCGAGGGCAACACCAGTCCATGGAATGGACTGGTGTTGCCCGTTCCAACAATGATAGTGCTCGGATAGATCTTTCTAATGAGCTATTGTACGCGTCAAACGGAGATCATATGCCAAAGTTACGACCCCGGGAAGTTGATGTACCAACTTACCCCCAAACAGGGCCCACAGTTTGGCATTTCATCTCCTAGGGTTAGGTTTTGGAATGTTAAGGGTTTTTCCATTGTTTCTCAACAATAAATAGGCCTTCGAGCCTCATTGTAACACAGTTCAGAGGCATGTAGCCATCACATCTCTTCTCAGAGATAAGCTACCATCGCCCTAGCTAGTTTATTGCCATTTCTGTTTGTAAGCATATTTCAGTATTTTCCATTAATGAAATGAAGTATTATTTCCGCTGCATCTTTGTGTATATGGTTATCTCTATAATTTGTTGCGTTCCTGTTTAAATCCGGGATCACACATTTACCCTGTTCGATCTTGTTTGCGTTAGCTTGAGTAGGGTCCTTCCTCGTTAGTTTTCCTAGGTTTTTTTTGAAGTCATCATCTTGGTGGAATCACCGATCCCATCTCCCATTCCAAGTGACCAAGGGTCTCCTTCTTCTGTTGCTCTCGACGTACTGGTTGTGAGTGATACTCTCCCTGTTATTATGAGAATCCAACCGATTAACTCTCATGCTCCAGAGGACGAGACTTACGAAATTCACTGGAACCCCATTTGGGAACCTTCCGAAGAAGATATTCCCGGTACTCCTCCTAGTGTTTCAGTCCCAATGTCTTCTTCTGATATGGAAGACACATCCCCCATCACAAGTGAAGAATCCGTTGGGACGAGTGGTGAAATTCCCACCTCAACGGAAACTCCACCTTTTTGCATCGCCCCTCTTGGTGTTACTTTGCCTTTACACTATAAGGCTTTGAGGGATGTTATGTCTTCTAGGACCCCCCTTACGAGTTCTATGTGGTCGCACACCATCACTCTGACCTCAGAGTCCTTTATTCCTCAAATTCACAATGTGTCTGTCACTTCCGTCCCGACTATTCCAACTGTCTGTGTGGCTTCTTCAACCCCCATTGTCGGTGCCGTTACTGCATCCTCAGTTGTGACCGCTGCTGCTAGACCTTCTTCAGGGTCAGCTAATAGTGGCCCATTGGCATCCATACCCGGAGTTGTTGACCCTACACTAGGTGCCCCACCTTCTTCTGGTTCTATTCCAGCAGGGGGGGCATACGATCAATATTTGCATGCTCTTCAGAATGCGGATCCTCAAAATCCGTTTCATTATTATGATTCTAGAGGGGCTCATATCTATTACCGCGGACCTCTGCCACCTCAGCCTGCGGTTGAGGTCACGGTCCCATTATCCGTTGCTTGGACCACCACTGGTTATGGCGGTGGCCAAGTATCACCTGCACATCTTCAAGGACCACCTTATCAAGGCCAACCATCTTACATGCAACCCTCTTATGGTCAGCAATATTACGGGCAGTCTTATCCAGGGCAACCTGGAGGCCCACAAGGAAAACCCTTTCAGGGAAAACCTTCGGCCTCTAGTGGTCTGTCTTTTACCTATTTTGCGCAACCTTTTGGTAATCTAGGACAACCTTACATGCAACAAGGCCAACCTAGTGTGCAGCAAGGCTACCCTTCAGAGCAAGTCGGTCAACCTTACGTTCAGCAAGGCCAACCCACTATCCAGTATGGTCAAACATCTGGACCAGTTGGTCAGCCTCAAATCCAATCAGGTCAACCAACTGTCCAGTCTGCTTAGCCATCCGGTCTATCAGGAAAACCCTCAGTTGTGCAAGGACAACCCAACACCCAGCAAGCTCAACCTTCTGGGAAAATGGGTCAATCTCAATCTCAACTGGGGCAACCTTCTGGCCAGATGGCTCAGCCTCAATTCTCTCAAGGACATCCTTTTGGGACTGCTCAACCGGGCACTCAAATGATTGTTGCTTCTCAAGCTCAACTTGGTTTTCAGCCCCAGGCTGGGCTCCAGACCTAATTCGGTCTTCAAATGCAGGTCAGATCTCAATCCCAACTGGCCTATCAAACGCAGCCTGCCTCCCAGGCTCAGTTTGGAGCCCAGCCGCCTTATGGTTTCCAGCAATCCCAAGGGAAAACTCAATTTTCCCTGTATCAAAATTATCAACAACTACAGGTGATTTCTTATTAGAATTACCAGCAACCTTATGTTGCTCCTGCAGGCCAAGTTGGTAATCAATGGAATGCTGGGGGGCAAATCTAGGGTCAGCCATCCTATAACCCCTATGGACAAAATCCCTACGGACAAAACCCTCCTGGGCCAAATCTATCTGGACAAAATCAATGGGGGCAACCAGCAGCTGGCTGGAACTCTGGTACTACCTCCTACCCACAACCTCAAATGTCCTTTAACCCTCAATTACCCTTTTTAGCGACGTTGGAATTACCGGATGTGTCGAAACTGACCAATGATCCTATTCTTCATAATCTGTATTGGCCCCCGGTTCCAACTAAGATTCCCAGTGATTGTCCCAAATTTGATGGTAAAGCTGGAGAAGATCCCCAAGATCACGTCATGACTTATCATCTATGGTGTTCATTGAATTCATGGCTTGATGATTCAATCTGGCTCCGCCTTTTTCAAAGGACTCTCACTGGCTTTGCTGCTAAATGGTATATTGAGTTATCTCGTGGATCTTTCCAGGATTTTAACTCATTGGCTATGGCATTTTTAACTCATTTTCAGTTGCCGATTCGATATGAAACAAGCACACACCTCCTGACATCCTTAAAACAGAAAATGGCTACGCATATCTTTGATCATATCCATGAATGGAGACGGTGTCGTCGTTTGATTAAGTTTTGGATTCCTGATCAGCTTCTTACCGACAGATTCACGACCTCATTCATCGGTTCGATAGCACGAGACATTGCTATGGGGGCATGTGTAACTGAAGAGTAGGCTATTGCGTGCGCTCAGTACCTTGACTTGGTTTACTCCCAGTCCGGTACGCTATATGATTATTTGCCCGATGCCCCAAGATCTGGAACTTCCAAAGCCTCGCCAACACCATCTGTTAACAGTATCATTGGTTTCGTTAATCTGCCTTCAAAGAAAACTTCCGTGAATGTTGGGAAGCAAAAGTTGAATGCTTCGAATGAAAATGCTTCTCAAGCTATACCCAATTCTAGTAGTACTTCTGAGGTTAATGTCATTCAGTCCACCACGGAAGACAAAGTCTTGAAAGGAAAGAAGAAGGGAAAAGGAAAGAATAAAGCGGATCAACCTAAGCAGGATTCCCCTAAGCCTCCACCCGAGGAAGGCACCAAATGCAAGCTCAAGTACCCTTGTCTTATCTGTGACGAGGATCACTATACCAAAGACTGCCCAAGGCAGTCTGAAGTTAGTCGTTTATTGAAAGGTGCTTGTTATAGACATTTTTGTGCCTTACAGCTATAAGCATGAAATGTCCATAAATAAAGGGATCCTAAGTCCCTAAAGATGTTGTTCCAACTCCTAAAGAAACAAGGTCAACCAATGACAGCTTCTCCCAGAAGTTCTCCACCAAAAACTACTCAGAACTAGTCAAATCAGGATCAATTCAGATGCTCCACTAGCTGCCTGCGTTGCAAAGCACCCAAATACACTGTCTAGGTGCGTTGCAACACACTTGAATGCACTACCTAGGTGCTTTGAGCGGGAAATTACAAGTGGCAGAGTCATTCAACGAGGTGGAGAGACAATGGAAGCTTCCATAATATTCTCCAATGACACTTGCCTCACTGAATTCGACCAGTGATGAGTAAGAGGCTCTCAGTCTCCAAGTGGAAGCAAGAACTGACAGAGAGAAGCCACAAGTCAAAACATAAGCTGACTCATCCTCTCTGCTTACATCTATATATGGATCCCTCATCCCAGAGATCCAAAGGCTGGAATTTTGTACTTTGCAGAGAATTGCTATTGGTTTGAGATTGAGATTAGTACATTGGGTGATTTATGCTTTGTTGGAGGTGAGGAAGGGATTCCTTTGCTGGGAGGTAGATGCTGGATCGGGACTCACTTGGTTGTATCTCCTCTTGGACTTTCTTATCATATCAATAAAATTATTTGAGTTTCTCCTACATGCTGTGTATCAATGATGTTTTGTTATATTTGCATGTTTAGCTTAATCTGATCCTAAGCTTTTTATGAATGTAAATCTATATCTTCATGTAGTTTCTCTCTTCTGTGATCTTGCAGGAATTTGGTGAAGCTGGGCCGGTAAGGGAGCAGGGAGCTATTGAAGAGAGGAGCGATTGGATCAACAAACTAGCGCAAGACACAGGTTAGTTTATCCTTCCTCTTCATTTACATCTCATAAAGAAGAATACTCAAATAGTTTTCCTTGTTTTTTGCTAAGGCACTGTCACACCTTAGAGTGGGATAGGGGCGTTTTGAATAGATACTTTTCCCAACAACAAATTGGCGACTCCGCTGGGGATCGTATCTAGTTAGTTTATTTGTGTTTCTATTGTTATTCTTCTCATAAACTTAGGAGTGGCGAATCGAACTGCATTTGCCATTTACAAATGCAAAGTAGAGATCTGCTACTCTAGTCCATTCACTGGGCCTGTTTATGATCTGAACAGCTGATCCACAAATGCTTTAACTGCCCTTTTTGATAGCTCTTAGTCCTCCTTTAAATCATCCCTCTAATTGTACCTTACTGATAGCTTTTATCAAGCCAAAAACCATAGATTAAACTGCAAACCGTGACCCAGAACCCAGAGAAAATTCTCGTTTCTGCTTCAGCGCAGGCTCTGTGAAGAGGTTCTGCATTTCAACGCAGGTCCCGAGAGGGTTACCTGTGCTACAATTCAGTTTATCTGTGCAACAGGTGCGCTGATCAGCCTTTGCCCTGTGCAGTTGTGGTTCTTTGCTTCATTTTGTTCAGTTTTATCTCTGATTTTTGCAGCCTGTTATCAGTGTGTGTACCTATCTGAAAACCCCTTTTCTTTGCCTTAATTCCACCTCAGTTGTATAAAATAAACTGTATTTGTTTTTGTGTATTTGTTACATCATTTGCAGTTTCCCATTACAAAAGTAAACTAGTCATACTGTCGCCCTTAGATCTAGACCTGTCGTAAGTGTCGTTTTGATCTTAGGAGTAAATTTGTTTGCTGTTGACAGTTGATTGCGCTTTTACTTTTGTCTTTTGGATTGAATTTGTGAATTTCTAGTGTTGAAACAAGTGTTTACTTCAAAATCATAAAGTGTCGTAATCGTCTTTTTGATTTCGAAAAGAAGCCTGTTTGTGTTTTTCACTTGAAATCGAATTCAAATTTGTACAACAACTTTCTTTTTAGGCATCAATATTAAGAAAGTGAAAACAAATACATCCACAAGTGAATTTGCATTTTGACAGTTTGTATGGTTTGATTTAGGAAAAGTGCATTTACAGTGTGCTCTATGCTCTTTGAGAAAAGATTGTGTCTTTCTTTTCCCCTTGTAGCTAGGATTTTCATTGTTGAAAAGAGATAAAAGCTTGCTTATCATATTTAGACTGCATTTAGGAATTGTATCTACATCTCGTGGTGATCCAAAAAGGCAAACTTCTAAGAAAGATCAACCTAAAATAAATTGAATGAACTTAACAACGCATTGGAACTTAACGCACAACATAGAGGTCTAGGCTAGATACGTGTTCCAGCGTCGTAAAACCTGGTGACTGTCGGCCTCACTGATGGTTGGGTGATTCCTCCTGAGAGACGATAAGTGCCAGTACGGATTGTGCTCTCACGTACCGTCGAGTATATATTGGGAGACCCCTATAGGCATAAAACCTTTATCCATAGGAAGCCGTGTGGGCCGCCCTACTGATCGCAATGCACTGAACACAGCATTCGAGAAGATTGACCGCCTGTACCCTAAAAAGTATTCTACGGTTTTGCGATTGGTTTGGCACACCCTCTACCTAGATCTCCAGAGCAGTCACTTTCGTTCCTTTTCAGACTCCTTAACGGAAAAGGTCCATCTGAGCACTTGTCACTTTAGGCTCATTAAAAATCGAAGGAGACTAGAGTCATCTTTTGATTTTTCTTGACTCTTTAAAATTGAAAAAGCAAGTTGTGTCCAAGCGTCGTTAAAATTTATTTTAAACGGAATATTCATACCCTTTTTCCTGCATTGATCTTTAGGTTGAGAAAATGGAGCCTACCAACCAAGGAATTCCCCTTGGTGGAAATCCTAGTCCCTTCTCCTCTTGGGGAGATGTTGGTGCGCCCCATATGGCCACATTGTCGCTTCCAGGACTGACAATCGGCTTTCCAGTCTGACTCTTCTCAACCAATGTCGTTCAGAACACCACTATTCCTGAACAGTCGAATCAGCAGTTAGACGAGTCTAGAGTTTCCCGTCAACCTTTTACTTCCTCTAATTCTTCCTCTCTCCCTTCCTCTTCGCTTGACGGAACTGGTAAAACCAAAAACCAAGTTCCTAAGGAGAAGAAGGAAAAGAAGAAGAAAGAGAAAAAGAAGAAGGAGCCAAAGGCAAATAAAGGAAAACAAGTGTCGTCTAATGAAAATCCACACACAGCACTAACCAGGCCTAAATTGCCATGTGTCATTTGCAAGGGAGACCACTTTCACAGAGATTGTCCTTGCATCCCTCGGATACTAAGGGACTGGTCTCCCCGTTTGCACAATCCGGTGGCGTCAACCTCTGATAGCCATGTTGAACGCACACCGTCAACTAGCGAAGGTGAAGTCCCAGGACAAAAAGGGAGAGCTAGATCTCCTTGTAAACTGTGCGAAGGCAATCACGCCATCCACTGTTGTCCCTTCTTAGACGAAGCTAAAAGAGTTTTGGATGATCGTCCGGTTTCACCGTTACGACTTCCTCCTGGATATAAAAAACACTTTTCGAGTCCTTCGTTAGTTGAAAATCCAGCTGGCCTGCTCAAGTGGTAAGCTGAAGCGCCGGTCATTGGAGATGAACCAACTGAATCCATACCCGACGCAAGTCAAAAGGTCGAGGCGGCAGTTGACCCTGTCTTGCCTTCAGAGGTTTTATCTTCGAATGATACAGTCACTGAAGAGAATAAGGATGACACCGTCCAAATTCTCTTCATCAACACAGACTCCGACGAACACGGGGGAAACCTACCCATTCCTTTATCGCAGGAAGGAAGTTCGTCAGAGCCATACCCGGCCCTCTACTCGGTCCCACCACCAAGCAACCTAGTTGTATCCTTCGACTGGAACCAACTAGGTAGACCCCGTTTGCCAGCAAGCATACCATTCCGAATTATCGTTCAAATATACAGAATGGTCATGGCTGGCACCATCATTGATGAAGGGGCATCTGTGAGTATCCTTTCCTCTATTGCTTGGAAAGCGCTTGGTTCGCCATCGCTTTTGCCTGAAATGAGAAATCTGACAGGCATTGATAAAGGAACCAGTCGACCTTTAGGGATCCTCTCCAATGTGCCCATAACATTGAAAGGGAAGACCGTTCAAATGAACGTGATGGTCGTTCAAGGACCCTTGGATTATAACCTACTCCTTGGACGAGACTATATTTATTGCATGGGAGCCATCGTCTCCTCACTCTTTAGAGTAATGTGTTTTCCACACGAAGGAAGAGTGGTCAAACTCGTGGACCAGCTTTCATTTCCTGGATCACACATCGCAAATAGTCATATACCATCCCTAAATGGTCTCTTCACGCAAGAAATGTCTCAACCTACGGTCCGTCCTCCCGATGAGCGCGAGTAATTCGAAGGGATATGACTAGAACCTAGGGGGCATGCGTCCTGGCCTGCTTCGGCAGGAAAACTTCGGGTATAGGGTAGGTTTCCGCGGGAGAATATGACTAGTCTGTACCCCGTCTGTGATTGAGATAGGGGTTATTCTGGAATAAGATTCTCTTGTCAAAGTTATGTGTGTGGCGCTCATTGTCACTCACCTTTGTTTATCTCGGTAGACACCGCCGAAGAAGTGTTTTGTTTGCACCGCGAATCGAGCAATCTTTGGGTGACCTATAAGAGGTAGGCCTCTCCCGGTAAAACAAATGTTTTATTGGACTAAAGAAGGGGTAACCTTGAAACCATAATTTATACCTGGGGGCATGCAAACCTTTTGGAGTGCAAGCAAGGGGTGGCTATTTATTTTTAAAATTTTTAGGTCCTCCCTTTAAACCCATAGGCTAACCCTTTAAACTCGTAGGATTAGTCGTTTCCTAACTTGCATAAAGAAAGGATGTGGGGCAAAAATCTAAATGTTGCCGTTTTATATGAGAATTTCTTATCATATGACTGGATTATCGAGCAGTTTTAGCACATAGTTCATGCTCGTTAAAAAATAAACATAAGATCAAGCAAGTGTTTCAACCCGCGTTTAAGCTCGTTAAAAAATGAACTATCCTCCGGTAAATAACCACCGTGAATGTAACATTATCAGCCATTAAAGCCTTGGTCATGTTTGCACCGTCACCTCCACTTTTCCATTGGCCGATCATTCACCTCCATATGATTGTTTACCCATTTTGAGGAACAGCTGCGAAGAGTGATTTCACTAGCCATCCTTGTGACACTGCCGTGATTGGAAAATTCCAACCCTTACCTGGAATCAGCTGCTACCCATTTTATCACTCGTTCCTCAAAAGACGAGTCTTCTTTAAGCTCTTTTCATCTGACTCGTAAAATATGAAAAGATTGTCGAGTTTTGGCCTTCCAGCTCGTTAAAGCGACAAGAAGTGCTATCCCTCCTCTAGATTTTAATCTTTTTGGACCTGAGGGATTATTGCACAAAAAGATCGAGCGCTTGTTTGGTTCGGCTCGTTAAAACTATCGAAAATTCATCCCTTCTGTATTGTTTTATACTTTTTCGGACTTAAGGGATTAGATGACGAAAAAGGACTTCCGGAGTTGACTTTACGTACCTTTTTAGACTCTCTAAAAATGAAAAGGACCGAGTTATCTTTGTCGTTAGACTCGTTAAAAAGATTAATAGCGACAAACTTGTCTTTAGACGAGAACGAGTTTCAATATCGCTAGGCTCGTTAAAACATAGCGATGGGTTTGCCCGAAGGGCAAATTATAGAACAAGCATATGTTATCCTCCTCAAGCTTGACAAAAATAAAGAGGTACTGGTCAGCAATGACTGGGGAAAAATTGGGAAGAAACTCAAAGAACCTTTATTGGTAGCAAGTCGCTCTTGAACATGACACTTCCACTCTGTGCCTAAGTCGGGTTGGGTTGTTTCATTCACCGGTCACATCACCATGGTCTCACCATACCATCCACCTTTGGGGTAAATGCTACCAATCCATCATATAAGTGTCATCGATATGTTCAAGAGAAGTCATCCAGAGAAGTCAACCGTGTCCCATCCACTACCATACATTATACTTCATTCTTTCATGACCGCCACCCTGAACCATATATCATCAGATCGTTTTCACCTCCATCAAAATCATTTGCTCCGTTCCATGTCATTGATGTGGGATACATCAAGGCCCTCCTTTGACGGATCGCTTCTTGTCAACATCAGCTCATTATCCAAGAAGTTGATCTAGGAACACCCCCTTCAGTACTTTGAAGCTTGCATGCCTCAATGGCAAGTTTCTCACTTCCGGCGACTAGTATACATCAATGACCTTCGACCGAAAGATTTTGCGTGGTGTTCGACGCCAAGTCCTTTATTCACACCATGTGAATTGTACTGCAGTACCTTGAGGGTCATTATCATTATCGGTGATTCCTCTCGCGCTTGTTAACAGTTTACATCATTGACTGGTAATCAAGCGATGTCTTTCTATGTTCGACTTCAAAACATTTCTCACATGGATCGACTTGTACTTCGAGTGAATATCGGACGAGATTGAAGACCCCGGATCTAGTTTCATCAATCTGGGCTGCGATATATATTCAGGAAAAATAAAGACATTGACATGTACAGCACTGCAGCACAGATGATCATCCTACCAAAAGGATGATGACTTCATCAGAATCATCAGTCTACCATCAGACGATTGTCTGTCCTATGTACATAAAAATGAATTTATAAAGCTGAGCATGGGAATGCGCGCCTCAGCTAGATCATGAAAACAGTATGAAAATAATGTATTGTATTGTATCTTATTACAGGTCTCCTCCCAGCATTGAAAGAACTTCGGATCCTCCTAATCAAGCATTTCACCCGATAAACGGCCTCATACTTTAGGGGGCAACTGTTATAGACATTTTTGTGCCTTACAGCTATAAGCATGAAATGTCCATAAATCAAGGGATCCTAAGTCCCTAAAGATGTTGTTCCAGCTCCTAAAGAAACAAGGTCAACCAATGACAGCTTCTCCCAGAAGTTCTCCACCAAAAACTACTCAGAACTAGTCAAATCAAGATCAATTCAGATGCTCCACTAGCTGCCTGCGTTGCAAAGCACCCAAATACACTGTCTAGGTGCGTTGCAACGCACTTGAATGCACTACCCAGGTGCGTTGAGCGGGAAATGACAAGTGGCAGAGTCATTCAACGAGGTGGAGAGACAATGGAAGCTTCCAGAATCTTTTCCAATGACACTTGCCTCACTGAATTTGACCAGTGATGAGTAAGAGGCTCTCAGTCTCCAAGTGGAAGCAAGAACTGACAGAGAGAAGCCACAAGTCAAAACATAAGCTGACTCATCCTCTCTGCTTACATCTATATATGGATCCCTCATCCCAGAGATCCAAAGGCTGGAATTTTGTACTTTGCAGAGAATTGCTGTTGGTTTGAGATTGGGATTAGTACATTGGGTGATTTATGCTTTGTTGGAGGTGAGGAAGGGATTCCTTTGCTGGGAGGTAGATGCTGGATCGGGACTCACTTGGTTGTATCTCCTCTTGGACTTTCTTATCATATGAATAAAATTATTTGAGTTTCTCCTACATGCTGTGTATCAATGATGTTTTGTTATATTTGCATGTTTAGCTTAATCTGATCCTAAGCTTTTTATGAATGTAAATCTATATCTTCGTGTAGTTTCTCTCTTCTGTGATCTTGCAGGAATTTGGTGAAGCTGGGCCGGTAAGGGAGCAGGGAGCTGGGAGCTATTGAAGAGAGGAGCGATTGGATCAACAAACTAGCGCAAGACACAGGTTAGTTTATCCTTCCTCTTCATTTACATCTCATAAAGAAGAATACTCAAATAGTTTTCCTTGTTTGTTGCTAAGGCACTGTCACACCTTAGAGTGGGATAGGGGCGTTCTGAATAGATACTTTTCCCAACAACAGTGCTCCCGGGACTCCTGCTATGCTCAAAGAACCTTTTCCCTCATAGTAAATGAAAATGGTGGTTGATCCATCCCAATCCTCTTCTCCCTTTGGTTCTCAAGTATTTATGGCTGGGACGATTCCCGTCCACATCAGTACTCGCACAAAAGAATATCCGTCGCCTGCCGGGAAACAGCCTGAGGTCCCCTCTAGCACTCCTCCGTCTAGTTTTGGTCCGCTCCACATAGAGAGACCTAGCACTGAGACGCCTGTCCGACCCCCTCCTAAAGGTGTACTCTTGAAATCTTCTTACAACCCTAATGCTCATGCTGCCCAACACTACAGAATTGTTGAGGACTTAGCCCAAGCTTTGTCAGCTATGTCCGCCTTAGAAGTACTCTAGAGCTGCCCCTCTCAGAGGAAGTCCTTGCTATCGGCTATCGGTGGCATAGACTCGACTGACTCAGATCTGATTACTTTTGACCTAGAGAGCCATATACCGAGACTGCCTCACCAAATTTCCTTCCTCATACAGGTCATCATCAATTCCAAAACGATTCATCGTACAACCATTGATGAAGGCTCTTCAACTTGCATCATGTCTGTTTCTTGTTGGAAGGCTATTGGTTCTCCGACTCTGAGCCAGTCTCCTACGACCTTGGAAGCCTTTGATGGGAGAAATTCTCGCCCTTATGGTATACTCCAATGTTTTCCCATTACTTTGGAAGGGAAGACAGTCAAAGTGGAAGTTGAAGTTGTTGATGCTAATCTTACCTACAAACCTCCTTCTGGGACGTAGCTGGACATACACCATGCGAGCCGTGGCTTCATCTCTATTTCATGTCATTTGTTTCCCTCATCAAGGGAAGATCGTCATAGTAGGCCAGTTGTCCTTCTTCGCCTCCTCTTCCAAAGGCAATGTTCCCTTTGTGGAGCATACCTCCGTCCCATATGAGAGTGTGGGAGCTGGACTTTTTAAAGATCCTGCCCTGATGGGTGTCTTTTCACTCCCACCTCCTAATGTCACTCCTATCAATATGATTTCCATTCGCTCTGATCTATGGGTTCTTCCCTCTGCTGATCAAGTATAATCTTGGGGCGATGAGATGCCGTTGAGTCCTGCCGAGCTCAACTATGTCGAAATTGTTTCTGCATCAGCTCCACCTCCTGAATCTGCTCCTTCGAGCAGAGCTCTCGACTCGTACGCTCATTCCCCTTGGCTTGGAGATGACGCTTCTTTAGATCCTTTAAAGGAAATATTTCCTTCTGATGAAGCCATTATCGAGACCATGTCTCTCGAGGAACCCCCTTGGTCTGATCATCACCATCGTTCCTCGTTCCTCCCTGCCCACCGGGAAATGCTTATCTGTCTTGAGCGGTTTGCTCCTTGTCTCCCATCCCAACTCCTTCAGACACCCATTCAAGTTTATCAAGTGTATTCTGAAGGAAATATGGGAAACATCATGTAGACCCAACCCATCGACATCTCTGTGAAACCAAGGATTATCGAGCATATCCATGTCGGAGTCACTTGCACTCCAGAGGAAGTTCAACTTTAAACTGATCTTTTTCGCGAATTTCGTGATGTATTTGCTTGGTCCTACGAAGAAATGCCCAGCATTGATCCTAGCATAGTGGTGCATGAGATACCTACGTATCTGGGTGCTAAGCCTGTTCGCCAGCGTCTACGCCCCATGCACCCCCGAAAGGTTGCAGCTATTAAAGCGGAAGTTGAAAAGCTTCTTAAGGCTGGTTTTATTTACCCCATCCCACTCACAGATTGGGTCTCCAATATCGTACCTATGACTAAAAAACAGGGTGCCATTCAAGTCTGTGTTGATTATCGTGATATTAACTAGGCCTGTCCCAAAGATAACTTCCCCACACCCTTCATTGACCAGCTCATTGATGATTGTGCTGGGAGCGAAATGCATTCATTTATGGACGGTTTTTCTAGGTATAACCAGATCAATATTGCGCCCGCAAATCAGCACGAGACTGCCTTTATCTGTCCATGGGGCACTTTCGCCTACAAAAATCTCCCTTTCAGTTTGAAGAATGCTGGTGCTACCTTCCAACGTGCCATGTCTTATGCATTCCATGACATTCTACACATTGTACAACCCTACCTGGATGATCTACCAGCTCATTCAGCAAAGTGCCTGGACCATCCTGCTCATCTTCGTGAAATATTTCTCCGCTGTCGACACTACTGCGTCAGGCTTAATCCTCATAAGTGTGACTTCTGTGTTGAGTTAGGCAGACTGCTCAGGTTTATCGTCTCCCGAGAGGGCATCCATTTGGATCCCCTTAAAGTCGAGGCTATTCTGAATCTTCCTCCCCCTGCTTCTTTATAGCAATTGCAAAGTTTGCAGGGCAAAGCGAATTTTTTAAGACGATTCATTCCGAACTATGCCAAAGTGGCTAAAGGTTTCATGTGGTTATTAAAGTGAGATACCCATTTTCATTGGGATGCCACTGCTCAAGATTCCTTCGAGCGTCTCAAGGGTCTCCTTGTTTCTGCTCTGTTGTTGCATCCTCCGAATTATCATCGCGACTACACTCTGTGTTTGGTCACTGCCGATACCACTATTGGCATGGTTCTTGTTCAAGATGACGATGATGACACTGAGCATGGCATATATTATCTCAACCACAATCTTCTAGATACGAAAACTCGATACGCTTACGTCGAGAAGTTGGCATTGGCCGCTGTTTGTGCCGTCCAACGTTTCCACCATTATATCTTGTTGCGCACTACGACTGTGGTTTCTGATTGCAACCTGATGACATATATTCTGTCACATCAGCTGCTGGGGGGCAAGTACTCGAAGTGGATCATTATCCTCCAAGAGTTTGACTTGGAATTTACCACCGCCAAGTCCAAGAAATCCCTTGTCTTTTCTGAGTTACTTTGCTCTTTTCCATCTCCTACCGCGCCGTCTCAGTCAGAGGACCATATCCTGGATGAAACTCTGTTCCTAATTAGCACCCTCGATCCCTGGTACGGGGATATCATTGTATATATGCAGACGTCATCTATTCATCTCGATGTGTCTAAGGATGCTCGGAGATGAATTCGTCATCAATCTCAGCCCTATCATATCATTGGGGACACCCTGTACCGTCTCAGCGCCGACTCCGTTCTCCACTGATGCCTAACATTCAAGGAGGCTGAGTGAGTTTTGAATGACTGCCATTCTGGCGCCTATGGTGGTCACATGTCCGGATATGATACTACTCAAAGATACTTCGCACCAGTTATTTCTAGCCCTCCATCTTTAAGGATTGCATTCTTGCCATCCACTCCTGTCACGAGTGCCAGATCTACCAGTGGAAGATGCATGCGCCTCCTGCTCCATTGCACCCTGTTGTCACCGTCGGCCCTTTTGCAAATGGGGCATTGATCATACAACTTGTAACCCTCGCTCGGCCGGGGGGCATGGGTATATTATCGTTGCCATTGATTACTTCAAAAAATGGGCCGAGGCGATGCCCACATTATCTGAAGACGGTCACACAGCGGTGCAATTTTTGTTTAATCATGTTATTTCATGGTTTGGAGTCCCTTAAGCTATCGTCACTGATCACGGGAAGCATTTCCATAATCACATGATGATCGAGCTAACAACCCAGCTAGGCTTACGGCATGATAGTTCGACTCCATACTATCCTCAGGCCAATGGCCAAGTAGAAGCCTTCAACAAAGTTCTAGTTATGATGCTTCAACATACCGTTGGCATGCACAAGTCTAATTGGCACTTGATGTTGTTCTCTGCCTTATGGACCTACCGAACTTCTATGAAGGATGCCACCAGTTTCACTCCATTTCAATTAGTTTACGGACTGGAGGCTACCCTTCCCATCGAATGCGAGATCCCTTCTTTGAAATTGGCCGTCGAATTACTCCCCAACACTACTCCAGTATAAGAACACCTTCTTTACCTAGAATGGCTGGACGAGACCTATCGGCTAGCCTCTCTAGGTATCGAAGCACAGAAGAAGAGAGTGAAAATTCACTTCGATTATACTGTCCATCCTCGTTCCTTTGTTAAGGGAGATTTAGTCCTGCTCTATGATCAAGCAAATGATAAGCTGGGGGCAGGCAAACGTGAGCCCATGTGGCACAAGCCTTACATTGTAAAGAGAGTTTTGTAGAAAGGGGCCTACGAGCTAATTGATTATGAAGGGAATCCTCTCGATAAGCCCCAGAATGGGCTTTACTTGAAAAAGTACTATGTGTGAATCCCATGCACTTTGGTTTGTACATACGTGTGTTTTTAGCAGGTGTGTTGTGTGTGTGTTTTCATGTTTTGGCTTGGTGTGAAAGCGTGATTGCTGTTTATTGTGTCTTTTTCCTCTTGTGCAGATGTCTAGTGCACCTTACGTTGGTTTCGCCGATGGTGCCTGCCGCAGTACCCGCAACTTGTCCTCTGCGGCGTGGGTGATCTACGATCCTCATGGTGAGTTGATAGACCTTCAAGGTGTGTGTTTAGGTTGTACCACAAACAATGTCGCTGAATATAGTGCTGTGATTGAGTTACTAGCCGAGGCGATTAATCTCGGTATTCGTGCATTGGTTGTGAACCTGGACTCTCAACTTGTCATCCACCAGCTCAATGGGCGATATTTTGTTAGAGACCATCGCATTTTAAGGTTGTATTTACGTGTTAAATTGTTAGAGAGGAATTTTGATTTCATTACATATCAGCATATTCCACGACGATTAAACACGTTATCTGATGCATTGGCTAATCATGTATTGGACAGACATTTGCGTAACATGTAATCAAAACATCATACAAGAAAGCATGTAAAACACAATAATAGACCATAGGAATATGTATATGTATATATATATGTATATGTATATGTATATGTATATGTATATGTATATGTATATGTATATATATATATATATATTGTGTGGCGCACCGAGGTGCTCAAAAATAAGTGTACATGTCCAAATAGAGTCTATGTTCTCCGTACATCTGAGACACATGTCTCTTAAAAAATCACCAGCAGGAAATAAAAACATAGGTGTCTAGTGTGGCGGGTTGTGCTCCCTATAGTACACCACCGCTCTGTCACCTGCCTCAACAGGTGGTGCATCTTGGGTTCCACTCCTACTGTGTGGATCTGGGATGCTCTGGGGACCTCCTTGATCCCCATGTAATCTGGAATCCCTGCTAGTAGGCCCTCAAGGTTCTGGATCATTGTCTCCATCGTATCATCAGCTGGAGGATCCAAGGTTAGTGCTACAATGCCCTGCGCATCCCTCCGTTCCTCTGGAGCTAGCCCGTCAGGTCTCACTAGTCCTACATCTGCATACCATAGCGTTCATCATTAGGACATATACACGGAAAAATAAAAAAACATCATAAAAATAAAAATGAAAAAATGTGTGATCAAGTGTCTTACCACCGTCATCACACTACTCTCCATCGGGTAGCTGCATGTCAGGATCGCCACGGAATTCTATGTGTTATTGGGAAATCTAGTGTCCACTCAGAGCTGCTAGTCCCACTAAGACTGGTAGCTATCTTAGAAACAAACAAACTAAAACTACTTTCGTTTGCCTTTATGAAAAGTAGATAAGAGTGGAATGAAGGACACCAACCTCAGTCTTGCACTTGGTTCCTTGCTCGGTTCCTCTCCCTTCTGACAGATCCTTGCCGCTTCCCCTTTGTCTACACAGCTTCAAGAAGCACCTGTGGAATCAAAGTAGCATAATACTATCGAAGAACAAAGATCTACAATCATAAACAATATAGGACCAGATATATATATTGACCACACAAATGAATATATCATCAAACGTAGAAGAATGTGGAGGAAAACTTGAATAGATTTATTAATAATCAAGAATAGAAAAGAGGATTACAACCAATTGTTCTGACCCAGCGTCATCCTCTAGCATGAAAGCCCTTCTTTCACCTCATGAAAAAGCTTAGATCACCCAACACTATGATATTCCAACAAGAAACCAACAACACTTCCTTACAACATACAAAATTCCAGCCTCTAACCTCTAGATCTCTGTGATGAGAGATCTATATATAGATATTTGTAGAGGTGTGAGTCAGCTCTGGGTTTTTTATTAGTGTCATTCCACTGATAGTTCTTCGCTCCACTTGGAGATTTCATTGATCTCTTACTCATCCTTGGGCGAATTCTGAGAGGCAAGTGTCACATGAGAAGTTTCTAGAAGATTCCTTGATCATCCACTTATCAAACTATCTCTGCCACTTGTCTATTCTCGTCCATCGCACCTCCCATGTGTACAAGGTGAGATGCATCGCACCCTGGCCATGGAGCAAGTGAGATGATGCAGTTTTTGACAAGTTCTGAGTAGTTTTTCATGGAGAACTTCTGGGAGATGATGTAATCAGCTGACCTTGTTATTTTAGGGTGTGAAGCAACACTTTTAGGGACTTAGGAGCCCTTGGTTTATGGACATTTATGATTGGGGTTGCAGTGCCCAAAAATGTTTATAACAGTTGCCCCCTAAAGCATGAGGTTGTTAATCTTTTGATGTCAGGTGAAATGCTTTATCATGAGGATCCGAAGTTTTTTCGAGCTGGAAGGCGACCTGTAATAAGATACAATACAATACATTATCTTCATAATATTTTTCATGATCTATCTGAGGCGGGCATTCCCATGCTCAGCTTTATAAATTCATTTTCATGTACATAAGGCAGACAACCTTCTGTGTGGCAGACTGATGATTTTGATAGAGTCATCATCCTTTGGATCGGATGATCATCTGTGCAACAACAATGTACATTTGATGTTTTTATTTTCCTGAATATATCGCAGCCCGGATGGATGGAACTAGATCCGAGGTCTTCAAACTTGTTCAATCTTCACTCAGAGTACAAGTCGATCCATGTGAAAGATGTTCTCGAGTCGAACATGGAAAGACATCGCCTGATTACCAGCAAATGATGTGAGCTGTTAACAGGTGCGAGAGGAATCATCGATAATGATGATGACCCTCAAGGTACTATAGTACAATTCGTGTGGTGTGAATAAGGGACTTGGCGTCGAACACCGTGCAAAATCTTTCGGTCGAAGGCCATTGATGTAAACCTGTCGCCGGAAGTGAGAAACTTGCCATTGAGGCATGCAAGCTTCAAAGTACTGAAAGGGTTGTTCCTAAGTCGACTTCTTGGATAATGAGCTGATGTCAACAAGAAGCGAATCGCCGTAGGAGGGCCTTAATGAATCCCATATCTATGACACAGAATGGAGTAAATGATTTTGGAGGTGAAAATGATCTGATGATACAAGGCTTGGGGTGGCGGTCATGAAATAATGGAGCGTGAATGTATTGCAGTGGATGAGACACAGGTGAATTCTCTGAGTGACTTCTCTTAAAAATACTGGCGACACTGACATGGATTGGTAGCGTTAACCCCAAATATGGATGGTGTGATGGACCAATGGTGAAATGGCCAGTGAACGAAACAACCCAACCCAACTCGGATGCGGAGTGAAAGTGTCATGTTCAAGAGCGACTTGCTACCAATAAAGTTTCTTCAAGTTTTCTTCCCAATTTTTCCCCAGTCATTGCTGACCAGTGCCTCTTTACTTTTGTCAAGCTTGAGGAGGATAACATATTCTTGTTCTATAATTTTCCCTTCGAGCAAACCCGTTGCTATATTTTAACGAGCCTAGCGATAATGAAACTCGTTCTTGTCTGTATGGACAAGTTTGTCGCTATTCGGTTTTAACGAGTTTAACGACAAAGATAACTCGGTCCTTTTCAATTTTAGAGAGTCTGAAAGGGACGTAAAGGAAACTCCAATAATCCTTTTTTGTCATATAATCCCTTAAGTCTGAAAAAGTATAAAATAATACGAAAGGGATGAATTTTCGGCAATTTTAACGAGCTGAATAAGACAAGCGCTTGATATTTTTGTGTAATAATCCCTCAGGTCCAAAAAGATTAAAATCTAGAGGAGGGATAACACTTCTGGTCGCTTTAATGAGATGGAGAGGCCAATCGCTCGGCAAATCTTTTCATATTTTACGAGTCAGGTGAAAAGAGCTTAAAAGAGACTCGTTTTTTAGGAACGAGTGATAATTTCAGGTAGCAGCTGGTTCCAGGTAAGGTTTGGAATTTTCCAGTCAGAGCAGTGTCACAAGGATGGATAACAGGAGCACTCTTCGTAGCTGTTCCTCAAAAGGGGTAAAAAATCAAATGGGGGTGAATGATCGGCTAAAACAGAGTGGAGGTGATGGTAAGAACACGACCAGGGCTCAAAAGCTGATGATAATGCATTCACAATGGTTATTTACCGAAAACCGGTTCATTTTTTAATGAGCTTAAAATCTGGGGGAACGCTTGCTCATTGCTAAGGTTTAATTTTTAACGAGCTTGAACTTCGCATAAAAACTACTCGTGACGGGTTTATTTTTTAATGAGCTTGAACCCTGTAGTAACGCTACTCGTGATAAGTTTGCATACCCCGAGCATAATAACACAAATCGTCGTGATAAGTTTGCATGCCCCCAGCATAATAACGCAAATCAAGGTGCATGCCCCATAAGATTCATTGCATTCAACATGATGGTTGGAATGAAGGTTTACCTCCAAGATCTTTGAAATACTCGACTTGGAAACAGAGTTGTTTCATTTTTTAATGAGGTTGACACAGTAAAAGAACTATCCTCATGACTCGTTTCATTTTTTAACGAGGTCAACACGAGATAAGAACCATCCTCAGAATCCACTGTATTTATAGTATTTGATAGAAAATAAAAAACTGAAGGATGATTGAGGTCGCTGGAATAATATTCGTGGTAATCAGGAAGATGCGAACAATGGTGGTAATCTTCCCATGGTGCCCCGTCAATCATCATTGACTGAACAATTCCTTCGTCTATAGAACGTACGTGTGACCAAGGATCTGATGGGGTACCATGTTCCTTAGACCTATCTATCCAAACTCTTTATGAGCGTTGATTTGGGTTTGCCCCCCAGGCCAATAAAATTGATTGCTACAATATTTCTAAAATGGCGATGATCCATGTTGTCAAAATGTTCAGGAATCTTCTAAATCTAGAAGATATCATATTGCAGGTTCCTACCGTGGCCACTTCTGCTAGATTGTTTGGAGGTAGTAGGGCAAAAGTCCCCATTAGTGTAGGGTCTTTTAGTAGGCCTACTCTGATATTTTGAAGCGAATGAGGGCTTCCATGGATCAACGGAATGCTTCCCGTAACTTGTTAACTATTGGGGAGAAATGTTTGTTGGTCGACGATTGTAATTCCTCCTTGGAAAGGAAGTGTAATCTTCCTAAAATAGGTCGACACAACGGCAGCCATGGCATATATCCAGGGCCTTCCCAGTAGGATGTTGTAATCGAGGTTTCCGTTGATAACTTCAACATCAATCTCTACTGTTTTTCCCCCCAGTTCGACTTGCAAGTTACACAATATCCCATATGGGGTGTATGTTCATCCATCAAATGCTTTTAATGTCGTCGACGATCACGACAAGGGTGGAGATCCTAAATTTTTCCAGCAGCTCATCGACATAATACATGAAGATGTCCCCTCATCAATAATTGTTCGATGAACAATTTTGTTGAGGGCTTTCACTTGAATAAGGAAAGCTAGCTGAGCTGGTAATTGAGGGTCATATCCTTTGTCATTAAAGGCCACCAAATTCGAATCTGTTGGGTCAATCCCACCTATCGCTGATAATAAAGCATACTTTTGAGAGGGGAAATTTTGCAGTACCTCAAGTGTCGACATAGTAGATGGTGATTGGGCCAGATCCTCCACTATATTATAATGTTGTGCTACTCTCGCACGAGGATTAAAAGTCGATTTGTGTACTACTCCCTTTGGCGGCTTTATCGTTGGTTCAAGAATGATGGGTGGCACAACTTCGGTCAAAGTTGTTGTCGAACTACTGGGTTGATTATTGGCCTTGTTGTCCGACAGCTGTGGATTCCCGTAATCTTTATTCCTTGTCGATATCAAAGCATCATTTTGCTACTTTGAAACCGACAACATTATGTTGGGTCCCTATAATACTAGTGATTACCCCATTACTATTGTAGTTATACCCCTTATTTATATTGTTATGCCCCTATTACCCCCATATTGTTATTTTTGTGCCCCATAGAATCCCTCTATTGTTATTTTTGTGGCTTTATATTATTATTGTTAGGTCGGCTGGATTATATTGTGACTCCTTAGACTCCTATATATAGAAAGGCGGTTTTGTCATTTGTATAATCCAAGAATTGTTCATTTATGTAATGTAAAGGAGGTTTCCCCCTCGAAGAGGCTGAATTCTAAGGCGTTGATCTATCTTTTCTATCTTTTCTTGAGCTGGTTTCATAACATTTGGTATCAGAGCTTTGGATTCTATGGTTTCGCTGCTCCAAATAGATCATCATGGCATTTTCACTATAACTTTTTTTTTGTGACGTTTCAGAAGTAAAAAAAAAAACCCATTTGATAAGAATTGCCACTGAACCTTGGGTCCGAATTTCAGAGCTTTTCGCGCGATATTTTCGGAGATATGATCTGAGGAAGTTGGTCTTTTTGCAGACTCCTGAATTACACTCAAAACAGGTGACCTGGGGAAAATCGTCATAACTTTCCCTCTGAGGATCGGATTGAAATTTCGTAAAAAGGTACAGAAAAAGGACGGATTTTAGTTTCTTGTATGTATGTTTCAGATTCAAAGGTTGAAACAGTGATTCGTGGCAGGTCGTACAAGTTCACTCTACTGAACCAGTCTAAAAGCAAGTCACTGTGGGAGATTTCACATAACTCTTCGTTGGAGAATCCAATTTGGCTCAGACTTGTGGCATTGGAAAGAGGACGCATAAGGCTACTATAGGTAGCAATGTTAGAACTGGATGATCTGAAATTACAGAGATACATTAGATTCAATATCAGGCTTCTATAAAGTGAAAAAAGGTGTGTAGTTTTTTTTTAAATTTTTGTGTAAGCTTGGTTTAACGGAATTCAAAGGGCATAGTAAAGCATTATTATCGGTAACTGATGTCCCGAGGAAAGAAAATGCAAACACCTAGTAAGGAACCTGAAAGCTCTAGCATGACTCATGAAGAAGAAGAAGAAATGCTACATGATATATCAAAATTACAAGAACAAGTGCAACAAATGTCACGCTCACAAAAGCTAACAGAAGCTAAGATAAGTGGCGTGGAATCTAAGATAAAGGGCATGGAAGCTAAGATGGATGATTCGAAGACAGATTTGAAGAGAGACATGGCAGATTTGAAGATAGATTTGAAGACAGATATGGAAGAATTGAAGAAGTTGCTACAAGAAAGGGTCACTATTGGTGAAAAGGTAGTAAAGGAAACTCATGATGAGAACAAAAGAAATGTTAATCATGATACCATAGACGCTAATGTTGGATCAAAGAATCACCATATTCCAAAAATTGATATGAGGAATTTTGATGGCAAGGATCCCGCTACATGGATATTACAGATGGAGCAATTCTTCGATCTCAATAATGTGCAAAATGCACAAAAGGTACGTATGGCAACTGTATATTTAGAACCAAATCAGTTTGTATGGTATCAATGGCTTTGCTCTCATAAAAAATTTATCACTTGGGAAATTTTTACAGAAGAATTGATAGCACATTATGAAGATACAAAAAACAACACTTTTTTTAGCCAATTAATAAGTCTCAAACAAAAGGGTTCAGTAATGGAGCACATTGAGGAGTTCCAAAAATTGAACATAAGGGTAAAAGATATTCCGGAGGAGCATAGGATTGATGTGTTCGTATGGTCTTTAAAGGATAATATCCAACATGATATTCGCCTTTGGGAACTGGATTCATTAGAGAAGGCATTCAGGTTAGCAAGAAAATGGAAAGCAAAATTATGGCAACCAAGAAGCATACCACTCACAACTATAAAGAAGGAAATGTTGTTTCCCCTAGTCTTCCACAACCTATAAGGTTGACACCACAACAATTGGAAGAAAAAAGAGCAAAAGGGCTTTGTTACAGTTGTGATATCAAATACACTAAAGGTCATAAGTGTGCTGAGAAGAAATTATTCTACATAGATTGTGAAGAGGAAGAAGAAAAGGAGCAAGAAAGGTCAAAAGAAGAAGATATACCCCAGGAACAAAGCCTAGATGAAGAACAAATAAATCCAACCATATCTTGTAATGCATTGGCGGGAATTACCACTCCTCAAACCATCAAGATAGAAGGACAAATCAAGAAAAAAAAGTGAAATTGAACGTATGGTTGTAGAAATGCTAGAGGCTAGTATAATTCAACCGAGTCAAAGTTCTTTCTCAGCTCCAGTAGTATTGGTGCACAAGAAGGATGGATCATGGCGCATGTGTCCAGATTATAGGGAGCTCAACAAGCTCAATATTAAAGATAAGTTCCCCATTCCTGTTATTGATGAATTACTGGATGAATTGCATGGATCAATTTACTTCACCAAGTTGGATTTTCATTCGAGATATCATCAAATCAGAATGAAGATTGAAGACATTCCGAAAACGGAATTTAGAACTCATGAGGGTCATTATGAATTTTTGGTCATGCCTTTTGGCCTTACCAATGCACCTTCAACATTTCAAGGTTTGATGAATTCAATTTTCAAACCATTCCTTAGAAAATTTGTGTTAGTATTTTTTGATGATATACTAATCTACAGCAAGTCTTGGAAGGATCATGTTGAACATGTTGACAGGGTGCTACAACTATTGGAGGAGAAACAATTATATGCAAAAAGATCCAAATGTTTCTTTGGAATCCAAGAGGTGGAATATTTGGGTCATATTGTATCTCATGAAGGAGTTAAGGTAGACCCTAGCAAAATTAAAGCCATTAAGGAATGGAAAATCCCCACGTCCATAAAGCATCTGCGAGGATTTCTTGGGTTGACAGGGTATTATCGCAAGTTTGTTAAGAATTATGGGAGAATAGCAGCACCTCTAACAACATTATTGAAGAAAGATTCATTTTCATGGACTCCAGAAGCAACAAAGGCCTTTGAACATCTTAAAGAGGCAATGTGCCAAGCACCGGTCTTAGCTACACCGGACTTCACAAAAACCTTTATTGTGGAATGTGATGCTTCAGGAAATGGAATTGGTGCTGTTCTAATGCAAGATGAAAGACCCATTGCTTTTGAAAGTCGTCCAATCAAGGGAAAGTTTTTAAGCAAAGCTATTTATGAGAAGGAAATGTTGGCAATACTCCATGCACTTAAGAAATGGCGACCCTACCTAATGGGAAGACACTTCAAGGTAAAAACGGATCATGATAGCCTTAAATACCTTTTAGAACAAAGATTATCCTCTGAAGAGAAACAAAAGTGGGTCACAAAGATGTTGGGTTATGACTTTGAAATCATCTACAAAAAAGGAAAGCAAAATGTGGTGGCAGATGCACTCTCAAGAAAGGATGAGGATGTGGAAGCATTGTTGTGTGCCATTTCTATTATCCAACCAGATTGGATAAACGAAGCAAGGGAGAAATGGAAGAATGACGAAGAAGTGTGGGCACTTATTCGAAAGCTACAACAAGATTCCAGTACTTTTGATACATTTAGCTGGAAAAATGATTCGTTATGGTACAAATATCGCTTATACCTCTGTAAGAATTCCCAGCTAAAACAAAAGATTCTTATGGAATTGCACACTTCTCCCTTAGGAGGGCACTCAGGATTTTTAAAAACTTACCACAGGGTTAAGAAGGAATTTTTTTGGGATGGCCTTAAATCAGATATTCAAAAGTTTGTGGCGGAATGTTTGGTTTTCCAGCAAAATAAAGTTGAAACAATTAAGACACCGGGTCTATTACAACCTTTATCCATTCCAAGCCAACGTTGGGAGGAGGTTTCAATGGATTTTATCACAGGTTTACCCAAGTCTGAGGGAAAGAGTGTCATCATGGTGGTAGTTGACAGACTTACCAAGTATGCACACTTTTGTGCATTATCACATCCATTTAAAGCCAGTACAGTTTCTACTGCATTTATGGAAACAATTCAAAAGCTACATGGAAACCCAAAGATTATTGTAAGTGACAGAGATCCCATTTTCACTGGAAATTTTTGGACAGAATTATTTTCTTGTCTTGGTACTCAGTTAGCTCATAGCTCATCTTATCATCCTCAATTTGATGGGGAAACTAAGATAGTAAACAAATGTTTGGAAGGATATCTTCGTTGATTTGTATCTGATAAACAGACACAATGGGTCAAATGGTTGCCTCTGGCTGAATGGTGGTATAACACTTCCTTCCATACAGAAACAAAAATGACCCCATTTATGGCACTTTATGGGTATCAACCACCATCCATCACATCATATTTAAGAGAAAATTCTAAGGTTCAGGCAGTGGAATATCACATCGAACATCAACAACAAGTCCTCCAACTCTTAAAGGATAACCTCGTGTTGGCACAAAATAGAATGAAACAACAGGCAGATCAACATCGCAGTGAAAAAAGTTTTGATGTAGGTGATTGGGTATTTCTACGGCTACAACCATATAAGCAAATGTCCCTAAAGCAAGCTAAGAAGGATAATAAATTATCACCAAAGTATTATGGTCCATACAAGGTATTGCAAAAGATTGGTACTATGGCATACAAATTGGAGCTTCCTGCAGCTTCTCGATTGCACCCAGTCTTCCATGTTTCATGTTTAAAGAAGGTTATAGGTGAGAAGCTCCCAATTCAAACAATATTTCCAGAACTTGACGAGGAAGGAAAAATTATATTGGAACCGGAAGCAGTCACAGAAACAAGAACTCAACAGCTACGAAATCGATCAATTTCAGAGTATCTTATCAAGTGGAAGAACTTATCCGCTGAAGATTCCACATGGGAGGATGAGAATTTTATGCAGAAGTATCCAGAACTACTCAAGCGTTGAGGACAACACTTTTTTGAAGGAGAGGGGCATGTTGGGTCCCTATAATACTAGTGATTACCCCATTACTATTGTAGTTATACCCCTTATTTATATTGTTATGCCCCTATTACCCCCATATTGTTATTTTTGTGCCCCATAGAATCCCTCTATTGTTATTTTTGTGGCTTTATATTATTATTGTTAGGTCGGCTGGATTATATTGTGACTCCTTAGACTCCTATATATAGAAAGGAGGTTTTGTCATTTGTATCATCCAAGAATTGTTCATTTATGTAATGTAAAGGAGGTTGCCCCCTCGAAGAGGCTGAATTCTAAGGCGTTGATCTATATTTTCTATCTTTTCTTGAGCTAGTTTCATAACACATTAGCACTTGGGATGGGGAAGCATTGTCACTAGCAACCAGATTTGTTCCTGGATTTGGAAATGGATCAGTCAATACTGCTGAGGTTTTTGAATTCTTGAAGAATTTTCTAAGCTCAGCTTTATACAGACACTCTCTTGTACACTCTCTTGTCTAATGATCCTCATCACATATTAGGCATGGACGATTTGGTTTCCTATCTCCAGAAGGGTTTGCAGAAGATTTTTCAGGGGACGACTCTTCCTGTTTATTCTTCTTCCCTTTCTTTTTCTTCTTTCCTCTTGGTTGCTTGGTTTCTTTGCCTTTGTTAGTCGATACGACATTTACTTCTGAGGCGAGAAGTTCTTCATTTGCCTTTTGACCTGAAACCGTACGGGCTTTCTTCGACTTAGCCTTTACGGTTTTCGTGTTGGTCGTTCCTATGACGCCATCTCTAGTATGAGAGTCTTTGTTTGATTTAGGAGATGGAGGAACGGAAAATTCCAGTCTAGGAGCATCAGGGATTTTATTGTAGAGTGTGCCAGACTGAGTATAGATTAAGTCTAAATATTTCACACGAGAAATTACTTGCTCCTCAGTGACGGCTCCTCCCTTTGCCACATCTTCCGTAATAGAAGGTAACAACAACTTAATAAACCATTCACCCAACAACTGATCAGGAACATATGTTATTACCATTCTACGATGACGTCGCCACTCATGAATATGATTGGATATGTGAGTGGCCATCGTTTGCTTGAAATTGGTAAGAAGCTCTGTTCCCGTTTCGTACCTTATGGGTAACTGAAAATGGGTTAAAAAGGTTGTGGCTAGGGTGCTGAAGTTATCAAACGAAGCTCTAGGAAATTCGATATACCATTTTGCTACCAGACTGGTTAACGTTCGCTGAAAAAGATGAAGCCTGATTGAATCATCATTTAGAGTGTTAGATGAACACCACAGGTGAAAGCTCATCACATGATTCGATGGGTCTTCACCCCAATTTCCATTAAATTTAGGAATATCTGACGGAAGTTTATGAGGAATCGTTGGCCACCAAGGGGCGTAAGTGATTGGATCGTTTTTTAGCTGATTTAGATCTGGTAACTCTAAAGTTGCCACGAAGGGCAACTGTTGGTTCAGGTTCGGCAAAGCATACCCAGGATAAGATGGGATTGCCTGAGCAGTGGGTCTTTGCATACCAGCATAGTGAATTTGATGTTGACTTTGATAAGGTTGATGGGAATAACCATTATGAAATGGTTGATGTTGACCGTTTTGAATATACGGCTGCCCATTACTTGCAAATATTTGGTGCTCAGATCCTTGGTAAACTTGTTGGAATTGTGGTTGTTGATATTGCAATAGCCATAGTTGTGAGACCATGTGATGTTGTCCAATACTGGCTGTTTGACCAAGATGAGGGGTAATGGTACCCGTTTGAACTTGGGTCACTCCAGTTAAGGAGCAACTAATCGATGATTGTGGTGGCGTCACAGGGACAAGGGGCTGTTGGATTGCAACTTGAGAGACTTGAGGTTGGCATACAACAAGTAACGTTTGTACTTGCGACACCGTCATAGTAGCTGATGTAGTTGGGATATTTGACATAGGCATACTTTTTTGCATTGAGTATACAACTCTTGGTTTTTGAGGCAGTATTGGTATCAAACCACTGGATGTAATTCTAGCATAACTTGAATTCTGTTGTGAACTCTTGTATGTTTGACCTCCCGGAGGTGACAATGAAAGGGCATATTGCCCTCCATATGGCGGTAATCTGGTGCTTAAGGGAATTATTTTCCTTTGAGGACCGGATTGCCCAAATTGACATTGCGAAGGATCAATTTGCTGAGACTCAACTTAAGAGATTCCATATATTATTCTGGATGAAAAAATGGGAAAATACCATACCGTCGAAATAGCCCTTGGATGGATCCCATCTAGTGTTTGAGAGCTAGTTGTGACAGATGGTTCACCAGTGAACATTGTCGGAGTAGTAGTAGGAAGTTCTGCCGCTGCTGTGTCAGATGACACAGTCCTAGATGTTGACGGTTTTTCAGACATATCTAGTCTATCCAAAAGGTTTCCTAGTGATTCTACAGGAACTTCCGATAATGGTAGACTAATTTCTAACGAAGAAGGATATAGAGTGATCCCAACTCCAATTGTGATGGAGTACTAGATGGTGGATCCTCCATAATCTCTTCTATAGCAATCAAACCAGGTGGAAGAGGTAGACCTTCAGGTCCGTAAAATATTTTCGGTGCTGAAGAAGGTTAGATTCTGCAGCGATTGATGTTTGGGGAACAACACCTTCTGAATCAACTATAGATTGAGCCGATTCAGGTATACTAGGATCAGTTCTACTGTCCTCTAGTGGCTGTGGAACTTCTTCTGTAAAGGCAGGAGTACTAGAAATGTTTGGAGTAACCAGAGTCTCCGAGTGTGTCGGAACACTTGTTCCAACCCGATCAGGGGACTTTGAGCCGGTTAAACGAGTTCGCTTTGTCCGGAATAGTTTTGATTCTGGGGACAAAGACGGTTGACTCGTAAGTCTTCGCGAACGATGGGGTTTCAATTTAATTTCTTCCACGATTGCGGATTACTTGATCAACTAAAAATAAAGGGGAAAATGTTTTCAAATTAAATGAATTTTAGACGCTTTGACACAACTTGTTTTTTCAATTTTTAAGAGTCGAGAAAAAACAAAAGATGACTCTAGTCGCCTTCGATTTTTAATGAGCCTGAAGTGACAAGTGCTCAGATGGACCTTTTCCTTTAAGGAGTCTGAAAAGGAACGAAAGAGACTACTCTGGAAATCTAGACAGAGGGATTACCAAACCAATCGAAAAACTGTAGAATACTTTTTACTGTATGGCAGTCAATCTTCCCGAATGCTGTGTTCAGTGCATTGCGATCGATAGGGCGGCAGACACGGCTTCATATGGATAAAGGATATAGCCTATTGTGGTCTCCCAATATATACTCGATGGTACGTGGGAGCATAAGTCCGTACTAGCACTTGTCGTCTCAAAGAGGAGGAATCACCCAACCAACAGTGAAAGCGATAGTTACCAGGCTTTACTACGCTAGAATACGTCTCTAGCCTAGACTTCTAGATGTTGTGCGTTAGGTTCTAAAGCGTTTTTAGGTTCATTAAATTTATTTTACAGTTGATCTTTCTTAAGAAATTTTCCTTTCAGGTTCACCGTGTGATGTAGATGTACAATTCCTAAAATGAAATCTAAGATGATAAACAATTGTTTAATCTTCTTTTTGCAACGAAAACCCTAGCTACTAAAGAAAGAGAGATGATATTCTTTCAACATAGAGCAGAGAGCACACACTAGATGCACTGTCCTAAATCAAACCAACAAGCAGTCTAAATGCAAATGCACATGCATGTATTTTTTTTTTAGCTTTCTTAATGTGTGAATGACAAGAAGAATGCTAAGTACAAATCTGAATTATCTTTTCAAAGCGACAGTACTAACAAATTTCTCTTTAAAAATGAAAGGAAGATAATGATGACACTTTACTATTTTGAATTGAAAACTGCTTTCGACAATTGAAAAACTACTAATTCAAATCAAATACAAGAGTAACTATATAATCGACCATCAAGAACAATAGAATTCTTTTCTTTGACTGAAAACGACACTTGCGACACTTTCAAATCAAAAGAAGACAGTTCGACTATGCTACTACTTTGTAAAAGAGAACTGAAAATGGTGGAAAATACATAAAAACATTCATAGTACTTTGCACAATGGAGGCGGAATGATGGAAAGGAAGGGAGTTTCCACACTGGTATACTGATCACAGACAGCAAAACTCTTGAATAGAGTTGAAGAGAGTGAACACAGAAACCAAAATCTGAGAGCAGAAGAGGTCTTCTCTTATCAGTGCCCCTGTAACACAGGGAAAGTGCGATGCAACGCACCTACTGCACACGGGAAGTGCGATGCATCCAGATTCCCAAGAGTAAAAGGTGTGATGGTCCAGGGGTTAGACTTCAACTGGGTTTTGGGTCACAGTTTGCAGCTCAGTTCAGGGATTTAGGCCAGGCAAGTGATATACACTAAATAAAAATCACAGGGGATGATCTAATGAGGTTACTAGAGCCACCACTAGGGCAATTAGAAAGTTTGCAAATCGATTGTTCAGTTTATAAACAAAACCTGGAGATAGATTGAAGCAGCATTGATCTACTTTGCACTTGCATAGCAAATGCAGTTCGAAGGCTAACTGGCTTGACTTCAGGCTCCGTCTGTAAGTTTATAAAACAAACAAATAATCTATTCGTTACCCAGCGGAGTCGCCATTTTGTTATCAGGAAATCTAGTGTCCACTCGGAGCTACTAGTCCCACTAAGACTGGTAGCTATCTTAGAAACAAACAAACTAAAACTACTTTCATTTTCCTTTATGAAAAGTAGATAAGAGTGGAATGAAGGACACCAACCTCAGTCTTGCGCTTGGTTCCTTGCTCGGTTCCTCTCCCTTCTGAATAGATCCTTGTCATTTCCCCTTCATCTACACAGCTTCAAGAAGTACCTATGGAATCAAAGCAGCATAATACTATTGAAGAAAAAATACCTACAATCATAAGCAATATAGGACCAGATATATATTGACCACACAAATGCATATATCATCAAACATACAAGAATGTGGAGGAAAAATTGAATAACTTTATTAATAATCAAGAATAGAAAAGAGGATTACAACCAATTGTTCTGATCCAGCGTCATCCTCCAGCATGAAAGCCCTTCTTTCACCTCATGAAAAAGCTTAGATCACCCAACACTATGATATTCCAACAAGAAACCAACAGCACTTCCTTACAACATACAAAATTCCAGCCTCTAACCTCTGGATCTCTGGGATGCGAGATCTATATATAGATATTTGCAGAGGTGTGAGTCAGCTCTGGGTTTTTGATTAGTGTCATTCCACTGATAGTTCTTGGCTTCACTTGGAGATTTCATTGATCTCTTACTCATCCTTGGGCGAATTCTGAGAGGCAAGTGTCATATGAGAAGTTTCTAGAAGATTCCTTGATCATCCACTTAGCAAACTGTCTCTGCCACTTGTCTATTCTCATCCATCGCACCCTATAGAAGGACATTTCAGTATGCATCGCACCCTGGCCATGGAGCAAGTGAGGTGATCTAGTTTTGACTAGTTCTGAGTAGGTTTTCATGGAGAACTTCTGGGAGATGATGTAATCAACTGACCTTGTTCTTTTAGGGTGTGAAGCAACACTTTTAGGGACTTAGGAGCCCTTGGTTTATGGACATTTATGATTGGGGTTGCAGTGCCCAAAAATGTCTATAACACCATGCCTGCGTATGGCCAATCCTCCACGAAGATCGTCTGGTGCTCCAACCACTCTCGGAATAATGTCCCCCACGCCATCGGTCATCCACCACCTCCTCGTGGCATGACATGAGCCAATCGTGTGGCCCTTGTCTCACGTGGCCTGGGTAAATCCAAATCTATGTCCTGTAACTGCAGTGCCGGCACCTGCTCCAGCATGAGTGAGACTAAGATGGATCCATAACCAAACTGCTTCGTCTCTCCTCGACGGTATTTGGTGAGTTGCCTCTTCATGTTTGTCCTCAACACCTTTTCCCAGTTAAACATGGAAGGATTGAGACACTCGAGAGCCAACCGGAGATGGGTCTTCGAAGCCTCATGTTGGGCTTGGGAGTCCGCTGCCCGTGTCACCATGAAAAGCATAGCATGAAGGACTACGTTGTCCACTGTTGGGATTTCCACCTTCCCACTCCTCGTCCTGTGTGCTTGTGGGCACACTTGAGCCATCAGCATATCTAAGGAATCACCCCCGGGTCGCTGCCCCTCCAGAATGGGCCTCTCACCTTGACAGAACAACCTGGTCAAAAAATATATGTCTATAGCATCAAACTCGATATCCCGACCTTGGAGGATGAATTTCCCAACTGTGGGATTCCAGGCCCTAATCAGTAGCTCCAACAAATAAAGTTGTGATCAGAGATGCGGAGTCAGGAAGAATTTGATCAATCCGCATGCCCGTAATGCATTTTGGCACCCCACATCGGCGAAAGCTTCTATATCATTGTCATCATGTGTCCGCTCTTGCCAAACAAATTCCATTGTCATCTGGATGACGAGAAAAATTGGATTAACGCTTCGGTTATCAAATTTTGATGCGTAATTTGCAAAAAACATAAGTTCACATTGTCATCACGTTTGTTTTAAAAACAGACGCTATGACATGAGGTCTCTAGTTCAAAATTTTTACGGTCATCGTGGAAGTACACCACTTTCCCGCGATGATCGGAGTGCGCCATGGGTAAATTTTTTTGGCCATCGCGGACCCGATAAGGTATACACGCGATGACCGAGCGGCGGAGCCTGATTTGAAAATCCGCCTAAACTAGCACATGGAACGATCAAAATGCATGAAAAGAGTATTAAATTGAAGCGCAAGGCAACATGTGTCTACCTGGAACATGTTTCAGGATGAATTATGCATGGACGGGGCTAAATTCAGCTCGCCAACTTCAGTGCTCCAAGTTGCTCCATGGTGAATTGAACAGTGCTATGGTAAAAATGAATGAGTTAATCCCTTTTTATAGTGATTTTTGCAAATTAAAAAAATTAAATTTTACAAATGTGGGTTTTTCTCTCATTGTTTTGTGTTAGAAAATTATATATTACGGAGCAATGGAACACATAAAATATTGCAGAAATATAAACACAGAAAACGCACAAAACAAGAGAGACACAGATATACGTGGTTCACCCAGTTTTGGCTACGTCCACCCCGAACAGCCAGTCCTTCCTTTCTATTATCTAGCAAAATGAAGAGACACAACCTCCAGCAAATCCGCTGTAATATCCTCTGTTTTCTCTCACAGTCTCACCTCTCTGTTTCTCGCTCACAGAATACACATCTATCACACAGCCTCAAATACAATACCCTCATACAAAGAGAGGGGTTGCCTTCTAGGGAAAAAAACCCTAAACTAAACATAAGTTCTACCGTCAGATCATCCACCTAATGAATAGCCCAGATTGACTAGAAATTACTATACTTTTACAAGGCAATTTTACAGCTATTTTTAGCTTCAGGGGTGCTGCCCCCAAAACCCCCCGCCAGGGGGGGGGCTCCCAAAGGTCGCAGCCGCCCCCCCTGGACCCCCCCTGCAGCGAATATTTTACGGGCCATTTCGAACTGGGGTCCTATGTGGCGATACCTTTGAATATAACAGATAATCAGGCTCCAAAGAGGAGTCATTGTCCAGCAAATGGAGCAGCGGTGGAGTTGCTACAATCAGTCTCCAAGTGGGAGATTGTTGGGTGTGGAGCCTGATTATCTTCTATATTCAAAGGTATCTCCACATAGGACCCCAGTTCGAAACGTTGCCGCCCATAAAATATTCGCTGCAGGGGGGGTCCAGGGGGGCGGTTGCGACCTTTAGGAGTCCCCCCCTGGCGGGGGGTTTTGTGGGCAGTGCCCCCGAAGCTAAAAACAGCTGTAAAATTGCCTTGTAAAAGTATAGTAATTTCTAGTCAATCTGGGCCGTTCATTAGGCGGATGATCTAACGGTAGAAATTATGTTTAGTTTAGGGTTTTTTGCCCTAGAAGGAAACCCCTCTCTTTGTATGAGGGTATTGTATTTGAGGCTGTGTGATAGATGTGTATTTTGTGAGCGAGAAACAGAGAGGTGAGATTGTGAGAGAAAACAGAGGATATTACAGCGGATTTGCTGTAGGTTGTGTCTCTTCATTTTGCTGGATAATAGAAAGGAAGGACTGGCTGTTCAGGGTCGACGTAGCCCAAACTAGGTGAACCACGTATATCTGTGTCTCTCTTGTTTTGTGCATTTTCTGTGTTTATATTTCTGCAATATTTTATGTGTTCCATTGCTCCGTAATATATAATTTTCTAAAAACATGAGGTCTCTAGTTCAAATTTTTCATGGTCATCGCGGACCACTTTCCTGCGATGATCGGAGTGCGCCATGGGTAAATTTTTTCGGCCATCGCGGACCCAATAGGGTATACACGCGATGACCGAGCGACGGAGCCTGATTTGAAAATCCGCCTAAACTAGCACATGGAACTATCAAAATGCATGAAAAGAGTATTAAATCAAAGCGCAAGGCAACATGTGTCTACCTGGAACATGTTTCGGGATGAATTATGCATGGATGGGGCTAAATTCAGCTCGCCAACTTCAGTGCTCCAAGTTGCTCCATGGTGAATTGAACAGTGCTATGGTAAAAATGAATGAGTTAATCCCTTTTTATAGTGATTTTTGCAAATTAAAAAATTTCATTTTACAAATGTGGGTTTTTCTCTTATTGTTTTGCCATATGGATAGTCAAAATATGGTTTTAACTATGTCTTTATGTATATTATTCATTTTATCTCGAATGGGTTTACGTGTGACGTGTTTTTGTGCAAAGCTTCAGGTAGTGGAATTATGACAATTTCATGAGCACTTGATCCCGAAAAGTCGTCTTTCAGCTCTTTTCCGACTTGAAAAATGAGAAGATAGCCAAGTTTTCCTCCTGACTCATTAAAAGAAACGAGAGGCGGTCTCCTTTAAGCTCTTTTCCGACCATTTAAACACAAAAATATTGCCGCGTTTTTGTTGTTTCAAGCTCATTACTGGTTCCGAAACGACGTGCTTCCGACCGCTTTTCTACTTTTTCTGGTCAAAGTCACTAGTTACGAAAAGTACTCCTCGATCATAATGGTCGGGCGGTTCTTTCGAGTATCATTTTATACTTTTTCGGGCTCGAGAGACACAACTCTACGAAAAAGGACCCCCCTAGAGTTTTCTTTTCCGTGTCTTTTTCAAACTCTCTAAACATGAAAAAGACTCCGAGTTTTACCTATGTCAAACTCATTAAACCCTGACGACATTGGACTCATCACCATGAAGAGACTCGAGCTTCTCCTTCCTAGGGCTCGTTAAATCATTACTAGGTTGGACTCAACAACAGGTTTATCATTGATTGTCTATGGCAGCTAGTCACTCTTGAACATCGACACTTTTGCTTCTTGTTAGGTTGGGACATCCATACATCGTCATTTGGCCTTCCGTGGGTTTGGGTTATCATTCTAGCCACATTCCATTTGATTCATGCTATCTCCTTCGAGCCTCTGATCCCTTGATGCTTGAATGCTGCCACCCTCCGGAGTCGTGTCACTGACATGTTCAAGAGTATAATCCTTCTGCAGTTTACACCCTCACCTTCTCCTCTGGTACTCTGTTTCGCCATCTGCCACTTGTTCCTTATCTTGTATCGTTGATGGGGGAAACATTATGGCCCTCCTGTGACAAGTCGTCTCCTGTCGACGTCAGCTCATTATCCACGAGATTTATCCAGAGATCCCCTTTGGTACCTTAGAGCTTGCATGCCTCAATGGAAAGTTCTTCACACCTGACGGTTGACTTTCATCATTGGTCGTCGATTAGGTGATTCCACGAGTGTTCGACTTCAGCTCCTTTTTCACACTTCGTGGATTGTGCTAGACGGTACCTTGAGAGCCATTAGCTTTATTAGTGGTCTCTCTCGCGCTTGTTAATGGTTTTCATCATTGGCTGGTAATCAAGTGATGTTCTATCATGCTCGACTTCAGCACATCTATTCACATGTTAGGACTTGTACTATGATCGGATGGGTTCAAGACCCTGAACTCAGATTACACATGTTCGGGCTGCGTGGATTGGTTTATGATTACATGACTCATTGATGGATGGCTGCGACCATACCTTTATCATCATCATGGTCTCATTGGCTGGATGGCTGTGTCCATACCACAAACTGATTTCATATGTCTTTTAGATGGCTGTGCCCATGCCTAGATTACATGTACTTCATCATCAGAGATACCAGTTGTACTTGCATGCAGGTTCTTCCAGATGGTGTTCCAGCTCAGTCAGTTTCGTAAAGCATTTCACCCCTCCCTCTCTCTTGAGCTTCATACTTTAGGGGGCATTTGTTACATAGTAATTTGTCACTGTCTTCACTCTAGTCTTCCTACTGTAACATGTGTCCAAGTCATACATGCTCATGTTAGAAAAATTCTCTCTGATGTTGCCAAATGACCCACTTTTCCAAAGGTTTCTGCCTCATCGTGTCTGTTGGCTAAATAAACGCGCTGAAGGGTGCTCCAAAATAGCCCATAAGTGTTGCCATCATGGAAGTACATTTGTTTCCCACGATGGTCCGATTTTATGTGCCAGCGTGACTATCTCTTGTAATATCCTGCGATGACCTGACTAGCTATGTTATTCAATAGCGATGTCAGTGAAGAAGACCAGTTATGTGCCCACGATGATCCAGATTGGTCGAATTTGTTCCAACAATCGGCCTTCTAGATGACTCCAGACTTGGTTGTTGGCCTAGTTTATGTCTCCCTCCTTTCTCTAGCGTGGTTGTTCCGTCATTTGTGCTACCTTCCTTGGAGATAAGCTCATCTTCCCACCTTTCATGGAGACTCCTTCTCCTATTTAAACTCTCACCATTGCTATGTGCTGCTATTTTGGAGTTCTTAGTCTTTGGAGTGGTTTCTGATAGTGCTGTTAGTGTTTGTGAGTTTTCTAGGTAGCTGGTGTGAGTGTGACAAGTGTGGGATTGTTGATAGCTTGAGGAAGGTTGTGGAGTGCCCTTAATCTTGTGTAAAACTTGTGAATGAGAGAGACTTGTATTGGGAGATCCATCTTCAAGAGTGAATGCTTGAGGAACATGCTGGTTGGATCCCTCTGAGAAGGCTTGTGACGTCAAGACTTTGGTTGTAAGCTTACTATTATTTCATAATTAATGCAATCAATGATGTTTTCCTATGTCTTGTATGTAATGTACTTGATAGCTCATGACTTCTTGACTTTGTGAGTAAATAGATCATTGTTGTTCCAGTTACGTGCTTTGTTGTATTTCCTTTACATTGTTTCAGGTTGATCACTCATTAGGAGAAGGAAGCGGAAGTCGGAGCAGCGCAATGGAAGTCCATCAACCACCAGTTGAGGTAGGCCTCCAACTATGACTGTTAAAGGAAATCTATTGTTGATTTGTCCTTGTTTGTGACTAGACCCCCTCTAGGGCTAGAGGGGTAGCCTCTATCTGCAGAGGGAACACTTTCCTACATCACAGCCGAGAACCTAAAGGCTGAGAAAAGCTACAAGTTCAAATAAGATCTTTTCATTGAGAAAGCAACTTTGGTAATGGAGGTGAAGAGGTAACAACGCATAAAGAGAGCAGATCAAAGGAAGAGACAAAAGAAAAGGTTGGAGGATGCAGAAAGAAAGTTGCAAGAAACAAAGAAGAAGTTGAAAGAAGAGCAGGGGATAAGAAGGAGAGAGAGGGAAGAGAAGAAGAAATAGGAACAAGAATAAGGGAAAGGCACGATCATAGAGAAAATTGTGCCAATACAGGTGGAAGAGTCGGAACAGCCAGCAAATGAAGAAGAGTTGCAAGATCAAGAAATCGCTCAACAGATTGAGAAAATGGTTGAAGAGATGGATATGGAGTTGGCACAAGAGCCACGGGAAAAATATACCAACCTCATGTCGAGAGCATCTGAGGTCACCCCGTAGTCTTCACCACCTCCACTATCAAAACTAGTCTTGAGCGAGCAATGAGAGGTTTTCCTCCTTGATGATGATACGATAATGGATGTGTACAATATATCCTTTGATGAGTTGCAGAAAAATATTATACATGCACGGAGAAATCATTTCTCGGATGATCACGCATCACTTGCATTTATGAAGGAAAGGGTGATAGTGCTAGATGTTAGAAAGCATCCCACTACCATGGCTGATGCCACTAAGGCCTATGTAGAATCCACAAGATCAAATCTCAATTTCTTGTTAGCAGAGAATGATCAGATGACAAAGGCCTTGCAAGTGGTCAGGCAAAGGGCAGAATAATCTATAGGATTTGCTATGGTAGAGATGAGTAAAGCGATACTTGTTGAAGTATCATCTCTTGAGACCACCATGCAGAAAATTTATGATGGATTTGTCACTGTTCACAAGAAAGTTGTCCATCTACATGGTTTTCAGCAGCAAGGCATGAAGATTGCTCAAAATCTCAAAGACATACATGTTGTTATTGCACACATACAGGAATGGACAATGAGATACAAATGAGCCCCGCTTTACTTGCACAGGATAATGAAGCCACAGGTAGAGCTAGACAAAGCATGGATCAGAATGTTGATCCAGAACTATGAGCAACTCCCTCCACTCATCAGTAGCATTGAGGATTCCTATGCACAGTTGTTCAAGAGTCTGGATGTCATGGTGAGGAAACACAAGATCCCTTCAATTGGTTCCCTCACCCAATCCATTGAGAAGATCCAAGTCTGGCTGAAGGTTGACAGGTACATGGAGAAGTTAACGTGAGAGGCCACCAATGATGACTTGCAGCTAAGTGCAGAAAAAATGCAGAAGTACATTGGTGGTCCAACCACACTCAGGACAATGTTGAACATGCTTCAAGATGAGTTGGACAAAGGCTCCAAAACCATATACCCAGAAGCCATGGAGGAAAGATTCCATTTCTAGAAAGACATCACCAAACAGTATGGGGATACCATAACACCGTACCAAGCTTGGTATCTATTCGTCACTGGAGATCATCATGAGGATTTTTTCGAGTTGGTATTTCCCCAAGTTTCTGAGTCATAGTGTTTGTCTTGTTATGCTTACTCAAGCCTATTTTGTACCACATGGGTATATGTGGAAAATGTATATTATATATAAATATATTGTAAGTGAAATTTCAAGTGTCATTAGTGGAATGTGAACAATCACTATGTAATGTAAAGAGTTATTTGTAAAACAGTTGAAGAGTCATGAGGGTAGTCAAAGAGTCAAAGGGGAATGTCTAGGGTCTCCCTACCCTTTGTTATAAATAGAACCTCATAACTCATAGAAAGGGATTTTGGGAGCCAAGATTTTGGCTAGGCTTAGGCTTAGAGAAGGCTTGGGAGTATTGTGATGAGCCTTGGATTCTCCATAGCATAGAGTGAGTACACTTCTTTGGAGGAGGAGGTTCTTTTGACTATAATGTTCCATTATTGGGGATAGTGGCTGTCAATGCTGTATGTGTGGATGCAGCTTTCACTTAATAATAATATAATCGAGCTAACACGTTTTCATGCATATGTTGTTATTGTAGTTCAACTATTCTCATTACTTTAGAAATGTATGTTGTTTAACTTACATATTTTCTTATGAACTATTTTGTATGAAATTGTATGAATCTTGTTGAAGGTGTGTTGTTGAATTAATCTGTCACTTTGGTTTGAGGACTATTTCACTTCCACTTGTGATGTCATTCCACTCGTGTGCTCCTTTCAGGCTCCGTACTATTACAGGATTCTAAGGGACACACTTCCTTTTCCACTATGTGTGTTAGAACCCCCATGCATCTCACTTGAATCATTGCAAGGTCACACACTTGCTTTTGACCAAAGTCATTATACTTACCTTTGCGCACTACCGCAGTCAAGGCAGTACATTACCACCCAGTGTTGGAACTCCTACTCCAAACAATCTAAGGTCTAGTTGGGACTTCTTACTGGGGATATCCCATTGAATGTATGTGGGTCTAGCACCGTCAACGTTCCCCCTCTATTTGAAGGTATAAGTAACTAAGTATGTATACGTGTGGGTAGTGGTGTGTGGAAAGGGGTATGTGAAAAGTGTGGGGATGTGTGGAATGTGGGGCAATGATATGTTTCCACACACTACACTCATGGAAAAATGACCAAGTACAAAATTTTTGTGGTGTGGTATAGAATACACGATGATGATGATAGAGAAAAACAATGAGTCAACAACTACATATATGGTGATTCAAAGTGGATCCTCTCCAAACATTGTAATAAACATTTAGTTTCCTTTCACATATTTATTCAACCAAGTTCATTAGATGTATTGTTGGTGTATTTTCCTACTAAGGAAAAGAGTCAACCTCTTAGTGCCTATTTTTTAAGTTACCTCTGTGTTTTTACAGAAGTGATACTCTTTTTTTCATTCATATATTCAAAATAACTTGAATATCAAAATGTAAACATGCAACTCATGCACCTAAGAGTGGACAAGGTGTTCTCTCAATAAAATGAAATAAAAACATCCATTTATTCCATTACATTCATCCATTCACATATCATGAGGTGACACATTTAAAGCATATCAAATAGAAAAAATAGTGTGTCTACATATCAGAGAGATATAAAATGTTTTCAAGCATTTACATTCAAATGAAAATAGGATAATATTTGTAAGATTCCTACTACTTATTTGAAAGTCTCATAACCACAAATGAAATTCTCTCCCAAAAGAAAACTCACTACAAGAGTAAAAAAATACATTTACAAATCCAAGTAAAGTTATTTTCCCAAAGCACTTGACAAAATAATTAGCCAATGTAAGGGTGTTCATCCCTAAGGGAATGGGATTGGGTTCTTGTGGACCAATAAATGTAAGGGTACTTGGATCGGAAAAAGAAACTATAGATAACGATTGGATTTAGAAATATATAATATAGTTCAGAAAGTTGGATGATCAAAGATTAGTGTTGGGATGGGGTCCCCTAGGGTCAATTTTGGGGTAAAAGCCTAAGTTTTGTTGTATAAAAATGTAAAGTCTCCACAAATTGTGGTCGTAGAGCATGTAGATAATTAAAAGAATTATAAAGGATTTGACCCTTCTTTATGTAAGTTGAGTTGGATTTTTGAGGATCTACCCATGGTCCGCGAACCATGGGAATGTATAAATAGGTGTGTCTTAGAGAGTTTAAGGCAGGATAATGAAGAGAAGAAAAGAAAGTTTGTCTATGGGAGAAGTCTAGAGAGTTAGCGCAGAAGAGTAGGAAGAAAGGCTCTGCAGCTGTGCGTACAGAGGCCTAGAGTAGAGTCTGTAGTTGAGTGCGTGGATTCCTATAACTGAGTGTGCAGGGAGGTCTTGAGTCTGTAAGCTTGAACTGATTATCAATAAAGAATATTATAACAAAAATTCCTGTGTTTTGTTTGTTTACTTTTGTTATGAATGACTACAGCTGAGTGCACGAACCCCTACAACTGAGCTCGCAGGGAGGTCTAGAGTCTGTAAGCTTTAACTGATTATCAATAAAGAAGATTATTACAAAAATTCCTGTGTTTTGTTTGTTTACTTCTGTTATGAATGAATGTGCTTATGCTGTGATGAATGATGGGTTTAGGAAATAATGATGTATTGATGCATGAATTTACATGATTTATATTGTTATACAAATGCAATTGATGTTAACTGTTTACGCAAAGACTATCTTGTTGTATGTTAAAGTTATTGAACACTTAGGCTAACCTGAGTAATTGCTGAGTTAAGAGTAATCTCTAATGTGCATAAGTAACTGATTAGTCTGTTCAAGGTCCATGAAAGACAATCGTAGACCTTCATGGAGGTCTAGAGGCCGATTAACAGAAGCTATATCGATAAGACATAGAGGCTTATCGATTTGCGTGAAGGAATATTTAGGGCATAAAAAGACATCACACTGATCTCTAGGTGTGGAAACTTGGTTCCAACATCCCCCCATACTGCTTTACGCGAGACTTCAGTTCGCGCTCCGCAGATTGATGCCGAAAGGGCCAGTAGTGTAGGGATTTTTTTGGCGCAACTAACTTTGAACCTGGGCCAGGACCCACTAAGCCAACAAATGATTTTATTGCCAGGACCAGGATCTGCATAAAGAGATATGTGATGTCGCATCACTGGAATCCAACAAAGAAAGAAATTGAGAAATGGTTGGATAGAAAGATCCAAGAATTTGCGGTGCATGAGAACAGAAATCCACGCCTGACAAAAGAATAGTGGTTGGATAGGTATCTATACATAGAAAACATGAAATTTTCTTCTGCACCTTCCTGATTGAGCTATATGAGTGGATTTCCAAATTGGCAGACGGACAAGGAAGGTGGAGGCTTGACAGTCCAATAATCTGGACCCCGGATCTAGTGCAAAGGTTGGAAGCTTCTGAAGATAAGATCGTGCACACTGTCGATCACTGGCTTGATCGAGTCATAGGAGGATTTGTGAAAAAATTGGTGGTCAATACTTTAGTTAGCTATAGTGAAGTAGAACAATTCTTTTTCAAGGGATTTCGAGGTAAGTATTTGAAATTTTTGAATACTTGGATTAAAATGCTCTTGTGTGAAAAGTGGGTTATGCCACTACCTTGATGTTTGGGTCTATGTGAAGTGGACGAATCTTTAGAAATCGAGAAAGAATGGGTCCTGAATATAGTCCATTGATAGAGCCTCCTTCGAGTGACAATGATGGAGTGGTACAGGCCTCACCGCAAAGCATTGTACAGTTGATAAAGCAGGGTTTTCCACAAATACCTCATCTGCCCACACCACCTCCACCTTCACCTCCACAACATACACCTTCACCCACACCACCAACACCTTCACCACCATTCAATATATCGAATGCCATGAAGTTGCCCATTTTCAAGGGCTTGGGAAGTGAGGACATAGATCAATTTTGGTTCATTGCCAAGGCTGTATGGATGGCACAAAATATTATAGATGATCATATAAAGAAGGCACACTTGGTTACTACTCTACAAGATCACGTGTTGACATGGTCCATTAAGTATTGCATCGATAACCCTTTGGCATTGTTAGCAGACACTTAGACTGTGCTGAATAAGGAATTCGGTAGGCCCAAGTTTGAATCACAATCAGTCATTTGATTCAAGGAAATCATGATGAGGCCTGACGAAACAATCTGGGAGCTGGATCAGAGACTAAAGTGCTAGATCCACGAAGCTAACATGAATCTCATGGATAGTCAGCACCACGAATGGCTTGTAGCCTCACTCCTACCCCACCTAAGGGTTGCTTTATCACAACAAAATATAGGGACTCAGGCGAAAGCACTGGAGATCGCAATGAGATTACATGAGACAACTATCTAGGATGCTGCTTTGGGATCTCAATAGATCCATGAGGAGTTACAGAACCTCTGCTTGGAATTGCAGAGCTTGAAGAAGGAAAAATATGCTCAGCCAGAGGTACACGAAGAAGTTTGGTGCCTAAAATGTAAGAGCTAGGGGCATGATAAAGAGCACTACCCTATTTTTCCAAATTATATTACAGGGGGAGGGCCAATTCCCCTGAGACAAGAGGTTGCCACAGGACCAAGTGCAGGACCTGCGTTGTGGTGTGCTATTTGTCAGGTACTTGGAAAACATGTAACATAAAATTGTCACTTGCTACAAAAATATGTACAAATGCTGCAACAATTATTCTGTAATCTTTGTAAATCAGTGCGCCAAAATGAGCATAACTACCATAGCTATGAAACGTATCGAATGAAAATAGAGAATCGACCTTTGGATCAAGGTGCTGGGGGAGCGCGCAGAGGATATTAAGGGCGCGAATGAGGCTGAGGAGGAGGAGGATTTGTGTTATAAACATATTTGAGCACTGCAACCCCAATCTCATATGTCGATAAACCAAGGGCTCTTCAACCCCTAAAAGTGTTGTTTTATACCCTAAAGGATCATGGTCAACTAATTAGATCATTCCCCAGAAGTTCCACCTGAAAACCCACTCAAAATTGGCCAAAACTGGACCATACTGACTGCTCCACTGTCAGGGTGTGATGCATACTGACTCCTACACTAGCCAGGTCTGATGCATACTGAAGAGACCTTCTCTGGGGTGAGATGAGTGAGAATGGACAAATGTCTAACACAGTTTGCTAAGTGGATGCTCATGGAATCTTCTAGAAACTTCTCCTATGATACTTGCCTCTTTGAATTCACCCATGGATGAGTAAGAGATCCAAGAAATCTCCAAGTGGAACCAAGAACTACAAGTGGAATGACACTAATCAAAAACCCAGATATGACTCACACCTTTGCAAACATCTATAAATGGATCCCTCATCTGAGAGATCTAGAGGTTGAAATTTTGTAATTTGCAAGGAAGTGTTGATAGTTTGTCTTTGAGAAGGAGCATTGTATTGTTGGGTGATCTTGCTTTTCATGAGGTGAAGAGGGCTTTGATGCTGGGAGGATGATGTTGGATCAGACAGCTAGGTTGTAATTCTCCCTTCTACTTTAATAAAGTTCTTTTAGTTTTCCTCCATACAATCGTGTACTTGTGAATCTTGTTATTTATGAATGCCATTGTATGTTCAATGTATTTCTGATTCTGCATTGTTTATGATATAATAGATTGAGATGCTTTGATGGTGTTTTGTTACTTTGTTTCTACAGGTATTCTCTAAGCAGGACAAGTAGGAGAAGAGTTGCAAACTCTATCAAGGGAGAGAAATCAAGCAAGGAGTCAAGCGGAAGATCCAAGTTTTTATCTTTACTTCTCTCTTATCTAACATACATAAAGGAAATCGCAAATTGCTTTGATTGTTTGTTTCTAGGATAGCTGCCAATCCTAATGGGACTAGCAGATCGAAAAGACACTAGTTTTCCTAGAAACAAAATGGCGACTTTGTTGGGGAACAAATAGTTTGTTTTTTTGTTATTGTTGTTTGCTTTATAAAATACAGATGGTGTCTAAAGTTAGCCATATAGCCTTCGAACTACTCTTGCTATGCAATTGCAAAGTAGATGAATGTTGCTTCAGTCAATCTCCGGTTTAGTTTATGAGTCAAACATTTGACTTACAAGAATTCTAAACGCCCTTGTGGTAGCTTAGTAACCTCCCAAGATCATACCCCTGAACTTTGCTCTTTACTGTCCATAATAGCTCATCTTAAATCACTGAAATCAGCTACAGATTTGAGAAAAAACCCACCTCAGTTGCGCTCCCTAGCCCATCACTGTCTATCACTAGAATCCAGTATGCATCGCACTTTCCGAGTGTAGCAGGTGAGATGCATCCCTATTTTTGTGAATCACAAGTGCGATGATTGAGTAATCTTATTTCTCTCCTTGAAATTTGGGTTTTTTGTCCTTGTTTTTAGCTCCGTTTAGTTGTTTTTGTTGCTTATGAACAATATCTCATTGTTGAAGCCTCCTTGCTTTACATATTTCAGCCTCCATTGATTAGGATTAGTAAATGTTTCTATGTATTTGTCCATCATTTACAGTCCTTCGACGAAAAAGTTGCTTAAATCGAACTGTCGTTTTGGTGCAAAAAGTGTCGTAGCTGTCGTTTTGTGTCAAAAAAGAGAAGTGTCGTAAATTCTTCCTTCTCTAGATAGTCGATTGAACTTTTTGTCATGTATTCGATTTGAATTGTTAATATTTGAAGTGTCAAAAGCATTTTTTCCATTCGAAATCGAAAAGTGTCACTTAGTCTTCCTTTCATTTTGAAAAGAAATTGTTGAAATGTCGTTTTGAAGAAAATAGTTTAGATCTATACTTAGTTCTCTTTTTTTGGAATTCTTCACATTAAGGGCAATGAAAAAACAAATACATGCATTTGCATTTGCATTTAGACTGTGTGAAAAATATTATTTAGGAAAAGTGCATTTAGTGTTTTCTCTTTGCTTTTTGTTTGAAAGAATCGTAATCTTCTTTCCTTAGTAGCTAGGATTTTCATTGCTAAAAAGTAAACAACGATTGTTTATCATTTTAGATTGCATATTTAGGAATTTTACATCTACATCACGTGGTGAACCTTGAAAGGAAAACTTCTAAACAAGATCAACTCTAAAATAAATTTCAATGAACTTAACAATGCTTTGGAACCTAACGCAACACATCTAGAAGTCTAGGCTAGAGACGTGTTCCAACATCGTAAAATTTAGTAACTATCGTTTTCATCGAAGGTTGGGTGATTCCTCCTCTTTGATACGACAAGTGCTAGCATGGATTTGTGCTCCCCATGCCATCGAGTATATATTGGGAGACCACAATAGGCTTATATCCTTTATCCATAGGAAGTTGTGTCTGCCGCCCTATCGATCGCAATGCACTGAACACAGCATTCGGGAAGATTGACTGCCATACATAAGTCCTTGATAATTTCTCTTTAATTTATCACCAAGGTGTATATTGTAGTTTTGTGATTGGTTTGGTAATCCCTCTGTATATATTTCCAGAGTAGTCACTTTCATTCCTTTTTGACTCCTTAAAAGAAAAGGTCCATGTGTTATGCTCTTAACCTGCAAAGCGATACCCAAACATAGAATTTGCGAAGAAAAGATACCGAGAACACAGAATATGCGAAAAATTATACCCAGAGCACAGAATAGCAATGATTTTATTATTCAGAGAGAAATGTTCACAGGCCTCTTCGAGGGGGCAACCTCCAATAGAGCAGAGCTCGATTACAAAACAAGACACAATGCTCCTCGCAGGGAGTCTCTATCCTTTATATGACTCATACATGCAATACCACGAGCCAATATCGTGGGTTTTATTAATACCATCTATTTAATACTACCGCCCATTTACCATCTAACTAATACTATCGCCCATTTGCAACTAACTCTGGTCCCGTAATTAATTGCGGGTTAACCACTTACAAATATTAATATGGGCTTTATTGATTCTTGACTATGACGTGATCCCATGACATAAATAAGGGGGTTAGGGTGGGACCCTAACACCATCTGAGCACTTGTCACTTCAGGCTCATTAAAAATTGAAGGGGACTAGAGTCATCTTTAGCTTTTTCTCGAGTCTTAAAAATTGAAAAAGAAAAGTTGTGTCAAAGCGTCATTAAAATTTATTTAATTCGGAATAAAATTTTCCCCCTTTTAATTTTGAGTTGATCAAGTAATCCACAATTATGGAAGAAAGTCAATCAAAACCCTGTTGTTCGTGAAGACTAGCGAGTCAACCGTCTTCGACTCTAGAAACGAAACCATTCCGGGCAAAATGGTCTTGTTTAACTGAGTCCACTTCTCCTGGTTTATTTGAAATGTGTGTTTCAACATCATCAGAGACTATAGTTACTCTGATAATTTTTGGTACATTTGCCTTTACAGAAGAAGTTCCACAGTTACAAGAGAACATCAGAACTGATCCTAGTGTAACGGTAGACACTTCTATACCTGAAACAGCTCCAGTTAGAGCTGATCCAGAAACTGAAGTTCACTTACCTGAACACCTGGAAGTTGAATTCCAGAATTCAGAAGGTGTCACACCTCTAGTATCTGTCACTGCAAAAGCTATACCTTCTCTGGCTCCAGAAATATTTTATGGTCCTGACGGTCTACCTCTTCCACCTGGACTGATTGCTATAGAGGAGATAGTAGAGGATTTTCCATCCAGTACCCCATTACATTTTGGAACTGGGATCCACTTCTATCCTTCTACTCCTGAAGTTAGTTGTTTTAATCATCCTTCATCGCAAGTTCCTGTCGAATCGCTAGGAAATCTCTTGGATAGACTAAACATGTCTAAACAACCATCGACATCTAGGACTGTGTCATCTGATATAGAACTGCCTGCTGCCATTCCTACAATGTTTGCTGGTATACCAACCGTCCTGGCTAGTTATCAATCACTAGCTAGAGTCCACTTAGGGGCTATTTCGACAACATGGTCTGTTCCTATTTGTTCATTCAGAATCCCATCTGGTATTCTTATGTTGAAACTCAGTAGATTGATCCTACATGCTAGTATCAATTTGGGCAGACTAGTCTTCAAAGACCGATATATCCTTTGAACACTGGATTGTCGCCATATGGAGGGCAGTATGATTTTTCATTGTTCCCTCCTGGAGAACAACCATATGGGAGTTCACAGCAAAATTCAAGTCAAACTGGAATTACATCTAGCAGTTGGGTACCAATACTGCCTCAACAACCAAGGGTTGTATATTCAATGCAACCAGTCCAACCTATGTCGAACATTAACACTACACATGCTATTGTGATTGTGTCACAAGTACAAGCATTGCCTGTTGTGTGTCAACCTCAAGTCTCTTAGGTTGAAATACAACAGCCTCTTGTCTCTATCACTCAATCGCAACCTCAGGTTAGTGCTCTCTTACCTGGAATGACTCAGGCTCAAACGGGTACTATCACTCCGCATCTTGGTCAATCTTCCAGTATTGGGCAACAGAAATGGTCCAACAACCATGGCTGGTACAATATCAACAACCGCAATTCCAGCAAACTTACTGATGACCTGAGCAACAAGGCTTTGTAGGTAATGGAAAACCACATTTTCAAAATAGTTATCAACAACCATACTATAATGGTTATGTCCAACAACCTTATCAAAGTTACCAGCATCAAATACATTATGCTGGTATGAAAAGACCTACTGCTCAGGCGATCCCATCTTATCCTAGGTATGCTTCATCAAACCTGAACCAACAGTTGCCTTCTGTAGCAACTCTAGAATTACCATATTTGAACCAGCTGACAAATGATCCAATTGCATTCGCCCCGTGGTGGCCAGCGATTCCTCATAAACTTCCCTTCGATATTCCTAAATTCAATGGAAATCCAGGTGAAGATCCATCCAATCACATAATGACTTTTCATTTGTGGTGCTCATCTAACACCCTCAATGATGATTGGATTAGGCTTCACCTTTTCAGAGAACACTCACTGGTCTGACAGCAAAATGGTATATTGAATTGCCTAGAGCTTCGTTTGAAAACTTCAGTGCCCTTGCCACTACTTTTCTAACCCACTTTCAGTTACCCATAAGGTATGAAATGGGGACAAAACTCCTTACCAACTTTAAATAGAAAACAACCACTCACATATCTGATCATATTCATGAGTGGCGATGCCGTCGTCGAATGGTAAAGATGTATGTTCTTGATCAGCTTCTAGCTAAGTGGTTTATTAAGTCATTATTTCCTTCCATTATTGAAGATGTGGTGAAGGGAGGGGTTGTCACTGAAGAGCAAGTCATTGCTCATGTTCAATATTTAGATTTAATCTATACTCAGTCTAGCACGCTCTACGACAAATCCCTGATGCTCCTAGACCAAAATTTTCTATTCCTCCCCCTCCTAAATCAAATAGGGACTCTCACGCTAGTGATGGCGTGATCGGTACCTCAAGTACGCAGACCGTAAAGACTCCATCAGGTAAAGCCCTTGCAGTTTCTAGTCAAAAAGCAAATGACAAACCTCTTGCCTCAGAGATTTATGCCATGTCATCTGACAAGGATAAGAATCCAAAGCAACCAGGGGGCAAGAAAAAAGGGAAAATAATAAGAAGAAATAGGAAAATTCAACTCTTGGAAAATCTTTTGAAAACCCTGCTGGGCAAAAGAAACCTCGTCAACCATGTTTCATTGTAATGAGGACCATTTCACGAAAAATTGTCCACATCAAGCTGAGGTTACGAAATTTTTAAAAACTTCAACTACCTCAGTGGTGTTGACTGATCCGTTTCCAAACCCAGAAACTAATATGGTTGCTATTGATCATGCTTCCACATCACAAGTGATTATGCTATCCATCTCGAAACAGCAAAATGATTCTTTGATATCGAAAAGGAATAAAGATTATGGGAATCCACAGTCATCTAACAACAAGGCTATAGATCAACCCAGTAGTTTGACAACAGCTTCGCCAGAAGTTGTTCCACCCATCATTCCTGAATTAACTATAAAGCTGCCAAAGGGAGTAGTACATAAATCAACATTTAATCCTCATGCTCGAGTAGCACAGAATTATAATATAGTGGAGGATTTGGCTCAATCGCCATCCGCTATGTCGACACTTGAAGTGATGCAAAATTTTCCCTCCCAAAAGCAGGCTTTGTTATCAGCAATAGGTGGGATTGATCCAGCGGATTCCAATCTTGTGGCCTTTAACCATAAAAGATACAAACCTCAGTTATCGTCCCGACTCACTTTCCTTATATAGGTAAAATCCCTCAATAAAACTGTTCATTGAAAAATCATTTATGAGGGGGCATCTACCTGTATTATGTTAATGAGTTGCTAGAAACTTTAGGCTCACCACCCTTGTCACGATCATCAATGACATTAAAAGCATTCGGTGGAAGAACATACATGACATATGGGATATTAAGTAACTTGCAAGTTGAACTGGGGGGAAAGACAGTAGAAATTGAAGTCGAGGTCATTGATGGAAACCTTGACTACAATATCTTACTGGGAAGGCCATGGATTTATGCTATGGCCGCCATTGTGTCAACATATTTTAAAAAGATTGCATTTCGCTTCCAGGGTGGAATTACAATCGTTGACCAACTACCCTTTTTCCCCAATAGTTCACAAGCTACTGGAAGCATTCCATTGATCCATGGAAGTTCTCAATCACTTCAAAATGTCAGACTAGGTCTCCTAAGAGACCCTTCCTTAATGGGTACTTTTGCCCTCCCACCTCCAAGTAATTTGGTGGAAGTGGCCACAATGGAAACCTGTCATATGATATCTTCTACATCATCAAAGATTAAGAAGAACTCTGACCAATTTGATAGTGTGGATCATCACGAGGTGTTGCCCCCAAGCCCCATAGAATCTTTGTAGAAATCAATTTTCTAGGCCTAGGCTGCGAACCCAAATCAACACTCAGCCAATGTTTGGATAGATAGGTCTCCAGAGTATGGTACCTCTTCTGATCCCTGGTCTCGTATACATTCTACAGATGAAGGAATCATTCAGTCAATGATGATAGGAGAGATGCCATGGGAAGATTACCACCATCATTCCCACCTTCAAGATAACAATGAAGATTATTCAAGCCACCTTAATCATCCTTCAGTTTTTTATTTTCTATCGAATACTGTAAATATAGTGGATTCCGAGCGAAATTTGTCCAATATTGAGGAAACTATCGCCATTAATATCTTGACCAAACCTAATGTTGTAGAGAATATTCATGTTGGCAAATCTTGTTCTCCTTCAAAACTTGAAATATATTGCGTTCTCTTTCGTGAATTCAGAGATGTCTTTGCATGGTCATACGAAGAAATGCCAGGCATTCACTCGAGCATCATTGAACATGAATGTATCTAGATGTCAAACCAGTGCGACAACGACTTCGACCGTTCACCCGAAGAAAGTTGCTGCCATTAAGGCAGAAGTTGAAAAAATTTTCATGTTGGTTTCATTTACCCTGTTCCTCTCACTAATTGGGTATCGAATATTGTTCCTGTGATGAAAAAGCAAGGAACGAATAGAGTGTGTGTCGATTATAGGAATGTAAATCAAGCATGTCCAAAGGACAACTACCCCAAACCCTTCATCGACCAGATAATTGATGAATGTGTTGGATGTGAAATATTTTCATTCATGGATGGTTTTTCCAGGTACAACCAAATCAATATCCGCCCACAGGACCAGTCAAAGACTGCATTTATATGTCCATGGGGCACATTCGCATACTGTAAACTACCTTTCGGTTTGAAGAACATAGGGGAAAATTTTCAGAGGGCAATGAACTATGCCTTCCATGACATCAAACACATTGTTCAACCGTATCTCGACGATCTACCAGCTCATTCGTGAAAGCAGACTGATCATCTGCAACATTTGAGAGCCATATTTCTACGTTGCCGACACTACAAGATACAACTCAATCCGCACAAGTGTGTGTTTTGCGTTGGTTATGGTCGATTACTTGGTTTCAAAGTTTCTAAGGACGAAATTCAACTCAATCCATTTAAGGTTCAGGCAATCCTTGACATGCCTCCACCTTCAAATTTTCTTCAGATTCAGAAACTCCAAGGGAAAGCTAACTTTCTAAGGAGATTCATTCTGAATTACGCTGAACTTGCTAAAGGTTATACGCGTCTTTTGAAAAAAGAAGTACCCTTCAACTGGGATCAGGTTGTGCAAGCTTCCTTTGATGCTTTAAAAGGTTCCCTAGTAAAAGCATCATTAGTGTATGCTCCTGACTATCAAAAATACTTTAACCTGTATCTTGCCGCTACATATACAACCATCGCCATGGTTTTAGTACAAGAAGACAATGGAATAGAACATCATGTGTATTATTTAAGCCGCAACTTAAATGATACAGAAAGAAAATACTCCTATGTTTAAAAGGTGGCTTTAGTAGCTATTCAAGCAGTAAAGAGATTTCGACACTATATTCTCTTTCGCAAAACTACCATTTTGTCAGATTGCAACCCTATGACCTACATTCTGTCGTGCCAATTACTAGGGGGAAATATTCCAAATGGATAACCATTTTGCAAGAGTTTGATATGGAATTCACCAAATCCAAATCAAAGAAATCTCTTATCTTCGCGGAGTTACTTTGTGACCTCCCATCATCGTCCAACGATTTAACATCTAAAGCATCAATCGTGGATGAGACTCTGTTTCTGATATCATCAAGCGATCCGTGGTACGGAGATATACTAATCTATCTCCAAACCCAAACTTTTAGGCCTAACACCTCTCGCTCTGAACAACGACGTATTCGATACCAAGCCAAAGACTACATGATCATCGGTGATACACTTTACCGTCATGGTGTCGATACAGTTCTGCGAAGGTGCCTCACACATGAGGAGGCCGAAAAAGTCCTGAATGACTGTCATTCAGGTGCGTGCGGGGGGCATATATTTGGTTACACTACTGCAAAAAAGATCTTATGAACTAGTTACTTCTGGCCCACTATATTCAAAGATTACATAATTGCAGTCAAAGGTTGCCATGCTTGTCAAACTTTTTATCGCAAAACCAGATTACCACCTACACCGTTGCATCCAGTAGTTGCTGTTGGGCCATTCACTAAATGGGGCATAGATTTCATGACATGTAACCCCACCTTGGATGGGGGGCATGGGTATATTATAGTCGCTATCGACTATTTTACAAAATGGGCCGAGGCGATGCCTGCATTAAACAACAGCAGCAAAATGGCTGCTCTCTTATTTTTTATTCATTTAGTTTCTAGATTTTGTGTTCCATAGGCTATAGTCACAGATCGTGGATCACATTTTCGCAATCACATGATGGTTGAATTGATTGTCAAATTAGGACTGTCCCACGTTAGTTCTACTCCATATTACCCGTAGGCTAATAGACAGGTTGAGGCAATCAGCAAAGTCATGAAGCACATGCTGCAAAGGATGATTGGAGTCCACAAACGGAATTGGCATTTAATCTTGTACTCATCTTTGTGGGCATATAGGACATCGGTGAGAAATGCGACTAGATTTACACCTTTTCAGTTGGTGTATGGTCTGGAAGTTGTCTTACCAATTCAGTGCAAAATTTCATCTCTCAAGCTCACAATTGATCTGCTTCAGAAACTTCGGAGGAAGAGGCTCATTTCTTGGAACTAATCCACTTGGATGAAACTCGTCGTGATGCTGCACTGGCTAACGAAGCACATAAGAAACTTGTCAAGGCGCAATTTGACAAAAATGTCAAGCCTCGTGTCTTCTCGGAAGGTGACCTGATCTTGCTCTACGATCAGGACTCTGATAAATTGAGAGCGGGTAAGTTCGAACCATTATGGATGGGCCCCTACATCGTTAAATGGGTATTGAAAAAAGGAGCCTACGAGCTGGTCAATTATGACGGAATTCCACTGTCGCAACCCCGAAACGGGTTGTACCTTAAACGTTACTATGCTTGATTAAGTGTAGTATGCTCTTTGTGTATATGCTTTTGTTACATTTTTGTTTTCTTTTAGAGTTGTCATTTTGGTTAGGTAATCCACTTTGCATTTGTTGCAGATGTCAGACTTTTTGAAATCATTTGTTGGGTACGCTGACGGAGCTAGTCGTAGTACGCATAACCTATCGTCTGTGGCCTGGGCCATTTTTGCTCCAAGTGGCGAGTTAGTGAGTTTCAGGGGAATATGTATTGGTTGATCAATGAACAACATCATTGAGTATAGCACTTTGATTGAGCTTCTCTTGGATGCCATTTCGCATGGCATATAATGACTTGTTGTCAGGCTAGATTCGCAACTCATCATTCTACAACTTACTGGTGTCTATGCCGTTCGGGACCCAACTATTTATCGTATGTTCCTAAGAGTCAGAATTTTGGAAAGACAGTTTGATTCCATTCGATATCAACACATTTCTAGAAACTTAAACACCTTAATTGATTCATTGGCAAACTATGTGTTAGATAGACATTTGCAGCATTTATAAAGAAAAAAAATTTACATTAACATTTCCATTAGGATTGCATAACTTAACCAAAATAAAACTCCGAAAATCAAAAATATATAACTGTTTATAGTTTTTACAAAATGTTTTGTGTCCAAGAAAAAATCGGTCATATGACCAAGAAACTCAAAAATGAATGCAGAAAAGCATCCTAGACTAATGATATTGGTGATAACATGTCACTGCCTGTGCGATCATACACAAGAGCCTAGTCCATCGACTCGGCACACTAGTAGTATGGCTTTGTAACCTTAGAGGTAACGCGTCGGTCCTCACATCTTGAATAACAAGAGTGAGAACCTCGATTTGATCCTGCAACACTACCAGGGTCTCCGCTATGTTCAGATCGCAAAGCACAGCCCTCCCTACAGCCTCTCCTGTTGGAACATCAGCTGCGGCCCTCGGGCGTGCCACTGGTCGCACTGGCCCAACATCTGCACAAATATACGAGTTTGATTAGTCTTGATAACATTTAAAAACACAAAAACATTATAAAACGGATAAAAAAAGACATGGTCAAATCATTTTACCCATAACACTCCACTGCTCACTAGCCGGTAACACCAAATCTGGGTCGCCTCGGAAATCCATCCCAACATATGGATACTCTGCAAAGACCATCTCCTGATGGTTGAACCACTTGAAGAAGGCATCAGATAAATAAATCTGTGATTGACCAGTGTGTCTGTCCATGAGATCAACCCATATCTTCATCTGTGGTTCCCTCGGTGCTAGCAATCCTAGTGAAATGTACTGAGGCTGCATCGGTAGAATCCTCTCCAAGGCAAAAACAGTCAAGATGGAACTGTAGCCAAAAGTCTTGGATCTCCCATTCATTACCTTGGAGAGATGTTCTTTTATGACCGGAAGTATCACCTCACACTAGTCTGCACATAAGATCTGTTTGCCAAATGAAGAGCCGCGCTACCAGCCAATCTAGCAAAGGTAAATAAAATGGTCCTCAGGGACCGATCAGTGATATCTCAGATATTGATATTTCCATCTTTGGTGGGCTGAGATCCATCTCTACAGAACTGATGGATATAATCTCTCACAAATTCGCCTCCACGGGTGGATCCTGATAGTGAAAGAGGGTCACCACGCCTCGATAACCCTGTCAAAAGGTAGATATCCTCGACTGTCAATGGAATAGATTTGCCTCTAATCTAGAATACCTGGTTGATTGGATCCCAAGCATCGAGAAAATACTACAAAAAACTGATTTGTTGCCTCATGCTAGATATACGAAAGAATTTGAGCAAGGCACAGTTTCTTAATGCAGTAACCGTGACCTAATCGTGTAAGGAAATCATGTCCTCTTCTTCATGTTCACATTCACGCCATGTAATGACCATCTTGATCCAAAAAATATCTGAGACACAGACAAAATATGAATTAGGATCCAAATTTGAGCAAAAACGAGAAAAAATTTCATGAAAAATCACTGTGTAAAGTTTCCCTTCTGCGCCCATCGCACCCTGTCTGTGAGCAAGGTGGGATGCATACTGACTGGCCAGTGTCTAGCTCAGTATGCATCACACTTTTTGATGCAGGCTAGGTGCAATGGATGGGGAACGATTTCTTCAAACCCCAGGGGCCCAGAAGAATGGGAAAACATGCTCAGAATCAAAGAAGGATCATATGAAAATGAAGAGCTTAGGGTTAGCTCCTACCTGGTCCTGATGGTGCGGAGAATAGTCCACCAGATCTCCCGAAATCAGCTGGTGAAATTTGAGGGGGAAAACCACTCCAGAGCTCCAAAATCCCAAATTTGAAATGAAATGGTAAGAATGAGAGGTAAAACTACTTTTTATGTTACTATTCACATACTTCAAGTAAAATGTTAGTTTTAAATTCATTTTTTAGGCATATATATGTATTTCTAATCAATTTGATGGAGCAATTGAGTAGGTTGAATGACCGATGAAAGAATCTAACGTGTTAAATGGTGAATTCAACATCATTGACTACTACATGAGAAATGTTTCCGCAAGGTTCAAGCTCGTTAAAAAATAAACCAGCCACTGAGCATATGTTCCCCCAGAGTTCAAGCTCATTAAAAAATGAACTCAACTTCGGTAAATAACCTTTGTGATTGCCACTATATCAGCCTTTTGAGCCTTGGTTGTGTTCCCTCCATCACCTCCATTCTTTTGGCTGATCATATGCTTCCACTTGATTGTTTACCATTTTTGAGGAACAGCTGCGATGAGTGGTCCTGTTAGCCACCCTCTTCACATCGCCATGTTTTGAGAAGTTCCAATACTACCTGGAACTAGTTGCTACCCTAAACGCCACTCGTTCCTAAAAGACGAGCCTCCTTTAAACTCTTTTTAGACTCGTTAAATATGAAAATATTGTTGAGCAATTGGCCTCTCCAGCTCGCTAAAGTGATTGGAAGTGCCATCCCTCCTGTAAATTTTAATCCTTTTGTACCTAAGGGTTTATTCCACAAAAATATCGAGTGCTTGTCTTTTTGGCTTGCTAAAGTTATCGAAAACTCATCCCTTTTGTATTATTTTACACTTTTTCGGACTTAAGGGATTATGCTATGAAAAAGGACCATTGGATTTTCCTTTTCGCCCCGTTTCAAACTCTCTAAACATGAAAAGGACCAAGTTATCCTTGTTGTTAAACTCATTAAAATAATAGCGACAAAATTGTCCGCCCAGACAAGAACGAGTTTCACTGTCACTAGGCTCGCTAAAACATAGCGACAGGTTTGCTCGAAGGGAAAATTATAGAACAAGCATATGTTATCCTCCTAAAGCTTGACAAAAATAAAGAGGTACTAGTCAGCAATGACGGGGAAAAAAGGAAGAAAACTTGAAGAATTTTATTGGTAGCAGGTCACTCTTGAACATGACACTTTCACTCCATCTCCATGATTGAGTCGGGTTGGGTTATTCCATTCACCGATATATCACCATTGGTCCTCCATACCATCCATCTTTTGGGGTTAATCCTACCAATCCATTTCAGTGTCGCCGATATGTTCAAGAGAAGTCATTCAGAGAATTCACCATCCAGTTAATGCCTCATCCACTGTAACACCTTCACCCTCCATTTTCATGGCTGCCATTCCTAAACCATATACCATCAGATTGTTTTCACCTCCAGAAAATCATTTGCTTCATTTCGTGTTGTTGATGTGGGATACATTAAGCCCTCCTATGACAAGTCACTTCTTGTCGACATCAGCGCATTATCCAAGAAATTGACTTAGAAACAACCCTTTCAGTACTTTGAAGCTTGCATGCCTCAATGGCAAGTTTCTCAATTCCGGCGATAGGTTTACATCAATGGCCTTCGACTGAGAGATTTTGCGTGGTGTTCGACATTGGATCATATATTCACACCACGTAAATTGTACTGTAGTACCTTGAGGGTCATTATCATTATCGGTGATTCCTCTCACGCCTGTTAATGGCTTACATTATTGGCTAGTAATTAGCTGATGTCTGTCCATGTTCGACTTCAGGACATCTTTTCACATGGACCAACTTGTACATCGGGCGAAGATTGAACGAGATTGAAGACCCCGGATCTAGTTTCATCCATCTAGGCTGCCATATATTTAGGAATATAAAGACATTAAATGTACACAGAAGATGCACAGATGATCATCCAAGCTAAGGGATGATGGCTCTACATATAAAGAATCACTAGTCCGCAACTGCAGATGATTATCTGTCCTATGTACATAAAAATGAATTTATAAAGCTGAGCATGGGAATGCCCGCCTCAGCTAGATCATGAAAATAATATGATGATGATGTATTGTATTGTATCTTATACAGGTCACCTTCCAGTTCAAATACCTCAGATCCTCATGATAAAGCATTTCACCCGACATCAAAATATTTATGACTTCATGCTTTAGGGGGCAACTGTTATAGACATATTTGGGCACTACAACCCAAATCTCATATGTTGATAAACCAGGTGCTCTTCAACCCATAAAAGTGTTGTTTTATACCCTAAAGGATCATGGTCAGCTGATTACATCACTCCCCAGAAGTTCCACCTGAAAAACCACTCAGAATTGGCCAAAACTGGACTATACTGACTGCTCCATTGTTAGGGTGCGATGCATACTAACTCCTACACTAGCCAGGTCCGATGCATACTGAAGAGGCCTTCTATGGAGGGTGATGAGCCAGAATGGACAAATGTCTGAGACAGTTTGCTAAGTGAATGCTCATGGAATCTTTTAGAAACTTCTCCTATGACACTTGCCTCTCTGAATTCGCCCAGGGATGAGTAAGAGATCCAAGAAATCTCCAAGTGGAACCAAGAAATACAAGTGGAATGACACTAATCAAAAACCCAGAGATGAGTCACACATTTGTAAACATCTATAAATGGATCCCTCATTTGAGAGATCTAGAGGCTGAAAGTTTGTAAATTGCAAGGAAGTGCTAATAGTTTGTCTTTGAGAAGGAGAATTGTATCGTTGGGTGATCTTGCTTTTCATGAGGTGAAGATGGCTTTGATGCTGGGAGGATGATGCTGGATCAGACAACTGGGTTGTAATTCTCCCTTCTACTTTAATAAAGTTCTTTGAGTTTTCCTCCATACAATCATGTACTTGTGAATCTTGTTATTTATGAATGCCATTGTATGTTCAATGTATTTCTGATTTTGCATTGTTTATGATATAATAGATCAGGATGCTTTGATGGTGTTTTGTTACTTTGTTTCTATAAGCATTCTCTAGGCAAGAAAAGTAGGAGAAGAGTTGCAAACTCTATCAAGGGAGATAGAAATCAAGCAAGGAGTCAAGCGGAAGATCCAGGTTGGTCCCTTTACTTCTCTCTTATCTATCATACATAAAGGAAATCACAAATTGCTTTGATTATTGGTTTCTAGGATAGTTTCCAATCCTAGTGGGACTAGCAGATCGAAAAGACACTAGTTTTCCAGGAAACAACTTGGTAGAGGTGGAGGACAAGTTATTTGCTACAATTGTAGAGTGTCAGGACACTACACGCAAGAATGTATGAGCCAAATGAGAGCATCGTTTTGATACTGCACTCAGTTTGACCATGCAATAGAAGAATGCCCAATACTGATAGCTAAGATGTAGGAGAAGAAGGCGCAACCTCAACAGCCTACCCAGAATCTACAAATGATGAGGGCCGAGCCCCGTGAAGAGGATCCCAATGTGAATATCGTGTTGTGAAGTAGAATGATGATTGGTGATGATAAAGGAAAGAAACCTGAAGAAAGTGAGTGGGTTAGCAAAGCTCTAGAAAAGGAGGTTAGGTTTGATCTAGAGCGCATGAAGGAAACATTCATGGAAGCAAAGAAAAGCTTCGCTGAGGCCTCTATCTCAGGAAGTCGGGACAAGCTATCTGAAAAAGTTGACCCCTCCATGCTTACCACTTTCTTAGAGACTTGTATGAAGTTGTTGTGACAACAAGGCTGCGAAAGGGCTTCAAGAACTGATAAACAAGTGTGATGGTAAGGAAGGTGATCCTAAAGGACACCGCGCAGTAAAAAAGATAGGAAAACACAAGACAAGAATAGGACTCGAGATGAGGCTCACCATGCAAATAGGAGAATATGAGATGGATCAAGTTATTTTGGATCCGGGGTCGGATGAAAATGTTTTGCCTAAACAGACATGGGAAAGAATGGGGAGACCTGTGCTGTAGTGGTCTCTGATTCAATTGAGAATGGAAAATCAACAAAAGATTATCGCTATGGGGGGGTTGCATGGAGTGACTATAGATATAGAAGGTGCAAGCACATTGGCTGATTTTGAAGTGATAGAGATTGTTGATGACAAAAATCCATACCCCGTACTCATAGGAATTTATTGGGCTATCGAAATGAAGGGGGTAATCAATTTGAAGAAGTGGATGATGTCATTTGAAAGGAAGTTTCTCTATGTAGTAGTACCATTGGACCCTACAGAAGGACTGTGCTATACTGAACCAATCTACAACTATGAAGAAAGTGATGATGATTTGGACTAGATCTATAAATAACAGTGAAAAACCAAGATTGGGTTAATCTGACAGCTGATGGACATATTGCATCGGACCGCGAAAGTTCTTGTACATCGGATTCTAACGAAGAATTGGAACACTTGCATAATAGGTTGCACGAAGTATCTACACTACGGTGTAATATGATTACTAAATTGTTGCGCTGTGTATCATCCGAGGTAAGAAATTTTCCTTATTATGATGGTTTGACTGATGTGGATAAATTTTTGGATGCATTTGAAAGGGAAGTATCTAAGAAGCATCGCTTCCAAGCGGTGGATTTAGCATTGTGCGCTATGCCTGTACGGTGGTGGGGTACACATAAAGACAGTTTTGATGAATGGCGTGAGTATAAAAGAATGATGAGATTACAGTTTGGTTTCCTGAAAGTTATGCTAACTAAAAAATACGATGGGAGAAATGGTCTGCGTGATCATTTAGGAAAATGGACTAAGGTTTATGGGACGGATCCGCAACCAGAGTGGGTTTATATTTTTTGTCACACTTTAGACATCATTCCTATGAATTGCTACCTGGAAGCAAAGCTCCAGCACGGTACCACGGAGTGGGACATCTTGAGAGAAGGTTTTTTATAGACCTTCAGCTTTGAGGATGGGTTCAAAAGAATTGATGAAGCGCTATAGGAGGTTAAGGAAACAATATTTAGAATACCACAGGATCCCTTAAAGTTGATTCAACCAGATTGGAGCACCCAGTTGCGCCATGCGCTGGAGTGTTATAATGTGACCACTGAAGAAGATGATGAGGATCCATGGAATATTAACATCCCAGATGCTGTAGGCCACTATGAAGTTGAGGAACCATAGATAGAGAATCTAGACATCACTGCACCACTAAATACTAGACAGATGAACATTGGCACAGAGGCAGATCCGAAATTTGCAAAGATTGGAGATTACTGGGATGATGCCACAGTAAATAAGGTCGCTAAATTTCTTCGTAAATATCAGGATTTGTTCCCTACCAAATTTTCAGACTTGAAAGGTATCATAGGATATTTGGGAGTGATGAAAATTACTTTGAAACTGGAAGCGAATCCTTTTAAGCAAAGGCCATATCGCCTTAATCCCAAATACAAGGAAAAGGTTCGCCTAGAGTTGGACAAGACACTTGCAGTGGGTATTATTAAACCGATGGAGGAATCTAATTGGGTGACTCCAATGGTCGTTCAAGAAAAGAAGCAAAAGGATGAAATAGGGATTTTTGTAGATCTTAGGAAGCTTAACGATGCTTGTGTTCATGATCCTTTTCCCACTCCATTTACAGATGAAGTACTGGATAATGTTGGAGGGCAGGAGGCCTATTCATTCCCTGATGGGTTCTCTAGATACCATCATATTAAGATCACGCCAGAAGACAGGAGTAAGACCACCTTCACGACAGAGTGGGGATGTTTCTAGTATACAATGATGCCTTTTAGAATTAAGAATGCACTGACGATTGTCTCGTGCATAGTCATCGCGACGTTCAAAGAATTCATTCACAAGTTCTTGGAGGTATATTTTGATGATTGGAAAGTGTTTAGGCTTGTAAAGCACCATGTAGCCAGTTTGTGCTTGATGTTGGATACATGTTGAAGGTATCAAATCGTGCTAAACCTGAAGAAATGCTTGTTCTGCATCCCTTTCAGAATATTTCTGGTTCATGTGGTATACAGGCAAGGAATTATGGTGGACCCTGCTAAGATCGCAGTAATAATTAATTTGGAGGCACCAAGAAGTGTTAAATAGATGCATGCAACACTGGGCCACACTCGATACTATCGGAGGTTTATCAAAAGTTATGCTCAGATTACGCACCTATGGAAAAGCTACTGAAGAAGGACGCTACATTCTACTAGGATGAAGAATGTTAGTGCAGCCTGAATGTACTAAAGGAAAAAATGGTCACCATGTTGATCCTAGTCTTCCTAGATTGGAAGAAGGAGTAGTGCTAACACAAGCTAGCAAAGGAGAACTAGATCATCCTATAGAGTTTGCGAGCAAGAAGTTGTCAAAGGCTGAAAAGAATTATTCAACAACAGAGTGTGAAGGCTTTGCTATGGTGTACGCACTCCAAAAGTTCATACATTACCTACTAGGTGAACATTTCAAGATGTACACAAACCATTATACATTAAGATATCTAGTTAATAAGCCTATGCTAGGGGGGGGGGGGAATATGAAAATGATTGCTGTTGTTCCAAGAATATGATTTTGAGGTAATTATGAACCCAGGGCGATTGAATGTAGGGCTAGATCATCTGTCGTGCATTGAAACATGAGAGGAGCCTACTAATTTGGAGGAAGGGTTGCTTGATGTGTAGCTCTCCATGGTGTGCGTAGCGGATAATCACTTCATGCATATTATCCATTTATTGACCATGGGAACGGCTCCAAAAGGATACACTAGTTAGCAGAAGAAAGAATTGGTGGTGCGCGTGGCATATTTTTCTGTAATTGCAGGGCATTTATATAAAATGGGATCAGAAGAGATACTTCGACGTTATGTGCCTGATTTTGAATAAACAATATCCTTGCTGAAGCTCATGGAGGAGTTGTGGGAGGGAATTATGCAGGAAAAGCAACAACGCAGAAGATTTTGGGCGCTGGGTTGTGGTGGTCGACGCTACATAAGGATTCTAAAGCCTATTGTAGAGCATGTGATGCATGTCAGAGAATGAGCAGGTTGCCACACCTCCCACACCTCCAACTCCTATGCACACCTCCCACTCCTCCAACTCCACAAACTACACCTCCTCTTATAATAATCCCTGCTATCACAGCCCCTCCACTTCATACACATCCTACTCCCCCACCTAGAGCAATGGCTGCCCGGTTTGCCCCATTGGTTTTACCTGCAAATCTTCATGATATGCCACCTGATTACCAAAGTAAAATTCCCATGTTTGATGGCACTCCACAAAGTATTACAGCTCAGCAACATATCGATAAGATGACCACATTTTTTGATCTATATGAGTTAGATGAAGAAGATGTTACCATGCGATTATTCGTACAAACATTTGCAGGAGAAGTTAGAAAATGGTTTAGAGGGTTGACAGCAAATAGCATCACTACTTTGGAGGCACTTCAGAATCAATTCTTAGATCGGTGGGAAATCAGAAAGGATCCGCTTCAAATCAATGCCGAATACAACAACCTCAAGCGTAATCCGGGTGAGTCTGTTCAAGATTACATAATCAGATTCAATACAGTTTATAATGCTATTCCCGATGATTTGAGGCCATCTAGAAAATCAGCACTTCTCAAGTTCCCGGATGGTTTTGATCCGGAGATGGCTTATTCATTGAGAGACAGAGATCCACCTACATTGGAAGAGATGCAGAAAATTGCTGTCAGCGTTGAGGCAAATTTGAATGACAAAAGAGCACGGATGAAGGCAGAAAAGTGAGTCACAATTAAGGAGGAAGCATCCACTTCAAATCAGTTACATCGTGATGTTGAGCAGATAAAGAGGGCACTTGAAAAGATGACTATTGACAAGCCGGAGCCTCAGATTCGTAATCCCAATTTCAGAGGTCAACCGCAGCAACAATATAGAATCAAGCAGCGTGAAACAAAGGCGCAAGACACGGCAGCTCAGCAGCAAATGAAACCACCGTTTCAGCAGAATTTTATTAGTCAAGAGTCTGAAGATGAGGGTGATAATGTTGGCGAGGAAAATCATTTCTTTACTCCTGATGATATGCCTACATATATCACGGAAGAAGATGAGTTGGTGAGTAATTCTATTTTTCCCCAAGATGAGCATTATATTTTGTCAAATGATATGGTACTTGAAGAAGAATCTGAAGAATATCAAAGAGGGTACTTGAATGCATTATCAGCTCAGCAAGGACAGCAAAGGCAATTGAGAAGCCGGGCTATTCCTATAAATCCCGTGCAAAAGAAGAAAGACATTGCAGCAAAGAATGATTCAGTTTCTTCAAAAGGTAAAGATATTGCCGGTCCATCATCAACTCAAACATCATCGGCAGCCAAAATTGACCAACCGTCAAATGCGCCAAAGGATAAAACTGAGAAAAGAGATAATCCGGCAAAAGAAGGTGAGAAGTTTCCAGTTTTCAGTTTGGAGAATGAAATTGCAAAGTTGAAGATACCTATTCCTTTAACGGAGGTCATGAAGAATGCCACTTACCGAGGTCAAATTTCTAAATTGCTGAATGTTGACCCAATGCTTGACATGGTGAATGTCCAAGATGATCAGCCGGAATTGATCTTTGGGCCAGCTTTGAATGGTGAGTCTCCCGAGAGTGATATTCCTCCATTTTATATCAGTTTGCGTTTGCATGAGTTTGTGTTGCACAATGCCATGTTTGACTCGGGAGCTTCACATAATTTGATGCCAAAGACAATCATGGAGAAGCTGGGGCTTGACATCACAAGGAAGTATCATGATCTGTATTCATTTGATTCCAGCCGGGTAAGATGCATTGGTTTGATCAAAGACTTAGTGGTGAGTTTAGATCAAATTCCAGCGAAGAATGTTTTGATGGATGTGGTGGTGGCGGATATTCCTCCATGATTTGGCATGTTGTTGTCAAGGTCATGGGGAGCCAAACTCAAAGGTACAATTCAGCTTGACTTTTCATATGCTACAATTCCTGTTTTCGGTCAAATGAGGAAGTTATATCGGGAACAAAAGATGAAATACATGATCACTAGTAAGGAAAGGCCTGTAAATCATCCTGTAAATTATGTACAGACAGATTTAGAATCTTTTGTTTTGTTTGCGGAAAGTTTCAATGAGATAGAGAGTCAGTTAGTTCAAGTAGAAGATATACCAGACATTTCAGAAAATTTCAGGGATGTTTTGAGAAAGGAAAGTGAAGAAAGGTCTGCTGTCATAAGGCCAATTGCAGAAATAAATGGGCAGCAAGCAGAACATGAATCAAAATCAGACTTTCAGCACCTAGAAGATGATGAAGAGGGTCTTTGGACTATGGATTTTGATGGTGCAGTGGGAAGCGATGGTGCTGGTATAGGTGTGTGGATTCGAAGCCCATTCTCAGCCCAAGATCAAGTTCCAAGCAAGGTACGGGTATGTTCTTACAAATTGGCATTTGATTGTTCGAATAATGAGGCGGAATATGAAGCTCTTATTGCTGGTCTGAAAATCCTTCTGAAGTTAAAGGCAAAGAAAATAGCAGTATATGGCGACTCCGAACTAGTTATCAAACAAGTGAAAGGTGAATTTCAGGCCAAACATCCTCGCATGAGAGCTTATAGAAATGTTGTTTTAGATATCCTGAAAAGATTTTCTGAACATACTTTGACATGTGTGCCCCGGATTCAAAATGGTGTTGCGGATGCATTGGCTAAGGCGGCAAGTAATCTGAAAATACCCATGAATTCCAGCAATAAGTTCGAGATATATGTGAAGCATCGTCCTACAGTTCCAGATAACCAAAGGTGTTGGCAAGTGTTCCAAGATGATGAAGAAATTGAAGATTTTCTGCAAGTTAAGGGTAAGTTCGAAGACATTTCAATAGACACGGAAGCTGAAGGAGTGAATCAGATGGATGTATTGAAGCTTTAGGATAATCACATTCCAAAAGGATTGATTCCTTTAGAGGAGTTGTTTGATCAGGATGATGTGGCCCGCAAGCCAACTTTGAGACCAACAACTGAAGGAGTTGAAGATGTGAACCTTGGGACAGCTGCAAATCCAAAAATGGTGAAGCTTTCAAAAGCATTGCCGCCTAAGGTAAAGCAAGAGTATATCAGATTATTGTCTCTGTATTCTAATGTTTTTGCATGGGATTATTCAGATTTGAAAACTTATGACACAAGCATTATTCAGCATACTATTCCCATAAAGCCAAATCAAAAGCCTTTCCGGCAAAAGTTGAGAAGAATTAATCCTAAATTGTTGCCATTGATTGAGAAGGAAGCCAACAGGTTGTATAAGTCCGGAATCATAGTGCCAATCCGGTTTTCAGATTGGATCTCAAACTTGGTTCCTGTGAGGAAGAAAACCGGTGAGATTCGCTTGTGTATATACTTTAGAAATCTGAACAAAGTGCCATTAAAGGACAATTATCCGCTGCCCAAGATGGATCACATATTGCAGCGGGTTGTGGGGGCATCTAGAATGTCATTGCTTGATGGTTACTCCGGATATAATCAGATTTTGGTGCACGAAGATGACCGTGACAAGACAGCATTTACTACTCCATGGGGTACATTTCATTATGCCAAGATGCCGTTTGGATTAAAGAATGCGGGTGTCACATTTCAGCGGGCAATGGACATGGCCTTTGCAAATGAGAAGGATGTCTTTTTAGTTGTTTATCTTGATGATTTGACCGTGTTTTCTAAATCAGATGAAGAGCATTTGTTTCATTTGACTAAGGTGTTTGAAAAGTGTAGAAAATATGGCATCTCATTGAATCCGAAGAAAAGTATTTTTGCTATGAGTGAAGGCAAGCTGCTAGGCCATATCATTTCTAAAGATGGCATTCGTATATACCCTGCACGAGTGGAAGCAATTCAGCAGTTGGAGAAGCCCCGTAGCAAGAAAGAAATTCAGTCCTTTAATGGTAAGTTGAATTTTCTGCGTCGTTTCATTCCCAATCTTGCTGAACTGTTTGGTCGAAGCGGAAGCAAAAACAACAGTGAATGATTTCCATAAAGGTGACTGCGGGGGTCACTTATTTTGGAAGACCACGGCTAATAAGATCTTGAGAGCTGGTTTCTATTGGCCTTCTTTATTTTCTGATGTATATAAAGCGGTAAAGAGCTGTCATGAATGTCAAATTTTTCAAGGAAAACAGAAACTACAGCCCTTGCCTCTCAAACCGGTGGAAATCAGTGCACCATTTCAGCAATGGGGCTTGGATTTTATTGGCGAAATCCACCCTGCATCTTCCGGGCAGCATCGATGGATCTTGACAGCTACAGATTACTTTACAAAATGGATTGAAGCCATTCCCACCCGGCAGGCCACAGATTTGGTAATTATTTCCTTTCTTGAGAATAACATCTTGTCACGTTTTGGCTGTCCACAAAAGTTGATTACTGACAATGCAGCTGCATTCAAATCAAAGAAGTTGGTTGATTTTTGCTATAAATATAACATCAGTTTGGGGCATTCAACCGCTTATCATCCGCAAGGTAATGGGCTGGCCGAATCTTCAAACAAATCTCTAGTGAATATTATAAAGAAATTGTTGGAAATAAACAAGAAGAGCTGGCATAAGAAGTTAATAAATGCACTATGGGCTGATCGGGTAAGTCAAAAGAAGTCAATTGGTATGTCACCTTTTGAAATTGTTTACGGAGTAGATGCAGTGTTTCCTACTTCACTTAGTATCCCGGTGGCTAAGTTGTTTCAAGAAGCTAGTGGTGAGGAGGATCCTATGCAACGACGGATCAGTCAAATGATTCATTTACAGCAGACACGAGAAGAAGTTCACCAGAATTCCCTTAAGTTGCAGGAGCGCATAAAGAGAATCTATGACAAAAAGGCCAAAGCAGATGAGTTTCAGATTGATGATGTTGTGTTACGATGGGATGCCCGCAATGAAGATAAAGGGAAGCATGGAAAATTTGACAACTTATGGAAGGGTCCTTACAAAATTGCAGCATACCGTGGTCCAAATGCTTTCCTTCTCAAAGAAATGAACGGAGATGAATGTCTTGGAGGGTCGGTGAATGGCCGGCTGCTCAAAAGGTATCATGCTTGAGTATTTTCTGCTCTAATCACTCTCATTGTAAATACCATTTCATTTTCTTTCTGCAGCAAGTGTGAAGCTGATTTCCATCTTCAGTTTGGGGCCCGCAGTGAAGGCTATAATTCTGAAAATGGTGATTAGTTGGGGTGAGTTTTACAAGTTGTTTCATGTCAGTTCATTTTCTGTATAGAGTTAATGAGTCAGTGTCCAAGATAGTCTTGAATTTCAGTCAAATAAAGTTGTTTTCAAGTCGGTCACATGTGAGTAAGTTGACTCCATTGCCCAATGACATAAGCACTGGTCTGCTCTCCCAAAGGTCTGAGGTTCTTGGTACCTCCAAGGAGCTACCATCCCCATTGGAGCCAATGTTAGTGTCGGTCTTGAAAGCCCTCCATTAGTGATCAAAGCTCTTTGCATTTGCATTAGTAGGTGTCTCATCAGTGTCAAAATTTGCATCCCGTTAGGCATGCCATAACCTTGATGGAGGAGCTGGTCTGTTCATACCCCTCTTGGCTTTGCTGGATCAGGTCATATCAGTCATTGAGTTTGTCAAGCTTCCCTTGTTTGGTCTTAGTGTCAAAAGTCTAGGTCTAGGGTTTTGGTCATTTGTCTTTGCAAGGTCATGTTTCTGAAAGTCCTTGAGTGACCAGTAAGCCAAAGGGAGGATGGTAAACATGTTTCTTTGATATTTTCACCATGTACAGTTCATTTTTAACCTTGGATTTAAAAACTCTGTTTTTAAAGCCAAGGTCATGATAAATTTTGTGAAAAGAATAAATGTCCAAAATTTCTTCAAAAAGGGCAGCAACAACCCTGGTCCCCTTGCCACAGTCCTTCAGATGATCTACCTGCAAAAGAATCAGGTCGAAGCACTCAAAAAGTCAACTTCAGGATAAAGGAAACCAAGAAAATCAGTGTTTTAAAAAGTGTCAAAATAGACTTTATAAAGTGGGCTTATGGATGAAATTTTTTCAAATGAGATTATAAAAAGTCATCTTCCCTCCTTTCACTCTCATTGTGCATTTCAAAGCTTGCAAGAGAGGTTGTGAGAGAGTGATAGGCGAAGGAGGCGAAATTACAGTGTTTTTGGGCAGTTTGCAGGTGCGTGACCCGTCCAGGCCTGTGCGCGACCTGTTGGGCGGTGCGCGACCCGTCCAATGCACTCCCACAGTTCAAAATTTGAACGGGCGCGACCCGTTGGGCTGTGCGCGACCCGTTGGGGAGCCTGCGTGACCCGTTCAGCTGTCTGCCATCAAACTTCAATCAAATTTCCTCAATTTCCCTTCAACTCATCTTCATTGCTCGAGGTAGGGTCTTTACTCATTGTTTTGGAGATTGATGATGAAAATAAGGTTGTGTGCTATGATTTCATCCTCCAAATTTGCAAATGAATGGATTGATATGGCTGCTTGCTAATGTTTGTAAAATACTAAGGTTTTGTGACTGTTTCAAGTGATTTTGTCCCATTTGGTCCCTTCCCTCTTTTCCTCTTGTATTCACAGTCATGCTTTCATATCTGTCCCATATTATTTGTACATAAAATGTAGACTTTTTCCCCATCCCTAAACTATAAACCCTACCCCTCTCACAAGCACACAAAAACCCTAATTCCCTCTACCATACACATGCAAAAATAGAACAAAAAGAAAAGATGCATTTGCAAAAAAATAAAAGAGTCATGTGAAAATAAATGTTGCTATATATCTAGAGTCATGTACATAACCCCTATATACCCTTGACATCCCCTTGTACATGAAAAATTTCCCTCTATGTTAAAACAATGTACATGTGCTCCTTATAAAAAATTTTCCTTATGATATACATGAACTCCTATAAGAAAATTTGGTGTATGGTGTCCCTATGTCCCTATTGATACGTGTATGCCCCTTTCATGTTCATTATCATACATGTTCTTGTCCCATATGAGATGTTCTTTGCAAATGATTTCCCAATGTTAAAATGTGTTCCTATATGCATGACAATTTGTAAAGTTTCCCTTGAAATTCCCTGATTATTTTCATATATTCCCATTCCTTGTTAAGAAGTTCCCTCCCCTAACATTCCCCTCATGTTTTTTCCCCTTGAAACAACATAGAGTTCAGTACTTTTGCAGGCAGAGGCAACAGTTCAATTTATCCTTCAGTTTGTCCACCTTGCTCCAAAACCATGTCAGATACCGAAACTTATGAGCAAGGTGATGACCATTCATCATCTACAGAGATTGAGGAACAGAGGAGGCCTCGTAGAGGAGGTAAGGGAGGTCATCATAAGAGGGAAGAGAGTACTTCTTTGGCAGAATTACAGGCTTGTCCTTTGGCAGTGAATTGTTTCCGGTACATGTCATGCTATCAGGTTTGTGAGAGGATCTCACAGATTCAGCATCATAGAGAGTTGGCCCGCTTGTTTGTCTTACACCTCCATGATGGACATATCACTCTTGCAGGGGTGAATTTCATATTGACACCCGAGGTCATCTCAGAGGCTACAGGGATACCAAATGTGGGTGAGGTGTGGCCTAAGCGCAGATTACTTGATTTTGTTCACTTTGAGCCCTATGTCCGGCCATCATTTGTGAGACTACTGACGGGTGTTTTCCCATTCAGATTTCTTCGGAGTGAGTATGCTCCCCTCATGAGACTTATCATGCATTATTTTACATGTGAGGGCAGATTTTCACAGGTGTATTCATATCACATTCGCCTGTTGATGCATTTCACCCGGGTGAGGATGATGAACCTCCCGGTTTTCCTGTTTCATAACATTCAGAGGATGGTGCCCATGTTGCAGAGGAAGACCCCAGCCCAGAAGTACAAGAGCCTTTGCCATTATGGTTTGATCCAGCTCATAGTTTCTCATCAGTTGACTCAGCAGGGCATCTCATGGGAGGAGTTCATCTCCCGTGAGTTTTTCACAGTGCCACCTCAGCCACATCAGGAGGTCATTCATGAGGAGGGAGGACCATCTCAGCAGCCTGATGCTCCCATCACCCGACATGTCAGCTCCACTCCTATGGTCACCTATCAGAAAGGCCCGAGGGCCTTATTTGCAGCAGCTAGGCGAGTACTATCTCCACAGCAGGTGGAAGGGGTCTCGCCTTCATCTTCAGAGCAGCGAGTGTTATCTCCACATTAGGTGGAAGGGGCCTCGCTTTCTTCACCAGCATAGGTATTGCAGAGGGGCAAAGAGCCCATGGTTCATGAGGATCCGATGATTGATCTTGAGGTCAGTTCTCCTAGCCAAGAGGCAAAGGAGATCATTCAGCAGCTCAGGGCTGAGAATGATGTTTTACAGCGGAGACTTGAGGGTGCCCAATGGACCATCACCTATTTAGAGCAGTGAAACACACAGCTGGAGGAGGAGAAGAAGCTTGATGAGCTTTGGAGGATTCGTAGTGACAGAGTCCTAAACCGTAGGAGGCCCGGTGATCCATTGCCTGCTGACCGGGAGTCTTTGCTCATTCAGGAGAATGCCCACTTGGAGAGGCTGTTGGCTAAGGCCAACCAAGAGAAAAAGCTGCTACGGAACATGAAGAATCATTATTGGGCGAGGATGCATGTTTGCAAGGCCAAGATGAAAATGTTCCAAAGGAGGTTGTCCGAGGCTCTTAGGCGGAAGAAGAAGACCAACCCCCTCCGTATCTTGGCTGAGGCATCCCTCAAGGATCATGACACCCACTAGCCTCTTCACAGCACCAAGCACAAAAAATTTTGGAAGTTTTGGCTCATTTTTGGCATTTTTGGGAAATTTACAGGTTTTGGCTTCTCAACGGGTCTCACCCCCGGTGAGACCCTTTGTCATCGTAGCTCCGTTTTGCAAAAACTCAACATTTTTGGATTTTTCATGCAAAGTTACACATGCCTATGGATGGATTTGAGTTTTCATGGAGTTTTGGGCCTCCAAAAGGTCAAAATACAGCCAAATTTTGACTTTCTGCCCCTTTTTTGAGCTGCAGAAGTAGTCTTGGGAGAATTGACTTTTGACTAGGCAAATGACCTCCAAATCCAAAAATTCTGGTTGGGTTGGAAAGTAGACTCAGAGACCTTTCCAACGAGCTATCCTGCACCTCATTTTGACACCGGGAAGGCCTCCAAACAGGGCTCCAAAGTGTGCGACCCGTTGAGAAAGTGTGCGCGACCCGTTGAGGAATTTGTGCCAGATTTTACCAGTTCGGCCAGAAAATCACTGTTTTCACCTAGTTTGACTTTTTGGGGTTCTAGATGATGGATTTTTATGTAACTATCATGACTCAAAGACACTTTTACTCTTCTTTAACTCTTCTAGAAGTTTCTTGAATGTAAATGGTAAATATTTAATGTATGGATAGGTTTCCTAGTTTATAGAGGCAAGTTGTTATGACTGCCTATTATCTAGTGCTCAGTTTAGAAGTAGTTGTAACAGCTCCTAGGAAGGGGAGCTCGACCCCTAGAGGTGGGGAAAGAGGTTAGATCATCTATATTATGCACTCTTTTGCTCATTTTCATGGTTGGACTCTTGAGGGAGGAGCTATCATTGTATATTTCACTTGTATCTCTGCAATTTTTGGCTAAGGAAGACCAGGGTTTTGCAGTCATCTTTGGGATTCTTGTGGACTCATGTATTGATGGTGTTTTTCTACATGTTATTGTAAGCTTTGTTATGTGATTCATTTCCTTTCTATACTGCTGCATATTAAACAAATGAAGTGATACAGTTAGAATTCATGCTAGCCATGCTCTGCTTTTAAATTTGTTTAATTTCTATGTTTTCTGCTGTCTAAAGAGAATTCAAACCCATTGTTTGCTCTCTTTAGCCCTCTCATCTTTCTTCTTAATCATCCCTTTCAGCTAAAGACATCAAAACAACTTCCTACCTTGCCCCAAAGACCTCCCTGCAGAAACTGTGTCCAATCCCCGCACCCTAAATTGCAGTTCCTCAATTTGCCACCAAAAACCCCAAAAACCCCCAAATCAACCTTCAAATTAGTTTACTAGCCTGATATCAGTGTTACCTTGTTTGGTCATCTCATCCTATTGAAAATCTACCGAGATTGACCGGAGAGAGCCTTCTCCTGCCCTGTAGGGCTAGCTACGAGGCTGAATGGTTTGATGTAGCTTTGAGATTTGCCTTTTCAGCCTGAGGTGAAATTTCAAGTGCTAACAGAAGGAACATGTAAAATCTTGGCACGATCAACACATCAAACTACGCACCTTCAAGGTAAATAAATTGGTTTTATTATATGAAAGTAAGTTTGATAAGTTTCTAGGAAAATTTTAGATGCACTAGCTGGGGCCATATGTTATCAAAGTGATTACCGATGGTGGAGCAGTTCAGCTTACGAAGTTGAATGGAGACCCATGTCTGGGAAGGGTAAATGGAAGCCGATTGAAGCCACACACCAGGGATCTAGCCTAATTACTACATGACAGTAGCACAGTCTCAACACTCTAGGTAGTTGCAAGGAGGCACGGGACTATAAAATACACTACCCAGTTTGTAGAGCTACGCGCCAGGGGGGTGCATGAAAATGAATGATGTCACAACACTAGAAGAAGCGTGAAGGGAGTTGCGCTATAGGGGAGAGACCACGTAGCATAGCCAGAAAGTAATAATTACAGTCAGTGTTCATGATTTGACTACCAGGAGACGGTTAAGAGGAGCGGGGGGGAGGGCGACATTAAAGGCATTTAAAGCTGAAATCTTTGGAAATCTACCGCCAATTCAGCATTTATGAATAGATTTTGGGGGGAACAATTGAATTTGAATTCAAATTCTCCTTTAAATTACATGTGGAAGTCCAGCGAAAAACAATTTGCATCTTAAGAATTTATGTGTTGAGTTGTTGATTTTTTATGAATCCCTAGTTTTTTGCTGATTTAGTTGCTAGTTTTGTATTTGATAGGTTACCTGAGGATACCCAACAATTTATTCTCAGCACAATGTCCAGACTAGGTGAGACCGCAAGTACTGGAGGAGTTGTTGTCTCTGAGGGAGCTGCTCATGAGGTGATGAGCATGGAGGCTCCAGCTCCTGTGCCTATGGTGCTGAGGTCACCTAGGCTAAAACCCACACTGGTGAGAGAAGTCCCCAAATCTAAGAATGAAAAGAAGGAGAAGCTCATGCCAGAGAGTGGGTCACTGAGGAAGCATGCTGCTACGCAGGCCCAGAAGAAAGACAAACGAAGCGCTAAGGATAAGGGGAAAGTGGTAGATCTGGAGGCTGAAGAGGGCACGGAGGACATAGACACTGAAGGGGTGGATCCTATATCCAAGCTGTTGAATTATATCCCTCCAAGCAAGGTAAAAGTGAAGGTCCCTAAGGACCCAGATGCGGGACAATTCCTCCTCAATACAACCCTGTTATTAGAAAACCTCACTTTTTAAGGTTTGCACTTGGTGCGGATTCCCCATCTCAAGCTGGAAGACTAGGACTTGGAGGATCACGAGAGGTTTTCCCACTTAGCAACATAGAACTATATGAAGAGGGCCTTTTACAAAGAATCATGTGTCACCGCGCTGGACCCTGTGGAGTGGATTCGTGGAGTGAATGAGTCAGGGTTGCTGAACCTGTTGTGGGTACCCCAGTACCACTGCTCCAACATCAACCTGATAGTTATCAAACAGTTGATGAACTTGGTGTATGACAACTGTTTGTGTCTAAATGCATCAATCACTATCATCGATATGTTGATCCATCGGATCATGCTGTTGCCGCACTCAGGGTTGAATCTGGCCAAGGAGTTTGGCAGAAAGATGAGTGAGTGCAACCTCAAATTAAGGACAAATTCAAGCTCATGAAGAAGTAGCAAAAAAAAAGGTCTAACAGTTAGCTGAGAAGTAGAGAAAAGAGGATGAGGAGAAGGCCCAGGAGGAAGCAGAGTGGGCCGCGAAGTAGCAGGCTGAACAGGAAGAGTGTGGCTTTGAGCATGGCTCTGAACGCAATGGTAAGTCCCCTTTGCCCAAACAGAGGAGGAGGAGCAGTCAAAGAAGGGTGGCAGTGGCTAGGAGGAGCATAGAAACCACTTCCGGATCAAACGATATAGGGAACAAGGAAAGGAATGGCTACGAAAGAAATCAAAAGCGACCAATCCATCATTGGACCCAATCACTCTGACAGATGCCGACCTTGATGAGATTGGTGACAAGGTGCGTGATACCACTGCAAAATTACTGCAGTAGTTCAAGCAGTAGCAATCCAGTTGTAGAGCTCCCAGCTAGCAGCCGCGATGGAAGAAGCATGCAGAACGGTGCCCGCATTGCATATTCTAGAGGAAGCACCGTTGGAGGCGAAGATCATAAAGCTGGCTTCAGGCATGCACAACACCAAGGAAAAAGTGGCCATGGTTCAGTTTGAGTTGAACCTGAAGATACCTGAACTTAATTTTAAATCACAGCCTTCAACCCCGCCAGAGGTAAGGGAGTAACGTGAAGCCACTGTGAAACATGGAGTCACAACGGTGGATGCCGCGGTGGTGGATTGCAGCACGCTGTTTGAGTAGGTTATGGAGGTAGTCACGACCCTGAAAAAAGATCCCACCTTGCAGGTCTTGAATACTGAAGTTCGTGAGCTCTAGCAGTAATATCATGAAGTAAGGGTGATGATGTGGACGATTGCTACAACACAACGCCTTGCCAAGCTACAGGAGGCAAATAAGCTGCTTACACAAGTGGAAGTAGCACAGAGGAAAGAGGTTGTTCTCAAGGCCAGATTGGGGCCCTGGTTGGATGAGGCATACTTCGACTCCACTAATATTCAGGAGAAATTGGTGAACTTGCAGAGCATGTAGGAGAAAATCCAGCATGACAATGCAAGACCAGTGACGGAGCAGCTCATGGAACAAATCAAGCAGGAAGCCACACAAAGCGTGGTTGAGGTAGCAGTTGCACAAGTGGAGCTGGGGGATCTTCGTAGTAATATCTCCACGCCATCCGAGTGACTCGAGGGCAAGCCACGATCTTTGTGTTGGGGGCCTATTGGGATGGGGTCCCCTAGGGTCAATTTTGGGGCAAAAGCCCAAGTTTTGTTGTATAAAAATGTAAATTCTCCGTAAACTGTGGTCGTGGAGCACGTAGATAGTTAAAAGAATTATAAAGGGTTTTACCCTTATTTATGTAAGTTGAGTCGGCGTTTTGAGGATCTACCCATGGTCCACGGACCTTGGGAATGCATAAATAGGTGTGTCTTAGAGAGTATAAGGTAGGATAATGAAGAGAAGAAAAGAAAGTTTGTCTATGGGAGAAGTCTAGAGAGTTAGGGCAAAAGAGTAGGAAGAAAGGATTTGTAGCTGTGCGTGCAAAGGACTAGAGTAAAGTCCGCAGCTGAGTGCGCGGACCCCTACAACTGAGCTCGCAGGGAGGTCTAGAGTCTGTAAGCTTGAACTGATTACCAATAAAGAATATTATTACAGAAATTCCAATGTTTCGTTTGTTTACTTCTATTATGAATGAATGTGTTTATGCTGTGATGAATGATGGGTTTATGAAATAATGATGTATTGATGCATGACTTTACACGATTTATATTGTTATATGAACACAACTGATGTTAACTATTTACGCAAAGACTATCTTGTTGCATGTTAAAGTTATCGAACACTTAGGCTGACCTGAGTAATTGTTGGGTTAAGAGTAATCTCTGATGCGCTTAAGTAACTGATTAGCCTATTCAAGGTCCACGAAAGATAGTTTTAGACCTTTGCGGAGATCGAGAGGCTAATTAACAGAAGGTATATCAATAAGCCATAAAGGCTTATCGATCTGCGCAAAGGAAGATTTAGGGCATAAAACGACATCACATTGGTCTCTGGGTGTGGAAACTTGGTTCCAGCATCCCCCCATACCGCTTTGGGTGAGACTTTAGTCTATGCTCCATTGATTGATGCCAAAAGGGCCAGTAGTGTAGGGATTTGTTTGGCGCAACTAACTTTGAACCTGGGTTAGGACCCACTAAGCCAACAACTAGTAAGAAAGTGGGGAATTTCATCAAAATAAATAAAGAACACTCACAAAATTATAGTATAATAATGTGTGCGATAAAATGATGATTATCCTCTATATCTATTATAGGAGAATGTATATATGCGGCTTTTTAGGGACTTTCTAAGCCACTCTTCAATGTATTCCTTCATTGGTAGGATTTTGTGTCAGGTTAAACCCTTAACACAAATATTTATTTGCCCAATTCTTATGCATTTGGCCATAGTTTCTCCACCACAGCCAATGGCTCCACATTTTCATTAACAAATGTGACCATCCATTTCTTGATTTGTGCTTCTAGAAACTCACTTAAGTTGTCAGAGTCAATTCTTAATGACACTTTAATGATATCCAATTTTCTTTCAATACATCTTTATGGATCAACATTGAGTCCATAATCATTTGTGGGCCCCACAAGTCATCGAAAACTTTAATGGTTTTGAGGAAGGTGTTACTCCTAAAGTCATCAATACTTGAGCACTCTGTGATAGTATCATATAACATTTTAATTATTGAAACTATCTTGCCTTGATATGTTTAATCCTTTTTCCCCTAGGAATACCTTTCTAGGTTCTTTGGAAATCACTCTAGGGTATTGAATTTATTTATGAATTTTGACAAATCATTATCAACAAATTAATGATCATGTTCAAGATATTTCTTCAAATATTTTGTGAATGAATAAATTATTTGAGAAGGTTTCTCAAATGTACATAAAATCCCATGATTCTCCAATAAGTTCTAATCACTTATTTATATTCAATGTGATATAAGATATAATACATGTTATCAACTATGCTAGTTTTTTTCACTTTCTAGGGTGTGTTGGGTTTACTAGGTGTAATTTCAAGTGCTTTGATAACTAGAGGGTTTGTGAAAAAGGGAGTGGGGCTAAGAGCCTATTTAAGTTAATTTATTGTTCTTTTAGACCTCAAATTCTCTAGTCTCTTTCTCAATGAAAGAGTTAGCAAAGGCATCCCCTATATTTTGGTGTAGTTTTAGGATTCTTATAGTTCCAACTCTAGATTTAATTTCTGTTAAGCCCTAGAATTGTTGTACTTAATGCACCCTTTTATTCATATGATGACCTACTTATTCCATTGTTTTACCAGTTTATGGAATATTTCTACATTGTTTTAATGCAATAGAGAATATTTGTGCTTGGGTTGTATTTTATATAAGAATACCTTCGTTATATGCATTTCTAGTATTAATGCTCATTAAAATGTTGTTAATGTAGATTGTCTTGTTCTTGCATCACACAGGGATCCTACACCAAGTATATGTGGACCACTTCATCATTCAAGCTTTCCATGAAGGAAAATGCTAGCTGGTAGTACAAACATGTGTTTGGAATGATCTTGGATCCTTTTTGATAGTCAGAGGTGGACTTATCTTTCATTGACATGTTCCTGCACTAAAGAGCAACATTCATGCACTAAAGAGTAACCAATTTGGGGCTTTCATACATCGGAACATGTTTGGGAAAAATACGGGAAATATTTTTGTTCAAAATTTTGTTTGAACACCTCCACCTATTCAAAATGGACCAAGGTCCTACAGATGGATTTTTAGGGAATAATTAATGCTTTAGCCCCAAATTAAGAGTCATTTTCAAATGACCAAATTCCCCCTAGATTTTCATGCATATGAAAATTTTGGAACATGGATATTTTTCCCAGTTTGGGGAGTTAAGTACAGTGCAAGCAATTTTCTAGAATTCACCACTGTTTGGGAGATCTAAAGGGGTCTTTGAGGAAGATTTGTAGAAAATTAGGTAAAACCCAGATTTGCAAAAGTAGCCAAACAGTGAACTTTAGGCACTATTTACGAGGAAATGGAACTAAATTAGAAAATTCCAAGAGAGTTTGTTGTTGAAAACATGAAAAATTAGGTTTCCTCCAAACAAATTTCCAAAATTCGCATTGGTCTAAGAGATACACAAGGATCTTTGAGGCAGTTTTATAAAAAATGATGTTTTTTCCAGAATTCCAAAATATGCCCAGATTTGCAAACAAATGGAAATTACATATCAGATTTATGTCTCCTTGATTAGATATTGGTTGTAATAGACCTCCTTTGGATGGGAAGCTATTACGATCCCCTCTCATTCAGTTTGTGCTTGGTTTGGCTTGTTCAAAGCTTGTCATGTAATTGTAAATTTTATAAAAGCCAAATCATGGCTCTGTAATGAGGACAAAAAATAATTATTTGTACTCTCATGCTGCTAAGATGAGTGTTGGGGGTCTTCCCCTTCCTCAAATCAATTTGGAAATGGATTATGGAGCTATAAATGTATAAGGATTGAGATTTCCATTAATAACAAGCATTAATGCTCGATTCATGCATATATTTTGCCAATTTCCTCTAATGTTAATCTTGCTATTATAGACTAAGCGTTTTCCTTAAAGGGAAACGAGTTGGTTGGCTGGGTCCCAACCAACCCAGTTCATTCTCCCATTATTATATATTGTGTTTTAGGTATAGGAATGATAAGTGTAAATTTTTCTTTTTAATGGTGAGTGTGCATGATTGGTAATGCTCTTGTGTTTATTTCCTTTTCTCCGAGTGATCTCAGATATGAGGGCTTGTGTGCGTTGAGTGTGTTTCTATTTCTGTCAAAAGATTTTTTTGTATACTTTATTAAAAAACAAAAATATGTCTTTTATCTGAGAATCTTCCTCTTGAATCGTTTATGGAGTAATGGTTAGGGTTGCAGGGTTTGATCATTCAAGTTTTGTTTAAAGGTCTATTTCTTTACAACAAGCATACTCTGATCAAAGAATACATATTGTAACTATGTAGCAATGTTAATCCTCATGTGTAAACCATTATGTTTAAATCATATTCCTTACTTCGATAAATATTTGTAAACTGAAGTTTTAAGTATATGAATCGTTGGCTATCACTTTCCAGATTTAGGACTGTAAGATATCATTTTTATTTAATGATTGAATTCATTTATACACAAGACATATTCAACACGGTGATCAATGTTTAGAGAGGATATGAGTAAGGAATATTTTAAGTGGTGATATTTTATTCAAACGTGGGAGTTTATTGTTTGCAATAAGATTAATAAAATTTACCTTTGACTGTCGTAATTAATATTCTCGAATTGTAATTTGAATTGGATTTGGGATTTCTTTTGTTATCATTTGAGTTTGATTTTTCCTTTTTGCACTTGTCTATTTCATGATTGAAAGCACAACGATTTGATTTATAGATTAATGGATGCAAGATTGTGGAGTGTAGATCTATTGTGGTACAGGAACAAATTCATACCAGTATAGGAACAAGGTGGTTCCAGTGCAGGAACATACTTGTTTTGAGTACGAGAATATGATCGTTCCAGTGTAGGAACGAACTTGTTCTGAGTACGGGAATATGATCATTCCAATAGAGGAATAGGGTCATTCTGGTACATGAATAGAATCATTCTAGTACAGGAACAGACCTGTTCCAGTATAGGAACAGAGCGGTTCTAGTACAGGAACATAATCGTTCTGAGTGTAAGAATAGAATCGTTCCAATACAGGAACATGATATAGGAAACATAATTGATATCACACAATGAATAAAAGTAATCTGTTTTCGTAGTGCAAGAACTAAATTACAGGAACAAAGTTGTAATCTTAGTTTGCTTGATAAATTAATGAGTAAAGTAGCCAGTACCCAAATTGATCAGTGTGCTTTTGTTTTAGATTTGTCATACTTAGTATAGAAATTGAGTTGGGAGTTTATGCATTGTTTTCAAGAATTTGGAAGATTGTTAGTGCATAGTCTAGAGTAAGCAGTGATTTTGTTAATAACTAAGGATTTCCTACAATTGTTGATAGATTGCAAGATTGGTGTTCATGTTTTCTTAAGTTTCCTTTGAGTGCAGGATTCAAATTAATTGTTGTTTGCAGGAATTTATAAAGGGATTGATGTGAAAGTTAGACTAGAATTTGATTTGCAGATTGCTAGGGTCTCTCTCTGGCATTTCCAGTGCTACACCTCCAAGTTTACGAACTCCCAGATTGACAATTAAATGTTAGGTTTCTTATTACAGCCAACATTTTGGCGTCATTGCTGGGGAGACGCTTAGGGGATTGACCTTGGTAACCTGTTGCGGTTTGGTTTCCTTTTCATCTAGTTTCTCTTGCAAGTTTTTTTTCTTTGAATTTTTTTCATTCCAACATATATTGGTTATTTGAAGGTTTTTCATTTCTCAGGTGATGTAAGAACCCCCCCCCATATATAAATTACAATTGTGCCTACGAAATATACCAGTTATCTTGCTAAGAACAAGAAAATGGTATTTTGAGGAATATTTCAATGAGGAGTTTCGATGTTGCTGAAGAGATATACAAACATCCAATGATGAACTCATAAGTGAAAAGATTAGTATTTTTCTTGAACATAAAGATAATATTATTAAATATTTGATTTCAAAATTGGATGATTTATAGGAATAACATAAGAAGGATGAAGAATCACTATTGATATTTTGTGCCAATTGTAGAAAAAAACACTTCCTTGGAAAGTGCCCACTTAGAAGCTTGGAAGTTTTCAGAATTTGTGAAGAGGCTCATGCAATAGAACATTTCCCATCACTGCTAGGATTACTAAAGGTAGTTAGGAAATCAAGTAAGGAATCAAATCAATTTCTAGGTATAAGTCAAACCCCGTCATCATTTAATACTTGGACTAATGCTTATTATCCTAAGCAGGTTCCTCAACAAATTTATAATCCTATAATTCCATGGAAAAATTTTGATCCCCCTGCTGGCCCTCGTTTTTTTATCAAATTTTTCTTATTAAAATACACCTAATTTCCATTTTATCCATCCATTTACCATCCATATACACCCTATTTTGACCAATTTATGCATGTCCAGGTATATAAATTAAGTTTTTCAACTTTTAGATGTTTTTACAAAAATTGGATTTTAAGTGCATTTTTGGATAGGATCAGAAATTCTTGTAATGGCTCCATTGAAGTCATACTTGCAGGACACCTGGGCATGAGCTGAGCACATTTCTAGAAATATTGGGAACTAAGAATGAATGTGTTCCTATTGGTTCAGTCAAACCAAGCTTAAATAGGCCCAACCAACGCTGGTCAAACAGGTCTAGTCATTCAGGAAATCCCTAGGAAATAGGCCAAAATTAGTGATTTTTGGGATTTTTCCAAATTTTGTGTAACTGAATGGGTGGATTCAACCAGGATAGATGGGATTGGGATAGATAAGGTTGTTAGAGACTTTTTATTCAAGTTTGTTTATTATTTCCCTATTTAAGCCAAGACTATTGAAGGCTTAAGCATGTATAATTTATGTAATCTGATTTTGAGACTCTTTGAAGACTGAAAGTTAATTGAAGAACCTGTTTCATTTCAATTTGATGTTCATGCTTGGTTTATTTATTTAAGTTGTAGTATCTGAGATTTCTTCAAGTGTGCAAGGTAAGGGTGGAGGGCCCCCACACCAAGCTCAGTGCACTTTTGGTTAAATTTTCATAATTTTCATAAATGAGTTCTTGTTTCAAATGTATTTAGATGTGTGATGATTTCTGAATGGATATTGCTTTAATTATAATCTACATATGAAGGGACACACAATAATTTAAGTTAAATTCCCCTTCTATTTGATCTTGAACTAAAACTGAATTTCATTCTCCTTTTCTTATTTGAAGTTATTTTTGCATTTCTGGTTTGGAGCAATGGTGATTATGATAGAGTAGAATTATGAAGAAGGACAACCTAGTCCTCCTTAGTTAGGAGCCTCTTATTTTACATCTTCTGCATCATAAACCATTGTTAATTAGTGCTTTTGGATTTCTCTTCATGGAAATAGTATTGTAGGGAAGGACAACTAGTTTCTCCTAAGTTAGGAGCCTCTTCCCACATATTATTTAAGTGAATTAGAAATTACTTAATTAGAGTTTAAATTTGTAATATGAATTTCTTTTAATATTTCTAATTCATCTTCTAAAATTGACTACCATTGGAATCCATAGACTTTGGACATGCTTCTAAAAACTCGGATTGATAATAAAATACTTGTGTTAATTTACTCAATAAATTGACCCAACACCTCCTCCAACTGAATAAATTACTTCATGACCATAGTGGATCTCTCCCTAGACCTCATCCTCGATTCAAATATCCTCATGGCCTCAGGAATGGTTTGGGGCCCCCTCCCGAGGGTAGTATTTTATGCAAAATTAGCAACATCAACCATAGTTTCCACTCAATGCACTACCAAGTCATTGTCCTCCATGGACCCAGCCACATGTGCAACCTTACCCTAATCTATACCATAGCCCTAATATATACCCTATCCCTCATCCTAATCCATATCCTAGAACTTACCCCAGTCCATATCCTAGCCCTTATCCTAATCCATAACCTATCCCTAATCCAAAACCTAGCCTAAACCATATCCCAAACCCTAATCTAATCCAATAGGTTGCACAACAATTTAAAACACCTATTCTTCCCATTGATTCCCCTACTAAGTGTAATGATGTGTCTTCAAGGGAAGAGGTGAGTTCGTAAATATCTCCTATCACTAAAAAACATTCACCTTGGGAAGAAACCTTGATTTAAAGACCATTAGAGCAGCAATCTTTAATTGAAACCTATTATGAAATTGTTAGTGAAACTCAAAACCATAAAATTTCCCTTAACATTTTTTTTCAATCTAAAAAGAAGATATTTGAGCCTAAAATTGAGGGTTTTTTCTTTTGTCTTTCACCAAATCCCTTTTTTCCCGTGGAAAAAGTCACACTTTCTTCATTGATAAAGAAATTTCATTTTGCAGATGCGTTGCATATACAATATTCAAGCTTGGCCTGTCTACAACCCAAAACATTTCAAAACTGTGTTTTGCCTCATGTGTGAGGTTTTTTAAGAAAAGTCTATGTAAATATTATAAATCTCTTCACAGAGAGCCCTTACTATGCTGAAATATAAGGAAAATAAAACATTGAAAAGCTACATATGGTCATTCGGACTATGGATCTAGAAAGAAAAATACAATCTCATTTGTATATTGTTCATGTTTCAAGCTCTATAAATGGCCTATGGTAGTATTGATAGATGTTTCCGTCTCTTTCCTCCACGATCAACCAGGAAAGGTCGTCCTTGTGTGCCGCCTCCTTGGATAAGATGTCAGCAGCTATGTTGCATTCCCTGTATATGTGACGGCATGAGAAGACATCAAAATATGTTGTGAGTCTATGTGTTTCATCTGAAATATGTTTTAGAGAGTATGCATTGCAGTGAGCATTTTTATTTATCCAGTTGCATATGATTTGTGACTCTCCAAATAACTGTAAATGATGGTAGTTTTTGGATAATGCAAAATGAATGAGGTTTTTAGCCGTAATGAGCTCTGCAAAGTTGTTTGTCCCCCTTCCCAGTCCCATTTGTATTTTAAATACATGAGATATATACAGATGAAGGATGGCCCCCCCTCCGCATCTAGCCTCCTGAGATGATCCGTCAAAGTATACCCAAGCATGAGCTGAGTTGATTACTTCTGGTGTAATGATCCTATGTGTCGGCTGATTGTCCTCTTCGGGAATGGAGTTGTATTTGGCTAGTAGCCTAGTGGTAATGGAGGGCCAGTGAGGGGGTCTTTGATGAAAAATGGCTTGGTTCCTGGCAATCCAGATGGCCCAAATAATAAGGAGCGGGATGTTTTTTTGTCTAACAGAGTTAGTTGAGCACCAGTTGTTCCATGCTTCAGAGGGATGAGAACCTTGCCATTTCTTTGCAGAAGAGATCGAACTAAGGAAGCCATTCCAAAGTTCTTGTGTGCAAGGACATTTTAGAAAAAGGTGATCAGTATCCTCATTGTCACTTTTGTAGAGATGGCACCAGAATGGCCCTGAGAAAGATCTTTTCATTAAGTTGGCCCCAATTGGGACTTTGTTACGAAGAATGGACCACATGAGCAATTTAGTTCAAGGGGGCGCCTTCAACTTCCACATCTACTTCCACCACTATGCCAGTTCCTGTGGTTTGTGCCTCTCCATCAGTACCTTCTAGCCTATCTTGGGGGAGTAAGTACCATGTTTAGCATGTGCCCAGATAATCTCGTCCTCACCCTCGATTATTCTCATGTAGGCCTCTGTCAAAGCATTTGTATAATTACACCATTCCTACTGCAGACATCCAGGGATATTCAGATTGATGGCAGTTCTCCAAGCTTGCTGAAAGATGGTAGTATGTGCCTCGTCTGCGATCTGATTAATGTGCACAATGCCATTGGCCTGTAAATGTCCTCTCAGGCCCTCAGTGAGCCTGTGAGTGTTACCACAACCCACCCAGGGGTCTGTGCCAATCTGTACCTTTGTCCTTCATCTAATTCTCCATGTCAGGCCACTGTGAATGAGTTCCTTAGTGTTGTTGACTGCCTTCCAGATAATAGAGATGTTATTCATCCTGGTATCTTATTTGATCCAGGCTTGCACACTTGATGGATGGATGTATTTGGACACTGCTACCTTTATCTAGAGACTATTGTTGTTAAGAAGTTGCCACCCTAACTTTGCAGCCAAGGCTTGTGAGAAGGTATCCAGCCTCTTACTGCCCCATCCTCCCTAGCTCTTTGGTAGGGCCAAAGATTACCAGCTCGTCCATGCAAAAATTCTCCCCAGCTTATTCCCTTTCCATAAGAACCGACAACATAAGTTTTGAAGGTGAGACAGGATGCCTCTGGGTATCCAAGCCAATGTCATCCAATAAACTGGTGTAGCTTTTAAGATAGCCTTGATGAGTACCAGCCTCCCCGCCCTAGAGAGATATTTGTGGTACTAGATGTTGAGCCTCTTCTCCACTTTTGGTATGCACCATGTCCAGTCGGCTATCTTATATCCAAGGGGTTTTAACCTATATCCCAGATATCTCAACCCTTCTTCAGTTGGCACTTCTGTAAAGGTGAATCTTCTGAGAGAAAACTGGATCTCGTATTGTGAGCATACGGTGGTAGTAATTGTAGATTTTTCCTCATTTAAGACCCTGCCCGCGGCTTTTAGGAAGATGCCAAGGGATCAATGAAATGCAAAGGTGTCCCCAATTCCCCCATTTAAGAGGATCAGTACATCGTCCACAAACAACAAGTGGGTGAGGGTGCAGTCTTTAGTAATTTTCATTCCCGTCATTCGCCCATGTTTGCAATCCTCTCTGATGGTTTGGCTGAGACCCTCCATGATAAGAAGGAAAAGTAAAGGGGAGAGTGGGCATCCTTGCCTCAACCCTATTTCCACTTGGAAAAAAGGGGAGGTTGAGCCATTGATAAGCACGCTGAAGGATACATTTGTGATACAGCACAGGATCCATTTGATGAAGGAGTAGGGAAAGCCAAGATGGGTTAATAGCATACGAAGGTAGAGCTAGTTTACCCTATCCAAACATTTGGACAAGTCGATCTTCAGTATCATGCCTTTGAGTTTCCTGGTTTGAATAGAGTGGAGGAGTTCTTGTGCAGTGCCAATGGCCTCGTGGATTTGTCTGTTCTGAAGGAAAGCAAACTGTTCCAGGGAGATATGGGCGGATAGTATGGGCTTGAGGCGATTTGCAATAATTTTAGCAATGATCTTATATATGAAATTGCACAGAGAGATGGGTCTAAAGTCATCAAAGGACAAGGGCTTATCATATTTGGGGATGAGGGCCATAAACGTAGAGTTGAAGCTCTCCCACATTCTACCCCTCATTCGACATTCTTCTATCAGTCACATAAGGTTTGTTCCCAGAATGTCGAAAAAAGTTGTGTAAAAATCAACTGTCCAACCATCCGATCTAGGGCTCTTGTCTTTTTTTAACCATTTGAGGGTTGCTTCGAATTCTCCCAGAGTCACCTCCTTATTCAGCTCTTGCTCCGCTTCCTCATCCACAAATTTGAGGAAATTCTGTGCAATGCGCATGACCTCTACTAGGGTGGCAGTTGAGGGCTCCTTGTATGTTCCTTTGAAGTGTGCACATGCTACAGATGCAAGTCCCTGGAAGGTTTTTACAGTGGTGCCATCCTCCTTCTTGGGCTCCCATATAGTGTTAATCGCCTTTCTCCCATTTGCATGTCTGTGAAAAAACTTAGTGTTTTCATCTCCTTCTTTGAGCCAAATTGCTTGACTATGATGCCTCAAGTACTCCTCTCTGTATTTCAGTATTTGTGCCCTTTTTTGGAGGATGGCAGCCAACTTGTCCTATTGATCTTGAAAGGTAAGTGTTGTGGGGAAAAGTATCCAACACGGAATGACCCTATCCCACTCTAAGGGTGATAGTTCCTTAGCAACAGCTGAAGCAAAGCTATCTAAAGTTACTTCTTTATGACATGCAAGAGATGAAAGGAAGAGATCCACTTACCGATGTCTTGCGCAAATGGTCGATCCAATCTCCTCTATTTGCCGCTCGCTCCCAGCTCCAAGTCTTCTCACGGGCCCAGCTACACGAGATCCTGCGAACAAGACAAGAAAAGGAAACTACAAGAAGCATGCATTCATAATTGATTCAAGGATTAGCATAAATCAAATACGCAAGTAAGACAATACACCATTGAAACACATGCGAATAGAAGAACCTCAAATGCTTTATTAATATAAGGAAGTAAGGTTCAGGCGGTGATACAACCGTGAGAGGTCCAATCCAGCATCACCTTCCCGACGAAAAGAAATCTCCTCTTCACCTCCCTCAAGCAATCACCCAATACTCACGACTGTAAACCAACAACAATTCTTTGCACAAAATTCCGGCCTCCAGATCCCATGGGATGAGATCCTTATATAGAGTTTTGGAGTGAAGATAAGTCAGCTTGATGTGTGACTTGTTGTCCTCTTCAACTCCAGTTGTTCTTCAGTCCTTGAGTCCACTCAGAGTTTCTACCTTCCACTTGGAGTTTTAGAAGCTCTTAACTCATCATTAGGCGAATCTTCTGATCCAAGTGTCATTTTGGAAGCTTCCTGGGCACTGGCACATTGAGAAAAGATTCCTCCACATGTCAAAGTACGCCCAGCGCAGGTAGCCTTTGTTGCACTTGCTATGCAGCGCAGGTACACCATAGAGCTTTTGACATTCAGCGCAGATGCTTAGTGGAGCAGCTGCTTTGATCCAAAATTGACCTGTTTTTGAGTGTTTTTCAGTGGAGAACTGATCTGAAGTGCTGTGGTTTGCTGACCTTGTTCCTCTAGGGGTAGGAACAACATGTTTAGGGACTTTGGATCCCTTAGATTATTGACATTTCATGCTCTATGCTGTAAGGCACAAAATGTCTATAACAGTTGCCCCCTAAAGTATGAGGTCGTTTATCGGGTGAAATGCTTTATTAGGAGGATCTGAAGTTCATTCAATCGTCGGGAGGTGACCTGTAACAAAATACAATACAATACATTATCTTTTCATACTTTCTTTTCATGATCTAGCTGATGCGGGCATTTCCCATGCTCAGCTTTATAAATACATTTGCTGTACATAAATAGACGATCGTCTGATAATAGACTGATAATTCTCTGCTTTTAATTATCATCCTTTTAGTAGGATGATCATCTGCTGCACATGTCTATGTTTTTATCTCCTGAATATATATCGCAACCCGGATGGATGAAACTAGATCCAGGGTCTTCAAACTTGTCCGATCTTCACTCTAGTACAAGTCGATCCATGTGAGAATTTCTTGAAGTCGAACATGGAAAGACATCGCTTGATTACCAGTCAATAATGTAAACTGTTAACAAGCGCGAGAGGAATCACCGATAATGATGATGACCCTCAAGGTACTGCAACACAATTCACGTGGCGTGAATATAGGATCTGACGTCGAACACCACGCAAAGTCTCCCGGTCGAAGGTCATTAATGTATACCTATCGCCGGAAGTGAGAAACTTGCCATTGAGGCATGCAAGCTTCAAAGTACTGAGGGGGTGTTCCTAGATCAACTTCTTGGATAGTGAGCTGATGTCGACAAGAAGTGATCCGTCAAAGGAGGGCCTTAATGAATCCCACATCAGTGACACGGAACGGAGCTAGTGATGATGGTGAAAACGATCTGTGAAATATGATTCAGGGTGGCGGTCATGGAAGGACGAAAGATGATGTATGGTAGTGGATGGGACCCGGTTGACACTTTCTGAATGACATCTCTTGAACATATAATGACACTGATGTGATGGATCGGTAGCATTACCCCATGTATGGATGGTATGGCGAGACCATGGTGAAGGGACCGGTGAATGATAATAACCCAACCCGATATTTACAGAGGCAAAAGTGTCATGTTCAAGAGCGACTTGCTACCATTAAGCTTTGAGGTTCTTCCCAATTTTTCCCCAGTCATTTCTGACCAGTACCTCTTTATTTTTGTCAAGCTTGAGGAGGATAACATATGCTTGTTCTATAACCTGCCCTTCGGGCAAGCCCATCGCTATGTTTTAACGAGCTTAACGATAGGGAAACTCGTTCTCGTCTAAAGACAAGTTTGTCGCTATCTAATATTTTTAACGAGCCCAGCGACAAAAGACAACTCGGTCCTTTTCATCTTTAGAGAGTCTGAAAAGGGTACATAAAGTGGACTCCAGGGGGTCCTTTTTCGTCATCTAATCCCTTAAGTCCGAAAAAGTATAAAACAATACAGAAGGGATGAATGTTCGATATCTTTATCGAGCCGAACTAGACAAGCGCTCGATCTTTTTGTGCAATAATCCCTCAGGTCCAAAAAGATTAAAATCTAGAGGAGGGATAGCTCTTCCGGTCCTTTTAACGAGCTGGAAGGCCAAAACTCAGCAAACTTTTCATATTTTACGAGTCAGTGAAAAGAGCTCAAAGAAGACTCGTATTTTGAGGAACGAGTGATAAATAGGGATAGCAGCAGATTCCAGGTACGGGTTGGAATTTTCCAATCACGGCAGTGTCACAAGGATGGCTAGGTGAAATCACTCTTCGCAGCTGTTCCTCAAAATAGGTAAACAATCAAGTGGATGTGAATGATCGGCCAAATGAAAAGTGGAGGTGACGGCGCACAAACACGACCAAGGGTTTTATGGCTGATGAATCTACGGTCTCAAATGGTTATTTACCAGTTCATTTTTTCTGGATGAGCTTGAACTCTGGGGGGGAAGCCTGCTCACATGCTTATGTTTATTTTTTAACGAGCATGAAGTCCGCGCTAAAACTGCTCGGATCTTGCATTTATTTTTTAACGAGCATGAACTTTGCCAAAACTGCTCGTGTGATAAGGTCAAATTCATATTTTACCATGACTAGTTTTTTCTTTTCCAGAGATAGTACTGTTTCATCAATTGCTGCAACAAACTTGTTAGAAACGGATAACATGAAGTAAAAATACTAATATTTCACTTTGAATTACGTAAAAAAGCAATCAAAAGATGTTTTTACCTCTCATTTTACCATTTCATGTGCATTTGGTTTGTTAGAGCTTTGGAGGTGCCTCTTCCCCTCGATTTTTCACCAGCTGATTTCGGGAGATTCTATGGATGATTTTCAGCGCCGTTTCCACCAGGTAGGAGCTAAACCCTAGCTCTATCTTTTCATGGTCTTATTTCTCAGTTTTATGCTTGTTTTCCTGCCCCCATGAGCCCCTGGGGTTTCACTAGGGAGCTCTGCCATCAGCGCAGGTGCCCCATTCGAAATCTGCGTTGGGGTTCTCATTTTTCAAAGGCAGTTTGTCCCCCAACGTAGGTGAGACCCTTCTCTACCTGCGTTGGGCGCAGAAAACTTCTTGGTTGCACTCTTTTTCATGAGAATTTTTCCATTTTCTTTACCGAGTCAGGGATCTTACTCCTCCTCTTGTTTGTTTTGCAGAGTTTATTGGAGCAGAATGACTCTTACGTGGCGAGAACGAGAGCATGAAGAGGAGGACATGGTTGCCCTCCATGATCCTGTTACCGTGAGCGCGTTGCGGAACTGTGGCTTGCTAAAATTCTTCCGCATATCTAGCATGAGGGCACAGATTCGTTTACTGCAGTACCTGCTTGATGCTTGGGATCCTGTTAACCAAGTGTTCCAGATTAGGGGCAAGTCCATCCCTTTGACCATAGTGGACATTTACTTCTTGACTGGGTTGTCAAGGCGGTGTGCCCCCATTTCCTTGTCCGGTTCGGCCCGAGGGAGCGATTCCGTGAAAGATTATATCCGTCAGTATTGTAGGGAAGGATCCTAGCCGAGCAGAGACGGCAAGGTTTCTATCCGTGATATCACTGACAGGTCTCTCAGGTCTATTCTGTACACGATTTGTAGGATGGACGGCAGCGCATCCCCTCATGTTTCCAACAGGTCTTATGTGCAGCACGCCCTGGAGTGTCTTCAGCCGAAATTTTTTAACTGGTGTGATGCAGTACTGGTTCAGATGAAAAACCAGTTGACAAAAGTAAAGGACAGGAAACTGAAGAACTTTGGCTTCGGTTCAGTTTTGACTGCCTTTGCTTTGGAGAAGATACCCCTGATGCAACCTCAGTATATTGTTCTCGACTTTCCATCTCCTACTGAGCCACGCATGCAGAGGTGGGTTGACCACATGTCTAGACACGCAGGTCAATCCCAGATTACTTTTACTGATGCCTTCTTTAGGTGGTTCGAGCAGCAGGATATGGCTTTTTCCGAGTATCCATATATTGGCATGGATTTCCGAGGCGATCCGGATTTGGTGCTACCGGATGGCGAGCAGTGGGGTGATCTTGGTAAATATTTTGACCTTATCACTATTTATTGTCTTTTATTTATAATGTCCTTGTGCTTTACTCTTTCAAGACTCTAATCAAACTCATGTGTGCATGCAGATGTGGGCCCCGTCCGTCCAGCAGTTCGTCCGAGAGTTCCGGCCGCTGCCCTAGCAGGGGAGGCTCCTGGGAGAGCTATTCTCCGTGACCTTGACTTGGCCGAGACTCTTGCAGCTGTGCAGGAACAGGTCGAGGGTCTTACCCTTGGGATTCCGGATGTATGGATCGACGAGTTGCCTCTACGATTGCAGCGACATACTGCTGGTGTTCCTAGACGATGGTCTCGTCTTCTGCGCATGATCGCACAGGCCGTGGCATGTTATCATGAGCATCACTAGGCTAGGGTGCCCCCCAGCCATTTTGAGTTTTGGGGTCGTGTTATCACAAAATCACTACTGAGGGCTGCAACCAAGCAAGATTTCATGTAACTCTTTCAACCTAACTTTAGATCAAAGCTTAGCCTCTTTGATCAGAGAGGGCTCTCTCACAAACTCTTGATAAAAATCATTCACTACAACAGATGGCTAACTCTTTACTTATTCATGAAAGCAAAAGCTGGTTGGATACATGTCAAACTGGTTCTCATTGGGCTATGGAGTCTCATACACTAAGTAAACAAGCAAAACATAATCATTTCATGGAAGTCAAGGCTCTTTGCATTAAGTGTCAAACATACTCCATCAAAACCACAGCTTGCCAAACACACAGGAAGTCAGAGCATAAGATTATGAATTCTGAGTGATTGTGTTACAACAAGGCTGTAAAAGAACATAAAATATAAAACACCATCCTCATATTTGACCACAATAATCCATCGAGAATCTTGAGAAGAAATCAATACTGTTTTACTATTACTGTCACAAGTCTTACAATGGCCCAAAACAACTCTGTTTTTGTATAAAATGTCCAACCCTTTCTACATCCTAATCTGATCCCTTTATAGGCAAACAAACTTATCCACCTCCAGCTTCCTCCTCCAGCATGAGGGGAGCTTCGAAGGTGGCTATTCACTATCCCTATCTAGTGCATAACTAATTTATTAATTACATCCTGGCTAAACTGAAATTACAAATGGTTTTCATTTAATCAAAATCCACAATCTTTGCTCCTCGTAGCATGATGCTTTTCTGGCTTTTGACACATGTTCTCTTGCTGCTTAGGTTAAGATAGCTGAGCTACAGATGCAATGAATACTGACTTTGGATGCTTGAAAGCGCTGATGGCTCATTAATTGACCAAAAGATGTGTTTCTATTTTAACGGTCTCTGTCTCCCATTTTCCTTCATCATTTAAATACCACGCTCCAAACTCTTTAAACCTTTAATGACAACGCATAATCACTATATGCCATATGATCTGGATGCTCCGTGGACCAAACAGGTGTACCAACCGAACATTCTGGTAACCCTACCAATACCCTAGTAGCTCGGTCATAAAGTGCCTTTGAGAAAACTTTATGAAAATAAACAAAATATTTTACTTTCCCTTCAAGACCTACACCTATCACTGTTTGAGCCGTTATGAAATCCATGTATGATCTCCCTCCTGTGTTTGAGACCTTCTTTTTAACATTCGCTGACCTCATCATCAAAATTCATTGTTTTTCCACAAAACAGCATTCTGCAGCAGTTTCGTAGCGCGCTACGAAACTGCTGTAGATGTCAAAACAGAACCTATGTATCTTGAAGCGTTTTCTGCTTAGATTCATGATCTCTTCAGACATTTGTACAGCTATTAGGAACCTAAATAGTTTTAAAAAGATGAAGCTTGCTTCTGTCATTACATATCACCGCAACCTTGATTAGCATCAAACCAATAAACAGCTTCAATACTAAACTCTGACTGTCTTGAGCTTTATTTTTTCAACAGCCACTCATTTTCTCTTGGATGAAGCATTCGGTTAAGATATAATTCCTACAGGGACTCTGCTTTTTATGCATAGAACCTAGAAGTCAACAGCTGCAATGTGGGCACTAACAACTTTATCTCTCAATGGATCCACAATAACATCACATAGTTCTACCAGCACCGAATCAAGGCCTTGAAGCACCATATCCATCCGTGCTTGTGAGACACTGTTTTTGTACAAACCATCGATAAAGGATTCCTTCATATACCAAAAGATTATTTTCATGCCTGTGAACTCGCATATTTTATCAATGGTTGCATTAATCTTTTTCTGGTGCCATCAAAAGCTGTTGAAAGTACACCCATTGGTCTGTTAGCAGTAACATGCCTTGGCTTGAGATCACAGTCGACTGAGCTTCGCCCTGCCATAACATTTCCTGAAGTTTCTTTTGTGCCCAGCGTTCTCGAATGCTATCCTTCAGCACATTCAGATGGAAAATGGCATAATGAAGAGAATTTAGGCGAACGCAAAGCTTGGATGTTGACAAGACATTGATTTGGCTAGAACGTCTATCATCAGGCAATCTGGGGTCGACCACCTTTTTCTTAGCAAATGCCTTCATACCACTTTCTTTCTTGTATCTTGTTAAAATTGGAACAGGTAGTATAAGATCTTGTTTATCCACTAGCGGACTAACAACCCTCTGAGTGTAAGATTGTAGTGCATTGTCAAGACCAATGACGAGACCATTTAGCTGCGGAACCCTCATAGGCAGTTGTAAACTGAAAAACTGATCCACTGTCTCTTCCATAATTCTGTAGACTTCAACAATAGAATTACCATGTCGATGTTGAGATAATGAAGGCTCCCATTTCTCTTGCTGAATTGTTCGTTCAATCTATTCTGAGATTCTAGCAAGTTGCACGTTTATCCACCGCATAATCAACATACCAGATATTGTTTCAACCTGGTAGGGCATCATCTGTTGTTTGTAGTTATCATACACCTGGCCATCTTGACACACAGATGAAACAAGTTTCAACAAATGCTAATCAAGGCTCTCAGCTGCTGTTAGTACAGATGCAACATCCTTTTTCCAAAATTGTTCTCTATGATTGCGCTCAGTATTGATTACACGAACCACAGCATATAAAAACTCTTCATGCAACAAAACTGCAAACTTGTGATACAACCAATACAATTCCACTGCAAACCCACCATGTGGTGACCAATCTGCAAGATCAAAATTCACAACTTCTGCACGATTCAATCCACAATTGAAACCCCCAAAAACGAGCCTCATTTTTCCCTATCTGAAAGAACTCTAACCAGAGGCGTTTCACGAGATCGAAGGACCTAAACAAAAACCCTCTGATCTGATTAACTTCCACAGAATGGAATGTACAGTGCGCACCTGAGCAACACGACGACAGCAGCGATTTTATGATACTCTCTTACCTGTAAAATATTCATCAATATCAACAATTTGCCCGAAAGACGGATTCTGGAAAACCCTGAACTAATCCTTGCAAACTATAAAAGCGCCATTCTATCTCTCCTCCAAATCCAACCTTCCTTCTGTGTTTATTCAATGCGCACTCATCTTTTAACGACATCAGTTAATATCATTCCAGCCTTTGTGCCACATCTCTATCCCAGTGTCACTAACCATGGCGGCCTTGTGGCAATCAAATCTTTATAAAACTACTTGACACTTGGCATTAATCGCTGCATTTCATAAGAGCACTTTCATGTCTTCAATATGTACATTAATAATGAACCAACGTGCTTAATAATATTCACGACATTTTCATTTATATCAGTCATTTTAAAAGCCCGTGTGCCTTGAAGAAACGACTGCAATGCATTTCTCATAAGCCAGGTAGTTACAATAGCTCCAAAACATTTTTATTTCAGAGAATAATACCAAGAAGGAGGTGCTGTGTATCCCAGTCTAAGAAAAACGTGATCCCCTGCAGAAATAAACACAATGCTGCCTATTTGTAACACTGGCACAACTTACTGAACACGCACTTCGATAATGGTGGAGGGATAATTTGAAAGTTCTACATCAACTCCAGGAAATGCGCTCCTTAACATTCCCTTTAACTGGAATCAATAGGCTGGCCCTTCCATCACCAACAGAGCTTTTGTCCATTTGCCCCCACGCCAAATTTTTCCTTCATAATCATCACCCATAAAGCACAAAAAGGCCATATACACAGGGGCTATTCTAAGCTGGAATGCTACAAAGAGAAGACAGAATTGTTGACCAAAACAGCTGAAAACCGTCAGCATTCATGTTGCATTTTCCACCTTATAAGGATTAGGTTTTACATATTGATGATTGAAGGTGCAGCCATTGTGCATGTTTACCTTGTGATCATTTCCCAAATGAGTCACAAGCGTTGGAATGTCCCCAGCAACTGAGCATTCAGAATCCACGTAAGGGCAACTGTAAGGTCTGAACATACATTGTTGTTCATGCTTTAACTTGCTACAATATGGGAATATGTCGTGACAACCAAGCTTTTGATGTCTGCAAGGAAGTTCCAAAGATTCTGCAACCTTTTCAAAAGCCAAACATCCTATATTCCCCAGTTCATATCTGCTAGTGTGGCAATGGTTATGTACCTTCAACTTGCCAGAAGTAACCGTTGCTTTGCCTCTGGCAGATACAATCACATGAAAGAACTAATACACGAACAACCTTGTAAACCTTGATATCTTCAATCTCATCTGAAAAATCTGACATTAGACCTTTTAAGCAGATCAACCTCATCTACAGCAGTTGTAGCCAGTGTACAATAGGCATGCTATGATTCGGGCCTCCACTGAAAACTCGAACAAATCCCCAGTTTCGTAGCACGCTACGAAACCACTCAAACAGGTAGCGCTGCGAAACTGCTAAAAATAATTCAGGCGCTGCGAAAACACCCACTCTTTAAGCCAGGCTAAAAATTTTTGACTACAGCATTTTCAGTGATAACAGTGGCTCCACTTGGGATAGTGTGCCCTTGTGGTGCACTAAGAACATGCAGCTCCAGTGCCTTATCCATTTTTGACAAACTAAAATTTGCTTGACAAGCATGACTGTAGGAGAAAGAAAACTATATCTACTGAGAAAGAAAAATGCTCAGTTAACCTTGAGCTTATTTGCATTTACCTCTACCTACCTACCCTAACCATTTCAACTTCTTCAGCTCAATCAATGTGAAATTTCCAATGCAGCCAATCATTTGTCTTATCTGCTATTTGATTTCTTTGACTGTATCGGAGTTCAGAGCTAATATGATAGTCTGATGACCACTGCCACTGAATTTGCCTCTGATCTTCTTCGAAAAACTGAAATACTAGAGAGTAAAACTCTTCCATGTAATCAGCTACAGGATCCCAGAATACATGATCAGCTTGGTTTTCGTTGTAACTTTCCAGCTGTGCAAACTGATCTTCAACCACAGTGTTCAGTTCCTCCATCGTGAAAGAGAAAGGAACCAGCATAGTCTCCTTGTGTTCTGTCATAGAAAGCTGCTGAAAATAATGATCATGATAACACTCTTCATTTTCAGGCCCCTGATTCTCAACCACACAAGACTCCTCTGATGTACTATCCACTTTTCTATTTGACAAGCTATCCAGTTGCTTTTCTGAATCATTCCAACAAACAATGGAATTTTCCTCACTATTATGATTATTATTTGGGGTAAGCTGCTGCAAGGAATTACAAAATTGAGCAAGCTTTTCCTCTGCCTGAGGGTCATAAAAAATTTCCTCCAATATTTCTTCTTGCTGAGTGCAATCAATTTCATCTCCATCATGATCTGAAACCTGACAAATCTGCTGCATCTCTACATCAATATCTAAGGATAAAACATGGTTTTCACAGGTAAACTCTTGCTGCTCTTCATGCTGTGCTTCATGGAATGTTATACCTTCTCCTTGGTGCTGAACAACATTGTTATGAAGAGCCTCTAAAATTTCTTCATCTGTAAATTCATCATCACCATAACAATCCTCCAAGTACTGAATAAGATTTAAAGAATGCCTACAGCAATCTTTGAGCAGCAACAAAGAAGGATAATATTCTTTATACATTTCACAGAACACATCATGGAAATCAGCAAGAGAAGATAATAAACCATTTTCCAAACTTTTATACCAAGACCATGCTTCTCCTTCTAAAGTGGCCATAAACATCCTCATGAGACAATCTTCAGGGAAATGAACCTTAAGACTGCGTACATGCATGTGAAACCTAACCAAATGGAGAGCAGCATCATCCTTCTTTTCATCTTTGAATATTGGAAGATCATCTAACCAATCAACCTTTGGCATAGGATTTGGAAAACCAGGAATATGAGACCGATTCATAGGAGCATACCTGGCACTCATTCTTGCAGTGGAATCCATCTTGAAACTTCATCAAGCTACTGATCTTCTAGCAGTGGAGTCACCTTCTAATTTATTCTTTGATGTGTGGAGTCGCCAAGGTAGTTTTGCAGCCTTAAAAATCATTTGAACTCCTGCTACCTTCAGAAATTCAATCTTAAGCTCCCGGCAGACGCACCAAAATGTTATCACAAAATCACTACTGAGGGCTGCAACCAAGCAAGATTTCATGTAACTCTTTCAACCTAACTTTAGATCAAAGCTTAGCCTCTTTGATTAGAGAGGGCTCTCTCACAAACTCTTGATAAAAATCATTCACTACAACAGATGGCTAACTCTTTACTTATTCATGAAAGCAAAAGCTGGTTGGATACATGTCAAACTGGTTCTCATTGGGCTATGGAGTCTCATACACTAAGTAAACAAGCAAAACATAATCATTTCATGGAAGTCAAGGCTCTTTGCATTAAGTGTCAAACATACTCCATCAAAACCACAACTTGCCAAACACACAAGAAGTCAGAGCATAAGATTATGAATTCTGAGTGATTGTGTTACAACAAGGCTGTAAAAGAACATAAAATATAAAACACCATCCTCATATTTGACCACAATAATCCATCGAGAATCTTGAGAAGAAATCAATACTGTTTTACTATTACTGTCACAAGTCTTACAATGGCCCAAAACAACTCTGTTTTTGTATAAAATGTCCAACCCTTTCTACATCCTAATCTGATCCCTTTATAGGCAAACAAACTTATCCACCTCCAGCTTCCTCCTCCAGCATGAGGGGAGCTTCGAAGGTGGCTATTCACTATCCCTATCTAGTGCATAACTAATTTATTAATTACATCCTGGCTAAACTGAAATTACAAATGGTTTTCATTTAATCAAAATCCACAATCTTTGCTCCTCGTAGCATGATGCTTTTCTGGCTTTTGACACATGTTCTCTTGCTGCTTGGGTTAAGATAGCTGAGCTACAGATGCAATGAATACTGACTTTGGATGCTTGAAAGCGCTGATGGCTCATTAATTGACCAAAAGATGTGTTTCTATTTTAACGGTCTCTGTCTCCCATTTTCCTTCATCATTTAAATACCACGCTCCAAACTCTTTAAACCTTTAATGACAATGCATAATCACTATATGCCATATGATCTGGATGCTCCGTGGACCAAACAGGTGTACCAACCGAACATTCTGGTAACCCTACCAATACCCTAGTAGCTCGGTCATAAAGTGCCTTTGAGAAAACTTTATGAAAATAAACAAAATATTTTACTTTCCCTTCAAGACCTACACCTATCACTGTTTGAGCCATTATGAAATCCATGTATGATCTCCCTCCTGTGTTTGAGACCTTCTTTTTAACATTCGCTGACCTCATCATCAAAATTCATTGTTTTTCCACAAAACAGCATTCTACAGCAGTTTCGTAGCGCGCTACGAAACTGCTGTAGATGTCAAAACAGAACCTATGTATCTTGAAGCGTTTTCTGCTTAGATTCATGATCTCTTCAGACATTTGTACAGCTGTTAGGAACCTAAATAGTTTTAAAAAGATGAAGCTTGCTTCTGTCATTACATATCACCGCAACCTTGATTAGCATCAAACCAATAAACAGCTTCAATACTAAACTCTGACTGTCTTGAGCTTTATTTTTTCAACAGCCACTCATTTTCTCTTGGATGAAGCATTCGGTTAAGATATAATTCCTACAGGGACTCTGCTTTTTATGCATAGAACCTAGAAGTCAACAGCTGCAATGTGGGCACTAACAACTTTATCTCTCAATGGATCCACAATAACATCACATAGTTCTACCAGCACCGAATCAAGGCCTTGAAGCACCATATCCATCCGTGCTTGTGAGACACTGTTTTTGTACAAACCATCGATAAAGGATTCCTTCATATACCAAAAGATTATTTTCATGCCTGTGAACTCGCATATTTTATCAATGGTTGCATTAATCTTTTTCTGGTGCCATCAAAAGCTGTTGAAAGTACACCCATTGGTCTGTTAGCAGTAACATGCCTTGGCTTGAGATCACAGTCGACTGAGCTTCGCCCTGCCATAACATTTCCTGAAGTTTCTTTTGTGCCCAGCGTTCTCGAATGCTATCCTTCAGCACATTCAGATGGAAAATGGCATAATGAAGAGAATTTAGGCGAACGCAAAGCTTGGATGTTGACAAGACATTGATTTGGCTAGAACGTCTATCATCAGGCAATCTGGGGTCGACCACCTTTTTCTTAGCAAATGCCTTCATACCACTTTCTTTCTTGTATCTTGTTAAAATTGGAACAGGTAGTATAAGATCTTGTTTATCCACTAGCGGACTAACAACCCTCTGAGTGTAAGCTTGTAGTGCATTACCAAGACCAATGACGAGACCATTTAGCTGCGGAACCCTCATAGGCAGTTGTAAACTGAAAAACTGATCCACTGTCTCTTCCATAATTCTGTAGACTTCAACAATAGAATTTCCATGTCGATGTTGAGATAATGAAGGCTCCCATTTCTCTTGCTGAATTGTTCGTTCAATCTATTCTGAGATTCTAGCAAGTTGCACGTTTATCCACCGCATAATCAACATACCAGATATTGTTTCAACCTGGTAGGGCATCATCTGTTGTTTGTAGTTATCATACACCTGGCCATCTTGACACACAGATGAAACAAGTTTCAACAAATGCTAATCAAGGCTCTCAGCTGCTGTTAGTACAGATGCAACATCCTTTTTCCAAAATTGTTCTCTATGATTGCGCTCAGTATTGATTACACGAACCACAACATATAACAACTCGTCATGCAACAAAACTGCAAACTTGTGATACAACCAATACAATTCCACTGCAAACCCACCATGTGGTGACCAATCTGCAAGATCAAAATTCACAACTTCTGCACGATTCAATCCACAATTGAAACCCCCAAAAACGAGCCTCATTTTTCCCTATCTGAAAGAACTCTAACCAGAGGCGTTTCACGAGATCGAAGGACCTAAACAAAAACCCTCTGATCTGATTAACTTCCACAGAATGGAATGTACAGCGCGCACCTGAGCAACACGATGACAGCAACGATTTTATGATACTCTCTTACCTGTAAAATATTCATCAATATCAACAATTTGCCCGAAAGACGGATTCTGGAAAACCCTGAACTAATCCTTGCAAACTATAAAAGCGCCATTCTATCTCTCCTCCAAATCCAACCTTCCTTTTGTGTTTATTCAATGCGCACTCATCTTTTAACGACATCAGTTAATATCATTCCAGCCTTTGTGCCACATCTCTATCCCAGTGTCACTAACCATGGCGGCCTTGTGGCAATCAAATCTTTATAAAACTACTTGACACTTGGCATTAATCGCTGCATTTCATAAGAGCACTTTCATGTCTTCAATATGTACATTAATAATGAACCAACGTGCTTAATAATATTCACGACATTTTCATTTATATCAGTCATTTTAAAAGCCCGTGTGCCTTGAAGAAACGACTGCAATGCATTTCGCATAAGCCAGGTAGTTACAATAGCTCCAAAACATTTTTATTTCAGAGAATAATACCAAGAAGGAGGTGCTGTGTATCCCAGTCTAAGAAAAACGTGATCCCCTGCAGAAATAAACACAATGCTGCCTATTTGTAACACTGGCACAACTTGCTGAACATGCACTTCGATAATGGTGGAGGGATAATTTGAAAGTTCTACATCAACTCCAGGAAATGCGCTCCTTAACATTCCCTTTAACTGGAATCAATAGGCTGGCCCTTCCATCACCAACACAGCTTTTGTCCATTTGCCCCCACGCCAAATTTTTCCTTCATAATCATCACCCATAAAGCACAAAAAGGCCATATACACAGGGGCTATTCTAAGCTGGAATGCTACAAAGAGAAGACAGAATTGTTGACCAAAACAGCTGAAAACCGTCAGCATTCATGTTGCATTTTCCACCTTATAAGGATTAGGTTTTACATATTGATGATTAAAGGTGCAGCCATTGTGCATGTTTACCTTGTGATCATTTCCCAAATGAGTCACAAGCGTTGGAATGTCCCCAGCAACTGAGCATTCAGAATCCACGTAAGGGCAACTGTAAGGTCTGAACATACATTGTTGTTCATGCTTTAACTTGCTACAATATGGGAATATGTCGTGACAACCAAGCTTTTGATGTCTGCAAGGAAGTTCCAAAGATTCTGCAACCTTTTCAAAGCCAAACATCCTATATTCCCCAGTTCATATCTGCTAGTGTGGCAATGGTTATGTACCTTCAACTTGCCAGAAGTAACCGTTGCTTTGCCTCTGGCAGATACAATCACATGGAAGAACTAATACACGAACAACCTTGTAAACCTTGATATCTTCAATCTCATCTGAAAAATCTGACATTAGACCTTTTAAGCAGATCAACCTCATCTGCAGCAGTTGTAGCCAGTGTACAATAGGCATGCTATGATTCGGGCCTCCACTGAAAACTCGAACAAATCCCCAGTTTCGTAGCACGCTACGAAACCACTCAAACAGGTAGCGCTGCGAAACTGCTAAAAATAATTCAGGCGCTGCGAAAACACCCACTCTTTAAGCCAGGCTAAAAATTTTTGACTACAGCATTTTCAGTGATAACAGGTCGTATGACCGATTTTGTCTTGGTTACAGAAAATTATATGTAAACCGTAAACAGTTATATATATTTTTGATTTTCGGGTTTTATTCCAGTTTTTATGTGATCCATGTATGAAACATTGACGATGCTTCTCTTTTTATCAATTTTGCAAATGTCTATCTAACACATAGTTTGCTAATGAGTCGGTTAATGTGTTTAAGTTTCTGGAAATGTGTTGATATTGGATAAAATCAAACTGTCTTTCCAAGATTTTAACTCTTAGGAACTTGCGATAAATAGCTGGATTTCGGACAGAGTAGGTACCATTGAGCTGTAGTACCACGAGCTGTGAGTCTAGCCTGACGACTAGCCGGCGTATGCCATGGGTGATGGCATCAGAGAGGAGCTCTATCAACGCGCTATACTCAGCGATATTATTTGTTGATTGACCAATACATACCCCCCTGAAACTCACTAACTCGCCGCTTGGGTCAAAAATGGCCCATGCTGCAGAGGATAGGTTCCTCGAACTAAGACTCGCTCCGTCAGCATATCCAACCCACAGTTCCAATGGATTTGACATCTGCAATAAGTGTAAAAAGCGGATTACTTAAACCGGAACAAACGCTTTAGCAAAAACAAAAATGTAACAAAAGCATACAGGTTACTATTAGGCATAGTAACGTTTAAGGTACAACCCGTTACGGGGTTGCGCCAGTGGAACTCCGTCATAATCTACCAACTCGTAGGCACCTTTTGCTAACACACTTTTAACAATATAAGGGCCCATCCATAAGGACTTGAATTTCCCAGCTCCCAATTTATCGGATTCTTGGTCATAAAGCAAGACCAAATCACCTTCCGAGAAGACACGGGGTTTGACATTTTTGTCGAACTGCGCTTTGACTCGTTTCTTGTGGGCTTCGTTGGCCAAGGCGGCATCACGACGGGTTTCATCCAACTAGATTAATTCCAAGAAACGAGCTTCTTATTCCGAGGTTCCGGGGAGGAGATCAATTGCGAGTTTAAGGGACGAAATTTCACACTGGATTGGTAGGATTGCCTCCAGGCCATACACCAGTTGAAACGGTGTGAACCCAGTGGCATTCCTTACCGATGTTCGGTAGGCCCACAAAGCCGAGTACAGGATCAAATGCCATCTTCTTTTGTGAACCCCCACCATCCTTTGCAGCATGCGCTTCAGGACCTTGTTGATCGCTTCAACTTGTCCGTTAGCTTGCGGATAGTACGGAGTAGAGCTGTCGTGAGACAATCCTAGTTTGGCAGTTAATTCAACCATCATGTGATTGCGAAAATGCGATCCATGATCTGTTACTATGGCCTGTGGTACGCCGAATCTGGCGACTACATGATTAAAAAAGAATAGGGCTGCTGTTTCACCAGTGTTATCCAATGTAGGCATCGCCTCGGCCCATTTGGTAAAATAGTCAACTGCGACTATAATATACCCATGCCCCCCGGTCGAGGTGGGGTTACATTGCATGAAATCGATGCCCCATTTGGCAAAAGGCCCCATAGCTACTATTGGCTGTAAAGGAGCGGGGGGTCTTCTGGTTTTGCTATCAAAAATCTGACATGCATGGCAACTTCTAACTGCGGTTATGCAATCTTTGAACATGGTTGGCTAGAAGTATCCTGCTCGTAAGATTCTTTGTGCTGTAGCATATCCAGATTGATGCCCCCCACAGGTGCCTGAATGACATTCATTCAGGGCTTTTTCGGCCTCCTCATGGGTTAGGCACCTTCTCAGGACCGTATCGACACCATGACGGTAAAGCGTATCACCGACGATCATGTAGTCTTTTGCTTGGTATCGAATGCGTTTTTGTTCTGAGTGAGAGGTGTCTGGCCGAAACTTTTGGGTTTGGAGATAAACTATTATATCTCCATACCACTCATCACTTGCTGATATCAGAAACAAACTTTCGTCCACGATCGATTCTTTGGACGTTTCATCGTTGGACGATGATGGGAGATCGCGTAATAATTCTGCGAAAACTAAAGATTTCTTTGATTTGGATTTCACAAATTCCAGATCAAACTCTTGAAGAATAGCTATCCACTTTGAATATTTGCCCCCAAGCAACTGTCGCGACAGTATATAAGTCATGGGGTTGCAATCTGACAATACGGTGGTCTTCCTGAAGAGGACATAATGCCGAAATCTTTGTATCGCTTGAACAGAAGCAAGTGCTAGCTTTTCAACATGAGAATATTTACTTTCTGTATCATTTAAGTTTTTACTTAAATAATATATAGGGTGTTCAATTCCGTCGACTTCTTGAACTAAAACCATTGCAATGGTCGTATCTGCTGCAGCCAGATATAGGTTGAAGTCTCTTTGATAGTCCGGGGCGTACATTAATGATGCTTTTACTAGCGCTTCTTTCAGAGCATCAAAGGAAGCTTGCGCATCCTGGTCCCAAACGAAAGGTACATCCTTTTTCAGGAGATGGGTATAACCTTTAGCAAGTTCTGCGTAATTTGGAATGAACCTCCTCAGAAAGTTTGCTTTCCCTTGGAGTTTCTGAATCTGAAGCAAGTTCGAAGGTCGAGGCAAATTAATGATTGCCTGCACCTTGCAAGGGTCGAGACGAATTCCATCCTTGGAGACTATAAAGCCAAGTAAACGACCAGAACCGACGCAAAACACACATTTGTGCGGATTGAGTCTTATCTTGTAGTGTCGGCAACGTAGAAATATCGCTCTTAAATGCTGCGGATGATCAGTCCGCTTTTGCGAATGAGCCGGAAGATCGTCAAGATAAGGTTGAACGATGTTCTTGATGTCATGGAAAGCATAATTCATTGCTCTCTGAAACGTCACTCTTGCGTTCTCTAAACCAAAGGGTAATTTTCGATAAGCGAATGTGCCCCACGGACAAATAAATGCAGTCTTTGACTGGTCCTGTGGGCGGATATTAATTTGATTATACCCGGAAAATCCGTCCATAAACGAAAAGATTTCACATCCGGCGCATTCATCAATTATCTGGTCGATGAAGGGTGTAGGGTAGTTGTCCTTTGGACAGGCTTGATTTACATCCCTATAGTCGACGCACACTCGTATTGTTCCTTGTTTTTTCATAACAGGGACAATATTCGATACCCAATCGGTTAGAGGAACCGGGTAGATGAAACCAGCATGGAGAAGTTTCTCAACTTCCGCTTTAATGGCAGCGGCCTTCTTGGGGTGTACCTGCCGAAGCCGCTGTCTTACTGGTTTGACATCAGGATACATCTTAATTTCATGTTCAACGATACTCGAGTCAATGCCTGGCATTTCATCATATGACCAGGCAAAGACATCTCTAAATTCGCGGAAAAGAGCTTTATATATTTCTTGTTCTGAAGGGGAACAACCTTTGCCGACATAAATATTCTCTACAATGTCTGTTTTGGTCGAGATATTTATGGCTATAGTTTCTTCTATATTGGATAGGTTTCTCTCGGAGTCCACCGTATTTACAGTATTCGTTAGGAATTCAAATACTGAGGGGTGATACAAGTCGCCTTGAGTATCTTCCTTAGGAAGGGAACGATGGTGGTTATCATCCCATGGTGCCCCCTCAATCCACATTGATTGCAGGATTCCTTCGTCACTTGCATGCACTCGTGACCAAGGATCCAAAGGGGTACCACATTCTCCTGACCTATCTACCCAAACACTTGACAAGCATTGATTTGGGCTCGCCTCCCATGCCTGAAACATTGATTGCTATAATATTTCGATTGGGCTCGGGTGCAAGACCATTGCCCGATCCATGATGACTTTGTCTTTTGCGACCTTCGTGGAAGATATCATGTTGCAGGTAGCCACCAATGGTACATTTCCTATGTACATATGATTTGGTAGCGAGAAAGTCCCCATCATCGTGGGGTCTTTCAACAGGCCTACTCCTATATCTTGAATTGAATGGTCGCTTTCATGGATCATGGGAATGCTTCCCGTAACTTGTGAACCATTAAGGAGGAAGTTCTGTTGGTCGACGACCGTAATCCCTCCTTCAAACTGGAATGCGATCTTCCTAAAATAAGTCGACACGACAGCTGCCATGGCATAAATCCATGGTATTCCCAGTAGGATGTTGTAATCCAGATTCCCATCTATGACTTCAACATCAATCTCTACTGTTTTTCCACCTAGTTCAACTTTCAAGTTACTTAGGATACCGTAGGGGGTATATGTCCTACCGTCGAAAGCCTTTAGTGTTGTCGAAGATCTCGACAAGGTTGGTGACCCTAGCATTTTCCAGCAGCTCATCGACATAATACATGTAGATGCCCCCTCGTCAATAATTGTTCTGTGAATAGTTTTGTTGAGGGCCTTCACTTGAATAAGGAAAGCTAGTTGAGCTGGTAACTGAGGGTCATACCCTTTGTGATCAAAGGACACAAGATTGGAATCCTTAGGATCAACCCCCCCTATTGCCGATAACAATGCTTGCCTTTGGGATGGACAATTTTGTAGTACTTCTAGAGTCGACATAGCGGATGGCGATTGAGCAAAATCTTCTACTACGTTATAATGCTGCGCCGCTCTGGCACGAGGATTAAAAGTCGACTTGTGTACTACACCCTTAGGTGGTTTTATCGTTAATTCTGGCATTATGGGTGGGACAACTTCTGTCGAAGTTGTTGTCGAACTACTAGGTTGATCTTTACCTTTTTCATTTGACAGTTGCGGATTCCCGTAATCTTTGTTCCTTGTCGAAATCAAAGCATCATTCTACTGCTTGGAGATCGATAACATCAGCACTTGCGACGGGGAAGCATTTCCACTATCAACCATATTTTGACCTGGATTGGGAAATGGATCTGTCAACACAGCTGGGTTCTTTGGACTTTTAAAGAATCTCTTGAGCTCAGCTTTGTACGGACACTCTGATGTCTTGTGATCTTCGTCACATATCATACAGGGCCATTTCTTTTTCCCTTTCTCAGGAGAGTTCAAAGAAGTTTTTTCAGGTGACGGATCATCCTGTTGCTTCTTCTTCCCTTTGTTTTGCTTCTTCTTGCTTCCTGGTTGATTGGTTTCTTTGCCTTTATCTGCTGATATGGCATTTACTTCCGAAGCAAGAATCTCTTCATGGGCATTTCTATCTGAAGTCTTACGGGCTTTCTGAGGTGAAGCCTTTTTCGACTTCGCGCTTGCAGTGCCAATCACGCCATCTCCGGCATGAGAGTCAATATTCGATTTAGGGGGGGGAGGAATTGAAAATTCAGGTCTGGGGGCATCAGGTATTTTGTCGTAGAGCGTGCCAGACTGAGTATATACCAAGTCTAAATATTGAGCACGAGCAATCACTTGCTCCTCTGTTACGACCCCCCCCCTTGGCCACATCTTCCGTTATAGCCGGAAGTAATGACTTTATAAACCATTCGGCTAATAGCTGATCAGGAACGTATGTTTTCACCATCCTACGACGGCGACGCCACTCATGTATGTGATCAGATATGTGAGTGGCTGTCGTCTGTTTGAAGTTGGTCAGTATCTCGGTTCCTGTTTCATACCTGATAGGTAATTAAAAATGGGTTAAGAAAGTCGTGGCTAAAGAGCTGAAATTGTCGAAAGAGGCTCTTGGCAATTCTATATACCATTTAGCCGCCGGACCTGTCAATGTCCTCTGGAAGAGGCGAAGTCTTATCGAATCATCGTTCAGAGTGTTCGATGAACACCACAGATGAAAGGTCATGACGTGATTCGACGGGTCTTCACCTGGATTTCCATTGAATTTAGGAATGTCCGAGGGAAGTTTGTGAGGAATCGCTGGCCACCAAGGGACGTAGGCAATCGGATCGTTTTTCAACCGATGTAAATCGAGTAACTCTAGAGTTGCCACGAATGGCAGCTGTTGACTCAGATTAGGTGAAGCGTACCCAGGATACGATGGAATCGCCTGAGCAGTTGGTCTTTGCATACCGGCATAATGCAATTGATGCTGATATGATTGATACGGTTGATGGACTACTCCACTATAGAGTGGTTGGTTTTGACCGTATTGTAAGTACGGTTGTCCATTGTTCGCAAAAATCTGCTGCTCGGTACCTTGGTACACTTGCTGGAATTGCGGTTGTTGATACTGCACCAACCATGGTTGTGACACCATGGGTTGTTGTGCTATACTAACCACTAGACCAAGATGAGGGGTAATGGTACCCGTTTGTGCTTGTGCCGCCCCGTCAGCTGGCGATTGTGGTTGAGTCGCAGGGTCAAAGGGCTGTTGCATTACAACCTGAGGAAACTGAGGTTGACATACAACAGGCATCGTTTGAACTTGCGACACGGTTACAATCGCTGGTGTCGTCGGGATGTTCGTCACAGGCATTTGTTGTTGCATAGAGTACACAACTCTTGGTTGCTGGGGTAGCATAGGTATCCAACCACTTGTAGTTATTCCAGTATAACCTGAATACGGTTGCGAACTCCCGTATGGGTAACCTCCCGGAGGGGGTAATGAAAAGGCATATTGCCCCCCATACGGTGGTGGTCCAGAACCGAGGGGATTTATTACACCTCGAGGACCAGATTGCCCAAACTGATTTCCGAAAGGATCAATTTGTTGAGTTCCAACATAGGAGTTACCGGGTATTATCCCGAGAGAACAAACAGGAACAGACCATACTGTCGTCATGGCCCCCGAAGGGACCCCTTCCAGCTGTTGAGAGTTAGGGACAGATGGTATGCCGACAAACATTGTCGGAATGACTGCAGGGAGTTCTGCTGTCGCTGTGTCATTTGGCACAGTCCTAGATGTTGACGCTTGTTCAGACATTTTGAGTCTATCTAGTAGATTGCCTAGTGATTCTTCAGGAACTTCTCTGGGTGATAGGCTAGCTTCTGATGCAGTAGGAAGTAGAGTGATCCCTGCTCCAAAATGTGTTGGAGTAGTTGCTTGCGGATCTTCTACAATTTCTTCTATTGCGATCAGACCGGGTGGAAGAGGAAGACCGTCAGGTCCGTAGAATATTTCTGGTGCCGAAGAAGGGGTTGTTTCGACAGCGACAGTTGTTTGAGGAGCAAGACTCTCTGAACCGATCACTGATGGAATTGATTCAGTAACACAAGTATTTTCTCTCAGACTAGGATCAGTGTTACTGTCCTTCTGGGGCTGTTGAACTTCTTCAATAGGGGCAGGGTTTCCAGAAATGTTTGGAGTAACCGGAACCTCAGACGTCGTCGGAACACTTGTTCTAACTTTAACAGGAGATTTGGAACCAGTTGAACGAGATCGCTTTGCCCGGGTTGTTTTCGATTCCGGAGACAAAGACGGTTGACTCGTACGCCTCCGCGAACGACGGTTCATCGATTGACTTTCTTCCACAGTTGCGGATTACTTGATCAACCAACAATGCACAGGGTAAAATGTGTTTTCGAATTGAATTAATTTTAGACGCTTTTTAAGACACAACTTGCTTTTTCACTTTTTAAGAGTCGAGAAAAAGCTAAAGATGACTCTAGTCTCCTTCGATGTATTAACGAGCCCGAAGTGACAAATGCTCGAATGGACTTTTTCAGTTATAGAGTTTGAAAAAGGCCAAAAGAAACTACTCTGGAGTTCTAGGCAGAGGGTGTGCCAAACCTTTCGCGAAACCACAGAATACGTTTTACGGTACGAGTGGTCGATCTTGGTGAATGCTGTGTTCACTGCATCGCGATCAGTAGGGCGGCCGACACGGCTTCCTATGGATAAAGGCTTTGTTCCTATAGGGGTCCCCCAATATACGCGACGGTACGCGGGGGCACAAGTCCGTATTAGTGCTATCGTCCCTCAGGAGGAATCACCCACCTTCGTAGAGATCGACGGTCACTATGTTTAACGACGCCGGAACACGTCTCTACCTAGACCTCTACTGTGTTTCGTTATGTTTCAAAGCGTTGTTAGATAAATTCAGTTCTTTTTAGGTTGATCTTGCTTAGCAGTTTGCCTTTATGGATCACCACGTGATGTATGATACAACTCCTAAATGCAGTCTAAGAATGATAAGCAAGCTTTTTCAATTCTTTCAACTTATGAAAATCTTAACTACTTAGGGAAAAGAAAGACATCATCTTTTCAAACAGATCATAGAGCACACACTGATGCACTTTTCCTAAATCGACATGCAAACTGTCAAAATGCACATGCACAATGCAAGTATTTCTTTTCTTCTTCCTTAATGTTGATGTATTACAAAAAGAAAGCTGTTGTATAATTTCGAATCCAATTTCAAGTGAAAGAAAGCAAGTTTTTGTCCAATAATCAAAAGAACACCTTAAGATTCACTCGTTTCAACACAAGAAATACTGAAATTCGAACCATATAACGAAAGCAAATGTTCAAGCAGCTATGAACAGTAATAAACTAGCTCTTAGAATCACAACGACACTTTCTTACAGGCCTAGATCCAAGAGGTCACAGCAAGACTAGTTCACTTTCGCTACGGGAAACTGTGAATGAAAGCAAGAAATACAATAAGAACAATCACGGTTTCTTCATACAACTGAGGTGGAATGAAGGCAAAGAAAGGTAGTTTCAGCTGGGTATACAGGTTGACAACAGGCTGCAAAAACAATATTGAAAACTGGGCAACAGACAGTGGGGAATCCCAGTTGCACAAGGCAAAACTGGATCAGCGCAGGTGCTGCACTGTCAATCTGACATGCAGTGCAGGTAGCCCCTTCGGGACCTGCGTTGCAGCGCAGGTAGCCTTTGCTGCAGCTGCACTGAAGAGACAACTCTCGTCTCTCTCAGATTCCGGGTCACAGTTTGCTCAAAAATCAATGGTTTTTGGCCAAATCAGAGGCTATCAGTCAAGTATACACTAGAGGATGATTAAGGAAGATGAACACTATCACAAAGAGCTAAAAAGAGTCCTTGTGGATCAGCTCTTCAAATCATAAACATGCCCAGCATTGAGCTAGAGTAGCTGCCCTCTACTTTGCATTCGAAGGATTCGAATGCAGTTCAATTCGGTACTCCCTTTGTTTAGGAAATGAATAGCAAGAAACACAAGCTACCAACAAGACACGATCCCCAGCGGAGTCGCCAGTCTGTTGTGGGGAAAAGTATCCAACACGGAATGACCCTATCCCACTCTAAGGGTGATAGTTCCTTAGCAACAGCTGAAGCAAAGCTATCTAAAGTTACTTCTTTATGACATGCAAGAGATGAAAGGAAGAGATCCACTTACCGATGTCTTGCGCAAATGGTCGATCCAATCTCCTCTATTTGCTGCTCGCTCCCAGCTCCAAGTCTTCTCACGGGCCCAGCTACACGAGATCCTGCGAACAAGACAAGAAAAGGAAACTACAAGAAGCATGCATTCATAATTGATTCAAGGATTAGCATAAATCAAATACGCAAGTAAGACAATACACCATTGAAACACATGCAAATAGAAGAACCTCAAATGCTTTATTAATATAAGGAAGTAAGGTTCAGGCGGTGATACAACCGTGAGAGGTCCAATCCAGCATCACCTTCCCGACGGAAAGAAATCTCCTCTTCACCTCCCTCAAGCAATCACCCAATACTCACGACTGTAAACCAACAGCAATTCTTTGCACAAAATTCCGGCCTCCAGATCCCATGGGATGAGATCCTTATATAGAGTTTTGGAGTGAAGATAAGTCAGCTTGATGTGTGACTTGTTGTCCTCTTCAACTCCAGTTGTTCTTCAGTCCTTGAGTCCACTCGGAGTTTCTACCTTCCACTTGGAGTTTTAGAAGCTCTTAACTCATCATTAGGCGAATCTTCTGATCCAAGTGTCATTTTGGAAGCTTCCTGGGCACTGGCACATTGAGAAAAAATTCCTCCACATGTCAAAGTACGCCCAGCGTAGGTAGCCTTTGTTGCACTTGCTATGCAGCGCAGGTACACCATAGAGCTTTTGACATTCAGCGCAGATGCTTAGTGGAGCAGCTGCTTTGATCCAAAATTGACCTGTTTTTGAGTGTTTTTCAGTGGAGAACTGATCTGAAGTGTTGTGGTTTGCTGACCTTGTTCCTCTAGGGGTAGGAACAACATGTTTAGGGACTTTGGATCCCTTAGATTATTGACATTTCATGCTCTATGTTGTAAGGCACAAAAATGTCTATAACAATAAGAATCCCCTCCAAATCCTCCTCCATTTTAGCTATTCCTTCTTCTGTTGATTTGAGCTGGTGCTCGTCCTGTTCCTTTTTTCTCCTGACCCACTCTTTTGGAAGCTCCTTAAGGGCATTCATGTTTGATGCAAACCCTTCAGCAATGAGGCCTTTTGAGTCCACTGGGTGAGCCTTCCGGTAGTCACTAACTTCCTTCAAATAACTAGCATCCTTTAACCATGTAGAGTTGAACTTAAAGGGAGCCTTTGGCTTGTTATGGGCAGATTGTAATTCCAAATAGATAGGCCTATGGTCCGAGACCCCTCCCGAACCAACCCACTGTCTAACGTGATAGCCTCTATTGACTAGAGCTTCACGGATGAGAAAACGATCCAATCTTCTAGCCAAACTGGCCTCGCCAGTTCTATTGTTCCTCCATGTAGGCTGGATCTTTGCAGTGGGAATGTCAATAAGATTGTGGGAGTCCAGTAAATTCTCAAAAAATACCGACAGAGAATCCATTTGTGCATTATGTCCCCAGGACTCCGCGTAGCCCATTGAGAAATTTAGATCACCTCTGAGAATGATATTGTCTCCTTGCATGGTGGAGGAGGTGAGTAGATTCCTCCAGAAAACCTCCCGGTCTCAGCAAGGCCCATAGATGTTGAAGAGCCTTAAACAGGATTCCAGGGTCGACGAGTAGATGTCAACGCCCAAAAAACCTACCCCTCCCCAGACATTTAACAACTTTATAGAATGGGTGAAAAAGCCTAATGATATCCCCCCTGATCTGCCTATCGCATCCAGGGAGTGAAAGGACCAGTTCGGGAGCCAGGATTCTAGGAGGGGTGTGATGGAACTAGCTGGTCCAAGTGTTTCTTGTAGAAAGATGATGTCCATAGGTTCAGTGGATAATAGTCATCTCAGGGCTAGTTTTTTCCCAGGGCTAGCCAACCCCCTACAGTTAAAGGAGAGGATTTTCATGGAGGGAGGGGGAAGGGGGCATCCTCTGCTCTAAGACCCCAAGGGATTTTTGTCTGTCTGCCTGAGGAAATCTCTTCGCTGGTCTAATGTTTAGCTTTGGTGAGATGGGAAGGTCGACCACGGAGAAGCTTTGGGATATGGGGGCCAGGAGAAAAAAGAGTGGGCCATAGACTGCCACTATCCTTGCCTAGTGAGTAGAACTTAGAGCGCATTGGATAGTGGCAGTCTATGCAGGGGGAGGGCATCTGAGGGGAAAGGGGAAAGGGGGGAGGGACTCTGGAAGAGTGGGTTGGGGAGGAGGGTCCACGGGGGGGGGCGCCATAGGGAAATGTAAATTGGGGAGGGGATGCTGAGAGGGGAAGGGGTGGGGGAAGGAGGTCAGGGGAGGGGGGAGGGTGCTCATCGGACTGCCCACAGGGTGGGAAGAAATAACATGAGAATGCAATGCAGATACATTAAGATTATCACAAGCAGAGATAATAGAAGGGGAGATAGAAGGAGTCGTACCCGCGGTAAAAGCCTCCCCTGAAGCCACCCAAGCTTTCATCAACGGTGGAGAGGGTGGCCTGAGTGGAGGTTTTCCCTGCTTCTTACTGGGACCCAGGTCAGCTTCTTTGGTTCCCTCAGCTGCATCTTGTATCGGCTGTTCCACTGACGGCTGCACTTGCTAAGTTGGCTCCGAAGGGGCCTCATTATGCTGATCATTTTCCCTTGTCCTCTGTCCCCTTTTTGGGTTCAAGGGGCAATCCCCGTAAACATGGCCGACCTTATGGTAGCGTCAACACCTATAGGGCACACCTTTGTAGTCCAAAATTTGATTTCTGGTGAAGTTCCTCCACTGGATAGTGATAAACTCTTACAGGCCCCCCCCGCGTATTGATATGTACCAGAATGCGTGCATAAGACATCTTCCTAGTGACGAGGTAGGATTTATCCAAGCCCATATACAAACCGAATGAGTTCCCAATTCTCTTGAAAATCTCTTCCGACCAGAAATGTGGGGGAAGCCCTGGTAACCTGACCTAGATTGGTCCTAACCCCAGTTGTTCAGATTCCGGATCGAACAGCGGCGACCATCACTTCAGGTGGACCAGAGCTTGGTCGAAATGTCAGTATGAGGATAGTACCTAGTTTGTATGGTCTGGCCGAGCAAACCTGAAGGCAAACCAACCCCACAAGAATGTTTGTATGGTGGGTATATCTATAAGTCAATGGCCCCATACCTCAGACACCCATTCTTTTAGTCTTTTAGCTGAGTAGTTCTGCCACAAATCCTTCCAACCAGGACCCTATCCGCGATATCCATAGATTCCTCCAATTGTATATCTTCCTCCAGCCGTAGGATGACGTTGTCTATCTTCAATCTGAAACACTTAGCCTTCTTCCTAGGCCTCACCTCCTTCGATGGTGGCACCCTCTTGTCCAAGTTGCTTCCTGGGTTAGAGAGATCTTTAGGGCTAAGGGGAGGGGACGATTGAGGGGCGCCTGAGGGGTCTGAAGGGCTATTAGGGTTTCCAGGGAGGGGTTCAGGACTGTGCAATATAGACGAAGGTGCTGAATGTGGGGGGGCTGAAGAGCAGTGAAAAACGGAAGAAGGTCCACATGTGAGGGGAATGTAAGGAGGGCTAGCCCAAGACTCCAGGAGGTTAGGGTTTAGGTAGCCCGTAACAAAACCTAATGAGGATGGGGAAGCCAACAGGGTAGAGAGGGATGGCTGGGTATGGGGAACATCTGGTAGGATGACCAGGCGACCAAACGACCCTAAGATCGGAGGCAGGTCAACAATGGCCTCGTTCAACTCACAACTGAAAAAATGCAGTTTGGCCTTTTAGAATGCAGTGATGTCCAGGCTGAACCTTCTAGCAAAGGATCCTCTGAATAGTCAACGATATCGAGGTCCATTGCTGTCAGGGGGATGCTAGCACCAGCTACCTGTAACCGACAAGGAAAGGTGATAGCGAGGGGGAGACAACCCTAAACGGAGAGTCGTGGTAATGGTAAAAACCAACACTGTAAACTACAGTAAACCCTCTACAGGCTAGAAGAGCAGGTTTAAAGGAGGGATGGCTGTAGCCCTGGGACTAGATTATGTGGAAACCCTTACGCCTACCATCTACTGCACATGTCTGCCTCCACGTCTGGTCAGCCGTACTCGCCATCGCCATCATGCTTCAGAGCCATTGTGTCCAAGGCATGTTTCACATACTTGTATTCAAATTCATCCAATGTTTCACCAAATCCCTTATTCCTCCTAGAGAGTGATTATCAAGTTGTGGAAGATTTGTACAAGTTGGGGAATCATAAATATGTGGAGCCCATTGAATCCTGGTTTCAAGTAGTCATCTGCACAACTTATTCCCTCATCATTCAATGACTCTTGGTACCATATCAATTAAAGCAACTAGTTTCTCATACTCTTGTATGTGTTGAAGCTTATTCTTTAAAACTGAGTGCGAGCATATTTAGAATTCTGTTACACACATGGCTACATTGGAATTGGTGAAACAACTGCTTTTTATTTTTCAAGGTAAACTAATCGATCTCAATCTAATTTTGGCTGCTTTTATCCTGCTTCTGGAATTCCATATGAACTTGGAACAGGATTTGGAATTGAATATGGAATTGAAACTAAAGACTCTACCATTGGATATGAAACCAGAGTTGTGGGCTATGGCCCTGCATCTAAATATGCACCCATAACTGGATAAAATCAAATTGTATACGCATATGTATCTATATAAAATGCAATTGTTGGTTCATCGATTGTATAAATTGGTTCAACAACAACCGGTGGATCAACCGAGTCAACAACAATTGGGACTGAGTAAACGAGGTGATCTGGCCCAAGTACTAGTGGTTATGGAAATGGTGAAACAACTGCTTTTTATTTTACAAGGTAAACTAATATATCTCGATCTACTGTTGGTTGCTTTTATCCTGCTTCTAGAATTGCATATGAGTTTGGAACGGGATTTGGAACTAAATATGGAATTGAAACTAGAGACTCTACCATTGGATATGAAACCGGAGCTGCGGGCTATGGCCCTAGTACTCCTACACTTGAAGGAGATCTTCCTCTCTTTAAATTAGGGTAGGGTAGTGAATAAAAATGTCATTTGAAATAAAATTGTTACAACAACACTCTTGAAACTGCAATTCCTAAGGCAAAACTATTGAAATTTATGTCATTAAGCACTCTTGTGGTAAGACTTATCATAAGAAATTCACTCTTAATGCCTCATATTTTATAAAGTGACTTTGATTATTAGCCAATATTATTCATTGGTTCAGTTAGGGGGATTGTTATTATTATATTTAATACTTTACATTCATAAGCTTAAAAACTTACTTTTTACCTATTCATTCTAACAGACTGTCATCCAAGAAACCTTTTCAAGTTTGTATTTGAAGGTATTGATGAAAATCCTCCTATGGTGGAACATGCCTATAAAACCCTAACGAGATCTCATGAGAACCCTTTTGGGAATAATAACAAGAGGGGGGGGGGGGGGTGAATCAATATTTTCAAATCAATAACTTTTTCATTTCATAATCAGATTTATATTCGCTAGTTCACTGAAGGGAACTCTTGTGTGCACGCAACTGTTCTTAAGGCAACCAGTGTATATCCAGTGAACTTATGATTCAGTTAATTCATCTATGTTGATATTTAATCAGTGCATCGGTAATTTATTAAACATTAAATAATAACATGTGCAGTAATAACATAATAAAACATCACACATAAGCAACACACATGAACACCAATATTTAAGGTGGAAACCCAATGTGGGAGCAAAACCACCTGTTGTTGTTGTTTCTGTCTTCTTTTCAATATAAAGAATAATTTGTTTACAATATTGTATTAGTGAAAAATCATACCAGTAAGTAAGTACCCACCTATAGAAGGTTACAACCTTCTCTTTTTCTCCAGCTTCTACTGAAAGGGAGCTACAACCCCCTAGCTCTTGTACTAGCTGATATGTTTTCTAGTACGTAGGCATCGGCATACAAAAGGCTCCAACCGTCACTCGTTCTCCAGAAACTACTGTAAGGGAGCTCCAACCCACTGATCTAATCACTAGCCACTACTGGCAGGAAGCTTTGACTTCCTCGTTGAAGGCTCCAACCCTCAATATCCTCCAAGGACCATGTTTCATAAATTTTTAGACTGGATACTCCTGGTACATAACAACACAATATGAAGGCCTCGTTTCATCAAATTTTAATATTGGACCCATCAGTAATATTGAAGCTCGAAATCAATCACAACTGTAATACACCCATCAAATACATCTGCATCAACCAATCACTGAAACCCAATCATCAATCTCTGATATAGCTGAAACCCAATCATCAATATTTGAATCAACCAAAACTGAATTAATCTAAATCCTCTGACATAACTGAAATGCCTAATCATCAATCTATGAATCAATCGTAACTAAATTAATCGATCACTGAAAACTCAATCAACCGACACTTAATAAAAATTCAACCAATCAACTAGAACAGACAGATCACTGTAACTAGTACATAGATCTAAAGCCAAAATACTGCATCAACAATCATAACCAACTGCAACCTAAAAAATCATATGTCAGAATGTATATGTTACTTGAATTAAGCCAACTTGCATGTATACACAACTTGCTTTAACCCATCTTGCATATACATCTAAAGATACTAAATCATAAAACTTATGAACCATAAATTGTACCAATCAGTGACATTCTGAAGATCTACTGTCAAATTACAGTCTTAAATAGATAACAGCAAAGATCACCCTTCTTACTCAATCAATCAATCAACCAAAATCAATCTCCTTATACAATCAATTTTACTTTCAAATCCAAAGAAGACATCATTGACAAACAACAGTAAAACAACAGCACTGATGAGATAGATCATTTATCCCTGAACATCAGGATTTTCTTTTTCATACGCTACTTGGAAGTGCCAAAGAAATGTGTATACGCGCGTTTACCAAGGCGAACCAGCATATATATCTACAAATAAAAAATTATAACTCCGCAGCTATTCTAGACTTCATATATACCCATATCATAGCTTTTAAAGGAAAAAGCATTTTTTAGCACTCAGATCTAGCCTATCCATTATTAGATCACATAATGATAAGTCATTATGATCCTGATCCATCATTTAATCTCATCCATCATCAAACACTCAGGTGCACACTTAGTCCAGATCAAGCAAAGCATCAGAAACCCATAACATGCATAATTTCTCTTGATCTAACACTTCATAAGATATTCATTACGTGTGCCCTTAACCCTTTGATATTCTCCTCCTTATATAGCTTTAGCCTTTTTCAATACCTCGGACCAAAACAATACTTAGAACCTGCGTATTCTTAGATGGGATCAAATAACCATTAATTCGCTTAATATTATGGGATGATACCATGGTATTGACCCTTGGTATTATTTTACCTTAATTTCCTTAATTTTCCATCCCATACATGCTTTTCCTCTTGTGAAAGTGCATGCTTACGTATACACTCTTTTTCTACACTGAACCTGCTTGTATACGCTCTTTTTGTACAGTGAACCCGCATATACAACTTAACATACTTGAAAACATTCTTTTTCTTTAATTGCTTGACTCTGATCTGTAGTCCTTTGTTCCATCATCCTGTTCTTTTGTACCATTACTTTGTTACCTCTGAATAGACCTATTACAATGTGATTTCCAATTGTACATTACTTCTGAACTGATTCCTTTAAACTACCCTACATTTTGTCACATCTGTAAACATAAGTGTCATGCAATTTCTCACATCTGATATCTCGCCTATAGATTCATCTAGTTACCATATACAAGTGAGTTTTTCTGCTACTAGTGGGTTGCCATCAAGTACAACACATGCTTCATAATGTCAACAATATCCCCCTTTGGACTTGATGGCAACTAATTTAGTGTTTGGTCACCATAACCTATAAATAACATCAATACAAGCACCAAGTTGTTCTAAACATCAAGCTACTCTCCCCCTTTGACATCAAGGGAAAAGGGTTGACTGACAAATGTTAAATGAAGACTTCCATATATCAACTGTTGAATATGAGCATTTATCATGCTCCCCCTAGGCACATGCTGAATTCTCTGATCAAACTCCCCCTTAAGTCCATTCTCCCCCTGAGCATATGCAGAGTCTACAAAATATTTTTAAATAATAACATGACTCTATATTATATAACTCAACTATGTGAGTATGACCTTCCTATCACAAATGACTCATACATACATCAATCACCCAATGAAGTGGGGATACACAAAATTTGACTCATCCACCCAACCAAGTGGGTTTACATATTTGACATTATCTTAAAAGTCCATACATGACTGGATATGACAATTATTACATCATAGGTCTTTTCATGACATTTACATAAAATGATATACATGAAATTCATAACAAATACCAAAGATCTAAACAAGACCATGATAGTTTAGAAGAAAGTCTTTCAGATTAATCACATTGATAGGATTTGGTTGACGTTTCGAACCAGCTAATGTGGTTCATCCTCAGGACTAGGTGAGAAATCCATCGATCATAAGGAATAAATAGTAAGGATGCAACATTGCCTAGAAATAGCCGTTAAAAACTAGCTGTTGGTGAATTAGTTAAAATGTAAAAAAATTAATTATTAGGGAGTTAGTGGTAAGGACTTATTCCACTAAAATATTCTATGTTTAGTTAAAAATAGTTGTTAAGGAATAATTAAAAATAATCAAAAATAAAATATTTAATTTTAATAATGAAAAGAAGTTATTTATTAATAAATTATATCATTTTATTGTTAGAGGTTGAGCAATTAGAAAACTAGAAACTTTATCCCAAAAAAATAAAATAAAGAAATAAATAAATTATTAAAATTAAGTTTATATTATTCAAATTAAAGGAAAAAAAATAATAATTTTTTTTTATTAAAATTAAGTTTATATTATTCAAATTAAAGGATAAAGAGAAAAATAATACTTAGAAAAAATAGTAAAATCAATGGAAAAAAAAGGAAAAAAAAAGAAAGATCAAGGCATAAAACAAAAGAGAAAAATCCGAGGAGGAGAGGGGAAAGGAAGGGAATGATGACTTACGATGAGAGAGCTGGAATCCAGCTCTTACTCAATTTCCAACCATCATCCCTATTAAGATTTTTGGCATGCCTTTCTATCTCAATCGCCTCTCTAAGCTTCCTATGGTGGAAGTGGTCGACCTTAGCGATGACTTTGGATTCTTCAATGCAGACATGGTGCTTGGATTTTTCTGCATGCTCGACTAACGCTGATGAGCAGGAGCGATTGTGTCTAATGTCTGCAGCATGCTCATTGATCCTATGCTTAATAGATCTACCTGTTTCTCCAATGTAGGGGATCCCACAGGAGCAGGGAACAAGGTAGACCCCTTTTGAGTCATAAGGATCAATAGGGTCTTTAACAGATCTAAGAGAATTCTTAATTGTATTGAGAGGTTTGAATGAAGAAGCGACATTAATCTTCTTGAGGATATGGGCAATCCTATCTGTGGTTCCTTGGATATACGGGAGATGAACCTTAGAGATAGGATCATCATGAGCAGGTTTAACTTTAGGATCTTTGCAGGCTTTGTGAAAGGCCTTGAGGCTTTGAGATCTGCTATACCCATTATTTCTAAACACTTCAAGGAGATGGGATTTCTCCTTTTCAAGGTGGCTATCATCAGAGATTCTTAGAGCACGGGTAGCCAGAGTGCTAAGAACCCCGAATAAATAACTTCTTTTCTAATTGGTTAACCTTTAACAATAAAATGATATAATTTATTAATAAATAACTTCTTTTAATTATTAAAATTCAATATTTTATTTTTGATTATTTTTAATTATTCCTTAATAGCTATTTTTAACTAAACATATAATATTTTAATGGAATAAGTCCTCACCACTAACTCCCTAATAATTTACATTTTAACTAATTCACAAACAGCTAGTTTTTAACGGCTACTTCTGGGCAATGTTGCATCCTTACTATTTATTCCTTATGGTCGATGGATTTCTCACCTAGTCCTAAGGATGAACCACATTAGCTGGTTCGAAACGTCGACCAAATCCTATGAATATGATTAATCCGAAAGACTTTCTTCTACATTATGGATCGCAAAAGTCTTAGATATAACACCATGATAGTTATCAACAACTATCATACACCATAGATTATTTGCACCATAAGCATCTGTCAGCAACATCTAGACCAACAACCTATATATGTCCAACATTAGTTTGCAAGATAAGCCAATGTACCTTTAATATCATCAACCTGCGACAAAGTATGCTGCATATGAATATCAACTCATCCTCTTGATCTCATCAAGATCAACATGCTTCGTTTCCTTTCTTTAGTAGAAATATCCTTAGCATAACCTACCATGAATCAACTAACCATATGTCATATCTCCAAGTAGTAACACAAAATCATTCACATCATATCATATGTATGTGAAAACACCATATTCATCATTTAATATCATAATATCATCATTTTTGTAACAATAACTGCATGATCCCTCAATATATCAACCATGTATCCTCACTAGGGATTTTTCAATATCCATATCTGATAGGCATCAACCATGGTAGTCAAACCTATCATCGTAAAGTAAGAAGCAACATCACTATGTGACTAAGGAAGCCATGTCTCCAAATAACCATGTCTTCAAATAGATATGTCTTCATGAAACCTACAATAACACCATTTTCTTGGCCAACCAACATTATTTACCAATTTCTAATTTAAGTAAGCATCCATGTATCAACATAATATGTATCCATCATAGAGATAACAATATGTATCTAGAAAACCATGAGCTCATAGCCATTTGTCAAAATTTCTTGATACCATCAACAACAGAAATCCTCAACCATGTGAGAGCTAAGAACTATAGGAATCACCATCCATAACTACACCATATGAAGTTTATGCATATTTGAAGGCATGATGACAACAACATAAAAGAAATGACACTTATCAAATAATGAAGTTGTGTACTCAAGCTTTGTTCTTCTACTTGTCGTTATGAAGATCACCATGTAAGTAACATACCATATGTATTGTATGCATCATCAAAAGAGTCATCCACAATCATCCATAAATATGATTTGACTAACAACTATGTGGCTCAAACAATATAAGTATCATCTGAGATTTCATCATAGACAACTCATGACTACAACACAGTATCATTTAAACACTTCAACAACATAAGCATCCTCACCATTGATAAGAATCATTATGTACCAAAGCCTTCTAAACATAATTCCAACAATGCATTATTAGAAGCATAACATATTCTCCCCCTGAACTTGTGCCAATTGTTCACTTTCAGATATGATCATTGCATATGTCAGTAAGAATCATCAAGGCATCATCATCAACCAGTAATACATCAAGTCATCAACCATTTATGAGGATAAAAAAACTTCCAAATAACATCCATAGACTATAATCATCAATCATCAAGATAGAAAATACAATTGATAATTGAATGAACCATATCAAACCCTGTTTCTAAGTCTGTCCCATAGCTTCTTCATTAATCCAACATATATGTGACTGTGCAGCTTCTAACTCACGTATATACGCAACTTGTCTTCATGATAATTGCATATGAGAATTAGAACACTGAAATTTCATACTTTTAGTTCCTCCTAAGCATGTTTTGTCTATATGCTGAGCTATGCCCAATCTTTCTAATTGTAATTCCTTCTTCTTCCATACCTTGGAGTGTGATGATGTTTTCTCCTTTTGGTATGTTGACCAAAATTTTCTCTTGCATTATTTTTGTTATGTGCCCAAACATGTTACAAGCATAACATCTTATATGTTCCATATTCCTTCTAAAACAATCAATGACTTTGTGACCAAACATTATACAAGAAAAGAAATTTCCCTTAAAGTACGTGGAAGCTGATGATCTGTCTGTGTGATGGTTATTAGCTTGAACCATTCTTCTTCTGCATCTTGCTGCAATATGTCCAAAATTATGACATATAAAAGATTCAACATTATTCATCAGAGGAAAGAATCGATTAACACTTCCATGGTTAGGAGTAAATGATTTTATTTGAATAATTTCTTTCCTTGGTTGTTGATGGGTTTGACCTCTTATCTCCTTATTGAGAATTTCAAATTTTTCATTAGAGTTCCTTGCTTCAGTTTGTGAGATAGATTCACCTTTAACAGTTTCATGAAAACCAAGACCATATTTAATGGCAGGAGACCTTTGACTACTAAGAATATCATCCAAAATATTAGTACTATTGTTATCACCAAAAAATTGATCATCTAGCCTAATCTACTAGATGGATCGAAGTAAACCAATGTAAAGCCAATTTTACCATAGTAAAATTGCTTTCGTTGTGAGAAATTACTTAATAAACCACTTTTTTTAAGTAATTCATACTTAAACCCATGAACAATAATTAAATACATCACTATTTATTTGATTTTATTTTAGGAATAATTAATTAAACCGCTGTTCAATTATTATTCCTTGTCATATTTGACTCAATCATGAAAAATAAAAAGATAAATCATTAATTATCTTATTTTTCTCTAAGAATAATTAATTAATAACTAATTAATTATAATTATTATTTGTTAAATTAGACTAAATCACTTAGGAAGAATTAAATAAATCCTTATTTATTTATTATTCCTTAACTAATTCCTTGAGATGATAAATAAATCATTTATTTATTTATTATTTCTAAATAAAGGTTTAAATACTTTTTTCCTCCTAAACAAATATAATGAAATATTTCAAGTGGTTATTCCAAGAATGAGATCAATAATATTTCATTATTGCTCATTATTCAAGGATAACTCAATATTTTGTTATAAATAAAAGGGTTTTCCATTCATTATTCACTTTTGATTATTTTCATTGTTGCACTCACTGTTTTAACTCTGATTATTTTCATTGTTGCACTGACTACTGTAAATTTGATTATTTTCATTGTTGCACACCATATTTTTGTTGGGTTTAAACATTATAGAGGAGAGAGATTCTATACAAGTTGAAGACTTTTGAGGATAGCCAAGAACCCATCCCATAGAGGGGGACTGGTAACACCTATTTGTTCCCTTCACAAGTGTTATAATAAAAACTATACTTTGTATATCTGGTTTCCATTGGATGATTTGAGTTATTACTCTTTCTTTTTGTTGTTTAACTATGATTGTGGCATAGATCCAGACTTTGGCAGGTTTTGTTTCTATTAGTTGTTGCAGATCTACAATGTTTAGTAGCCATTTATATTGTTGAGATTGTTTGTCATTCACAATCTTAAGTGGGTTCTTTTCGTACATCTTTGAGAAGAAAACACTACAACAAAATTGGCGACTCAACTAGGGATTTTCTGATTGTTGCCAATCACAAAATTGGCGACTCCACTTGGTTTATACTTTAGATCCAAAAAGCTTGGGTTACCTTTGGTTTTCATCTTAGGGTTTCTTATTTTTTCAATTCTCTTAATGTTTCCTAGTTTTTTAACACTAGATCTGTTAAATTTATGACTTCCACAAGCTTTCTTGTCGTTTCCGCAGATCACAGGGACCAGCCACGACAAAGGTGGCACTTTTTTCCAAGATTTTATGACCAGGATGCACCGAGCATAAATCACACTTTCTGGCCCAAAAAGTGTGATCTGGAGGCTAGAGCACACTTATCAGCCCAAAAAGTGTGATCCCTACTAGAAAACAGGTTAATACCTATGATTTCTGGGTTTTAGGGTTTTTCTCAGATCTGTTTTTGGGTTTTACAGAGAGCTATATATTGGGTTGTTTGACCTATGTCTCATCCCGTTTAGACCTTGATCCACTCTAATTTACTCGTCGAAGTTGAATTTAGCCTCCCCTAGGGCTTCTAGTATGCTTCCACCTTTCTTGGAGGAGTTTAGCTGAGTGAGTAGTCTGAGTTTTTACAGCACTTTCAACCACATTTTCCATATATGTACCATTTTGTTTCAGATCTTTTAAGATAGGTTGTTACCATCCATAGTTTCACATTCAAACTTATTTTATCATTTTCCTTAGGGTCCCATTGATTTCCCTAGGTGTTTTACCCATCTCCCTATCTTTTTGTAGCGATCTTCCTCTCTGGTTTTTTGTTGTTGCTACAACACTTTCCATCAACTTAGTCTCACTTGATCCCAGTCACAAAGACATTTAGATCTCTTGACCGTTTTAGTGTATTTTCCATTAGTTTAGCCACCAATCAGCGTAGTGTTTTCAAACCCAGTTTAGTTGGGGTTTAGTTAATTGTTTTGTTGTTCATTTGTTGTTATTAATTTTAGTTTATTTTCAACAAGTTCTTTTCTTTTTTACAAACATGATCTCGGCTTAATCAATTAATACACTTGCACAAACAAGAACACCTTAATCGAAGGGTCCTTGGTGTTGGGCAAATAAATCATTCTTGCAGACAAGACCGATCTCCCTAGTATCTATGGATATCTAGCGACAAGCAAACCAAAGAAATTCTATCTTTCTCTAAATATTTCGATTTACAAATAAAAACCAAGAGATGTTTTAGGCCTACCTCGAGTCCAATTCCAGTTTGTGGAATCCACACTCCTTTCATCCAAATGAGCTCCCTTTTAAAGAATCTGCAAACACAAACAGGCACGCATCAAATAACACCTGCATAGCCAACATAATAAACCATATTTATCATGATGATCAAGGAATTCATGAAATAAACCATAGAAGACAATTTATTGAGAAAAATGAATCTGATTGTATTAACTTTAATCAGAGAAGAACTTTACAACCTTGATGCCTTGATGCTGTACAAGCTCCTCCCAGGGTCCAGCAAGAATCTCCTCCACTTTGACAAGTTTCACTCTCTTCCCAAAGAAGCCAAAAGGTATGTAATCTCTCCTCTCAAGCTCAATTAGGAAATCTAAATTCCAATAGCATTTACCCTCAGAAATATCCAGCTTCAAACCTCCCTAGCAACCAGCCCAATGCCTCAATTTATAGTGCAGAGGAGGGAAGTTACCAGGTCCACCTTCAAAGGGATAGATTCCTCCTTCAAAGGGATAAGCTCCTCTCATCAAGGGTTTAGCTCCTTTAGTTATGGGATGCATGAACCACCTAGGAGCGAACTTGCCACCTCAAGATTCCTTCTAGAAGCGTCCAGAATTAATCCAAAGTTAGTTTTTCATAATAAACTTGTGCCTTTTCGACTTTTACAGGGGTCCACACCCACTCCTTTAGAGACAGAGCGGGCAGGTCTGCAGGTAACATGACCAGGGGGCGCGGGACCGCAAGTAATGGTAAGAGAAAGTGTGGAACCAAAGTTTTATAGATTTTCAAAGGCTTTCTCTCAATTTTAAGGCTTTGACATGAAGAGCTGAGGTTTGAGACTTGCAAAGGAGGACAGTATGAGTGGTGATAGACTCACACTAACTGCAGAAAGTCATGGTGACAATATTTTGTGTAACAGATTGCCCCCTAAAGTGCGAAGTCTGTAGTAGATGAGGATTTCATTTATCATCTAAGAAGAGTGAAGTACTTTATCATTTCAAGGATCATCTTGTGGAGAGCCTGGTTGGAACCTGTAAAAACATTCAATACAAAATATATATGAGATCATATCATCGTTGAGGTAGGCATTCCCATACTCAGATCAAAACTGACTAGAAAACCAACTAAACTGCTCTGATATAGGAATGATCTTGTAATACATCACAAGTATAGACACATGTAGACACAGTATGGACGTAGCCATCTGTTTATGAATAGTCCACTGTATAATGAATACAAAATTCCTCGCAACCTGGATGGTGGAAACTAGATCCAGGGTCTTGATTTCTACTTCCTGAAATAGTACGATTCTATCCATGTGAATGAATGTGTCGAAGTCAAACATGGTAGAAACCACTTGATTACCAGTCAATGATGTAAACTGTTAACAAGTATGAGAGAAACCACCATTAATGTCAATGGTTCTCAAAGTACTCAGTACAATCCATGAAATGTGAATAGATGAGTTGATGTCGAACATGTCACGGAATCCTTTGATCGAAGGTCAATAATGCAACCTATCGTCGAAGGCGAGAAACCTACCATTGAGGCATGCAGACCCCAAGGTACTGACGATTTCTAAATCATCTTTCTAGATAATGAGTTGAAGTCAATAGAAAGCGATCCGTCGTAGGCAAGCCCACAACACGAAATCATAGATCAAGTTTGAAGAAATATAGTTGCAAGGACTGACTCGGGGATGGTCAAGATGGATGACAGATATTTTGTAGATGAATGGTTTATTTTAACTGACCTCTTGAACACATAATGACACTGCAGATGGTTTGGTGACAATTGACCCAAAGCTAATACCCAAAAACTCCCTGAAGACTTTCAATATGGTTTGATTAACTGTTAGGCAAAGGATTTCCCAACCCAAGTGAACAAAAAGTGTCGTGTTCAAGAGTGGTTAAATGTTTTTCTGAGACACAAAGTATGACAAACAGGTTCATTTTCCTCTCTTTTCCCCCACCATTTCTGGCAAGTACCTCTTTATTTTTGACAAGCTTGAGGAGGATAACATTTGCTTCATTATAAGCTCATCCTTCGGATGAGTCCAACTTAGTTTAAATTCGAACCCTAAGAAGGAGTGGTCCATTCCTATTTGTAATTGAACAGGTCCTTTACTGTTAAATTTTAACGAGTCCAGTATAGGAGAAACTCGACGTTTTTCAATTTTAGGGAGTCTGAAAAAACTTAAGAAAACTCCATGGTTGTCCTTTTTCATAAATTTGTGTCTCCGAAGCCTGAAAAAGTATAAAATAATACTTGAGAGAACCACTTGACCATTACGATCAAGGAGTACTTTTCATAATTATTGTCTCTGATCTGAAAAAGTAAAAAAGCGATCAATGACACGTTGTTTCATAACCAATATCGAATTTGAAACGACAAAAATCCAACAATCTTTTCATGTTTATATGGTCAGAAAAGAGCTGTAAGTGGACCATCTTTTTAATTCCGTTTTAACGAGCTTAAAAAGAAAAACTCGGCAATCTTTTCATATTTTAGGAGTCAGAAAAGAGCTTAAAGATGACTCTAATGTTTTTTTGCCAAAAATGATCAATTTTTCCTGAAAAATTCGGTATTCTGCACAAAAATTCAAACATTACTCATACCTGTTTAAAATAAATAAAAATGCTTCAAAATTTACCTCTTTAAAGTGAAAAATAAACAAATTAAAAATTCATTTATTCAAAAAAGATTATAAAAAGGGCTTTTGTAAATTCATTTTTACTGTTTGACTTCAGAGTGAGAAAGAGAGCTTTTGGGTAAGAAACTTCCCGTGAAGATTGCGGAAAATCCGTCCGTTGGAATCGAAAACCGTCGCCTCCAAGTAATCCACATCACTTTACTCTTGCATTTCAACCATTTGAAATTTGTTTTTAGGTTTATATTTTGTTTTAAAGACTGCTCGTGGGGGTCTGCAGGCGCAACACGCGAAACTTGCAGACCCCGACCTTTTCCAACACAGGAAAAAGTCAAGGGCCTGCACCCGTTGTTTAGGCAGAGTGTGGACCTACGCACTGTCTCTAACTAGAGATTGCGGTCCCCACGACATAGGGTTTAAAGTTCCAAATTCTTAAATTTCCACCCAAAAACTTTGATTTAACATGTTATAATCCACCTTTTCTTTAAATGTAGGGTATACATCATGCTTAGCTGGCAGGAATGGAAGCACGAAGATGTGGACCTCACCGCAGTCAATCATCAACTTTCAATTGATGCATTAAAGGCATGCGGTTTATTCAACTTTTGGGCCATACCTGGCATGAGGGCCCAGGTGGACTTTTTGCAGTGGTTGGTTGACAGGTGGAATGTACAGGACCGGTGTTTCATTATTGGTGGCCACCAGGTCGAAATGGAGGCAGAGGACATTTACTTTTTGTCTGGTTTGCATAAGAGAGGTGAACAATTGACTCTATTTGGGACTAGGCCAAGTGGCCAGTCTGTCGATAGCCTCCGGCTAGAGTTTTGTAACGACCAAACCAAGGACAAAGGGATTGATATCAAAACCATCTCCTGTCCTGAACTCAAAGTGATTGCATTTACTGTCACCAAACTCTGCGGAAGTGCAGCACTAGATATGGCCACCAGATCCCAAATGTGGATGGCAATGGACTGCTTTTGAGGCACTGTCTTCAACTGGTGCGAAGCTGTGTTGGCTAATGTAAAAGGCCAACTGACTAGAGAAAAGAATGGACAACTGAAAAAATTTGGATATGGTTTCTTGGTTGTGAGCTTTAGTCTAGAGAGGGTCCCAATGTTGGTCCCATAGCATCTTTCCGTTGAAGCTGGACTTCCCCGAGAGCCCAAGCTAATGCATTGGGTTACAGTTATGGCCCGTCATCCTAAGGAGGGTTCAGAGGTTGTTCAATTTCCTCCTGAGTATTTTCATTTGTTGGAAAAACAAGTTTTTGTGATTTAGGATTTTCCTTATGCTGGGATGGACTATCGTGAAGACCCAGACATGGTTCTTCCACTAGGAGAGTAATGGGATGACTCAGGTAAAATCATTTTCAACATTTTCTATTTTTTTTTTAAATCGTCCCAAAATTGATAATAAAAATTTTCAAATGCAGATGTAGGTCCACGGCGACCAGCCACTCTCCAACCCTATGAGAGGAAACAGCCAGCTACAGCAGCACCAGCCCCATGGGACGAATCTATAAAGACCCTGGCCGAATTGGAAAACCATCTAGAGCGTTTGACAGTAGACATTCCAGAGACTAGCATAGGTGACATTCCTCTTAGGCTACAGTGCTATGTGATTGGGGTCCCAGGACCTTTCAGGAGGTTCCTTTGTAGGGCGGCCCGTATAGTGGTTTCTTATCGTGATCATCACCAGTGATAGGATGATCGCCTGTTGTAAACTCATATGACATTTTTGCTTTTTGTACTTATCATTTTTGCCGATCATAAGGTGTTTTTCAACCTATGATTGAAGACGATGTATATTCGACACACTCCTATGCTATGCTATATCACTATTACTGGCTATCTTGTAAAACATGTTATGGAATGTTTTTAAATTTACTGTTTGATTATTGCAAATGTCTACTTAAAATTCGAGAAGCAATTGCATCTGCTAATGTATTTAAATATCTTGGAATATGTTGATATTCAATATAGTCAAATTCACGTTCCAAGAGATGAACTCTCAAAAATAATCTCAATAACACTGGATTTCTAATGGCATAAATTCTATTAAGCTGCAATACAATGAGTTCAGAATCTAACCTCACAATCAAACTCCGAATCCCAAATGAGATAGATTCAGATAATAACTCAATCACTGCAATATACTCTGCAATGTTGTTCGTTGTTTGACCGAGGCTTACCCCATGCATAGATACCAACTCATCAGAGGGTGAATAGATAACCCAAGCTGCGGAAGAAATGTTCCGTGTATTACGACAAGCACCATCAGCAAAACCAATGTATGTTTGAAGAGACGTCGACATCTGCAATATCAAGAGTAAAATCAAGATAAGCAGGAATAATGACAAAAAACACTCTCTAAACTAAGCACACTTTTCTAATCTAAAACACACCAGCTAGAAAGAAAACTAATCTAACTAAAATCTCCACACCCAGATTTAAGCATAATATCTCTTCAGATAGAGACCATTTCTGGGCTTACCTAAAGAGACCCCATCAAAGTCTACCAATTCATAGGCCCCTTTTTCCATCTTTCGCTTAATAACATAAGGACCATGCCACATGGGTACGAATTTTCTAGCGCCTAACTAATCATTTTCTTGATCGTACAGTAAGACTAGGTCTCCTTCCAAAAAATTACGAGGTGTAACATTTTGATCGTATTGAGCTTTAATACGTTTGGCATGAGTTTCGATTGCTAGTGCAGCATCACGTCGATTCTCATCTAGCTGAGCCAAGTACAAAAAATGTTTCTCCCCTTCAGAAGTGGCTGGAAGTAATTCTATGGCCATTTGAAATGACGGGATTTCGCATTCAATGGGTAACACAGCTTCCAAACCTTAAACTAGTTGGAAAGGAGTGAAACCATTTGATGTTTTTCCTTAGGTTCGATACACCCAAAGTGCTGAAAATAACATGTTATGCCAATTTGACCTATGAATCCCAATGATTCGTCGGATCATAATGACTAGAACTTTGTCGATGGCTTCAACCAGACCATTAGCCTGTGGGTAATATGGGGTTGAACTATCGTGACGCAAGCCAAGTTGATATGTTAGTTCCATCATGATAATGCTTCGAAAATGACGCCCATGATCAGTGATAATCACTTGTGGAACACCAAACCTAGAAATTATATGATTGAAAACGAAAATCGCAGCAGTTTTGCCGTCTGCCGAAAATGTAGGCATCGCCTCGGCCCACTTGGTAAAATAATCCACCACAAGGATGATATACACATGGCCCCCAGCCAAGTGAGGGTTACATGTAATAAAATCGATACCCCATTTCGCAAAAGGACCTATGGTAATTATAGGGTGGAGAGGATCAGGTGGAGCGCGCATCTTTCGATAAAAAATTTGGCAGTTGTGGCATTTTCAGACCGCATTAATACAATCTTTAAACAAAGACGACCAGAAATAGCTAGCGTGCAATATCTTTTGGGTTGTGGCAAACCCAGACATATGACCACCACATGCTCCAGAGTGACAGTCATTTAGAACCCTTTCAGCTTCCTCATGAGTTAAACAATGTCGGAAAACAGAGTCCGCCCCATGATGATAAAGTGTATCTCCAATAATTTTGTATTGTTGGGATTGGAATCGTATTTTCCGACGCTCTGATCTTGAAATTTTAGGCCAAAAGGATTGGGTTTGGAGATAAACTATGATATCTCCATACCATGGATCAAGAGTGCTGATAAGAAACAAGGATTCGTCTGCAATGGGCTCTTCCGCCACAGTTTCAGTATCAGCACGCGGGAAGTCACACATCAACTCCGCAAAAACTAAATATTTCTTTGACTTAGATTTTTCAAACTCCAAGTCAAATTCCTGTAGGATAACCATCCATTTGGAATACTTGCCCCCATAGCAATTGTTTTGTCAAAATATAGATCATAGGGTTACAGTAGGAAATTACAGTAGTTTTGCGCAGTAAAATGTAATGACGAAATCGTTGGACAGCTTGAACAGCTGCCAAGGCCAATTTCTCCACATGTGAATATTTTAGCTCAGTTGGATTCAAAGTTCGACTAAGGTAATAAATCACATGCTCACTACCGAATTCATCTTCCTGAACTAACACCATTCCGATGGTGGAATGAGAGGCAGTGAGATATAAGAAGTAGTCCTGCTTGTAGTTGGGAGGATGCAATAACGGTGCATGGGTCAACACATGTTTTAGTGCATCAAAAGATTTGTCAGCTATCTCATCCCAATAGAATGGAGTATTCTGTTTCAACAACCTTGTAAAACCCTTTGTTATCTCGGCATAGTTAGGAATGAATCGACGTAAAAAGTTTGCTTTCCCCTGCAAACTTTGGAGTTGGAAAAGAGTCGAAGGAGGAGGCAATTTGATAATAGCTTCAACCTTCGAGGGATTGACATGAATGTCGGCTTTCGAAACAACAAATCCCAGTAACCGACCCAGTTCTATACAGAAAACACATTTGTGTGGATTCAACCTAATTTGATAATGCCTACATCTCATAAATATTGCTCGTAAATGAATGAGATGATTGGCTCTACGTAATGAATGAGCAGGTAAATCATCGAGATAGGGTTTCACAATGTGCTTGATGTCATGAAACGCGTAAGACATAGCTCTTTGAAAATTTGCTCCGGCGTTCTTGAGCCTAAAAGGTAATTTGCAATAAGCAAATGTCCCCCATGGACAAATGAAAGCCATTTTTGGTTGATCAGCAGGTAGAATATTTATTTGATTGTAATCGGAAAAACCATCCATAAAGGAGAATATTTCACTGCTGGCACAATCATTAATGATTTGATCGATATAGGGAATTGGATAATTGTCTTTTGGACAGGCTCGATTAATATCCCTATAATTGATACATATTCTTATCATCCCTTGCTTTTTGTTAACAGGAACAATATTCGATACCCAATCCGTTAAGGGAATTGGATAAATGAAACCTACTTTGAGTAATTTTTCAACTTCTGCTTTAATTGCAGCAGCTTTTCACAGGTGAATCTGACGCAAACGTTTCCGGACGGGTTTAGCATCCGGGTAAGTTTTGATTTCATGAACAACAATTGTTGGATCAATTCCTGGCATTTCCTCATATGACCAGGCAAACACGTCTCAGAATTATTGAAATAGGGCCTTATATGTTTGAAATTCATCTTCCGTACAAGAGGCACCTATATGAATGTTTTCAACAATTCTAGGTTTGACTAAAATGTTAATAGGAACTGTTTGAGAAATATTTGCCAAATTTAACTCAGAATAAGGATTTTGTAATGGATTCTGAGGTTCCTTGACATAATCAGTCGTAAAAATAGATGAAAAATCATTTTCAAATCGATCAATCCCAGGTAAGAATGAAGATCTATGATGAAGATCTTCCCATGGTAAATCATCAACAGACAAAATTTCACGAATTTTCTCATCAGTATGAACAAGTTCGGAAAATGTCGTTGAATCTGAGTTTGATGTTGAAAGTGATTCTTCATGGACTACATTCATTAAGTCAATTTCAGTTGAATAAGGGTCGGAAAATGACTGTACGGCCTGATACGCAATTTCATAGGGACTCAAAGGCATATCATCACCAAATGAATCCATCTCAGATTCGGAAGGTATGATCCAAGGATCATCATAAACAATAGTATCTAATGATATCATATGAATGGTTGTAGTAGAAGGTGATACGTTGGGAGGAGGAAAAGAAAAAGTTCCTAGTAAACCAGAATCTTTAACTAATCCTACTCCAACATCCTTATAAGGGATAGTTGTTTTGCTGACATGCTGGATACTTTCAGAAGAGGCTGGGTCGGATGAAAAGTAAGTTAGCTGGTCTATAGTTATGATATTTCCATTATGAGGAAACTTTACAAGCTGAAAGACCGATGAAATAACAACAGTCATAGCAGAAGACCAACTACGGCCTAAGAGAAGGTTGTAATCTAGAGGGGCATCAACCACTTCCACATCTAGATTAATAGTTTTTCCTTCAACCCCTATAGGTAAATCCTATAGAATTCTAAAAGGATGGAACCCACAACCATCAAAAGCCTTTAAAATCATCGGGGATTGATTAAGTGTAGGAGAACCAAGCGATCTCCAACACTGGATCGACATAATACACATTGAAGCTCCCTCATCAATCACAGTCCTATATCAAGGTCTATTTTTGACTAACACTGAAATCTGGAAAGCCATTTGATGAGGTAAGCAAGGTGTACTATTTTCTAAATTGAAGATTATAAGGTTCAAGTCCTAAATATCAACAGCTCCTATAACGGACAATAGCAATTTACATTGTGCTGGACATGATTGCAGCACCTCCAAAGCCGACATTGCTGAAGGTGAAATAGCTAAGTCTTCAACAATGTTATAGTTCTGAGTAGCTCTCGCATGTGGATTGAAAGCTAAATTTCTACGTATACCCTTAGCAGGAGGTTTGATTACTAAGTCTAGGTTAGGTTTCTCGATCTGTAGCAGATCAGAACTAGGAGTTCAAGTTGATGGGTTTGAATTAGAAGATTCTGATTCCTTACCACCAACAGGACTTTTACTTCCATAATCTTACGATCGTGTCGCAATCCTAACATGGGACATCATCATTATGGGTTCTTCTGAGGCATTTGAGGAAGAACCTATCATCTTACTGTCTTGACTAGGAAAAGGATCCTTCAAAACAGTAGGTGTTTGAGAACCTTTGACGATTTTTGCAACCTCAGCGTGATGAGGGCAGTCTCTTGTAAAATGCTCTTTGTCACAAATGAGACAAGGATAACAAGGTTTACATTTCTCATCAGTAGATTCTGTTTTATCTGGTTTCTCTTTCAAAATTTTATCTAATTTATTTTTCTTCTTCCCCTTCCTTTTACCGCCGGATTTTGATTTGGTTGTAGATGAATCTACGACATGAATATCGGTAGAAATTTCCACGGAAGAGTATCCTGTCGGGGAATCTGGTAAAGTTATGATATGAGAAGAATTGTTGGAAGATTTCTTCTTACTTTTGGTGTTAACTGTACCAATCATACCATTAGCAGCATGAAACCCTAAAGGAGTTGCAGTTATTTGATTTTGTTTAGGAAGGTCAGGGATTTTCTCGTGTAAAGTACCCGATTGCGTATAAATGAGGTCAAGGTACTGAGCTTGAGCAATTACTTTCTCTTTAGTAACGACTCCTGCCTTAGCTATATCCTCAGTGATTTTAGGTAATAATGATTTAACAAACCATTCTGCTAAGATCTGATCTGGAATAAAAACTTTCACTAAATGTCGTTGACGTCTCCATTCATGAATGTGATCTGAAATATAAGTGGACGTTGACTGTTTTAATGAAGTTAATAATTCCATGCCATTTTCATATCTGACAGGCAACTGAAAATGAGTTAAAAATGAAGTAGCTAACTAACTAAAGTTATAAAAAGTGGCTCGCGGTAACTCAATGTACCACTTGGACGCAAGACCAATTAGAGTGCATTGAAAAAGACGTAAACGAATCGAATCATCTGAAATGGAGTTAGATGCACACCAGAGGTGATAATTCATCACATGGTTTGACGGATCCTCTCCTGATTTACCTTCAAACTTTGGGATGTCACTGGGCAACTTATTCAGCATTGGCGGCCAAAACGGAAGATAATTAATTGGATCATTCGTAAGGCACGACAAATCAGGCAAGTCCAAAGTTGCAATGAACGGTAACTAACGATTAGGGTCTCGAAAACCCTAGGTCATAAGACCATCCCCAGGAGGAGGATATCTAGGATAACTTGGAATTGGAATTGCATTTGGGATATTATATCCTCCCAGAAAACCAGGATTAATTGAACCATACTGGGGTTGTTGAGGTTGCTGATAAGTATATCCAAGGTACAGTTGATACTGATAGACTGGGTTCTGCACAGCAGGACCGAATTGGTATTGTCCCTGGTACGGTTGATAAGTAAATTGAGGTTGACTTGTGACAACCGTACTTGGACCAGGTTATCCTATAGGCATTTGAACCAAAGTCTGAATTGTAGGTCCAGACTGAGGTAAAGATGCTTGAGGAATTGATGCAAGAACAGTAGAAGCTGGAGCTGTCAATACTCTAGAAGTAGGTGGGGTAGATGGAACAGATGTTGCAGAAGTTACCGCAGTCGTTTGAGGCGGAGTTTGAGGCGAACTAGGCCCAGGCTGAGAAACTACAGAAGGTGCAGAAGTTTGAATAGTAGGCTGGACAGGTTGCTGGGTTGAACCAGAAACTAAGGGTTGTCCAGATTGAGATGACAACTGCACATTCGGTTGCAAGATCTGTTGAGATTGAGATGGATCCCACACTATATTCATTCCGGGGTACGGACCCATAGAAGGTTGAGCATATTGAGGACCATAACTGGGTTGAGGGTAGGGTTGATAATTCAAAGGTACATTTCCAACTCCTTGGACAAATGATTGACCTGAAGGTGATTGGAAACCTTGGGTTGGGTACTGACTTTGAGGTTGATAACCTTGAGGCACGTACTAATACTGGGGTTGACCTTGAGGCATATATTGATACTGGGGTTGACCTTGAGGTATGTACTGAGTCTGGGGTTGACCCTGAGGAATGTATTGTCCTGAAGGTATGTACTGTCCTTGAGGTTGCCCCCTAGGCAGTAACTGGGTACCTTGAGGTTGCCCCCCAGGCGATAATTGAGGACCTTGAGGCTGCCCCCAGGTAGTAACTGGCCACCTTGAGGTTGCGGATTTGGAATGGTACCTGACATCATAAGAATATATTCTACACTCAATGGCTTAGTTCCGTTATTACTAGTTAATAACCCTTGTTCAACAGGTTGAGGAGATGCTCCTAAAAAAGTACCAGTAAGTGACTGATACTCAGGAGGAACAAAAGCACCGCCATAGAAAAATGTTTCTGGAGATTGAGAAAACATGGATGACTGTCTCAACATATTTAAAGGAGGATAATAACCTCTAGGTGTTGGATGAAAAGGAATATGAGGTGGTGAAAAGCTTAGTCCCGGGTTTTCTAGAAAATTGGTCAATGAAAGATACCAAGCGTCCCTCCTAGGTGGACTGTAAAAGATCGATTCATGCTCCTTAAGTTCTATAGTTGGTTGATTTTCAGGGATAGGTATACCTTCTTCTAGAGTAACAAGTTCTTCTATAGCAATCAGACCAAAAGGAAGATTTTGGGTAATGACTCTTCCTACCCTGGGTGAACCAGGACCACTGGAAGTTGGAGAGGCAAATCCTGATGATGGAGTAGCAGCAGGTTCAGTTTCAGGTTCAAAAATTTCAGGTTCCTCAGCTAATTCACTAGTAGAAGAAAAACTACAAGTCACTTCGGAAAATGAAACAGGTTCAATAATATACTCTAGTGCTTGAACTTGACAATCAGGATGCACAACTAAAGAAGATTCTCCTTCTTCTGGTGACCCAACTCTACTTTCACTAGGAGTTACAAGAGCTTGTAGCCCTTCAAGCTGGCTTGGTGAAAACTCAGGAGGTTGGCCCCGAAGTCTACGGGACTGTCTCGGTAATTCAGCCATGATTAAATATTTTAATTACTTCACATGCAAACAAAGAAAAATCTCAATGAAAACCACCTAAATTCTCTAAAGAACCAAACAATTTAAAGCACACGCCTAAAGAATCTAGGAGTTCAAACCACACACAAATCGTAACTTTCCATACTGAAAACACTAGTTGGTGATGAAATCCAACCTCGCAGAATTCAATATAGAAATGGCGGTTGGAATAGTTACCCCGGCAACCTGCTTAATGAATAGACTGCCACAAGGTTCTCCACTAAACTGTCTCAAGTGAAGAGAACCCCCCAGAAAATCCAAGTGAGTCTAGTCGACGTCTGCTCCAGGTACAGTGGGATCTTCCCTCCACCGTCACCTTAGGAAAGAATTGTTAAGTTATGGTATGTTCTATGCTTATAACAGTTTACTTCTTTTTCTTATTATGTTCCACCGATTAGCAATCACATGTACATAAAGTAAAGTGCAGATAGAACATTAAACAATCGACAGAAAACAAGCCAAGACAAGAGACACAAGATGTGGCGGCTAGCCAGGGACAAACCCCACAATGTGTGGGGAAACCCTTTGATCAAATCTTCTTTTATCTTCAATAATTCAGCAGAGAGAAATAGTACAATAAATCTGATTCATATCAGCAGTAGCAAACCCTAGATCAGTAGCATCAGCATTAGTGGCTTCATTATCAAACTAGGGCAGATCATATCTCACAAACCAACAGTCGGATTGACTTCATTCCACCACCAAAAGTTTTGGCTTCCAGAGGAGGTTCAGATGAACCTACAGCCTAGTTCAGATGAGGAGATCTTCTAGGCCATGCAAGTCAATCTTTACTTTTGCAGTTGCAGCTTCAGTTTCAGCAGTTTCCGGCTTCAAGCTAGGGCAGTCGATATCTTGCAAACCCTTCATCGGATTGACTTCATTCCACCACCAAAAGTTGTGGCTTTCAAAGGAGGTTCAGATGGACCTACAACACAGTTCCAAAGAGGAGATCTTCTAGGCCACGCAAGTCAATCTTTACTTCTGCAGTTGCAGCTTCAAATTCAACAGCTTCCGGCTTCACATGTGAGAGAGAGAGAGACCCATTTCAGCGCAGTAGAGAAGAGACTCATATCTGCGCAGTAGAGAGAGAGAGATGTGATGAGATGAGTGAGTCCAAATGAGGAAAAGTCCTCTTATATTTATACACAACGTTGGTGGGTGAATAGATGTGACTGTTGGGCTTCTGAGCCTACATGAGTTGTAGGTCGGCTTGATAATAATTCCATAATCAAAATAAATTCATATCTCCATGAATACTTATCGGAATCGGATGATCTTTATATCAATCCTACACCTCTCGACGAGAGGAATCTAATAAAAATATTATCAACCATGAATAAGATGACCAACATGAGGTTTTTCCCTGGTTTCCAATTTTAACACTCCCTCTCAACCATGGAGAACTTCATCTGCAATCTGTCTATCGGTCGTTACTATTCATCCATCAAATGCACTGCCTTGTACAGCCTGACCCTTGCCCTGCTCTGCTCTAATTTCCCTGTTCTGCTTTGTCTTGTTTTGCCCTGCACTGATCTGTACTGTTTTGTTCTGTTCTGCTCTGCTCTTACATTGTTCTGTTCTGCTCTGCTTTTGTCCGAATTATGAAGAAGAAGAAATGATCGAGTATGTATCATACTGACTCAAAGTTAGTCTCAGAGTATGTACCACTCGTCCCAGACCAGTCTCAACCAACCCAAAGTCAGCATCATAGTGAGTACAACTCCAATGGTCCCAGACCAGTATCATCCTCCACTGACTCAAAGTCAGTCTCAGAGTATGTACCACTGATCCCAGACCAGTCTCAACCGACCCGAAGTCAGCATCATAGTATGGTACAACTCCTACCACTAGTCCCAGACCAGTATCATTGATCCCAAATCAATGGACGTCATCCTAGCGTAGGGAGTACGGTAGTTACAACGATGCGTCCATCGGTACTACTATGGTCCCTAACTTCATTTCCCTGCTCATTGATCAGATGAGAGGTACTTCCCATGAGTCCCAGACTGCATGGGTAGGATGCCTCGACAGGAGAACTAATCAATCATGTCCTCATAGGAGAACAAATCAATCCTGCTACAATTTCCATGGAGAACACATCAATCCAGGCCTCACAGGAGAACACATCAATCTTGCTACAATTGCCATGGAGAACACATCAATCCAGGCTGCCATGGAGAACACATCAATCTAGGTCTCACAGGAGAACACATCAATCCTGCTACATAGGAGAGCGAATCATCCTGTTCCACAAGAGAGCGAATCATCTTGTCCCACAAGAGAGCGAATCATCTTGTTCTAGTGTGCACCACCAGGGGAGGGTGAGTCACCCTGTGGTCATATGTTGCTCCAGTAGGAAACGCAAGCCCTCAGAGCTCCCAGAGCTCAATGTATGCAACATGCAGGAACCTTGTACAAAGGTTTCTTTCCGACTCCAAGTCGTTTGGGAAAATCACAGATTAGATCTTTCCTCGGGGCTTTGACAAGGTGTATCAACCTGTACATCATCTTAATGTGATGGAGCTTCCTTGCTCATCGACTTACCATATCCCAGATGATGTCTATCTACTGGAGCAATTGACGAATACGGGATTCCTCAATAATCGAATCCCACCTCTGGTTGTTACAGAGAATCACAGTGGTATCCAATGTAAATCCAAACAACTCACTAAAGAGCTTTCACAACCAGACTGCCTCACACGAGGTTATGCTAGCAACAATATATCCTGCTTCGGTGGTGCTCAAAGCCACCGAATTCTGCTTCCTGCTCATCCAGGATATCGAAGCAGATCCCAAGGTGAAACAGTACCCAGAAGTGCTCTTACGGTCCACCACACTGCCTGCCCAATCAACATCAGTATATCCAAGTAGTCTCACATCTCCGGCAGTGTACCTTAATCCATGAGAGATTGTGTCCTGAAGACATCTCAGAAGATTCCTGGTATCAATCCAGTGAGGCTCAACCAAATATGAGCTCACAATGCTAACTGCAAAACATATGTTTGGACGGAGGTTCACCAAGAACAGCAATGCGAATGAGTTTTTGAAACTCAGAGGCATTTCCCAAGTCTGGTCCGACATCACTACCATATAACTTCTAAAAGTTAAGATCCTCGAGGTAGTCACAGGCTTGCAGTCCATCATACCGAATCTTTCCAATATATTTACCACATATTTTCCTTGAGATAGGAAAATTTCCCTTGGCTTCTGCCACACTTCAAGTCCTTGGTCCTTCATTTCAAATTCAGAGGCCAGCTCCCTCTTACATTTGTAAATGAGAGGGTCTGCACCTGTTAGAAAGAGGTCATCCACATACAACACCAGTATGAGAGGCTTGTCATCTTCAACCTTAAAGTAAAGGTTAGGATCGGCTTCACTCCTAGTGAATCCCAGCTTCATCAATTAGCTATCGATCCTCTCATACCATGCTCGGGGAGCTTGCTTCAGCCCATAGAGAGCTTTCTTCAACCTGCATACATGAGATTTTCGATCATAAATCTCAAATCCTTCGGGTTGCTCCACGTAGACCTCTTCTTTGATCGAGCCATGCAGAAACGCAGTCTTGACATCCATCTGATGTAGGTTCCATCCTTGTGAAGAGGCAAGGGCTATGATCGAGCGGATGGTCGTATATCTGGCAACAGGTGCAAATATCTCATCATAGTCTATACCTTCCTTTTGGGAGAAATCTCGAGCAACAAAACGAGCCTTATACTTTTCCGTGCTTCCATCTGCTGCATGCTTTATCTTGTAAAGCCATTTGGAACTAACAACAGTCTTGTCCTGGGGTTTGGGAACTACTTCCCAAACATCATTCTTTATGATAGACTCATATTCTTCGGTCATAGCATCCTTCCATACTTGATGCTTGACGACATTTGAGAATGACGAAGGCTCATTTTGTATGATCGTGCTCATGATGGTCAGGTATCCTTGATACCTATTACGTTTCTTACTTTGATGGAAGGTTCCTCAAGGTGCAGCATGTCCTTCAGCATCATCAAGTATCCCCCTAAGCCATGAAGGCCTCTTCCTAGAAGAGGAAGGCTCATGTGGATGAGGATCAATCAGATCCATGGGTTCTTCTACATCAGGCATTGATTCATCATCCTTTTCTTTCAGTTCCCGGGTGTCAGCTTCTTGAGAGCTCCTCAAAGTCGGAAGATTGATCACCTTGCTGTGAGCCATATCTTCGTCAAAGGTGACATCATGACTAATTATGACTTCCCTTTGAGGCTACATAGATTCTATAGCCTTTAGTATTTTCACCATAGCCCACGAAAATTCCCTTCATTCCAGATGCTCCCAATTTATTTCTTCTCTTTCGGCACATGAAAGTATACAGGGCTTCCAAAAATTTTAAAATGAGAAACATCAGGTTTCTTACCGGTGAATTTTTCTTCAGGAGTCTTGGAACCCAATGCTTGATGAGGGCATCGATTTTGTACATATACGGCAGTGTTTGCAGCTTCAGCCCATAGAAACTTAGGAAGACTTTGATCATGTAGCATGGCTCGGATAGCTTCCATAATTGTGTGGTTCTTCCTTTTTGCCACACCATTTTGTTCAGGAGTATATGGTGTAGTAGTCTCCCTCTTAATGCCAGCCTCTTTACAAAAATCATGGAACTCATTAGATTCATATTCAGTCCCATTGTCAGTTCTTAAGATATTGATCTTCTTTTCGGTTTGATTCTCGATCAGGGCTTTGAAGTGTCGGAACCAAGGGAACACTTCATCCTTCTTTTTCAAGAAGTATATCCACGTCTTCCGAGAATGGTCATCTGTAAAAGTGAGATAATATGAGTATCCTCCCAAGGAGTTCACAGGCATCATACCTGATATGTCTGAGTGAACTAGTTGTAATATATCGGAGGTCTTGCTTTGACTTGAAGGGAATGGTCCCCTTTTGAGCTTTCCTTCGGCACATCTCGGACATACACCTTCTTTCTCTACTTGGAATTCAGGCATCCCTGTTACCATCTATCTTACATCGGGTAGAGCTTTGTAATGAAGGTGGGCAAACCTCCGATGCCAAAGTTCGGACTGAAGTGTTGTGTCACAAGACATGACACCTAGTGGACTTCCACCGACTTGATATAAAGAATCAACTCGAAACCCAAGAGTGAAAGCATCTTTAACATTATTTTTCCATATGCGTACCTTACCATCGCTGAAGGTTACCTTATAGCCTTTGTCTTCCATTGCCGAGATGGATACCAGGTTCTTTTTGAGATCAGGTACATATAATACATCTTGTAAGTGAATCGTATTACCTTGATTCAGTTTAAGAGAAACATTGCCTACACCTTTCACTGGGTATTTCATGTCATCTCCAAGGACAATTTCCAAGTTAGTTTCTTTCTCTACCAGATTATAGAGTACTTATTTGTAACCAGTGAAGTGTCTTGAGGCACCACTATCAATGAGCCAAATTCCCATTGAGTCCGAAGGAGCGGAGGTAGATAGAGCAGCTGGTAGATAATATTCAGCCTGCTTATCGTCAACAGTGTTAGATTCATACCTGGAATTTCTAGCCTTCTTGAATGGTTGCCCTCTTCCTTGATTTCCCACATTCCTTTTTCCTTTGTTTTTGAATTTTCCATTCCTTCGATTACCATGAGAGGGATTTTGATCATCGTCACGGTGAGAGTCCTTTCTATCAGGGCATTCCCTTGCATAGTGACATGCTTTATTGCAAATGAAACATCGTCCTTTTCTTCCACCCTTAAATCCAGCCTTTCTTTTCGATTTAGACCCAGAATTATTTCTTCTCTTAGCATGAGAAGAAAAAGAAACAGGAGGACCTTTAGGCAAGGGCATTTCCTGCTCTTCTACCCTTGTTTGTTCTTGAATGCATCTAGCCATTAATTCCTCAAAACTAGGAATTACATTATTGTTCAGAAGAGTAGTCCTGAACACATACCATTCAGATGGTAATCCTCCGAAGAGTTGTGAGTGCCATTTCTTTGTCAGTAATGGTTTCCCTGATAGATAGGAGATCGTTCTTGATCTCGGTGATTCTTAAGAAGTATGCTTGCATACTTTCATCTTTACCCTTCTTGATTTCCCTCAACTTATTTCTAAGAAACAAAACTTGATTTGCATCATTAACTTTAAATAAACTCACCAGTCTATCATAGATTTCCTTGGAGGTGTCTAGATCAGAGATGTAGGCCACCAAGCGCTTGTCGATAGAGTCCCAGATGATCTTCTTTGTTTTGACTTCTCCATTTTTGCATTTGTTCCAGGCAGCAGCAGATGCATTTGATGAAGGCTCAACAATATTTCCTCTTACATGGTCCAGCACTCCTTGATCTTCAAGGGTTAGATCGATAGACATCTTCCATCCGTGATAGTCAGCTTTCTCACAGAGCTTGTCTTCGGCAGGAAAGAGTGTTGAGGACCCCATAGTTCTTTTAGGATAGCCTTGCCAATCTTCTCTTCAATGATTGCTCTTGCTCTTGCTCGGGCTTTGTCTTCACCTCAGCTCTGATACCATGTTAAGTTATGGTATGTTCTATGCTTATAACAGTTTACTTCTTTTTCTTATTATGTTCCACCGATTAGCAATCACATGTACATAAAGTAAAGTGCAGATAGAACATTAAACGATCGACAGAAAACAAGCCAAGGCAAGAGACACAAGATGTGGCGGCTAGCCAGGGACAAACCCCACAATGTGTGGGGAAACCCTTTGATCAAATCTTCTTTTATCTTCAATAATTTAGCAGAGAGAAATAGTACAATAAATCTGATTCATATCAGCAGTAGCAAACCCTTGATCAGTAGCATCAGCATTAGCAGCTTCATTATCAAACTAGGGCAGACCATATCTCACAAACCAATATTCGGATTGACTTCATTCCACCACCAAAAGTTTCAGCTTCTAGAGGAGGTTCAGATGAACCTACATCGCAGTTTAGATGAGGAGATCTTCTAGGCCACGCAAGTCAATCTTTACTTTTGCAGTTGCAGCTTCAGTTTCAGCAGTTTCCGGCTTCAAACTAGGGCAGTCGATATCTTGCAAACCGTTCGTCGGATTGACTTCATTCCACCACCAAAAGTTGTGGCTTTCAAAGAAGGTTCAGATGAACCTACAGCGCAGTTCCAAAGAGGAGATCTTCTAGGCCATGCAAGTCAATCTTTACTTCTGCAGTTGCAGCTTCAAATTTAACAGCTTCGGCTTCACATGTGTGAGAGAGAGAGACCCATTTCAGCGCAGTAGAGAAGAGACTCATATCTGCGCAGTAGAGAGAGAGAGATGTGATGAGATGAGTGAGTACAAATGAGGAAAAGTCCTCTTATATTTATACACAACGTTGGTGGGTGAATAGATGTGACTATTGGGCTTCTGAGCCTACATGAGTTGTAGGTCGGCTTGATAATAATTCCATAATCAAAATAAATTCATATCTCTATGAATACTTATCGGAATTGGATGATCTTTATATCAATCCTACACCTCTCGACGAGAGGAATCTAAAAAAAATATTATCAACCATGAATAAGATGACCCACATGAATTTTTGCCCTGGATTTAAAGCACACGCCTAAAGAATCTAGGAGTTCAAACCACACACAAATAGTAACTTTCCATACTGAAAACACTAGTTGGTGATGAAATCCAAACTCACAGAATTCAATACAGAAATGGCGGTTGGACCAGTTACCCCGACAACTTGCTTAATGAATAGACTGGCACAACTTTCTCCACTAAACTGTTTCAAGTGAAGAGAACCCCCCAGAAAATCCAAGTGAGGCTAGTCGACGTCTGCTCCAGGTACAGTGGGATCTTCCCTCCACCATCACCTTAGGAAAGAATCCTATAGAATATGGTTACTATGTTTACCAACAGAAACAAATATACCTGGGGGAACAGTCTGTGATCCGATACACATGCAAGGGCAGAGTAGCAAAGCTCAATCCCCTTGAAGGCTCATTGACATAATCCAAGGTTTACCAACAAGTGACCCCAGGCTCCTCGACAATGGTTAATCTGAGGTTTACCATTTTTAATATGTGTATATCTGCTATCGTTCCCAATGAGGAAGGATTGATTACCCCACTGGTTCGTATATGACCTCGTGCTTGACTCCTTTAAGAGGAGCTTCCCAGAGCATAGATGTAACAATTGGAATTTATCTCCTACCACAAGATATAGCTACTTGTTTGTTTTTACTATCTTGGAGAGTTAATTACTCCCTACTCCAAGATACTAGTCTAAGCAATGTTGGTGATAAAGAGCCCTAGAAATAAAAAGATTACTAGATTGATTTTACTTTAAGCGTTATTTTTATGGCTATTTCTTAAGTCAAAAGGTGTGGAGATGAAACTTTATGGTGTGAAGACTCGACTCCAAAACACTAAAAATGCACCTAAGATGATAAACAATCCTTTTTCTTCAATGAATTTCTAGCTAAAGAAAGTTTGAGAATGCAATTGCTTGAAAAGACAAATCTTTCCTTAACAAACAAATGAAAAGAAAAACTTTTTTGTCTTTTTCAATAAACTCAAAAACGAGACTACTAATTATGCTCACGAAAAATATCCCTTTCTTTTCAACACTCAAATACTACAAAAACAAACCTTTTCAAAAGAGATTTTTTTTTTTAATTTTATAAAACACTCAAAACTATTAAAAATTCTAATCTTGAGATCTATAAATTCTAAAAAATCTAATTGAAGTAAAAGCTTACAAAATTTCTTTTCAAGGATGTTTTACTTAGTTATCAACAAACTAAGGACTAACTTGTTCAAAATAAAAAATTAATAAAAAAACAACCAGCTTATGTTTTCTTTTTTAAAAATGAAATCCAAAACTTTCAAAACAAGTTCTTTCGAAGCTTTGCAAAGAGAAAAACAAGATGTATTCCTCACCAAAGGCAGATTTTACAAATCAGCTAGACTCATAAAGAAGACCAGCAAAAACTAGGGTGATCTGAGGTTTCTAAGGCTTCTAAGCTCTGAGCTACTACAAAGACCAAACGAAAATCAAGCCAGGCACACAAAACTTCTAGAAATTCACCTAAAACCTAAATTCCAATGGAATTCACCTAAGAAAAGTTTCTGACAAGACGTGCAGATCTGGGCAGAGGCTAAAACACATAAACAAATCCTAAGCTTAACTGAATGAGAAAATTTTAATTTTTTCAAAATTTTGACAGGGTCCGTAGGTCCCCAGTACAACCAGGTGTGGTACTGCTCTGTTTGTACAGCAAAAGTGCGGGTATGTCCGCACTGTGTTACAACCAAAACGTGCGGTCCTCTTCCAAAAGCGTGAAAAACAAAAAACAATTCAAGATCTAAAGAAGCTACCCAATCCCACACACATCAAGCAAAAACCAGAAACAGAGAAAAAGTTTCTCAAGTCAAAGTAAAAGCAAAGGCAAAAACCAAAATTCAATTCCCCAGTGGAGTCGCCATTTTGTCGGGCGGATAAATCGTTCTTGCGGACAAGACCGATCTCCCTAGTATCTATGGATATCTAGTGACAAGCAAACCAAACAAATTCTATCTTTCTCTAAATATTTCGATTTACAAATAAAAACCAAGAGATGTTTTAGGCCTACCTCGAGTCCAATGCCAGTTTTTGGAAGCCATGCTCCTTTCGTCCAAATGAGATCCCTTTTAGAGAATTTGCAAACACAAACAGGGACACATCAAATAACACCTGCATAGCCAATATAATAAACCATATTTATCATGGTGATCAAGGAATTCATGAAATAAACCATAGAAGACAATTTATTGAGAAAAATGAATCTGATTGTGTTAACTTTAATCAGAGAAGAACTTTACAACCTTGATGCCTTGATGTTGTACAAGCTCCTCCCAGGATCCAGGAAGAATCTCCTCTACTTTGACAAGTTTCACTCTCTTCCAAAAGAATCCAAAAGGTATGTAATCTCTCCTCTCAAGCTCAATTAGGAAATCTAAATTCCAACAACATTTACCCTAAAAAATATTCAGCTTTAAACCTCCCTAGCAACCAACCCAATGCCTCAATTTATAGTGCAGAGGAGGGAAGTTACCAGGTCCACCTTCAAAGGGATAGAGTCCTCCTTCAAAGGGATAAGCTCCTCTCATCAAGGGGTTAGCTCCTTTAGTTATGGGATGCATGAACCACCTAGGAGCGAACTTTCCACCTCAAGATTCCTTCTATAAGTGTCCAGAATTAATCCAAAGTGAGTTTTTAATAATAAACTTGCGCCTTTTTGACTTTTATAGGGGTCCGTACCCACTCCTTTAGAGACAGAGCGGGCAGGTCCGTAGGTAACATGACCAGGGGGTGCGGGACTGTAGGTAATGGTAAGAGAAAGTGCGGAACCAGAGTTTTATATATTTTCAAAGGCTTTCTCTCATTTTTAAGGCTTTGACATGAAGAGCTGAGGTTTGAGACTTGCAAAGGAGGACAGTATGAGTGGTGATAGGCTCACACTGACTGCAGAAAGTCATGCTGACAATATTTTGTGTGACACTTGGTTTACACCGCCAAGCCAAGACTTAACATAATAAATTTATCTCCCCTCATTGAGACAAAGGCATATTGTTGATCTCACTTCACCATTTCTGTGTCACGTGTGTATTGCCACCATTGTTCCACCTAGGCATTTATCGCGGAGACTATTAGGCCTTCACCCCTAGTTTCCACTTAGGCATATTACTCCTCCCCGTCAGGTTTGAGTTCATAGCCCTCCGATTCCCCACACCGAATCTTCTACTGGTTCACCTGATTCCTCATCTGATTCTAAGCCTCCTTTTCTTCATATCCTCACCATGTCTAGACCCATAGATGGTGCAGGAACCCAACCTGGTGTTGGCTCCAGTTCTATACTGCTGGTCACATCAAGCGAAATAGTTTCAGGAATCATTCCGGTATCCCCCATGCTCCCCTTTATGGCTGGGTTAAGTCTACCGAATTTTAACTACTTGATAAATGATCCCATACACCATGATGCTGGTTGGCCCTCTATGCTGACTAAGATTCCCTCAGACATCCCAAAGTTTGAGGGTAATGCTGGAGAGGATCCTACCAACCATGTCCGATCCTTCCACATGTGGTGTTCATCCAACTCCATAATCGATGACCTCATTCATCTTTGGCTATTCCAATGCACGCTCACTGGAGACCTTGCAAAATGGTATGTAGACCAGCCCTTCGCATCTCATTCCATTTTTGCGACACTTGCTAAAGCATTCCTTTCATATTTCCAGTTACCTCTCTGGTACGACACTGGTATAGAGCTATTGACCTCATTTTGTCAGTGCTCCACCACTCTCCTATCCGACCATGTTCAAGAGTGGAAATGAAGGAGGAGCACATGTCGTGCCCCGCCCTTCAAAGATCGTGTCTATCTAGATTGGTTTCTTGGCAACCTTTTATCTCCCATTGGAAAATATGTTGCATCCCATTTTCCTCAGATAGAGGAAGAAGCTCTCCAAACCGCCCTGAGATATGACTTGATTTATGCACAATTAGGTTATGTCTATACCGTCATTCCAGACCTCCCTCGTCCTAGAAGTGCCAATGCAATGGTGGCATCTCACGCCGTTGACAGTATCATTGGATCCCTAGCACACTCTTCGCCATATACTCAGAAAAGTTATGGCTACCCGTAGGGGGCATTAGTTCTTCCAACACTTATGCCCCTCCTGCTAGCAACATGTGCCAACCTGTTTACCAAACTATTTCTCCTCCTTATGCATAACCTAGCACTCCAACCCCTCAAGCTTTAGCGCCACAGACTCCCATGCATCCTTAGCCCCAGAAACCATCGTCCCCTCAGGGTCAAGTGTTTGCACAGCAGAGTGTGACCAATCTCCAAAATTCAAAGAAAAAGAATAAGGGGAAGGGTAACAAGGGTAAGCAAGGTAATCAAGGTAATCAACCTAGTGAAACCTAGGGGAACCAGCCTAATGTAGAAATTTTGAATAATATGACACTTATTCACAGAGATTATCCCGATCATACACTATTATAGAATACATGCACAATACATAATCTCCTCTACGTTGATTATCAATTTAGCAGCATTAAAAACAACGAAACATCAATCGCATGCACACATTAGCACAGTATGTAACCCAGGGAAAGCATACAGCTGAAAACCCCACACTATCTATATATTATAATGATAGAGAACATGTAACAATACATAGTACAATACTCCTCACAAGTACTCAGTACTATCTCCATCTGTTACACACAAACTAGCTCAGATCTGATGCCTCAAATCTTCTCCACTATGTTCCTGCCTCCACTGCGCAATCCTATAAGAGAATCAATCACTCTATGAAATTGAATTCCTTTGGTTATACTACGCAAGCATCATGGGAAATCTCCATCCATGCATGTGCAAATCTCATGCACAACTATAGTCACAACTGATAGCAATCTCAACCTCTAACACCTGTCTCCACTGAACTGTACATGCACTGAGTTAACTAATGTATTATTTAGTTGCTTTATGAGTTAATAATTAGTGAATTAATTTAACAATTAATTCACATCACTCATCACTAGTCTATTTAGACTAAATACAACTAGTTCAACCAAGTCAAACTGAACACAACTCCATCAACTCAACAATCAACTCCACCGAAACTCAACCACATGAGTTCTAACTGAAGTCCTGCATGAAATAGCTCAATTGACCCACAAAGAAAGTGTATTTCCTTCTGACAGTTGCATGTGCCACATCTGTAGCTCAAACTGAAGTGCTCCAAGAGGATAAGATAATGTTTATAGTCCAAATATTATTATGAGACAATAATATTCGACTGTTCTATTTTTAGCCTGGCAGTCTAAAAATAGAAACCGCCCATATGTCTAAAAATAGAAGTCCATCTATTTTTACCAACATGACCAATCATCCACAAATAGAATCCTGCAACTCATATACCATGATCCATATGTCTAAAAATAGACTTTGTGCCAAAAATAGCCTGCGGGCCTACTTAGTGAAGGCGACTTCTTTCCACTAAGCTCCATCATCTTGTTGCATTCTCAACACTCCCTCTCAAAAAGATATGGATTATTAGCAACCCCTATCCTACCTCGGTGGTACTCGAATTTGCTCCTGGTGAGCGCCTTCGTCAAGATATCAGCATCCCGATCCTCCGTTGGAATGTATGAAAGTAACATGATTCTCCGCTGCACACAATCTTTGATATGATGGTACTTGATGTCAATGTGCTTAGATCTATCATGAAATACAGGATTAGCCGAGAGTTTAATGCAACTCTAGTTATCACAGTAAATCACAGTAGGCTCCAAGTAAGAACCGAACAACCCGACCAGGATCTTCCTCATCCATATAGCCTCGCATGCAGCCAAACTTGCTTCCATATACTCGGCCTCTGTTGAACTAAGTGCCACGGATCTCTACTTCCTACTGTACCAAGAAACTGCTATCGACCTGATACTGAAGACCCCTCCTGATGTGCTCTTTCTATCTGTTGGGCTCCCTACCCAATCTGCATCTGTGAAGCCACATAGCTTCACCTCATCCTCCTGTCTGTACCACAATCCATATCCCGATGTGCCTCTAAGATAACGCAATACATGATTGCCTGCCTTCCAGAAGAGCTTGGTTGGCTTAACCATAGCTTGTGAAAGCTGGTTAACAGCATAGCATATATCGGGTCGTGTATTGACCAGATACATAAGCGACCCCACCAACTGTTGATAAACAGTGGCATCCACTACTTCCACCGAAGTAGCATCCTCCTTCCTCCAACCTCCAAGAAGAGTAGTATTAACAGGCTTGTAGCCATGCATGTTGAACTTCTCCAGTATCTCCCGAGCATACTTACCCTGAGAAACAAATAGTCCATCACTGCGCTGTCAAATTTCCAATCCCAGGAAATAATGAAGGAGGCCCAAGTCCTTCATCTCAAAATCCTTAGCAAGATCATCCTTGCATGAAATTATCAACAGCTCATCACCCGTTAGAATCAAATCATCTACATAGAGTACAATGATAAGCAACTTACCCTCCACCACAATCTGGTATAGGTTAGGATCCGCCTCACTCTTGGAGAATCCAAGTCCGGTGAAATAACTGTCTATCCATGTGTACCAAGCACGTGGTGCTTGTTTCAACCCATATAGCGCTCTCTTGAGCCTGCACACATGCAACTTGCTGCTGAATATCTCGAAACCTCCGGGCTGTTCTATGTACACCTCCTCCTCAATGGCTCCGTTGAGGAATGCAGTCTTCACATCCATCTGATGAATGTGCCACCCTATCTGCGCTGAGAGAGCAAGAATCGTTCGTATGAAAGAATACCTTGCGACAGGTGCAAACTTATCCTCATAATCGATCCCCTCTATCTGTGAAAAGCCTCAGGCAACAAATCTTGCCTTGTACTTCTCCACGCTCCCGTCAGTTGCCTGCTTAACTTTGTAGATCCATCTCGAACCCACCACTGATTTCCCTTCTGGTCTTGGGACATCTCCCATGCACTGTTTTTGACAATCAAATCATACTCTTCCACTATGGCATCTACCCATGCGGGATCCTCCATAGCTTCCTCAAAAGAGGATGGCTCAGTCACAACACATTTTCTCACAAGAGCCATGTATCCAGTGTACTGATCAAGTGAGTGTCTCTACCTGCATTGGGCTATAGGTGGTCCTACAACTTTCTCTGCATCTTAAGCTAGTCGCTCAGCTTCTGTCAAGCGCTTTTGCCCTCTGATGGTTGGCGCTGCATGAGTGGTCTCTTCCACTCCATGAACTTCGTCCTGTGGCTGATCCACATCTTGAAGCTCATCCTTAGGAGCTAATAGCTCCTCATTTTCATGCAAATGTGGCTCCCTCTCAAGCGAACACTTCATGGCTTTCTCCTCCTGAAATTTTATATCCTGTCGCATAACAGTCTTGCCACTGTCTAGAAAATACACACGATAGCTGTGGGGCGTATCAGTGTACCCCACAAATATCCCAACCTCTGTGGTTGGCTCCAAATTCTTCCTGGCATCCTTCGTCACATGCATGTAAATGTTAGCACCAAAAATCCTCAAATGAGAAAGATTAGGCTTCTTACTAGAATAAGCCTCCTCGGGTGTACTCGTGCCAAGTATCCTGTGAGGACAACAGTTCCACACATATACTGCAGTATTGCATGCTTTCACCCACAAGTGAAGGGGTAGGCCCTGGTCATGCAACATTGCCCGTGCAGCACCCATGATCATTCTGTTCTTCTGCTCAGCAACCCCATTCTATTGTGGGTTATGGGGAGCTATGAGCTCTCTTTGAATCCCTTCTGCACTGTAGAAATCCTTGAACTCGCCAGAGATGTAATCACCACCATTATCACTCCTAAGAGCCTTCACCTTCTTCCCCGACTTCTTCTCGACCAGTTCTTTGAACTCACAGAACTTTGAGTATGTCTCGCTCTTCTTCTGCATGAAGAAGATCCAGCACTTACGAGAGAAATCATCAACAAAGATCACATAATACCTGTGTTTTGCTGTCGAAGATACTGAGAAAGGTCCACACACGTCTGTGTGAATTCTCTCAAGGATCATCGTGGCACGACTATCCTTCTCGTGAAAGGTGGCTTTCACAAACTTTCCCAAAGTACACCCCTTGCACTGATCTGACTACGCAAGAGTGCCTTTAGGAAGCCCTGTAGTGATCTGCTGCAGTATCTTCAAGGCTCCATGGTGAAGGTGACCCAATCTCCTGTGCCACAACTCGCCATCATCCCGGCTCACCAATCCTTTTGCCTTGCATGCCATTGCTACACGACCATCTACATGCAACTGATAAAGGTTCCTCACTCGAACCCCTATCTTCCAAGTTTCTCTAGTTGTCTTATTGCGCAGGAAAGCCTTTCCCTCGCTGAAAACAACATCATATCCCTTGTCTTCTAACATCACCACAAAGATAAGATTCTTCTTCAATCCTAGAACATGCATCACTTCTTTCAATATGAAGGGCTTACCAAACTCCAGCTCAAAAACGCAATCGCCTCTGACCTAGAATTTGTGAGAACAAATTATTTCTCATACAGAGATTGACTATATGGGCTTTTATCGGATATCTCACCTTCCAAAGGAAGGATGAATCTAGAGGCTACCTGGCCCGATTACAGACTTTGCCTGAAGAAATAAAATGTAAACACTTTCTGAATAATAGATCTGATGATCAACAGCTCTGATACCATGTAGAAATTTTGAATAATATGACACTTATTCACAGAGATTATCCCGATCATACACTATTGCGGAATACATGCACAATACATAATCTCCTCTACGTTGATCATCAATTTAGCAGCATTAAAAACAATGAAACATCAATCACATGCACACATTAACACAGTATGTAACCCGGGGAAAGCATACAGCTCAAAACCCCACACTATCTGTATATTATAATGATAGAGAACATGTAATAATACATAGTACAATACTCCTCACAAGTACTCAGTACTATCTCCACCTGTTACACACAAACTAGCTCAGATCTGATGCCTCAAATCTTCTCCACTGTTTGCCTGCCTCCACTGCACAATCCTGCAAGAGAATCAATCACTTTGTGAAATCAAATTCCTTTGGTTATACTACGCAAGCCTCATGGGCAATCTCCATCCATTCATGTGCAAATCTCATGCACAACTATAGTCACAACTGATAGCAATCTCAACCTCTAACACCTATCTCCACTGAACTGTACATGCACTGAGCTAACTGATGTATTCTTTAGTTGATTTATGAGTTAATAATTAGTGAATTAATTTAACAATTAATTCACATCACTCATCACTAGTCTATTTGTAGTTAGACTAAATATAACTAGTTCAACCAAGTCAAACTGAACACAACTCCATCAACTCCACAATCAACTCCACCGAAACTCAACCACATGAGTTCTAACTGAAGTCCTGCATGCAATAGCTCAACTGACCCACAAAGAAAGCATATTTCCTTCTCACAGCTGCATGTGCCACATCTGTAGCTCAAACTAAAGTGCTCCAAGAGGATAAGATAATGTTTATAGTCCAAATACTATTATGAGACAATAATATTCGACTATTCTATTTTTAGCCTGGCAATCTAAAAATAGAAACTGCCCATATGTCTAAAAGTAGAAGTCCATCTATTTTTACCAACATGACCAATCATCCACAAATAGCATCCTGCAACTCATAGACCATGATCCATATTTCTAAAAATAGACATAGTCTAAAAATAGACTTTGCGCCAAAAATAGCCCGCGGGCCCACTTAGTGAAGATGACTTCTTTCCACTAAGCTCCATCATCTTGTTTCATTCTCAAAAACACCCACAACCAATGATAGGGCAACCAACTGTTGGCTATGTGGGGCCTGACCCAAGTTCAGAAGTGATTTAGCCAAGAAAATTCCGGTACTACTAGACCTTTTGGCAACAGTCCGCGGAGCGCGGACTAAGGTCTCACCCGAAGTAGAATATGAGGGTACTGGAACCAGGTTTCCACACCCTAGGGATGTCTGATATGTGGCAATAGGGATGTGATCCGACCTTCGCGCTTACTAGGCTACGCGCACCAGCGAGCCCCTTGCATCCTGTGTTACTGCCTTTGCATAGCTCTAACTGCAGCATGACCCATGTTAATTACCCAAGTCTTCTTTAATTAGGTTTTGTTCACTAATTACTTAGAGGGTTTTCATATATAAGCATTCATACCAATGTTTATTGAGTGCGTGCATATAAGTAAACAGATACAATTAACACATAACATCAAAATATAGATCCACGAAATAGATGCACAATATGCTAAATCAAACTTATCTTTATTAATAATTCTCTTCAAGTTCAGTTCAATACAAACTCGACTCCGCCCTGCGCACTCAGCTGCAGACTCTACTAGGCCTCTGCGCACTCCGCTGCAGAACCTCTTCCTACTACTATGACCCAATACACTTTAGATCCACTTCTATCCTCTAACCATGCCTTCGCATCTATCTATTACTTTCTTTCCAAAAGCTATCTTGATCCAGGTGGATATTGGTGGCCACCTGCCAAGTCCACCTGGACCCTCACCATTGTCCTTCTCAGCATTTTTAGTTTCCTTAATTGTAGCACAACTTACTATTTTTAGCAGTTTTTCGGGTCCTGAACTTCCGGAGCCGTTTTGAGGCCCTAAACGACGTTTTTTGGGGATAGATCTTTCTAACGAGCTATTGTATGCATCAAACGGAGATCATATGCCAAAGTTACGACCCCGGGAAGTTGATGTACCAATTTACCCCAAACGGGGCCCACAGTTTGGCGTTTCATCTCCTAGGGTTAGGTTTTGGAATGTTGAGGCTTTTCCATTGTTTCTCAACAATAAATAGGCCTTCGAGCCTCACTGTAACACAGTTCAGAGGCATGTAGCCATCACATCTCTTCTCAGAGATAAGCTACCATCGCCCTAGCTGGTTTATTTCCTTTTCTGGTTGTAAGCATATTTCAGTATTTTCCATTAATGAAATGAAGTATTATTTCCACTGCATCTTTGTGTATACGGTTATCTCTGTAATTTGTTGCGTTCCTATTTAAATCCGAATCAGTGGTATCAGAGCGGTCTGCTTTTTCTTTGTTTTTCTTTGCATGTCCCCAACAAGGTCGGGATATAAGGAGTTAGGGCTTGAACTGGTTGAACCTTTGCAAGACCAGCCTCGCAAATCCCGACGGCCTCCCATGGCGGACGAGAAGAAAGACGAGGGGGCAAGAGATCCCATCAAAATCTTGCTCGAAGAAGCCCTCGAGCGACAACGGAACGCGATGATGGACAGCTTCGCTCAGATCCTTCAGCGGCTACCCAGAAGCGACGCATCGGCTTCCAGCAGCTACTCTGGAAATGCCACACCCTTTAAGGTACAAGTTAATTTTGAAATCCCCATATTCGAGGGTCAGATAGACGCAGATGCCGTAGATAAATGGTTAAATCTGCTAGAGGGTTATTTTTCTGTTCATGAATTTTCGAGTCGGGAAAAGATTGTTTTTGCTCTCCTCAAAGCAGCCCCCCACGTCAAGGACTGGTGGGAAACCTACTGCGAGCAGAAGGATGAAAGTACTGGCTCACTATTTTCAGCCGCACCCACCTGGGATTCGTTCCGGGATGCCGTCAAGGAGCAGTACTACCCTGTTGGAAGCTATGAGGATGAATACATAAAGTGGACCACGCTGCGGTAGGGAAGAGACCAAGACGTGCCGGAGTTCACCAATCTTTTCCATACCCTTTGCACAAAGTTGGGTATCAAGGATTCGGAGCAACATTTGATACTCAAATACCGTGGCTGCCTGCACAAGTACATCCAGGAAGAAATACAATTCCTAAACATCCCCTCGCTCGGCGCAGCATACCGATATGCCGTCAAGGTCGAGCAGAAGTTTAAACAAAAGAAGCGAGACTTTGGATCTGCGAATCCAAAGTAGGGGAAAGGTGCCCCGAAACCACAGAACAAAGGACAAAGCCAAGGCGGGACAGCCCAAGACAACCAGTCGAAGCTGCAAGCAAAGAGCAGCGCCGCAAAGCCGAGAAAGGACACTGGAAAATGGTGCGAGTTCCATAAGAGCTCCACTCACAACACAAGTGAGTGTTGGGCCAAGCAGTCACTGGTGGCTGAGCTAAAGGTTTCAGAATCAGATGCATGTTCCGACTCTGAGTCAGAACCCGATAAGGGGTATGAAAAAGGGAAGCAGATCATTGATGCGGATCCCAGCGCCACTGTTGCTACCGCAAAGGTCCAGAAAAATGAACCCGAAGATCCAGAGGAGGAGGAGCATCTCTTCCACTCTCAGATGTGGGTAAAGGGCTCCCCGATACAGTTCATTGTTGATAGCGGGAGTCAAAAGAACCTCATTTCGGCAGAGGTCGTGAAGCGGTTGGGCTTACCGACCACAGCACATCCACAACCATACACCATTGGGTGGCTTCACCAAGGACGAGATCTTCGCGTGAGCCAGCACTGTCGCCTTCCATACAACATCAAGCCCTTCACGGATGAGGTATTGTGTGACATTGCTCCCCTTGAAGTTTGTGATGTATTACTAGGACAACCATACTTGTGGAAGCGACATGCTGTGTATGAATCAAGGCCCCGTGCTGTTATTATTACATTGGGAAATAAGTTGTTCAAGATACTAGAGGTAGCACCACCTGCCGCCATCTCTTTGATTACTGCAAAACAATGCAGTAAGATCATTTCCAAAACCAGGAAATTTGTTTTCCTGATGATACGCCCTCAAGGAAAGAAGAAGACAGTGGCCACGGCCTCCAGACGGGGTCCCTCTGCACGACAACTACAGATGGAAAAGATTGTGGAGGAGTACGAGGACATCTTCACCTCCCCGGCAGGGGTTCCTCTGCACTGTCAAGTCAAGCACTCCATCGATCTGACTCTAGGTGCGTCGCTACCCAATGGACCAATTTATCGGCGCTCCGTTCTGGAGAACAATGAAATCAAGAGGCAGATTCAGGAGCTCCTGCAGAAAGGTCACATCCGTCCGAGTTCATCGCCCTGTGGGAGCCCGATCGTGTTGGTACAGAAGAAGGATGGGACGTGGAGACTCTGTATTGACTATCGGGCGCTGAACAAGATCACTGTCTGTAATAGGTACCTGATCCCGCGGATTGATGACCTCCTAGACCAACTAAAGGGGGCGAAATATTTCAGCAAGATCGATCTGAAGTCAGGGTATCACCAGGTACCAATCGAACCCTCTGATGTGTGGAAGACTGCCTTCAAATCCAAGGAGGGCCTCTTCGAATGGTTGGTCATGCCTTTCGGATTGACGAATGCTCCTGCAACCTTTATGAGGCTAATGGATGACATCTTGCGGCCATTCACCAACTCCTTTGTAGTAGTATACTTGGATGACATTCTAATCTTCAGCCAGAGTTGGGAAGAGCACCTCCACCACATCCGACAGGTTCTCCAAACACTGCGGCAACACAAGCTATGTGCCAATTTGGAGAAATGCACTTTTGGCATGACCCAGGTTTAGTATCTGGGATACATCATTGAGGAACAGGGGGTGCATGTCGATCCAGCCAAGATCCAAGTCATTCACGATTGGCCCTCTCCAACCACTCTAACAGAGCTCCGCAGCTTTCTAGGTCTTGCCAACTTCTACCGCAGGTTTGTGTTGGGTTTTCTCATATTTCTTGGCCCTTGAGTCAGGTCACCAAGGGAGGGGCGAAAGCAAAATTCTTTTGGTCTGAATCTCAACAGAAGGCATTCATGGAGTTGAAGGATCGCCTCTGCACGGCACCAGTGCTCGCGTTACCAGATTTACAACAACCATTTGAGGTCGAGACAGATGCCTCTGACTATGCTATTGGGGCAGTCCTTACTCAACATGGACATCCAGTGGCATATCACAGTGAAACACTTTCAGACACAGTCCGGAAGTACCCCACTTATGATAAAGAGATGTATTCCATTGTACAAGCCTGCCGACAATGGAAGCATTACATTTTGGGGAAGGAAACGGTCATCCACACAGACCACCGACCCCTGCAGTTCATACAGACCCAAGGGAAATTGCAGAATGATCGCCATCAGAAGTGGTCTACATACCTGCAACAGTTCCACTTGAATATCAAGTATAAGAAGGGCAGCACCAATAATGTTGCAGATTGCCTCAGTCGACCACCGATCATGGCGTTAACCACCGTGCTCAACTCTTGTGGGCACGAGACTTCTGATTGGCCACTTCTCTACAAAAGCGACCCAGAATTCGGCCACACATACCAGACACTCTTGGAGGGTCGGCGTGTTGCAGATTTTCACCTCTAGGATGCCCTATTATGCCACCTCGGTCACCTTTGCGTTCCTTCAAGCGAGCGTGCCAAGATGATTTGGGAAGCACACTACAGTCGGGCTGCTGGGCATTTCGGGGTCGAGAAAACAGTGGCAGTACTGCAAAATTATTTCTATTGGCCGAATATTCGACAGGATGTTGGGAAGTACATCAGATCATGTACTGCCTGTGCCATTGCCAAACCGACCATTAAGAAGCACGGCCTCTATACCCCGTTGCCTACCCCTAGTCGACCTTGGGAATCCATCTCCATGGATTACATGTCAGGCCTTCCTTCCACTAAGCATGGAAATGACTGTGTTTTTGTGGTCATCGACAGGTTCTCGAAGATGGCCATTATGGTGGCCTGCAAGAAGAATATCACAGCAGAAGCCACTGCTAAACTCTTCTTTGAACGAGTGTGGGTGCACTTTGGGATCCCACAGTCTATCATCTCAGATCGGGACAGTCGGTTTCTCAGCACATTTTGGTCCAGTCTCTGGTCAATGTTGGACACCAAACTCACGAAGTCCACAGCCTTCCATCCTCAAACTGATGGCCAGACAGAGGTTGTCAATAGGATGATTGTGCACATTCTGCGCATGTATAACTCAAAGCATCCACGCACATGGGACGAGAGCCTCCCCTATGTTCAGCACAGCTACAACCGAGCTCTTCACAGCTCCACTGGCCATAACCCGTTTCAGGTGGGTTTGGGATTCCAGCCACTATGCCCCATTGATGTGGCCATGCCACTTGCAGCTACTCACATGAATTCAGCTCATGTCCAGTCCGAAACAGATAAGGCCACCAGCTTCATTGAGCGCATCCAACATATTCGCCAGCAGGTCCATGAAATTCTTGAGAAATCAAATGCCAAGTACAAGCAGCGACATGATCAACATCGGGTGCCACACAAGTTTCAGGTGGGCGACAAAGTCTGGTTGCATTTGCAAAAGGAACGCCTTACTGGAGCCTATCGGAAATTGAGACCACTCCGATATGGTCCTTACACCATTACTAAGGCTATGGGAGACAATGCATTTGAGCTCAGAATTCCTCCATTCCTTGGCCTGCACCCAGTGTTCAATGTGGACCGCCTTCGGCCATACTTTCCACCATTGCTAGACACATCCGACATTGCAGAACAGCTCAAACCCACAGAATTAAATCCAGATTGCATGGAACAAGCTGCAACTGATCAGATCATGGACACACAGATCCAGAACACTCGCCAACAGAATATCCAACTGTATCGAGTTGTCAAAGCAGGCCAACTCCTTCAGCAGGGCAAGTGGCTCACCAGGGAACAAGTTCAGCAAAAGTTTCCTCATCTCATGGAGGAGCTCAACGCAATGGGGACCATTGCTTCCTAAGGGGGGAGGAATGATCCAGGTGGATATTGGTGGCCACCTGCCAAGTCCACCTGGACCCCCACCATTGTCCTTCTCAGCATTTTCAGTTTCCTTAATTGTAGCACAACTTACTATTTTTAGCAGTTTTTCGGGTCCTGAACTTCCGGAGCCGTTTTGAGGCCCTAAACGACGTTTTTTGGGGAATCCGAGGGCAACATGGGTCCATGGAATGGATCGATGTTGCCCGTTACAACAATGATAGTACTCGGATAGATCTTTCTAACGAGCTATTGTATGCGTCAAACGGAGATCATATGCCAAAGTTACGACCCCGAGAAGTTGATGTACCAATTTACCCCAAACGGGGCCCACAGTTTGGCATTTCATCTCCTAGGGTTAGGTTTTGGAATGTTGAGGGTTTTCCATTGTTTCTCAACAATAAATAGGCCTTCGAGCCTCATTGTAACACAGTTCAGAGGCATGTAGCCATCACATCTCTTCTCAGAGATAAGCTACCATCGCCCTAGCTGGTTTATTTCCTTTTCTGGTTGTAAGCATATTTCAGTATTTTCCATTAATGAAATGAAGTATTATTTCCGCTGCATCTTTGTGTATATGGTTATCTTGTAATTTGTTGCGTTCCTGTTTAAATCCGGATCATATCTTTACACTTAGAGCCTCGCTCTATTTACACAATCCCATGGTCCACGGACCATGGGTAGGCCGACACAACTTTACATTAAATTACATTATTTTACGGTGGACAACCCTATGACTCATCCTGAACTTCTGCGCTCTGCGCCCACATTTTGTGGATTCTTTACATCACATTGAATAAAACTTGGGCTTTAAGCCCCAAAACCCTACTATGGGGGGATCCACTTCCCAACAGACTCCCAACACAATCATCGTGACTCGTCCCGAGTCACTATGTGACGATCTTGGCACGAAGCCCTTCCAACTATGTTTGGGCTGCATGAAGGTCCATAGTGCACTGCTCTGCCTTCTGCTGGATTTGCTCTACTCGCTCGACTGAATGCTAACTGTCAGAGGAAAATCCTTGTCGTAAAGCTTGCATCGCTTTCATTTGCACAAGATTTCCTTCAATGTCAGTAGTGATGAGGAAGGCCTCATCAATCCAAGGCTGGACACATGCTTTAAGTATTGCCTCCTTTTGGCTCGTGGCATCCACTTGTTCTGTTAGGGTCCCACCCTAACCCCCTTATTTATGTCATGGGATCAAGTCATAGTCAAGAGTCAATAAAGCCCATATTAATATTTGTAAGTGGTTAACCCGCAATTAATGACGGGACCACAATTAGTTGCAAATGGGCCGTAGTATTAGATAGATGGTATTAATAAAACCCACGGTATTGGCCCGTGGTATTGCATGTATGAGTCATATATAAAGGATAGAGACTCCCTGCGAGGAGTATCGTGTCTTATTTTGTAATCGAGCTCTGCTCTATTGGAGGTTGCCCCCTCGAAGAGGCAAGTGAACATTACTCTCTGAATAATAAAATCATTGCTATTCTGTGTTCTGGGTATCTTTTCTTCGCATATTCTGTATTGGGTATCATTTTGCAGGTTAAGAGCATAACAAGTGGTATCAGATCACTTTCCAGGACTGGTGGGATCGCCAATTCTTAGCAAATTTTTTTTTTTTTTTGGCTAGAGACGTGTTCCGGCGTCTTTAAACCACGGAATCTATCGTTGAGCGCATAAACCTGCGGATTTGGGGAGGCATGCACGCAGGAAATACAAGAGGTGGTGACGTTTGTTGGACTCCCTTGTAACCCCTGTGGGTACCCCTTCGAGTAGTAGCGAATTAGACAGAACCGCCCACGGACTGTCTTCCACGTACCCTCTGGGTATATCGGAAGCCCCTAGGCTCCCTTGAAACCTCGCCATAGATAAACCGTCGGCCATCTTGTGGCTAGAGTACATCGAGAACAGCACTCGGAGAGATTACTCGCTCGTACGATAGGGTAGTCGGGTTGTACGGCTAAGGGTACGGTCGATCCTCCTTAGTTAGAGCCCTGAAACATTGGGCCGAGTACTACTACCAGACCCTTATGTATATTGCGATCTGTAGCACCTGACACTCCTCAAGACCATAGTTCCCTTTTCTATCGGGGGATCGCACATCATCTATTCCAGATCCGTTGGTGCAACGGGGTGCAGCAGCAGCCGACATCAGTCCCGCAGTCTCGAGTTCACAGATCAGTCATTCTGATCTATTAGATCCAGCCGATCCGCAGCAGCAGTCTGTGCCGCCGCCCAGAGCTATCCGATCCGCCATTCAGATCTCTCAGATCCACCAGATCGGAGTTGTTGTGAAGGGTTCCTATACCAAGGTGTAATTTTTGTAGGACTTTTGGCTGCATTGACATTTTAAGGATTTGGCGACTGTAGTATTGATCAGGAAGGAGTAAAACTCCGTTAGGAGTTTTCAAAAAAAGAAAAGAGTCTGAGATCTTCCGGGGCGCTTATTGGTGATCCAACCCATCAGAATCAGGACGACAAGCTGAGCACGGTGGTACCATTCAATTACTAGTGAAAATTTTTAGGCGGTCCCAATTTTTCATCAAGTTGGTGTATGGTAGAAACTAGAGCTCAAGCAATGGCCAATGAAAGAATGGACAAACTTGAAGAATCCCTCCAATCCCTCAATAATCAGCTTACCGGACTATCTCTCCAGGTCTAGCAATTAATCTCGAAGGGCAAGGAGCAAGCCCACGAGGAGGTGTATAATGGCAATGAATACAGTGAGGGTAAGTCTAGCCACTCTCCTCACGTCTGGCATACCCACCCACCACCCAGTCAGCGACCTCCCAAGTTGGATATGCATAAATTTGACGGTTCTCACCTGTCCGCATGGATAGCCCAAATGGAGGAGTATTTCAAACTGTATCATATCTTAGATGATGCGACTAAGCTTATGTTGGGGATCATGTACTTGGACAATGAACGGTGGCAATGGTGGGAATGGCATCAACATTGCAATGGACCTTATAAGACTTGGACCCAATTTAACAAAGCTCTTCGAGACCGCTTTGAACAGGAGGACTCTTTTTTGGGTCGTCTTACTAAGCTCCGATAGACAGGTACAGTGGATGAATATATTACAGCTTTTGAAGCCTTAGCCTTCCGCACTTGGGGTCTCTCAGATGTGTTCTACACAGAATGTTTTATCAGTGGTCTTAAAGAAGCCATCAAAGCTCAAGTCTTACTGCACCACCCTCCCACTTGGACAGAGGCTTGCAAGGTATCCCGTAACGTGGAACGTGCATTAGCAGCCCAATACAGTCGCCCAAATTTCCCTGCTAAAGGTCGTCCCCCACAGGCTCACAACATGACTCAAACACTTAAGGTCCAAAAGGTGTCACCTGCGGAAATGGCCGAAAGAAGGAAGCAAGGACTATGTTACTACTGTGATGAAAAATACTCCCCAGGTCATAAATGCAAGGAGCCCAAATTTTTTCAAATAGATGCCACTGACTACAGCTCAACAGAGGAAGATCCACCACTTGAGGAACATGAGGCGCTAGAAGAAGACAACCAAAAGAAGAATGTCTCTGACGAACCAGTTATTTCACTGCATGCGTTGGCAGGGATTTCTTCCCCTCAAACTCTCAAAATCAGGGGTTTTCTTAAACATCGCCCAGTAGTAGTCTTGATTGATAGTGGAAGTACCCATAATTTCATCCATCAAAGAATCGCAGAAGCAGCGCATTGTTTTATATGAGCAGTTTGTAACTTCTAAGTCCAAATTGCGGATGGGGGAAAAATGAAATGTGAAGGCCGCTGTGAAAATGTCAAACTTCAAATGGGGGATTATCAGTTGAAAACCCACATGTTTTCCATACACCTGGGGGGTTACGACATTGTCCTCAGTGCTGAATGGCTCCGCACTCTTGGGCTAATCACAATGGATTTTCAGGAGTTATATATGAGTTTTAAGCAGAACAAATACACACATACCCTCTGTGGACTCCAGGCGGGTGCCCCCTCTATCATCAGCTCACATCGGATGGAAAAATTGTTAAAAAAGGGCAATCATGGAGTGGTAGCTCAATTTAATGCCATCCAGGTCGTCGAAACCAAGTCTCTGCCAATTCATCCTGAGATGCAACAGATTGTAAATAACCATCTGCCGGTCTTTGACAAGCCTCATGAGCTTCCACCCTCGTGAGGGGAACATGATCATAGCATCACCTTGGTTCCAGGGGCCCAACCCCCAAATGTGTGGCCATACAGATATCCGTTCACCCAAAAGGATGAAATAGAAAAAATAATCAAGGAACTTTTGGAAGCAGGTGTCATTCGTCCCAGCATTAGTCCTTATTCATCCCCAGTGGTCATGGTGCTCAAGAAAGATGGGGAGTGGCAGATGTGTCCCGACTTCAGGGCCCTCAATAAGTTGACAGTCAAAGATAAATTTCCCATTCCGGTGGTTGACGATTTGCTGGATGAACTCAATGGGGCTCAATTCTTCACTAAGCTGGATCTTTGCTCAGGCTACCACCAAATTCGCATGAAGGAAGTCGACATTCCCAAGACTGCTTTCCGAACTCATGAAGGCCATTATGAGTTCCTGGTCATTCCATTTGGTCTTTGTAATGCCCCCTCTACTTTTCAGAGCCTTATGAATCACATTCTCAAACCATATCTCAGGAAATTTGTCCTTGTCTTCTTCGATGACATCCTCATCTATAGTGGCACTTGGGCAGCACATCTTCAGCATGTAGATCTACTCTTACACCTGCTCTGCAAGCATAAATTATTTGTCAAGATGTCCAAGTGTTCATTTGGCATGGAAGAAGTTGAGTATTTGGGCCACATTGTGGGGCGTGAAGGTGTCAAGGTGGACCCCAAAAAGATCCAGTCAATGCAAGAACGGCCTCAACCTAAGACCTTGAAGAGCTTGAGAGGATGTTTGGGTATCACAGGCTATTATCGTAAATTTGTCCGCAACTATGGCCACATAGCGAAGCCCCTCACTCAACTCCTCAAGAAAAATTCCTTCTTCTGGAATGAGGAAGCACAACAGGCATTTACCGCACTCAAAAACGCCATGTGTTCCACTCCAGTCTTAGCACTACCTGACTTCACCAAATCCTTTGTCATTGAATGTGATGCTTCGGGGACCGGTATTGGGGCGGTCTTAATGCAGGAAGGGCGACCTTTGGCCTTCACAAGCCAACAACTAAGTGGGAGGAATCTGGGCCAATCTACCTACGAAAAAGAAATGATGGCCATCTTACATGCCGTCGAGATCTGGCGACCTTACTTATTGGGACGACGTTTCCAAATCCGCACAGATCATCACAGTCTTAAATATTTTTTGGAGCAACGCCTATCCTCCCCACAACAAAATAAATGGCTCACCAAAATGCTGGGATATGATTATGAGATCATTTACAAGAAAGGGAAAGACAATAGTGTAGCAGATGCATTATCTCGCCAATTTGAGGAAGAAAGTACTCTGCTAGCAATTTCCCTCCCCATTCCAGAATGGATTGAAGAGGCTCGCAAGGAATGGTTTTCACACCCCGGGCTATCCCAACTCATTTCTCAATTGCAGGTAGATCCAAATTCCACCAAGGGCTACTTGTGGCAGGATGATATTCTTCACTACAGGGACAGAGTCGTCATATCCCCAACATCCACCCTCAAAAGTCGCATTTTGGCAGAATTGCACTCATCGCCCATTGCAGGACATTCGGGCTTTTAGAAGACATATGCTCACACCAAAAGATCATTTTTTTGGATAGGCATGAAAAAGGACATCCTTACTTTTGTAGCAGAATGCAATGTCTGTCAACGCCACAAAGGGGAAACCGTCAACACACCAGGCACATTACAACCATTGCCCATTCCGACATCAATTTGGACGGAAGTTTCTATGGATTTCATTACAGGTCTTCCAAAGTCCGGGAACAAGTCAGTCATCATGGTGGTTGTGGACCGACTATCAAAGTATGCTCATTTCTGCGCCCTACCCCACCCATTTACACCAACTTTGGTCGCTCAATATTTCATGGATCAAATTTTCAAGTTGCATGGCATGCCCACTTCTATTGTGTCCAATCGCGACCCGATCTTCACCAGTAATTTTTGGCAGGAACTCTTCAGAATACAAGGCACTCAACTAAAACTCAGTACTTCCTATCATCCGCAAACGGACGGTCAAACTGAAGCCGTCAACAAATGTCTAGAAACCTACCTTAGGTGTTTCACTTCAGAAAAGCAACACCTTTGGGTACAGTGGTTACCTCTGGCTGAATGGTGGTATAACACCAACTATCATGCCACTACCAAAATGACTCCCTATGAAGCAGTATATGGTCAACTTCTGCCTTCCCCTACTTCTTATCTCAAGGGGTGCTCCGAAGTACAAGCAGTGGATCAACTCCTACAACACCGCGCAACCATGCTCGCCCATCTTAGAGAGAATATTCATCAAGCTCAGAACTTCATGAAGCAACAGGTAGACCAGCATCGCTCAGAGCGCCAATTTCAAGAAGGGGATCAGGTCTTTTTGAGGCTGCAACCATATAAGCAAACATCACTCAAAGACAAGGGTTGTCAGAAGCTATCTCCAAAATTCTACGGACCATACCAAGTACTTCAGCGCATTGGAGAAGTGGCTTACAAGTTGGCTTTGCCACCTACTGCAAAAATCCATCCAGTTTTCCATGTATCATGCCTCAAGAAAGTGATCGGGAACAATTGCCGAGTTCAAACCAGTCTACCTGAATTGGACGAAGAAGGGTCAATCTGGCTTCAACCCGAACAGGTTCTAGACACAAGAGACAAACACCTACGAGGCCGCATGATTAAGGAAGTCCTCATCAAATGGAAAGACACCTCTCCGGAAGATGCAACTTGGGAACCAGCCACTATTCTTCAGCAGTTTCCGCAGCTTCAGCCTTGAGGACAAGGCTAGTCTTAAGGGGGAGGGCATGTTAGAGTCCCACCCTAACCCCCTTATTTATGTCATGGGATCACGTCATAGTCAAGAGTCAATAAAGCCCATATTAATATTTGTAAGTGGTTAACCCGCAATTAATGACGGGACCACAGTTAGTTGCAAATGGGCCGTAGTATTAGATAGATGGTATTAATAAAACCCAAGGTATTGGCCCGTGTTATTGCATGTATGAGTCATATATAAAGGATAGAGACTCCCTGCAAGGAGTATCGTGTCTTATTTTGTAATCGAGCTCTGCTCTATTGGAGGTTGCCCCCTCGAAGAGGCAAGTGAACATTACTCTCTGAATAATAAAATCATTGCTATTCTGTGTTCTGGGTATCTTTTCTTCGCATATTCTCTATTTGGGTATCATTTTATAGGTTAAGAGCATAACAAAATCAGTTTTAAATATGCTCATTTGTTGTAGGTAGAGCCTTTGCTGCTAGCAGTCATTTATATCCTCGACAGGGTTACCTGTTACCCAACAATGATCTTGTATCCTACTTGGATAAATAATGATTTTCAAAGGGCAACCCATATCCACACTTATTGCTTTTATTTTCTTTTAATTCTTAAAGAACAATGTCTTGGTTTGGTAGCCAAATTATGATAGTGCCACTCACTTGATTTATAACTTTGCTGAACAAGCTAGCTCGTGATGAAACCCCTTTTCTTTTGATTGCAACAATCTTGAGTCATTGCCCTATTGTGGCATGCAATTTTGGCAACGTTAGCAAGCTATAATATCTATGATCATGATAAGTCGGCTCGTGATGAGACCTCTTATTCTTTAAGTCTAAAGTGTATCACTGGATTATTCCTTGAAGCTCGTAATTATCTAAGTGGGGATGAAGTCATTGGTTCCTTAAGAATAGCTCTGGACGACAATGGTAGAGTTTTTGGAAAGAGCTTTTCTACAAAGAATCTTCATTTTTTGTTAATGATGCTTTTCATTGACTGATATAAAACAAATTCCCACTAAAGGTTGCTTTTCATCAAAATTCGCAAGGTTGAAACTAGTAACATTTCCAGACTTATAGCCTTTGACTATATCTTTTAATAATGATGACCAATTTTCCAAATCAGTTCTATTTATACAAGTGAAAAACAAAATCTAAAAGAAATACTAGTCTTTTTCGTGAATTCCAAACATAACCATTCAAAATTGGTTTTATTATCAAAATAAAGGAAAAACTAATCTACAAAAAAAATAAAGAGTTGTCTTCTATGGAAAGTATTTTTTGAGCATATGCCCATTAATAGGTAAAGATTCTCTTTTTCCTGTTAAATCCTGTAACATAAAAGTAGATGGACCTATGATTTCCGCAATTTGGAAAGGGCCAAGCCACATTCGTTGGAATTTCATATGTTTTCCTTTTTCTTCGTGAGCCTTATCCCATTTTAAAACTAAATCTCCATTCTGAAAGTCTTTTCTGGATACTATGTTTGAATGAAAGGAAGCCTTTACTAATGCTTGGTGATGAGCATGAGTTATTTTATCTTGTTCTCATTGCTCTTCTAGCTTAAGGATTTGCAGCTGCCTTAGTTGTAAGGATGAAGTTGGTGTTCGGTCAATAAATTGAACTAAGGCCAAAGAGGGGATCGCTAGATGAGTTGGAAGTACCACTTCTTTCCCATAAACTAAATTAAATGGAGAAGTGCCAATGGTGGCTTTCTATGTTATTCGGTCTGCCCATAGAGCATACATCAAAGATTTGTGCCAATTCTTACGATTTTGATCGATGGTTCGCTTAATGACTCTGATTAAGTTTTTATTTGTTGATTCAACAAACCCGTTCCCTTGTGGGTAATAATTGGCAGAGTATTTAAGATTAAAACCTCTTTTGAGTGAAAATTCAGTCATAGCATTGCCAAAAAAATACGATGCATTATCAAACATTAAAGCAGAGGGTAAACCAAACCTGGTGATTATGAATTGATCTATGAAATCAATGATGTGTTCAACATTAGCTGTCTTGAGAGGCACTGCTTCTACCCATTTAGTAAAATAATCTGTAGCTGTAAGGATATACCTATGTTGTTTAGAAGAGTGAGGAACGATCTCACCTATTATATCCAATTCCCATTGATCAAAGGGTTGATCGATATTGACTTTGAAAAGGCAATGATATTTTCTTTTGTCTTCCAGCAGCAGTTTGACAAACTTGACATTTCCTTACATAGCTATGTGCATCTTTGAATAGTGTAGGCCAATAGTACCCTGCGCGCAAGATTTTATGTGCTGTAGCATCTCCAGCATAATGTCCACCTGCTAGTCCATCATGGATTTCCTGCAAAACCTTCTCAACTTCAGATTTCTTGAGACATTGAAGGAGAATAGAATCATAATTCATCCTAAAAAGTACATCATTCACAAGTTGATATTGCTTAGCCTTCAATCTTAGGGCTCTTTTCTTTGTATAATCCAATTTTGAAGGAGCATATCCATTCTTTAAATAAAATATGATATCAGCATATAATGATTCAATATCGTTTAGGCTTACCTCATACATTTTTTACTTCTGAAGATGGTATTTCAGAAATGAGCGATGCTCCAGCCAGCATTTTGCAAAAGCCTTGACCTTTTACAATATTTGCTGGTTTAATTTTAGCGTCGTATTCTTATAAGGCAGTAACCCAATTTTCTCTTTTCTCACCCATGTCTTTTTGTACTAAGAGATTTATTATCGCTGGAAATGATACTATGATTTTTTTATGGGTTTAAAGTAGGAAGGGTCTAAAGTGTTTGATCGCTTTGAAAATAGCATAAGCTTGTTTCTGGACATCAGAATAATTTAATTTGGCCCCTTGTAGATTTGAACTGAAAAAGGCAATTGGGGCTTCTGCCTTATCTTGATTTTCTTGGGTGAGTATCTCAGCATATGATCTATCAGAGGCAAATGTATAAAAAATGAAAGGATCAGAAAAATTTGGAGTTGCTAAGGATGGGGCGTTTACAATCGCTTGTTTAATCAGATTGAATTCTTTTTAATCATTGCTTGTAAAGGAGATACGATCCTTGAGAAATCCGGAACAAATCTCTTAACAAAATTAATTTGGCTAAGGAAGGATTGCATAGATTTCTTGTTGTGAGGCAAGGGTATTTCGGAAATCTCCTTGATTCTATCAAGATCAATATGGATTCCAGATTTTGACACTATAAATCCAAGAAGTTTTCCTTCACTTAATGCAAAAAAGGACTTTTTTGGATTAAGTGAAATCCCATACCTTTGGCAACGTTGGAAGATCTGTTTTAAGCCTCTGAGATGATTACCATGTTTTTTAGAATATACAGTTATATCATCCAAGTAGATTACTACTAATTTGTTTACTAATCCCTTAAATGTGATGTCCATGGCCCTTTGAAATGTGGCGCCAGTGTTTATCAGAACAAAAGGCATCTTTTGATATGCATAAGTACCCCATTTGGTTCTGAACATGGTCTTTAATTGATTGTCAGGATGGACCAAAACTTGGTTGTAGCTGGAGTAACCATCCAAAAAGGACATTAATTTTGATCTTGCAACTGCTTGCAATATTTGCTCCATGGGAGGTAGGGGAAAATTATCCTTTTGGTAGGCTTTGTTAAGGTTTCGAAAGTCAATGCAAATTCTAATATCTCCATTTTTCTTTCTAACGGGAACCAAGTTGGAAACCCATCTAGAATGTCGAACGGGAATAATAATTTTGGCTTTCAATAATTTATTGAGCTTAGACTTAATCTGGATTTCATGATTAGGATGGATCTTTCTCAGCTTTTGCTGGATAGGTTTTTCATCGTTTATCATTGGGATAGTATGCTGAATGATAGAAGTGTCGTAAGTCTTAAGTTCATCATAGTTCCAGTGAAAGATACTTTTGTATTGTTTCAGGAGATGAACATATGATAATCTTTCTTCACGGGCTAGTCCAAGACCTAGATTGATATTTTTTGGCTTGGTATCAGTTCCTAGATTTACTAATTCATAGTTCAGAGTTGAACTTTGAAGTTTTGAATTGGTAGATCTTTTGAATTGGTCTTTCAAATCATATAGGTCTTCCAACTTGACTACTGATTTGGCATAGCATTATTAGTGCTATCTTGTTGCAACTATTTGTCATGTTGGTCCTCATCAATTATCTGATTAGTGTAAGATCCTTCTGATGTGAGGAAGCTTACAATATCAGGATCATCGTTGACAATTCTCCGATTTGTAATATTATCAGGAATTGAGGGTCTAAAGATTAATTCGATTGAGAATCTGTTTGGGCTATAGTCTTTTGAGGGAATAAGCTTGGAAGCTACGTTTTCCAAGAGGTCATCACTAGCATTTTGGAGTCTAGGAATTAATAAAATATTGAATGCTATAAAATGTTCAATCACATCTTGCACTAAAGATTGATAATGCTTTAAATGACCTGATAGACAATGTATAGTATTTCGTACCTGTCTAATAACAATCTCAGAATCTCCGAAGACTTGTAGATACTTGATATCTAATCCGATTGCCTTGTATAATCCTTGAACTAAAGCTTCATATTCAGCAGTGTTATTGGTGCAATCGAACTCGAGTCTACAAGTTAGCATAGTTTTGTTTCCCTCTGGACTAACTAATACACATCCTGCTCCTGCTCCATCGTTAGACTTAGAACCAACAAAAAATAACTTCCAAAATAAAGATTTAATTATAGGACTATCTATAAAATTAACACATTCAGAACTATCTGTTTGAGAAAAGTTTTCTACTTGAGAAAAAACAGAATGTTCTAAGTAAGGAAAAGTACGAGCATTAAAATTTCCTAAGAAAGAGTCAACAGAATAGTTGCCAATTATATTGTTGCTGTATGCTACGGGTTCATTTTCTCCTTCCAATTTTATTACTATGTATTTTTGATGTCTTTCTCGCTCAACCTTTATTTGATTCGGTTTAGCATTGTAAGGGAGCCACATATGCGACCAATCAGTTGCAAAGTATCCATGAAGCTTTTCAGACCAATCTCTACTAAGAATTAAGCCATAAAATTCTGGAATGAATGAAACTAGAATATCAATAACTTGACATACCTTTGGATTAGATGACAGCCTCTTCTAATATGCTTGTTGATGGTGTTGGACCTGCTAACATTCAAGAGGATCTCCCTGGTAAGAAGTCCCAACTAGACCTTAGACCATTTGGAGTAGAAGTCCCAATAGTGGTTGTAATGTAGTGCCTTGACCGCGGTAGCATGCAGAGGTAAGTATGATAACTTTAGTTAGAATAAAGTGTGTGACCTTGCAGTGAGTCAAGTGAGATGCATGGGAGTTCTAACACATGGAGGAGAAAAGGAAGTGTGTCCCTTAAAAGCATGTAATAGTACGTAGCTTGAAAGGAACACATGAGTGGAATGACATCACAAGCTGGAAAGCAGAATAGTCCACAAACCAAAGTGACGGGTTAATCCAACAACACGCCTTCAACAAGATTCATACAATTTCATAAAAAATAGTTCATAATCAAATGTGTAAGTTAAACAACATACATTACTAAAGTAACTAGAATAGTCGAACTATAATAACAACATATGCATGAAAACATGTTGGCTCAGTTATATTATTATTAAGTGAAAGTTCCATCCATACATACACCATTGACAGCCACTAGCCCCAATAGTGGAACATTATAGTCAACATCGCTTGCTCCTCTAAAGAAGTATACTCACTCTACGTTGTGGAGAAGCCAAGGCTCGTCACAATACACCCAAGCCTTCTCTAAGCCTAAGCCTAGCCAAAATATTGTCTCCCAAAAGCTCGTTCTATGAGTTATGAGGTTCTATTTATAACAAAGGGTGGGGTGACCCTTGACATTCCACTTTGTAACTCTTTGACAACCCTCATGACACTTCAACTTCATTTACAAATAAATCATTACATTACATAGTGATTTTTCACATTCCACTAATGACACTTGGAATTTCAATTACATCATATTTACAAATAATATACATTTTCCACATGTACCCCTGTAAGACAAAATAGGCTAGAGACAACCTAACAAGAAAAAACACTATGACTCCAAATTTTGGGTAAATCCAATCTTGAAAACCTCCACTTGGTGCTTTTTAGTCACATTCCAAGCTTGGTACTACATGATGGTGTCCCCAAATTGCCTGATATTGTCTTCCTAAAGGTAGAATCTTGGTTGCATAGCATTCAGGTGTATGGTCTTAGAACCTGTATCTTACTCGCTTTTAAGCATGAGTAGCATGATGTTGACCTTGACAGGACCAATGATGTACTTTTGCATGTTGTGTGTGTTCAACTTCAAGTCATTATTCGTGGCCTCTCACCTTAGCTGCTCCATGTACCTGTCAATCTCTAGCTGGAATTGGTTATTGTGCTTAATATCGATGATGGAACCAATTGATGGGATCCTGTGGATTTTCACCATGACATCCAAACTCTTGTGCAACCATGCATATGAAGCCTATATGCTGCTGATGAATGGGGCGATATTCTCATAGTTCTAGAACAACATTTGGACCTTTGCCTTCTCTAGCTCTCCCTGCGACTTCATCATCTTAGGAAAGTAAAGTGGGGCCCCTTTGTACCACATTTTCCACTCTTGTACATGGCGATGGAAGATTGCACATCTGTACGAGTTTGGACAAAACGTTTGCTCCACTGCTGAAATCCATGCAGATGGACAATCGACTTATGCACAGTGACAAATCCATGATAAAGCTTCATCCTCATATTCTCTATTGTTGATACTTCAACAGGTATATATTTTCTCATTTCTACCATTGCAGAACCCGCGATCTACTCTCTGGGTTGTTCTATCTCTTGCCTGTCTGCGTGCAAGTTCTCTTCCATCTGTTCATTCTCAACCAACAATTACTTGACATTGGAGTTTGTTTCTCTGGCATAGGCCAAGGTGGCTTTGGCAAGGGTGGCTGGATGCTTCCTAGTGTCTAGCACTATCACCTTTCCCTTCATGAATGCAGGTGATGTGTGATCATCCAAAAAGTTCTTCCTTTATTCCTGTACAATATTATTCTACAACTCATCAAATGACAGATTGTACACATCCATGACCGTATCATCGTCAAGGAGAAAAACATCTCCTTGTTCACTCGGGACTTGTTCTGACTATAGATGTGGCCTCGAGTGCTCTTGGAATGAGGTCATTGTCATCATTCCATGGCTCCTACTCTAACTCCATGTCAGTCTGCTCAATCTGTAGAGCCATTTTCTGATCCTGCATATGTTCACTGTCTACCTCAGTTTTTCGCTGTTTTGACTCCTCAACCTGTATGGGCGTTGTTTTCTTTGTCACTACACCTTGCCTTTATTCTTCTTCCTTTTTCTACTTTTCTTCTCTTTCTATTCTTCTCAGCTCTTGCTCCTCCTTCAACTTCTTCTATGTCTCCTACAACTTCACTTCTCCTAATTGCAAACTCTAATTTTTCTCTTCCTTCGCTCTGTTGTTGGTGTCCTTTGCTTCTTTTTTATTCTGCTGCCAAAGTTGTTTGCATGAAGATTGAATGCACTTTTTACTCTACAGCTTTGTTGTCCCTATATTATGTTAGCAAATTCCTCTTTTCAGGATCTTGTACTAGAATTTTTCCTTCCACTACTATTGATGTACTTGCTGCCATACTAGTGTCGACTCATTTTCTATGGACAGTTGAGTGTATACATATATTAGCAAGTTAATTGGCACTTTCTCAACTGCTTCCCCAATACCGCTTCTAGTGTTCTTTCTTGGAGCATATCTCTTTGGTGCCTTGGTACAATTACTGTTGGAGAGAAGTTATTCATGAGTGTGGTACCTATGGGACAGAAAGGACACTCATGGCAAGCAAACATTAGCTCTTACAAATCTAATTTCACAACACAATCAAGCAGCAATCAAGGGATCTAATGAGATGGATTGCATAATTTTGACCAACAGCGGTGACTGACTGACTGTGGGAACTGTGCACTACACATTCCCGACAGTCAGTGTGAAAGCTTGATGACTGGAACTATGCAATGCATACCTCAGTCTGGGGCAAAGCCTGGGAGAGACTGCACAATGAATGACCAAGCTAGGAGACTACTAGAACTGCACAATGCACAACTGGAGCTAGGTCAGGACAACCTCTACGCAATTAAAGAAGCCAAGGTGAAGCCCTTGATCTACTAGATTGCATAGTGCATGCAAGTGAATGTGAGATCTGCGCAAGGGGATCCTAGATCTTCCCAAGGGGAGTGTGCAATCAAGCAGATCTTAAGGATGGTGTGATGTTGAGAGTAGATATGATTGAGTGATGATGCATGTTATGAAACCAGCTCACAAAAAGATAGAATAGATAGATCAACGACTTCAAAGTCAAACTCTTAGAGGGGACATCCTCCTTTACATTACACAAATGAACAATTATTGGATGATACAAATGAAAATACCTCCTTTCTGTATATAGGAGTCTAAGTGGTCCGAATATTTTTTTTTCCCAGGGAAAAATCATAATTTTCTTCATATTGAGCAAAATTACATGTTGTAGATGCTAAATTAGCATATGTTGTATAAAACTTGTCCTGATACACAGGATCTAAAAGAACAACTTGTTTATAAATTATCTATGCTTTCCTACCTTTCTCTTTTTCCACTTTCCACTAACCTCTAGTGTTGGGAGTGGAAGTTACAATGGAAATTTCTGCCTCTGTGGTAGTAGCTGGGGTTTCTTTGTCAGAATTTGAGCTTTTTGTTGAGTGTATTCGCTTGCTGCCACCTATTTCTTTCCCTAGATTGAGTTGCTCACTTTTCTCTTGTGAGTCGGTTGTCCTTAGAACTAAAGCAGAGCAGTTTTGGTTTTCATCATTTTGTGATTTAAATTGAGTGCTTTGTTCATTGTAAGCTGGGATATTTCCTGGTTGTTCGGATTCTGGGTGTTCTTCTTCTTGGAATGTGGTATTTGTGGTAATTTCTACATTTTCTTCCTCTTCTATATCCTCTACTAGAGCAGCTGAAAACTGCCATCCTTTTAGCTTTGGAGGTTGTCTTCTTTTCCTATATTTTTTGTTTTGTGGACAAGCACTTTGTAGATGACCCGTTTGATGAAAAATGAGGCATCTGAAGGTAGTGTTTTCATAATCAAGAGGCTAGGACCATTGCTTTTCAATGTGGAATAAGAGGACGTGTTCTGGTAACCCTTGACTGAGATCAACCTCCACGCAGATTCTGGTGAAGGTGTAGATGTCCTTGGTAAGACGCTCACTGTCTACTTTTAAAAATTTCCCAGAGCATTGCCAATGCCTACTAATACTTTGATGTGCCAAAAATGTAGCAGTAGGCTATATAGTTTAACCCACACAGGAATTTTGGAGACCACCATGGTATTTGGATCAAATTCTGGAAACCATGATGTCAAGAAAAGCCCAGCGTGACCCCAGAACCATGGTCCCTCATTCAATGCATATTCCTTGTCATTAACTGTGTAGAATTTGATAATGAAAAAACCTTTAGAGCACAAGTGTATATCAAAGTTTTCTGTCCATATGGAGTAAATCCATTGACTTAGGGCTTCCGATTTAGGCCAAAACCCGTTAAATCTACATATCACTGCTTTTGATAAATAATCATCATGTATTTCATTTACCTCTAGTATAGCGATCAATAGAGCTAGGTTCTAAGTTGTCTGCTCGACGATGTAGGCATCAGGAGTCATGGCTTGCTATTTTGATTGTATTTGAGACCCCATTTTCCCCTTTACTGCATCTTTGAAAGAAACTAGTCCTTTGGAGCTTGTTCCAGAGCAGCCACCATGGAGTCTTGTGTTGAGGTAGATAGTTGAGTCTCTGCCTATGTCATATTCTTTTATCTTGTGTTCCTCCTGCAGTACTTTTCCTGCGTGAATCAAGAGTTGTTTGCAAGGTGGAATGCCCAACCTTTCTTGTATCCTCTATTTGACGGTTATGATCTCCTCCCAGCTCCCTATTTTTATGCATACTGTGTTTCCTCCCATAGTTGTAATAAAAAGGGTATTTTTTTTACCTTCCAGCATCTCTGCTATGGGGGCTTCAAGATCCAGTGATGGGATGATCACCTCTTCCTGTTGTTCCTGTCCAAGTGCCAACACTTGTTGTGAATTTGGTCGGATTTTTTTGCAGGCTCGTAGGTTCATATCTAATAGGCTATGTCTCCATCCATGGATGAATTTCTAATCTAGCTCAAGAGCAATCGATCCTTGCCCATGAATGGATCTGTCCATTTTTGAATGATGGTTGTTTCGGATCAGAATTTGTCTGGGGTGTTCTACATGGACACCTTTGTTTCTATTGTCTGGAAGGTGAAAACACTGTTTGGGTTTGTCATATCTTCCCTGGCCACCGAGAAGAGAAGCCATTTCAGTGCAAGAGGGTATTTCAGCTGCCCTCACCTTCAAATCTCTCGCTCCTAGATTACGCATCAGTGATGTTGTGCCTATTGAAGGTCCTAGAAGTGGGGAGCCTGGGTTTGACCCTGATGGGTTTTTTCTTCGCATCCTGGAAGATCTCCCCATGCCCCTAGTAGATCTCATCATGCCTCTGCCACTGGTGAAGAAACGTGAGCCCATAGAGCGCATTCTCAAACCCCTATTGATGTAATTCAACCAAACAGAAATTTTTTTTGTCTTCCCATCTGGAGTTTTGATAAATACTTGGAAAGATATATGTGATTCTGGATCCAGAATCCTTTCTTGAAAGTCATGTGTGTCAATATCTGGATCTGTCTCAGAGTACAGATCTGAGAGGCTTTGAGGAGGCTGCGACATGAAGAAAAATCTCATAAATGAGATCTGATCCCCAAGAGACCTCAGATCTGTTAAAAAGAAACACCAATCTGTCAAACTACACCGCAAATCCATCTCCAATCCTCCCTTTCGATTGTTTAGTTCCCACAGAGAGTTGATATTCTCCCTATACAACTGATTTGACCATAGATCTACTGCTGGGGCCGCTCCAGAAGGATAATCCACTATTGCATTTGTGGTGGATTGACTATTAGATCTGATTAATGCCTTGCTTGTGGGGAGAGAAAATCCAGAGAGTGAGCTCTGTTCAAGGTGCACAGTTTTCCAAATTAGATCCAGATCCAGCACAGATCTGTGTCTCCCTTGACCTTCAATTGATCCATCCTGCATTGCAATGGCCCACGGATCCAAAACCCACACAACTCTGTGGCCCCCTTTTCCTTCGCTCAATCCATCTAGTAATGCTATGTCCCTCCTAAACTCTGTGACGCCGCTTAGGGAAAACTTTGAGATCTCAGACATTGCCATTTCCTCCTAAATAATTCAAAGGGGGTGCATTGTGGTGGTGCGCCAAGTGGTCCCAATATAATCAGAGCCTACTTACCAATAATATTGTAGGGGCACAACAATAAAAATAGTGGGCTTCTATGGGGCACAATAATAAAACATGGGGACTACATGGGCACAACAATACCATAAGGAGGTTGCACTAATAACAATAAGGGGCTACATTATTAGAATAGGGACCTAACATGCCCCTCTCCTTCAAAAATTGTTGTCCTCAATGCTTGAGTAGTTTTGGATGCTTCTGTATAAAATTCTCATCCTCCCATGTTTAATCTTTAGTGGGTAAGTTCTTCCACTTGATGAGATACTCTGAAATTGATCGATTTCGTAGTTGTCAGGTTCCTATTTTCGTGCCTGCTTCAGGTTCAAATATTATTTTTCCTTCCTCATCAATTTCCAACAATATTATTTAAATTGGGACCTTGTCACCTATAACCTTCTTTAAGCATGAAACATGGAAAATTGGGGGTACTCAGGAAGATGCAAGAACCTCCAATTTGTATGCCATAGTACCAATCCTTTGCAACACTTTATAAGGACCATAGTACTTTGGTGATAATTTATTATCCTTGTTAGCTTTCTTGAGGGACATTTGTTTGTATGGTTGTAGTCATAAAAATACCCAGTCGCCTATGTCAAAATTTCTTTCGTTGTGATGTTGATCTACTTGTTGTTTCATTCAATTCTGTGTGAAAGTGAGGTTATCCTTTTCCTTCTTGATATGTCCTTCTATCTTGAGAGTTTGAGGAGTGGTAATTCATACCAATGCATTACAAGATATGGTCGGATTCATTTCTTCTTTCTTTGGGGCTGGTTCTTTGTGTATATCCTCTTCTTTTGATGTTTCTTGATCCTTTTCTTCCTCCTCTTCACAATCAATGTAAAATAATTTCTTCTCAACACACTTATAACCTTTAGTGTATTTGCTATCACAATTGTGACAAAGGTAATTTTCTCCTTTTTCTTCCAATTGTTGTGGTGTCAACCTTGTAGTTTGTGGAAGGCTAGAAGCAACAACAATTCCATCTTTATAATTTTGAGTGGTAGGATTTCTTGTTGCCATAATTTTTCTTTCAATTTTTCGTGCCAACCTGAATGCCTTCTCCAATGAATCAGGTTCCTAAAGACAAACCTCATGTTGAATGTTATCCTTTAAAGTCCCTATGAAGACATCAATCCTATTCTTCTCTGGAATATCATTTACCCTTATAGTTAATTTTTGGAAGTCCTCAATGTGCTCTTCCATTGAACCCTTTTGTTTGAGATTTATCAATTGGCTAAAGAAGGTGTTTCTCTTTGTATCCCCATAATTTTCTATCATTTCCTCCGTGAAAATTGACCAGGTGATAAGTGGTTTACGGTAACAAATCCCTTTATACCATAAAAATTGATTCGGTTCTAAATATAAAGATGCAATACATACCTTTTGTAACAGTTGCACTTCATGTAGATCAAAATATTTCTTCATCTGTAGTATCCATGTTACGGGATCCTTGCCATCAAACTTCCTGATATCGATCTTTGGAATATGTTGGGTCTTCAATCCAATGTTAAATTCTATGAAATCATGATTAACATTTATTTTTTTCTCATCATGAGTTTCCTCTACTACCTTTTCGTCATTAGGAGGTCTTTCTTGTAGTAGCTTTGTCCCACCTTCCTTCCAACCTTCCATGTCTCTCTTCAAATCTTCCATGTCTTTCTTCAAATCTGCTTCCCTACCATAAATATTAGCTTCCGTGGCACATATAAAACTATTTATCTTAGCTTCGATCGCATTCTTCAAATCATACATCCATTTTTTCTTACAAGTGTAAGAATTTACAGGGTAAGTTCCTTGGATAGAAGACCAAAGGACACTGCTCACAAACAGATCATAGATCAATACACCATTATTCTTGTTGTGGTTAAAACCCTCGAAGAGGGAAATAGTCCATGGCCTGAGCCAACGCAGTCGGTTCAGGCAATTTATTAATAAAAGAAAGAAAAATTTACATAAGCTTCTCTCATGAATGGTCGCCCTACAAATGACCCTCCATGCTCTTTAAATAGAGATCATGGACCAATCGGGTGTTAAGCCATAGATCAAGTGTTGGTAATATCGAGGAGAGAATGAAAAGTCGTATCACTTCATGTCTAGAACATATCATGACCGTCAGATTGTAAGTTACAAATGTACATAGTAAATAAACACACTTTACCTAACTCTACACTAGATCAATTTATACTTAACTATTTCCTATGTGTCGGAATATCCTAACATCCCCCCTTAAGAACAACTTGGGATAGGATTGAAGTATGTAAAAATATGACACAATAGGAGAAGGAAGGAGGCATTATAGCCTATCCCCTCTAAGTGACAACTTCCTGAACTCCAACCATAAATCAAAGTTTAGTAAACTTCGCCTCTGTGAGAGCCTTTGTAAAGATTTCTGCAACTTGATCATCGGTTGAACAATATTGCACTTCAAGAACATGGTCATGAATGAGCTTTCTAATGAAGTGCATGTGTAGTTCAATGTGTAGTTCAATGGACTTAATCTTTTCATAGTTGAATGGCACTTTGATTATCACACCAAAGTGTAGTCGGATGCTGCTGCTGAAAACCAAACTCTGATAGGATTTGACGAAGCCACAAGTCTTCCTTACTAGCTTCTACAGTGCCACGATACTTTGCTTCCGCTGAAGAAAGAGAAATGGAACTTTGCTTCTTGCAACCCCATGTAAGAGGTCCAAAACCAAGAGTGAAGACATAACCTGCAATAGACTTCCGATCATCAGGGTCACCAGCCCAATCAGAAACCAACCAATAGAGGAGATGCTTTTGCAGTATAATGAATCCAAAAATGAAATGTACCTCAAACATAAAAAATTATTATTTTAGCTGATTTCTAATGAATTTCATGTGGGTTTTGGATAAACCGAGAAATAATGCCAACAACAAAGGAAAGGTCAGGACGGGTATGGGTCAGATACAAAAGTTTTCCTACAAGCTGAAGGTATAAGGTAGCATCAGCTTTAGGGGAAGTACAAGTGACTGAAAGTTTGGCTCCAAACTAAAAGGGATAAGGGGCTGGCTTATAGTCTTCCATGTGAAAGTGGCATAGAAGATCACAGGCATAGTTGGACTGGGAAAGGGAAATACCTTCCTTGGATTGCAAGACTTGAAGACCAAGAAAATAATGCAAGTGTCCTAAGTCTGTCATTTCAAATGTCTTTTTAAGGTTGGAATTCACATGGTTTATAAGGTTTGGATCACTATTAGTAAGGATAAGATCATCAACATAAAGAACAAGAATGATAAGAGACTTACCCACTTTCTTGGTGTAGATAGTATTGTCAGAATGACACCTAGAAAAGCCAGTATCCAAAAGAAAGCTATCCATTTTGGCATACCAAGCCCAAGGGGCTTGCTTGAGGCCATAAATGAATTTCTTAAGCCAACATACAAGGCTGGAGTCTGTTTGTATAAAGCTAGTAGGTTGTTCCATATAGGTTTCTTCATGCAAGTCCCCATGCAAGAAGGCAGATTTAACATCCATCTGATGGACTTCCCATTTGAAAGAGGCAGCGAGGGAAAGAACAAGGTGGATAGAGTTCATTTTGGAAACAGGGGAGAAGGTTTTAGTATAGTCAATGCCTTCAACTTGTGAAAAACCCTTAGCAACAAGACAAGCTTTATGTTTATCAACTTTTCCATCTGGTCCATACTTGGTTCTGCAAAACCATTTGCATCTAACAAGTTTTTGTCCTTTTGGAAGATGAACAAGATACCATGTATCATTTTCCAATAATGAACGATATTCTTCATTCATAGTTGCATCCCAATCTGGATGGCTTGAAGCTTCTACAAAGGTGTCAGGATCATAATTCACTAAAGCTTAAGCCAGTAAAGAAGAGGCTCTATCGAACTGAGAACGTGTACGTTGTTGATTTGTAGGATCATCTACAAGAGCACCTGCTGCATCCCGAGTAGCACAGACCCATTTTGGAAATTGAGGAGCTGAAGGAGGATCCTAAGAAGGCGGGGGAGGATTTTCATCCTCACTGTCATCATCTGAAGAAGAAATATTTTAGAAGTAGAAGGGACAGAGAGAGGTGACACATCTGTCAAACTAGGCTCGTAGGCCGATATATTTTCAGCAAACTTTACATCTCTTCTAATGATAACATGTTTGGAATTAAGTGGAATAAGTCTATATCCTTTGACATCTTCAAAGTATCCAACAAAGATACATTTTTCACTCTTAGGTTCTATAGATTTATGTTTCTCATCTGGAATATGGGTCCATGCTTCACTTCCAAAAACACGAAAGTGAATTACATCTGGTTTAATTGAGCTCCATGCTTCTTCTGGAGTGATATTATTTAAAACCTTAGTAGGAGTGTGATTTACTATGTAATTTTCACAGTTAATTGCTTCTGCCCAAAAATTAAGACTAAGTCCTTTAGATTGAAGCATACAATTAGCCATTTCCTTTAAGGTGCGATTCTTCCTTTTAGCTACACCATTTTGTTGTGGAGTATATGGAATAGTATGTTCCATTTGAATTCCATTCTCAGTGCAAAAGTTGATGAATTTGTTGTTAACATATTCTCTACCATTATCAGATATTAGCTTAAGAATTTGATGTCCAAATTGTTTTTCAACAAAGGCCTTAAAGGCCAAGAACATGTTAAATACTTCACTCTTGAGCTTTAAGAAGTATATCCAAGTGCGTCTAGAGAAATCATCAATGAAAGTTAAGAAATACTTGTAGCTAGAGAATAAAACAACTAGAAGTGGACCACATAAATCGCTATGGACAAGCTGTAAAGGCGGTGAGGCGTGCCAAGAAGCACGTTTTTTAAAACTACCCCAATGATGTTTTTCGAGTACATATCCGGAACAAACACCATCTCTGCAAGATACCATAGGAAGACTTGTCACCATATTTTCTTTACATAGATTTTGAAGGGAGCGATAGTTAAGTGACCAAATCACTCATGCCAAAGTTTGCTTACTTCATCATTATGAGAAACAAATATGGAGGGAAGAGTTGATGACCCAAAGTTGTTAAACTTATACAACCTTGTAGAATCATCAGCGATGCCAGTAGCTAAAATCTATTTAGGATCTATTAGGTCCTTAATTACAACATCATGAGGTGAAAATTCAATGGTTTTACATTCACCTGAATGAGTTATCTGATATATAGATAGAAGGTTGCAGGATAAGGTTGGAACACATAATACACCATTAAATTGACCATTGTCTAGATGAACAACTCTAGTCCCTACAACACTAAGAGATCTATCATCACCAACATATATTTTTGGTGTTACAATCATTTAAATAAGAAAACATGGCTTTGTTTTTGGCCATGTGATAAGAAGCTCCATACTCAATGAGCCACTCATGAGAATGAGAAGAAGAAGACACATTTAGTGCATAACCAGACCGAGTGTTGGGAGCAGGATCCCCCAAGGGCAATTTTGGGGCTCAAAGTCTATGTTTGAGTCAAATTTTGTAATAAAATATAAAGACTCCACAATTTTTGGTCATGGAGCATGAAGGTGTTATGTGTCATAAAGGGTATTCTGCCCTTATTTTTGTAAACTAAAGCTGGCTGTAAGAGATCTACCCATGGTCCACAGACCATGGGATTGTATAAAAAGAGCTAAGCTCTAAGTAGTTTGGGGAGACAACATGTAAGAGAGACATAGCTTTGAAGTAGGAAGTCTAAGTCTTGGGTTGTGGCATAGGTAGAGGCTCTATAGCTGAGTGCACAGAGGCCTAGGGTAGAAGTCCACAGCTAAGTGCGTGGACCCTTGCAGCTATGTGTGCAGGGTGGATAGAGTTGTAAACAATTGGAAGATATTAATAAAGAATGATATTCTGCAATTCTTGTTGTTATAGACATTTTTGTGCCTCGCATCATGGAGCATGAAATGTCAATAATCACAGGGATCCTCAGTCCCTAAACATGTTGTTCTTACCCCTAAAAGAACAAGGTCATCAAACAACAGCACTTCCAATCAGTTCTCCACCTGAAAACACTTCAAAACAGGCTTATTTTGGATCATGTCAGCTGCTCCACTGAGCTTCTGCGCTGGAATGCAACTGTCCCTCCTTGTACCTGCGCTGGAAGTCAAAGTTAATGAAGGCTACCTGCGCTGGGCGAGATTGGCCAAGTGGCACAGTCATCCTGCAAGGTGTCAACTGCCCAGGAAGCTTCCAAACTGACACTTGGTTCATCAGATTCGCCTTGTGATGAGTAAGAGGTACTTGATCACCATGTGTAACCAAGGATCTCCAAGTGGACTCAAGAACTGAAGATTAACTGAAGAGGGAGAGGACACAAGGCAGCTTCATGTCAGTCTCAAGCTGACTCATCCTCTCTTCTTCTATCCTATATATAGAGCTCTTCTATGAGGTCTAAGGAGGCTGGAATTTTGTGTAAAGCAAGGAGGTGTTGTTGGATTACAGTTAGAGCTATTGAGTGATTGTTTTACTAGAGGTGAAGAGGAGAGTTCTTGCTGCTGGGGAGGTGCTGCTGGATTGGAACCATCATTGGTTGTAACCTTCTCAGAACCCTGTTACTTCTATCAATAAAGTTTTGCATGTTCTCCTATATACTTGTATTGCATTGATGTATTGTATTTACATGTATATTTGATTCACTCTAATCCATGCATCAGTTATGAGTACATGTATCTTGTAGTTTTCTCTCTTGTTTTGTGCAGGATCTGTGTGTAGCTGGACCGGCAAAGAGAGCAAGGAGCTGGGAACAAGAGACAAAGAGAGAGGATCAAGATCGACTAAGCGAAGGACACCAGGTTGGTTAATCATTTCTTCTTTCTCTCTGTACTTTCATAAAGGAAAACATCAAAGCTTTACTTTCAGTTGTTGCTAAAGACTGTCACCTTTAGAGTAGTGATAGGGTCATCCGCATCGGATACTTTTCCCCACAACAAACTGGCGACTCCACTGGGGAGCCTAGTATCTTGTTGGTGTTTGTAGTATTTTGCTATTCATTTCTTGAAGAAAAGAGTACCAAATCGAAAAGCTTTTGACTATATCAAAAGCGAAGTAGAGGGACTGCTACTCTTGCTCATTTGTTGAGCAAATTCAAGATTTGAAGAGCCTATCTACAAAAGACTCTTTACTCTTTGTGATAGATCTTCATCTTCTTGATCATCCCTTAGCCTGTACTTGACCTATAGCTTTTTATTTCAGCAAAAACAGTGCATTTTTGAGCTTTTTATGACCCGGAATTCTTTGTAGACGAAACTCTCGTGAGTCAGTGCAGGCTGTCCACAGGCAGTCTGCATTACAGCGCAGGTACTCCCTTCGGGAACTGCGCTGAGAGTCAAACTGACAGACCAGAGCCTGCGCTGGTCCAGTTAGCCATTGTCTTGCTCAGTTTTCCCTCTGTGTCTTGGCCCTGTTTTCACTGAATTTTTTTTGCTGATTGCTTGCTGGTCATTGTACTTGCTGTAGACCACTTCTCCTTGACATTATTCCGCCTCAGTTGTGTGATGAAACTGTGAATGTTCTTTCAGTATTTCTTGTTGCAGTTACAGTTTCCCATTGTGAAAAGCGAACCAGTATAGCTGTGACCTCTTAGATCCTGAACTGTAAAAGTGTCTTTGTGATCTTATGAGCTAGTTTTATTACTGTTCATGGCTGTTTGAGTTTGTTTGTTTTTCATTTCATGGTTTGAATTCATATATTTTGAGTGTTGAAACAAGTACTTGTAAAGCGTCTTTTCATTTAGACAAAGCTTGTTTGTTTACGCTTCAAATTGAATTCGAAAGTCATACAACAGTTTTCCTTTTGTCTACATCAACATTAAAGGAAAAGAAAAGAAATACATGCATCTTGCATTTGCATTTTGATAAGTTTGGGTGTCTGATCTAGGAGAAAGTGCATTAGTTTGTGCTTGGTGCTCTGTGTGGAAAGATATTGTTTTTCTCTCCCCTCAGTAGTTAGGATTTTCAAAGCTAAAAGGATTGTGAAAGCTTGCTTATCATTTTAGCTGCATTTAGGAATTTGTACCAATACATCTCGTGGTGATCCTGAAAGACAAACTGATAAACAAGATCAACTTAAAATATATTGAATGAATCTAAAAACGCATTGTAACATAACGCTCACAGTAGAGGTCTAAGTAGAGACGTGTTCCGGCGTTGTTAAACGTAGTGACTGTCGATCTCTACGAAGGTGGGTGATTCCTCCTGAGGGACGATAGCACTAATACGGACTTGAGCTCCCGCGTACCGTCGCGTATATTGGGAGACCCCTATAGGCTTTTATCCTTTATCCTTAGGAAGCCGTGTCGACCGCCCTACTGATCGCGATGTAGGGAACACAGCATTCACGAAGATCGACCACCCGTACCGTAAAACGTATTCTGTGGTTTCGCGAAAGGTTTGGCACACCCTCTGCCTAGATCTCCAGAGCAGTTTCTTTTGGCCTTTTTCAAACTCTATAACTGAAAAGGTCCAACCGAGCATTTGTCACTTCGGGCTCGTTAATACATCGAAGGCGACTAGAGTCATCTTTAGCTTTTTCTCGACTCTTAAAACATGAAAAAGCAAAGTTGTGTCTAAAAGCGTCTAATAAAATTCATTCAATACGGAAACATAATTCCCCTTTTTGTATTTTAGTTGATCAAGTAATCCGCAACCGTGGAGGAAAGTCAATTAAAACCCCGTCGTTCAGGGAGGCTTGCGAGTCAACCGCCTTTGTCTCCGGAACCGAGAGTAGTACGGACGAAGCGAACTCGCTTGACCAGGTCAAAATCTCCTTTTAAAGTTAGAACGGAAGTTCCAACAACATCTGAGATTCTGGTCACTCCCAACATTTCTGGAATCCCTGCCTCTATTGAAGAAGTTCAACAGCAACAGAAGGACAGTTGTACTGATCCTAGTCTGAAGACAAGTACTTGCATAACTGAACCAGTTCCATCTGAAACCGGTCCACAGAGTCTTGTTGTTCAAACGACTGTCGCTGTCGAAGCAACCCCTTCTTCGGCACCAGAAATCTTTTACAGACCTGACGGTCTTCCTCTTCCTCCTGGTCTGATTGCAATAGAGGAAATCGTAGAGGACCAGCAAGCAAATACTCCAATTCATTTTGGAGTAGGTACCACTCTTTTTCCTTCTGCATCAGAAGTTTGTCCATCGCCACTGGAAGTTCCTGAAGAATCGTTAGGAAGTTTATTGGATAGACTTAAAATGTCTGAACAACCGTCGACATCTAGGACTGTGCCAAACGACACAGCGACAGCAGAAGCTCCTGCTGCCAATCCAACGATGTTTGCCGGCATACCAACCGTCCCGACTAGCTCTCATCAGCTAGAAGGAGTCCACCCAGGGACTATTATGACAACTTGGTCTGTTCCAGTTTGTTCTTCCGGTATAATACCCGGTAATTCTTATGTTGAAACTAGACAAATTGATCCCTTTGGGAATCAGTTTGGGCCATCCAGTCCTCAAAGGCCATCTATACCCTTGAGCTCCGGATTGTTACCGTATGGGGGGCAATATGCCTTTTCACTTCCCCTTCCGGGGGGATACCCATACGGCAGTTTTCAACCACATTCAGGTTTGACTGAAGTAACGACGAGTGGTTGGGTACCTATGTTACCCCAACAGCCAAGAGTTGTATATTCCATGCAACAATGTGTACCTATGTCTAGTATCCCGACGACGCCAGCAATTGTAACCGTGTCGCAAGTTCAATCGATGCCTGTTGTATGTCAACCCCAAGTTGTAATGCAACAGCCTATTGACCCTGCAACACAACCACAATCGCCAACTGCCGGGACGACACAGATACAAACGGGAACCATAACCCCCCATCTTGGTCCGTCGGTTAGTGTCGCACAGCAAAACATGGCTTCACAACCATGGATGGTGCAATACCAACAACCTCAGTTTCAACAGGTGTACCAGGGATCTGAGCAACAGATCTTTGCAAATAGTGGGCAACCCTATATTCAGAACGGGTTAAACCAACCACTTTACAGTGGCCAAGCCCACCAACCATATCAGTCATATCAACATCAGTTGCATTATGCTGGTGTGCAAAGGCCTACTGCTCAGGCGATTCCATCATATCCTGGGTACGCCTCGCCAAACCTGAATCAGCAGTTGCCATTCGTGGCGACCTTAGAATTACCAGATTTACATCGATTGACGAACGATCCAATCGCCTATGCCCATTGGTGGCCAGCGATTCCTCACAAACTTCCTTCGGACATTCCTAAATTCAATGGAAATCTGGGCGAAGACCCATCGAATCATGTGATGACATTCCATCTATGGTGTTCGTCGAATACCTTGAATGATGATTCGATAAGGCTTCGTCTTTTCCAGAGGACATTGACTGGTCCGGTGGCCAAATGGTATATTGAATTACCTAGAGCCTCTTTCGACAATTTTAGTTCCCTAGCCACGACTTTCTTAACACACTTTCAGTTACCTATAAGGTACGAAACTGGGACAGAGATCTTAACCAATTTCAAGCAGACAACAGCCACACATATATCTGATCATATACATGAGTGGCGTCGTCGTCGCAGAATGGTAAAAACCTATGTTCCAGATCAGCTATTAGCTGAGTGGTTTATAAAGTCGCTTCTGCCGGCAATTACAGAAGATGTGGCCAAGGGAGGCGTCGTAACAGAGGAGCAGGTTATTGCTCGTGCTCAATATTTAGACTTAGTGTATACTCAGTCGGGCACGCTCTATGATAAGATACCTGACGCCCCCAGACCGGAATTTTCAATCCCTCCTCCTCCCGGATCGAACAGTGACTCTCATGCCGGTGATGGCGTGATTGGAACTGCAAACGCTAAGTCAACAAGGGATTCGAATAAGAAAGCCCGTAAGACTTCGAATCAAAAAGCAAATCAAGAGATTCTTGCTTCGGAGGTAAATGCTGTATCTACGGATAAAGACAAAAACTCCAATCAACTAGGAAGCAAGAAGAAACAAAACAAAGGGAAGAAGAAGAAACAAGGTGGATCATCCCCTCAAAAAACTTCTTCAAACCCTCCTGGGCAAAAGAAACAATTTCCTCCATGTCAAATATGTGATGAAAATCATTCAACAAAGAACTGTCCGTTCAAAGCTGAGTTAAAGAGGTTCCTAAAAAGTTCCCAAACTTCAGCTGTGTTGACTGATCCGTTTCCCACCCCAGGTCAGAATATGGTTGATAGAGGAAATGCTTCCCCGTCTCAAGTGCTTATGCTGTCGGTTTCTAAGCAAAGTGATGCTTTGATCTCGACTAGGAATAAAGATTATGGGAATCCGCCGGTGTCGAATGACAAAGGGAAAGATCAACCCAGTAGTTCGACAACGACTTCGGCAGAAGTTGTACCCCCCCTCACGCATGAATTAACAATAAAGCCGCCTAAGGGAGTAGTCCACAAATCGACATTCAACCCTCGCGCCAGAGCGGCGCAACACTATAATATAGTGGAGGATTTGGCCCAATCGCCATCTGCTATGTCGACTCTTGAGGTACTACAAAATTGCCCATCCCAAAGACAGGCATTGTTATCTGCAATTGGTGGAGTGGATCCTAAAGATTCCAGTCTTGTATCCTTTGATCACAAAGGATATGATCCTCAGTTACCAGCGCAATTAGCTTTCCTTATTCAAGTGAAAGCACTCAACAAAACTGTTCATAGAACGATTATTGATGAGGGAGCATCGACATGTATCATGTCGATGAGTTGCTGGAAAACTCTTGGATCTCCAACCTTGTCGCGATCTTCGATGACATTGAAAGCATTTGACGGTAGATTGTACACTCCGTACAGTATCCTAAATAACTTTAAGGTTGAACTAGGAGGAAAAACAGTGGAAATTGATGTCGAAGTCATTGATGGCAATCTTGACTATAACATCCTACTGGGAAGACCATGGATATATGCCATGGCAGCTGTAGTGTCGACATATTTTAGGAAGATCGCATTCCCGTTTGAAGGGGGAATTACGATCGTCGACCAACAGAATTTCCTCCCTAATGGTTCACAAGTTACTGGAAGCATTCCCCTGATCCATGGGAGCGACCATTCGATAAAAGATATAGGAGTAGGCTTGCTAAAAGATCCCACAATGATGGGAACTTTCGTGTTGCCATCTCCTTTCCATGAAGGGAATATCCCGTTTGTAGCAACATGCAACATGATATCTTCATCGAAAGTCGCAGAAGACAAAGTCGTCATGGATCATCAAGTGGTATTGCCTCCTAGCCCATTGAAATATTGTAGCAATCAATGTTTCAGGCATGGGAGGCGAGCCCAAATGAACACTCGTCAAGCGTTTGGGTAGATAGGTCCGAAGAATATGGTACCCCATTAGATCCATGGTCAAAAGTTCATGGGACTGACGAAGGAATCTTACAATCAATGATGATTGAGGGGGCACCATGGAATGATCACCACCATCGTTCCCTTCTTCCAGAGTGTGAAGAAGAAACTCATCACGACCTATACCACCCTTCAGTGTTTGAATTCCTAACAAATACTGTAAATACGGTGGATTCAGAGAGAAACCTATCCAATATTGAAGAGACAGTAGCCATAAACATCTCGACGAAATCTGATGTTGTTGAGAATATTCATGTCGGCAAAAGTTGTTCCCCTTCAGAACTGGAAATATATAGTGCTCTCTTTCGCGAATTTAGAGATGTCTTTGCATGGTCATATGATGAAATGCCAGGCATTGACTCGAGCATAGTTGAACATGAGAATAAAATGTATCCTGATGTCAAACCAGTAAGACAACGGCTTCGGCAGGTACATCCGAAGAAAGCCGCTGCCATTAAGGCGGAAGTTGAAAAACTCCTCCATGCTGGATTCATCTACCCGGTTCCTCTAACCGATTGGGTATCGAATATTGTCCCTGTTATGAAAAAACAAGGGACGATAAGAGTGTGCGTCGACTATAGGGATGTGAACAAAGCTTGTCCAAAGGACAACTACCCTACACCCTTCATCGACCAGATAATTGATGAATGCGCCGGATGTGAAATCTTTTCCTTTATGGATGGATTTTCCGGGTATAATCAAATAAATATCCGCCCACAGGACCAGTGTAAGACTGCATTCATCTGTCCGTGGGGCACATTCGCTTATCGAAAATTACCCTTTGGTTTAAAGAACGCAGGGGCGACGTTTCAGAGGGCAATGAATTATGCCTTTCATGACATCAAGAACATTGTTCAACCTTATCTCGACGATCTTCCGGCTCATTCGCGAAAGCGGACTGATCATCCGCGGCATTTGAGAGCAATATTTCTACGTTGCCGACATTACAAGATAAGACTCAATCCGCACAAGTGTGTGTTTTGCGTCGGTTCTGGTCGTTTACTTGGCTTTGTTGTCTCTAAAGATGGGATTCGTCTCGACCCCTGTAAGGTTCAGGCAATCATTAATTTGCCTCCACCTTCAAATTTGCTTCAGATTCAGAAACTCCAAGGGAAAGCAAACTTTCTGAGGAGGTTCATTCCAAATTACGCAGAACTTGCCAAAGGTTATACTCGTCTTTTGAAAAAGGATGTACCTTTTGTCTGGGACCAGGTTGCGCAAGCTTCCTTTGACGCTCTGAAAGATTCTCTAGTAAGAGCATCATTAATGTACGCCCCGGACTATCAAAGAGATTTTAACCTGTATCTAGCTGCAGCAGATACGACCATTGCGATGGTCTTAGTGCAAAAAGTCGATGGAATAGAACATCCTATATATTATTTAAGTAAAAACTTAAATGATACAGAAAGTAAATATTCCTATGTTGAAAAACTAGCGCTTGCTGCTGTTCAAGCGATTCAAAGGTTTCGACATTATGTCCTCTTTAGGAAAACTACCGTTTTGTTAGATTGCAATCCCATGACATATATACTGTCGCGACAGTTGCTTGGGGGCAAATATTCAAAATGGATAGCCATCCTTCAAGAGTTTGATTTAGATTTTGTAAAATCCAAATCGAAGAAAGCTCTAGTTTTCGCGGAATTATTGTGCGATCTCCCATCGTCGTCCAACGATGAAACATCAGAAGAGTCAATCGTGGATGAAAATTTGTTTCTGATATCAGTAAGCGATGAGTGGTATGGAGATATCATTGTTTATCTCCAAACCCAGAAATTTAGGCCTAATACCTCACACTCGGAACGGAAACGTATACGATACCAATCAAAAGACTACATGATCGTCGGTGATACACTTTACCGTTGTGGCGCCGATACGGTTCTGAGGAGGTGCCTTACCCATGAGGAGGCCGAAAAAGCCCTGAATGATTGTCATTCAGGCGCGTGCGGGGGGCATCAATCTGGATATGCAACAGCACAAAGAATCTTACGAGCAGGATATTTCTGGCCAACTATGTTTAAAGATTGCATAATAGCTGTCAGAAGTTGCCATGCATGTCAGATCTTTGATAGCAAAACCAGAAGACCGCCTGCACCCTTACAGCCAATAGTTGCTGTTGGGCCCTTCGCCAAGTGGGGCATCGATTTCATGCAATGTAACCCCACCTCGACCGGGGGGCATGGGTATATTATAGTCGCTGTTGACTATTTTACCAAATGGGCCGAGGCGATGCCTACATTGGATAACACTGGTGAAACAGCTGCCCTTTTCTTTTTCAATCATGTAGTCGCCAGGTTCGGCGTTCCGCAAGCTATAGTGACAGATCATGGATCGCATTTTCGCAATCACATGATGGTTGAGTTAGCTGCCAAACTAGGGCTATCACACGACAGCTCTACCCCGTATTATCCACAAGCCAACGGACAAGTTGAGGCGATCAACAAGGTCCTGAAGCGAATGTTGCAAAGGATGATCGGGGTTCACAAAAGAAGATGGCATCTAATCCTGTACTCAGCATTATGGGCTTACCGAACCTCGGTAAAGAACGCCACTGGGTTCACACCATTCCAATTGGTGTATGGCCTAGAGGCAGTCTTACCGATCCAGTGCGAAATTTCGTCTCTTAAACTCGCAATTGACCTCCTCCCCGGAACCTCAGAAGAAGAGGCTCATTTCTTGGAATTGATCCAGTTGGATGAAAACCGTCGTGATGCTGCTTTGGCGAACGAGGCTCATAAGAAACGAGTCAAAGCACAGTTTGACAAGAATGTCAAACCGCGCAACTTCTCTGAGGGTGACTTGGTTTTGCTTTACGACCAAGAATCCGATAAATTAGGAGCAGGAAAATTTCAGTCCTTATGGATGGGTCCCTATATTGTTAAAAGGGTGTTAGCAAAAGGAGCCTACGAGTTAATGGATTATGACGGAATACCACTGGCGCAACCCCGTAACGGGTTGTACCTCAAGCGTTACTATGCCTAAATAGTAACCTGAGTGCTTTTGTTGTATTTTGTTTTCGCTAAAATGTTTGTTTCGGTAGTAATCCACCCTTCTCGTTTGTTGCAGATGTTGAATTATTCTGATACATATGTGGGATATGCCGACGGAGCGAGTCGTAGTACGCGGAATTTGTCCTCCGCTGCCTGGGCCATTTTTGATCCAAGCGGCGAGTTAGTGAGTTTCAGAGGTGTGTGTATTGGACGGTCAACAAACAATATCGCTGAGTATAGTGCGTTGATCGAACTCCTCTCTGATACCATCGCTCATGGTATACGCCGACTAATTGTTAGGCTAGACTCACAACTTGTGATACTACAACTCACTGGTATATATTCAGTCCGCAATCCAGCTATTTATCGTATGTTTCTAAGAGTTAAGATTTTGGAAAGTGAGTTTGATTCAATTCAATACCAGCATATTTCCAGAAACTTGAACACATTAACAGATTCATTGGCAAACTATGTATTAGATAGACATTTACAACATATATAAAAAGAGATGCATCGGTGCTATGTAAGTGGATCACAAATAAACTGAAATAAACTCCGAAAATCAAAATATATAAAGCTGTTTATAGTTTGTACATAATGTGCTGTAATCAAAACAAAATTGGTCATATGACCTAGAACTCAAAAAGATGCTAGGGGGCACCCTAGCCTAGTGGTGCTCATGAAAGTACGTCACGGTCTGTGCGATCATGCGCAAGAGACGAGTCCATCGTCTAGGCACGCCAATGGTGTGCCGCTGCAACTGTAAAGGTAACTCGTCAATCTGTACATCCGGAAGACCACGAGTAAGGCTCTCAACCTGCTCCTGCACAGCTGCAAGTATCTCAGTATCACCAAGGTCGCGAATAACAACTCTCCTAGCAGGCTCTGCTGCTGGGGCAGCAACTGGCGATCGTGGACGAGCTACTGGACGAACAGGACCAACATCTGCATGAACCCAAGAGTTTGATCAGTTTTGAACAGTAAACATCATGAATGAAAACAATAAACAGTGATATGGTCAGAGATTTTACCAATAGCGCCCCATTGCTCGCCATCCGGAAGCACCAAGTCCGAATCACCTCGGTAGTCCATACCCACATATGGATACTCAGAAAATGCCATCTCCTGACGCTCGAACCACCTAAAGAAGGACTCAGTGAATGTAATATGAGGATGACCAGCATGCCGGGACATATGGTCAACCCACCTCTGCATGCGTGGCTCGGTCGGAGAAGGTACATCAAGCAAGATGTACTGAGGTTGCATCAATGGGATTTTCTCCAAGACAAAGGCAGTCAGAATAGAACCAAATCCAAAGTTCTTCAGCCCCCCGTCCTTTACCTTGGTCAATTGACTTTTCATCTGGATAAGTACTGCATCACACCAGTTAAACACTTTCGGTTGGAGACACTCCAAGGCGTGCTGCATATAAGATCTGTTGGCAACATGTAAAGCTGCGCTACCGGCCATCCTACCAATGGTGAACAGAATGGACCTGAGAGACCTGTCAGTAATGTCACGGATATTGATCTTGCCGTCTTTGCTCGGCTGTAAACCTTCCCGGCAATACTGACGGATATAGTCTCTGGTGGAAGTAGTCCCTCGAGCCGTACCTGACAAAGAAATGGGAGCACCCCGCCTTGACAACCCAGTCAAGAAGTACATGTCCTCTATGGTCAAGGGGAAGGACTTCCCCCTAATCTGAAATACTTGGTTAACAGGATCCCAAGCATCAAGCATATACTGCAGTAAAGAAATCTGTGCTCTCATGCTAGAGATACGGAAGAACTTCAGCAGGCCACAGTTCCGAAGCGCGTTCACCGTGACTGGGTCATGGAGTGCAACCATGTCCTCTGCTTCATGTTCTCGTTCTCGCCATGTAAGGGACATTTTGTCCAAAGTTCCCTACAATCAAACAAGAGAAGGAGTAAGTTCCTGATTTTGATGAAAATCTGGCGAAAAATCATCAAAAAACTCATGCAAAATCAGCTTTTTTAGGCCCAGCGCAGGCAGAGAGTCTTCCCCCTGCTCTGGAACTCAGTCTGCCTTAAGGCTGCCTGAAATACGGCGCAGATTTCGAAAGGGGAACCTGCGCTGATGCCAGGGCGCCCTAATGAAACCCCTGGGGCCCAGAAACTCTGAAAAACATGCATGAAACTGAAAAAGGAAACCATGAAAGTGAAGGGCTAAGGCTTAGCTCCTACCTGGTCCAAACGGCGCTGAAAATCGTCCACAGAATCTCTCGGAATCAGCTGGTGAAAATCAAGGAAGAAGAGGCACCTCCAGAGCTCCAACAAGCAAAATGCAAATGAAATGGTAAATGAGAGGTAAAAACCCCTTTTTATGACTTTTTTACACAGTTTAAAGTTAAATATTAGGGTTATAATCTCGTTTTCATGCAAATATTGTCCATTTCTAACAAAATTTGTTGCAGCAATTGAAGATGAAGTACTACATTTGAAAAGAGAAAAGCTAGTAAAAAATTAAAATTTGACCATGAATCGAGCAGTTTTACCACGGAATTTATGCTCGTTAAAAAATAGAAAAGTGTGAGCAGAGTTTTTCCGCCAAAGTTCAAGCTCATTAAAAAATGAACCCATCTCGGTAAATAACCATTGCGATCGTAAATTTATAAGCCTTAAAAGCCTTGGTCGTGTTTTCATCCATCACCTCCATTTCATTTGGCCGATCGTTCACCCCCATATGTGTGTTTACCTATTTTGAGGAACAGCTGCGAAGAGTGATTTCACCTAGCCATCCTCGTGACATTACCGTGATTGGAAAATTCCAATTTGTACCTTGAATCAGTTGCTATCCCTGTTTATCACTCGTTCCTCAAAAGACGAGTCTTCTTTGAGCTCTTTTCACTGACTCGTAAAATATGAAAAGTTTGCCGAGTTTTTGGCCTTCTAGCTCGTTAAACGACCGAAAGCTATCCTTCCTCTAGATTTTAATCTTTTTGGACCTGAGGGATTATTGCACAAAAAGATTGAGCGCTTGTCTTGTTCGGCTCGTAAAAGTACCGAACAGCCATCCCTTCTGTATTGTTTTATACTTTTTCGGACTTAAGGGATTAGATGACGAAAAAGGAATCATGGAGTTGACTTTCTGTACCTTTTCAGACTCTCTAAAAATGAAAAGGACCGAGTTTTCTTTGTCGTTAGACTCGTTAAAATGATTAAATAGCGACAAACTTGTCTTTAGACGAGAACGAGTTTCCCTATCGCTAGGCTCGTTAAATCATAGCGATGGGCTTGCCCGAAGGGCAGGTTATAGAACAAGCATATGTTATCCTCCTCAAGCTTGACAAAAATAAAGAGGTACTGGTCAGAAATGACTGGGGAAAAATTGGGAGAACATTCAAAGTTTAATGGTAGCGAGTCACTCTTGGACATGACACTTTTCCTCCGTATCACATCGGGTTGGGTTGTTTCATTCACCGGTCTCATCACCATGGTCCTCGCCACACCATCCACATTTGGGGTAATGCTACCGATCCATCGCATCAGTGTCGTTATATGATTCAAGAGGGGTCATTCTGAAAGTGTCAACCGTGTCCCATCCACTGCCATACATTATCCTTCATCCATTCATGATCGCCACCCTGAATCATATGTCACAGTTTGTTTTCACCTCCACTAAAGTCATTAGCTCCGTTCCGTGTCATTGATGTGGGATTCATTAAGGCCCTCCTTTGACGGATCGCTTCTTGTCGACTTCAGCTCATTATCCAAGAAGTGGATCTAGGAACACCCCCATCAGTACTTTGAAGCTTGCATGCCTCAATGGCAAGTTTCTCACTTCCGGCGACAGTTATACATCAATGACCTTCGACCAGAAGATTTTGCGTGGTGTTCGACGCCAAGTCCTTTATTCACGCCACGTGAATTGTACTGCAGTACCTCGAGGGTCATCGTCATTATTGGTGATTCCTCTCGCGCTTGTTAACGGTTTACATTATTGACCGGTAATCAAGCGATGTCTTTCCATGTTCGACTTCAGCGCAATTCTCACATGGATCGACTTGTACTTAGAGTGAAGATCGAACGAGTTTGAAGACCCCGGATCTAGTTTCATCCATCCGGGCTGCGATATATATTCAGGAAATATAAAAGCATTTGCCATGTACATCATTGCAGCAGATGATCATCCTACTCAAAGGATGATAATTTCAGCAGAAAATTATCAGTCTATCTTCAGACGATCGTCTGTCATATGTACCAAAATGTATTTATAAAAAAGCTGAGCATGGGAATGCCCGCCTCAGCTAGATCATGAGAATAATGATGAATGAAAAATAATGTATTGTATTGTATTGTATTACAGGGCACTCTCCTCAGCACTGGAACGAACTTCGGATCCTCTAGATAAAGCATTTCACCCGATAAACGGCCTCATACTTTAGGGGGCAACTGTTATAGACATTTTTGTGCCTCGCATCATGGAGCATGAAATGTCAATAATCACAGGGATCCTCAGTCCCTAAACATGTTGTTCTTACCCCTAAAAGAACAAGGTCATCAAACAACAGCACTTCCAATCAGTTCTCCACCTGAAAACACTTCAAAACAGGCTTATTTTGGATCATGTCAGCTGCTCCACTGAGCTTCTGCGCTGGAATGCAACTGTCCCTCCTTGTACCTGCGCTGGAAGTCAAAGTTAATGAAGGCTACCTGCGCTGGGCGAGATTGGCCAAGTGGCACAGTCATCCTGCAAGGTGTCAACTGCCCAGGAAGCTTCCAAACTGACACTTGGTTCATCAGATTCGCCTTGTGATGAGTAAGAGGTACTTGATCACCATGTGTAACCAAGGATCTCCAAGTGGACTCAAGAACTGAAGATTAACTGAAGAGGGAGAGGACACAAGGCAGCTTCATGTCAGTCTCAAGCTGACTCATCCTCTCTTCTTCTATCCTATATATAGAGCTCTTCTATGAGGTCTAAGGAGGCTGGAATTTTGTGTAAAGCAAGGAGGTGCTATTGGATTACAGTTAGAGCTATTGAGTGATTGTTTTACTAGAGGTGAAGAGGAGAGTTCTTGCTGCTGGGGAGGTGCTGCTGGATTGGAACCATCATTGGTTGTAACCTTCTCAGAACCCTGTTACTTCTATCAATAAAGTTTTGCATGTTCTCCTATATACTTGTATTGCATTGATGTATTGTATTTACATGTATATTTGATTCACTCTAATCCATGCATCAGTTATGAGTACATGTATCTTGTAGTTTTCTCTCTTGTTTTGTGCAAGATCTGTGTGTAGCTGGACCGGCAAAGAGAGCAAGGAGCTGGGAACAAGAGACAAAGAGAAAGGATCAAGATCGACTAAGCGAAGGACACCAGGTTGGTTAATCATTTCTTCTTTCTCTCTGTACTTTCATAAAGGAAAACATCAAAGCTTTACTTTCAGTTGTTGCTAAAGACTGTCACCTTTAGAGTAGGGATAGGGTCATCCGCATCGGATACTTTTCCCCACAACACTTGTGTCTTTGTTTTGTTATTGCATCTTGATATGATATGTATGAATTTCCTTTATTATGCTTATGTGATGCATGAATGAATGCAATTACATTGAATAATTGAACACAATTATGATTATCTATTTACGCAGTGATAACTATAATTATTGGATAAGATAAGCAAGTCATGTAGAGTAATTTGGGAATCTACACGGCACATTCCCATAGTAGCGTGAAAGTACCTGAGCAGCAGGCTAGGGTTGCGCGAAAGTTGATCATACCCTTTTGCAGAAGTATTAAAGGACAGAATAAATGGCTCTTCTTGCAAGCCCTAGAGCGAAGTGACCTATGTGAAGGCAAGAATAGAGGGAATCAAACGATATCACAACCATCTCACGGTGCAGAAATTTGGTTCCAACATCCCCCCATACTACTTCGGGTGAGACTTCAGTCCACACTTTGCAAGTTGATGCCGAAAGGGCCAATAGTGTAGGGATTTGGTTGGCTAATTAACACTGAACCTGGGTTAGGCCCCCTCAAGCCAAAAAAGTGTTCTGTTCCTGGGACTAGAATCTGCATAAGAGATGTGTGATGTCGTATCACTAGAATCCAACTAAGAAGGACATCGGAGACTGGTTGGATAGGAAGATCCTCGAATTCGCGGCACAAGAGAACAAAAACCCGCAACTGAAAAAGGAATAGTGGTTGGACAGATACCTGTATATAGAGATCCATGAGATCTTTTTCTGCTCCTTCCCTATCGAGTTATATGAGTAGATCATGAAGCTAGCAAATAGCCAAGGAAGGTGGAAACTTGACGGTCCTATTGTGTGGACCCCGGAGCTAGTGCGAAGGTTGGAAGCATCGGAGGATAAGATCACCCGCGCTATAGATCATTGGCTTGATCACGTCATAGGAGGATTTTTAATTGAATTTTTGGTCGACACCTCAGTCATCTACAATGAGGCGGAGCGACACTTTTTCAAGGGACCACAAGGTAAGTACATAAAATCTTTGAATACCTGGATTAAAATTCTATCATGCAAAAAATGGGTTATGGAGCTACCTTGATGTTCGGAACTATGTGAAGCGGAAAAACGCACAAGAATGAAGGAAAAAGGGTTTGGAATATGGCCCATTGATTTCACCTCCCTGAGGTGATGAAGAAGAGATAGCGAAGGTTTCTCCGTGAAGTGCTATTTACTTAATAAGACAAGGATTTCCATGAATACCACCTCCGCCCACTGTTAGAAAATTATATATTACGGAGCAATGGAACACATAAAATATTGCAGAAATATAAACACAGAAAACACACAAAACAAGAGAGACACAGATATACGTGGTTCACCTAGTTTGGGCTACGTCCACCCCAAACAACCAGTCCTTCCTTTCTATTATCCAGCAAAATGAAGAGACACAACCTACAGCAAATCCGCTGTAATATCCTCTGTTTTCTCTCACAGTCTCACCTCTCTATTTCTCGCTCACAGAATAGACATCTATTTCACAGCCTCAAATACAATACCCTCATACAAAGAGAGGGGTTGCCTTCTAGAGCAAAAAACCCTAAACTAAACATAAGTTCTACCGTCAGATCATCCGCCTAATGAACGGCCCAGATTGACTAGAAATTACTATACTTTTACAAGGCAATTTTACATTTGCTTTTAGCTTCGGGGGCGTTGCCCCCGAGCCCCCGCCAGGGGACCACTGGCCCCCGGACCCCCACGGGGGGGACAAGTCCCCCCCGCATGGAGGGGTGTACAAGACTTCTTGGGGTATACATCCGGCTAAAACAAAGACCTTTGAACAATCATGCTCCACACACAACAATCTCCCACGTGGAGAATGATTGTAGCAACTCCACTGCTGCTTCATTTGCCGGACAATGACTCCTCTTTGGACCTGGCTATTTTTCATCTTCATCGTCATCCTTGAAGACCAACTGAAACTGAGCATGTTCTTAGTTTCTCCCTGGTTACAACTTTTGTTAGCATATCTGCAGGATTCTTGCTAGTGTGTATCTTTTCCAGCTTCAACTCCCCATCTTCCAACACTGATCGTATGAAATGGTACTTGAGCTGTATGTGTTTAGTCTTGGAATGAAATGCTGAGTTCTTTGCAAGATGAATGACACTTTGACTATCACTGTATAACATGCCCATATCATGCTCCTTACCCAATTCGCCCATAAACCTTTGTAACCAAATCATTTCTTTACTAGCCTCTGTAGCAGCAACATACTCTGCTTTTGTTGTTGAAAGTGCAACAACACTTTGGATTTTTGAAACCCAACTGACAGTTGTTACTCCAACAGTAAATACATATCCTGTAGTGCTCCTCCTATTATCTCTGTCACCTGCCATATCTGCATCAACATATCCTTGTAGGGAGATGTTTGAACCACCAAAGCATAATGCTTTTTTTGTGGTACCTTTCAAATATCTGAGAATCCATTTCACTGCCATCCAATGTTCCTTTCCTGGATTGTTCATGTACCTGATTACAACTCCCACTGCATGTGCAATATCAGGCCTTGTCCAGACCATTGCATACATTAAGCTTCCAACTGCTGATGCATATGGAACTTTAGACATATAATCCATGTCTTCTTGGGTCTTTGGGCACATTTCCTTGCTAAGTTTGAAATGGCTAGCAAAAGGTGTACTAACTGGTTTTACATTGTGCATGTTAAATATTTTCAACACCTTTTGTATGTACTCATTCTGAGACAATGTTAATTTACGATTTTTCCTGTCTCTAGTTATTCTCATACCAAGGATTTGTTTTGCAGCTCCCAAATCCTTCATTGCTAATGAATTTGCCAATTTTCTTTTGAGCACATTTATTTCCTGCATGTTAGATCCTGCAACAAGCATGTCATCTACATACAATAACAATATAATATAGCTGCCATCATTTTGCTTTTTCAAATAAACACAATGATCAGAGTGACATCTAGTATAACCTTGTTCAGACATAAACTTGTCAAATTTTAGATACCACTGCCTTGGAGCCTGTTTTAAGCCATACAAGCTCTTCTTCAACCTGCACACTAGTTTCTCCTTCCCTTTTACCTCATATCCTTGTGGCTGTTGCATATATATCTCTTCCTCCAAATCCCCATGGAGAAAGGCTGTCTTTACATCTAACTGCTCAAGATGCAAATCTTAAGTTGCTACAAGACTTAAAATGGTTCTGATTGAAGTCATTTTAACAACAGGAGAAAATATTTCATCAAAATCAATACCTTTCTTCTGTGCAAACCCCTTCACCACAAGTCTAGCTTTATACCTCTGTTTTCCTCCATCTTCTTCCTTCAGCCTGTAAACCCATTTATTCTTCAATGTAGTTTTTCCTACAGGAAACCTGACTAAATCCCAAGTCTGGTTATGCATTAAGGAGTCCATCTCTTCTTCCATGGCTACCTCCCACTTCTTCCTGCTTTCAACCTGCATTGCTTCTTCATAACATTCGGGTTCACCGGAATCAGTCAACAATAAATAATATAATGAAGGAGAGTATCGTTCAGGGGGTCTACTTATCCTGGTAGATCTTCTAACACCACTTTCAGGTGTTTGGGGTGCCTGTTGTTGTTGTGGTGGTTGTTGTTGTTGTGGTTGTTGATTATTATTATTTTCAGGCACCTTTCCTTTTTCAGTGATTTCATCAAGAACTGTGTATTCCTTGTTTTCCTTTTCCTATTTCTTTTCCTGCAACTGATTCTTATACAAGACCTTTTCATTGAATATTACATCTCTGCTCCTAATGATTTTGTGATTTTCGTAATCATATAAGCGATAACCAAAATCATTAACACCATATCCAATAAAGGTACATTTCTTTGACTTTGCCTCAAGCTTTGTTCTATTTTCTTTATCAATATGGACAAAGGCCTCACAACCAAAAGGCTTTAAAATAGAGTAGTTTACTTTTTTACCTATCCATGCTTCCTCTGGAACACCACCATCCAAGGAACTTGAAGGCCCTTTGTTTATTAGATAAACAGCAGTATCTACAGCATCTGCCCAAAACTGTAAAGGCAATCCTACATGCAATCTCATGCACCTTGCACGCTCCATGATTGTTCTGTTCATCCTTTCTGACACACCATTTTCTTGTGGTGTTCTTGGAACTGTCTTCTCTCTGCGAATTCCATGCTCTGAACAATACCTATCAAACTCTTTGCTGCAATATTCACCTCCATTGTCTGATCTAAGACACTTCAATTTCTTTCCTATCTCAATCTCAACCAAAGCTTTCCATTTCTTGAAAGTATCAAATACATCAGATTTATTCTTAATACAATAAATCCAAGTTTTTCTAGTTGCATCATCAATAAAAGTAACATAATAACGAGAGCCACCGAGAGATGATACCTGAGCAGGTCCCCATACATCTGTATGAACAAGCTCTAATTTTTCATTCTTCTTTTCTTTCCCAACTCTGAGAAATCTGACTCTCTTTTGTTTTCCATAAATTCAATTCTCACAGAAGTCAAAATAAACATTCTTCAAACCCGGCAACAAATTCCTTGAGTGAAGAATCTTCATCCCCTTTTCACTCATGTGTCCGAGCCTATGATGCCATAATGCTGCATCTGCTCCTTTGGAAGTTAAAGCATTAACAGAGTTAGAAATACCATTGCATAAATACAATGTACCAACCTTTTCGCCTTTTGCTATTACCAGGGCTCCTTTGGTGACCTTCCAAGCTTTATCTGTGAAAGTTGTCACACAACCTTCACTGCCTAACTACTCTGTTGAAATCAGATTTTTCTTTAGATCTGGAACATGCCTTACCTCCTTTAATAGCCATTGGTTTCCATTCTACTGTTTTACAAGAACCTTACCCATTCCAACGATTTTACAGGGTTTATCATCACCCAGACGAACTTGTCCAAAATCTCCTTGAACATAGTCACGAAAGTATTTCTTATCAGGTGTGGCATGGAATGAAGCCCCTGAATCTACCACCCAGGAATCAGTAATATTTTCGGAAGAAAGAAACAAAGCATCTTGTAACACCTCACCTGTCACATTTGCTTCATGATTGTTTTCTTGCTGTGCATCTCCTTCTTTTCCCTTCCGAGATCTACAGTCTTTCTTTAGGTGTCCTTTCTTTCCACATTTCCAGCACACTATCCCCGATTTGGACTTGGATCTGCCTTTCCTTGATTTACTTTGATATCCTGAGCTCTTTCCTCTTTCCATTTTTCTTTCTCTAGACTCTGCACTCAAATCATTTCCCGATGTCTCACCAGAGCTTTTCTGTCACATTTCCTCGCTAAGGATAGCACCGACAACATCATCAAACTTTAAAGTACTAGATCCAGAAACGGAGTTACTAATGGCCATTACTAAACCATTCCAACTTTCTGGTAATGAGCACAAGAATAACAGAGCTCTAACTTCATCATCAAAGTTTACCCCTACAGAACTTAACTGACTTGTAACTGTATTAAAATCATTTAAATGGTTTGCAACAGATCCACCTTCCGACATATTCATATTAAATAACCGTTTCATAAGAAATACCTTGTTTGAGGCCGAGGGTTTTTCATATAGTTTCGACAATGTCTGCATCAAACCCTCTGTCGTGGTTTCCTTCGAAATGTTGAAGGCGACTGACGCAGCAAGGCACAACCGTATTGTTCTGAGTGCCTTTCTATCGAGAAGGTTCCATTCTTCGTCTTTCGTACCCATCGGCATCTTTGTTTTTCCGCCCAATGGTAGGTATAGATCTTTCTGATACAGATAATCTTCCATCTGCATCTTCCACAGCGAGAAGTTTTTGCCGTTAAATTTCTCGACCCTAAACTTACCATCTTCTGCCATTGCTCCCACTCAAACCAGGAACCCTTCTTTCCTACGAGTTTATCAGCCAAATAGACCTTCGGCTCTGATACCAGTTGTTAGAAAATTATGTATTACGGAGAAATGGAACACATAAAATATTGCAGAAATATAAACACAGAAAACGCACAAAACAAGAGAGACATAGATATACGTGGTTCACCTAGTTTGGGCTACGTCCACCCCGAACAGCCAGTCCTTCCTTTCTATTATCCAGAAAAATGAAGAGACACAACCTACAGCAAATCCGCTGCAATATCCTCTGTTTTCTCTCACAGTCTCACCTCTCTGTTTCTCGCTCACAGAATACACATCTATTTCACAGCCTCAAATACAATAACCTCATACAAAGAGAGGGGTTTCCTTCTAGGGCAAAAAACCCTAAACTAAACATAAGTTCTACCATCAGATCATCCGCCTAATGAACGACCCATATTGACTAGAAATTACTATACTTTTACAAGGAAATTTTACATTTGTTTTTAGCTTCGGGGGCGTTGCCCCCGAGCCCCCGCCAGGGGACCGCTGGCCCCCGGACCCCCCAGCCAGGGGGACAAGTCCCCCCCGCGTGGAGGGGTGTACAAGACTATTTGGGGTATACATCTGGCTGAAACAAAGACCTTTGAACAATCATGCTCCACACGCAACACCCACACCACCTCCAACTTCACCACCATCGTCTCCAACTTCACCCATACCACTTCCACCTCCACCACAGTTCAGTATGGAAAATACAGTGAAGCTACCTTTATTCACAGGCTTGGGGAATGAGGACCCAGACCAATTCTGGTTCATTATGAGGGCTGTATGGGAAGCTCAAGGTGTTACAAATGACCATATAAAGAAGGCGAAATTGGTTAGAGATTTGCAAGGTCACACACTAACCTGGTATATTAGGTACTCTAATGATAACCTGAATGCTGGAGTGGTAGACATCTAGATGACACTGAATAAAGAATTCAGTAGGGCTAAATCTGAAGTGCAGTCGATTGTGCGATTCAAAGAAATAGCGATGCAACTAGGCAAGATGCCAACATGAACCTAACAAATGAACAACATCGCGAGTGGTTTGTTTCTTCCCTCCTGCCACACTGAAGGGATGCGCTATCACAGCGGAAGATAACCACTTAGGCGAAGGCTTTGGAGATTTCCATGAGACTACATGAGACTCTGATGCAAGATCCAAACCTAGGGTTCACCAGATCCATGTGCAACTGAAGAATCTACGCCTTGAGATGCAAAGTCTAAAGTAGGAAAATATGGTTCAACCAGAGGTGCACGAGGAGGTATGGTGCTTGAAATGCAAGAGTCAGGGTCATGACAAGGACCATTGCCCAGTCTTTACGAACTATATTGCAAGAGGGGAATCGATGCCTTTAAGGCCAAAAGCTCAAGCAGGACCTAGCATGGGGCCTACATTATGGTGTGCTATCTATTAGGTAGCAAGAAAACATGCCATAGATAACTGTCACTTGCTACATAAGTTTGTACAGGCACCGCAACAACTATGCTACAACTTTTTTAGGCCAGTAGGGCATGATGAGCATACTTGCAGTATCTATGAATTGATGATGGATAGAACTTCCTGCCTATAGGATTCAGGCCAAAACATGGCCCCCTAACCATAGAGCAGGGATGATGCGAATAGGATTTCAGGGGCATGGACGAGGCCGAGGTCGAGGAGGACCTGGTAGATGTCAAGCACAATTGATTTGCTATAATTGTAGAGGGCAATGACACTATGCCCACGATTTCACTAACCCAGCACGTCCGTCATGCAAGTATTGCACGCTGTTTGATCATGAAACGGAAGGTTGTCCTATGATAATAGCTAGGATACGTGATAAAGGGGCGCTACCACCTCTGCCGACTCAGAACCTACACATGATGAGGTCTGAGTCACGTGAAGAGGATCCAAATGTAAATGCAGTGCTCAGAAGTGGAATCGCGACAGGAGATGACAAGGGGAAACAACCAGAAGACAGTACATGGGTTTGCAAAGCTCTGACAAAGGAGGCTAAGTTTGATTTGGAGCACGCACGTGAAACCTTCATGGAAGCTAAGAAGAGCTTCGTTGAGGCCTCCACCTCAGGAAGTAAGGTTAGGCCTGAGTAGGAGATGGACCCCTCTATGCTTACAACTTTCTTGGAGACCTGTATGAAGTTACTGTGTGATAGTAAGGTTGTGAAAGGGTTACAAGATCTCATCAATAGATGCGTTGGAACCACACTGGGTGAGCTGCATGTAGTATGAAAGATTGGCAAGCATAAAACAAGGACGGAACGGGAGATGAGACTGACCGCGGAGATAGGAGAGTATGAGATGGATCAGGTTATTTTGGACCTGGCATCTGACATGAAAATCCTACCAAAGAAGAATTGGGAGCGAATGGGGAGGCTCGTGCTACAATGGTCTTCGATTTAGCTACGAATGGCCAATCAGTAGAAGATCATCCCCATGGGGCAATTGCAGGGGGTGACCATGGATATTGAGGGAGTGAGCGCATTGGATGATTTTGAAGTAATAGAGATAGTGGATGAAAAAAATACCTATCTTGCACTCCTAGGAATTGATTGGGCCACTGATATGAATGGGGTAATCAGTCTGAAGAAGTGGAAGATGATCTTTGAGAAAAAAATTGTACGCGTAATAGTACCTCTAGATCCTACTGAGGGATCGCACTATACAAAACCATTCCGTGATTATGAGAGTGATGATGATTTGGACTGTATCTATAAGATAACAATGTGAGATCAAGATTGGGTGAATCCCACAGTGGATGGACAGATTACATGGGATCACGAGAGTTCCTGCACTTCAGACTCCGATGAAGAGTTAGAGCGCTTGAAGAACCGGTTACATGAAGTGACTACATTGAACTCCAACATGATGACCTGATCACTGCATTGTGTGTCCTCATAGGTAAGAAATATGCCTACTTATGATGGTCTCAATGAGGTAGATATCTTTTTGGATGCATTTGAAAGGGAGGTACTAGAAAAGCAGCGCTTCTAGGCGTTGCACTGGGCACTGCACGCTACACCTGCAAGATGGTGGGGTACGCATAAGGGAAGCTTTGATGATTGGCGTGAATGCAGGAGAATGATGAGAACTCACTTTGGGAAGTTGAAGATGAGAATGACAGAAAAGTATGATGGGCAGGATGATCTGCGCACACATTTGGCCAAATGGACCCAAACTTATGGAGAAAATCCCCAACCTGAATGGGTGCACTTGTTTTGTCACACCCTGGATCTCGTCCTAATGAACTGGTATGTAGAAACCAAGCTCTACCATGGGACAGACGAATGGGATATCCTGCATGTAGGATTCATGATGACCTTTATTTTTGAAGATGGGTTTGATAGCATTGATGAAGCACCATAAGAGGTAAAAGCAGTAATCTTTAGGATACCGCAGAATCCTTTAGACCTGATTTAGCCTGAATGGGCTACTCAGCTGAGTCATGTGTTAGAATGTTATAATGTAACTACTGAAGAAGAGGACGAGGATCCACAGAAGGTTAACATTCCAGAAACAAGGTCACTGTGAGGCTCAAGGACTGCATATTGAGAACCCTAATATAACCGGGTCATTGAAAACAAAACAAGTAAACATTGGTATGAAGGCAGAACCCAAATTTGCAAAGATTGGAGACTATTGGGATGACGTGATGGTGGATAAGGTCATTGAATTGCTCCACAAATACCAAGATTTATTCCCTACCAAGTTCATGGATCTGAAGGGGATAATCGAGGACCTAGGAATGATGAAGATTACGTTGAAACCCGACGTGAAGTTGGTTAAGCAAAGACCTTACCATCTCAATCCTAAATATAAGGAGAAGGTCCACTTAGAGCTAGACAAGATGCTCATAGCAGGCATCATTGAGACTGTAGAAGAATCTGATTGGGTAAGTCCCATGGTGGTATAGGAAAAGAAGCAGAAGGAAGAAATAAGCATATGCGTGGATCTCAGAAAGTTGAATGACGCCTATGTACATGATCCTTTCCCGACTCCATTCACTGATGAAGTGTTGGACAATGTAGGTGGCCAAGGAGAATATTCCTTCACTGATGGGTTCTCTGGGTACCACTAGATCAAAATTGTGCCAAAGGACAGGAGCAAGATGACCTTCGCAACTGAGTGGGGTTATTTTCAGTACACTGTAATGCCATTTGGATTGAAGAATGTGCCTGCAATCTTCTCACGCGTTGTTTTTGTCGCATTCAAGGAATTTATTCATAAGTTCCTGGAGGTATATTTTTATGATTGGACTATGTTTGTGATGGTTAAGCGCCATGTAGAAAGCTTGTGCCTGATGCTAGATACCTGCCAAAGATACCAAATCGCGCTCAATCTCAAGAAGTGTCTTTTTTGTGTTCCTCTTGGAAACCTGTTGGGGCATGTGGTTTGCAGATAGGGACTGATGGTAGACCCAGCGAAGATCGTAGTGATACTAAACTTGGAAGCACTGCGGAGTGTGAAGTAGTTGCGTACTACTCTGGGACATATAGGATATTACAGAAATTTTATCAAAGGCTATGCCGAGATCACCGCGCCTATGGAGAAATTGTTGAAGAAGGATGTCACATTCTATTGGAATGATGACTATAAAAAGAGCTTGGATATATTGAAAGAAAATATGGCCACCACACCGATTCTAATCTTCCTGGACTGGAAGAAAGAGTTTCATGTACATGTCGACGCGTCATGTGTAGCGTTGGGAACAGTAATGAAACAGGTTGGCGGAGAAGGCTTGGACCATCCTATTCCATTCGCAAGCCAACGATTATCAAAACTAGAGAAGAACTATTCCACCATTGAGTGTGAAGGGCTAGCTATGGTGTATGCACTCCAGAAGTGTAGGCACTACTTGTTGGGAGGCCATTTTAAGATGTATACAACTCACTCCGCACTGAAGTACCTGGTCAATAAGTGTGTGTTGGGGGGGGAGAATCTACAAGTGGCTCTTATTTTTCCAGAAGTATTATTTTGAAGTTGTTGTGAAGCTTGGATGATTGAACATAGGACTAAACCATCCGTCGCGCATCAAAATAGGGGAGAAACCCACTAACTTGGAAGAAGGATTGCATGATGCACAACTATTTGTAGTGAGAATCGTGGATAGTCATTTTGAGGATATAATACAGTTCCTAATGACAGGTACTACACCGGAAGGATACACTGTCTAGCAGAAGAAGGAATTAGTGGTGTGCGCGACAAATTTCTCTGTCATTGTTGGGCATCTGTACAAGATGGGGACTAATGAGATATTGTGACGGTATGTACTAGAGTTCGAAAGAAGTAGCATCCTTGCAGACGCTAACGGGGGCGCCATGGGAGGACACTATGCAGGGAGAGTGACTGTGGAGAAGATTCTACACACAGGGTTGTGGTGGCCAACCCTCCATCAGGACTCAAAATCATATTGCAAGGCATGTGATGTGTGTCAAAGAACTGGAAGGCTATCACGGAGGGATGAGATGCCTTTGAATCCTCAGATGACATTGCAACCCTTTGAGAAATGGGTGATAGACTTTGTGGGACCCATTCAGCCACAAGTAAAGACAGGAGCAAGGTACATTATCATCGCGACGGAGTATTTGACTCGTTGGGTAGAGGTGCAGCCGGTGAAGGATTGTACAGGTGAAAATGCTGCAAAGTTCCTCTTTGAGCATGTATTGATGCGATTCTGATGTCTAAAGACCTTGATGAGTGATAATGGTACGCACTTCCTGAATGAGATGATCAACACGCTCACAAAGGAATTTCAGGTATACCACCAGAAGAGCACACCTTATCACCCGCAAGCTAACAGGATGGTGGAAGGATTCAAGGAAGTGCTTGAAAATGCATTGACCAAGGTTTGTAATGCTCATCGAAGTGAATGGGACCTACGCATACCTATAGTATTATGGGCTTATCGAACGACATGCAAGAAGTTTACTGGACAAACCCCCTTTAGGTTCGTCTATGGGGTTGAAACGATAATGCCTATGGACTATATTGTGCCTAGTCTGCGCATAGCAGCGCTCACTGGTATAATGAATTGTGGAGCCCTGGAGGAGAGTCTTGCACAGCTGGATGAACTGGATAAAGAAAGATTTTTGGTTGGATTTCACCAACATATCCAAAATAGAGCGAAATGTCATGGCATGATCGACACATCAAGCTACGCACATGTAAGGGAAGTGACCTGGTTTTGCTATATGATAGTAAGTTTGATAAATTTTGAGGGAAGTTCAGGATGCACTGGTTAGGGCCTTATGTCATTAAGGAGATTCCTAACAGAGGAGTGATACAACTGTTCAAATTAAATGGAGAACCCTTCCCAGAAAAGGTGAATGGCAGTCACTTGAAGCCATACACAGGCGGTTCGGCCATGTGACTAGATGACGATAACACAATCTTAGCACTCTAGGTAGTTGAAAGAAGGTGCAGGACTATAAACTACACTACTTGGGTTGGGGAGCTGCACAATTGGAGAATGGTGCGAAGCAAGGAAGTGACATTGGGTCCGCGACAGCGCAAAGGGAGCTACACTACCCAGGGAGAAATCGTACAGGTCGGCTGGAATATGACCATTAAAGTCACTATTCATGAAAATACAGCAGAAGTGAGGACAAATGGAGCAGGCAACTGGCATTTAAGATGAAATTTATGGCTTAGATCCTTGAAAATCTGTCGCCAATCTAGCATTAGTGAATCGATTTTTGGGAGAATTGTGATGTAGGAAAGTGTTCCCCCTGCGGACAGAGGCAACCCCTCTAGCACTAGAGTGGGTCTAGTCACAAACAAGGACATATCAACAATAGTTTTCCTTAAATAGTCATAGTTGGAGGCCTACCTCAACTGGCGGTCGATGGAGTTCCGTTGAGTTGCTCCAGCTTCTGCTTCTTTCTCCTAATGAGTGATCAACTTGAAACAATGCAAAGGAAATACAACAAAGCACGTAACCGGAAAACAACAATGATATATTTACTCACAAAGTCAAGAATTCATGAGCTATCAAGTAAATTACATACAATATGTTAGCCTCCTATACCAATAGGGTTTCATATTTCATGATTGATAGTGGAAGTGCTAAAAATGTTCATCTTTGGTGATACAAAGGTTCCATTTTCTGTGGACAAAGAAAAAGTTAAAAAATATAAAGAGGGTATGCCTTAAAAGAATAATCAAAAGGCAAGAAAATGAAATGGTCAAAAGAAAAAAGAATTGAAATGAACCCCAAAGAAAGACCAGGAAAGTGGCCAATCAAAATGCCACTGCTATCTTGATGTATGGCTCAACAGTTCAAGCTAGGCCATGCCATGTTTTAAATTGCTTGTTTTAGAGTAGGTAATGAGTACCTGTTCAAACAGTTCAAGATTGATAGATGACTAGCTGAATAGAGAAAGGAAGGAGCCCACTAGCTTAATCTGGGCCCTTGGAAGATATAAGGGTAGATTTAGATAGGAGAGCAGCAAAAAGAAAAGAGCATATGAGGGTTTGCAAGTCTAAGTGCACCCTCCCTGAAGTAACAAAAAATGCTAGGTACTAGGTTGGGTAGGTAGCCAGAAGTTGTAGAATCCTGATCCTATTCAGTTTTGGCCTTGATCAAGAAGGCATATGTTAGCAGTTGCAAAGGTATCTATGCAGCATTTTGAAGGCAAAGTATAGAAGCATGACTAACTCCCCCTGTGTTCCCCCAAAGACTCTCTTTCTAACATCCCATGGAGGACTTCAGGAATTTCCTAAATAATCCTCCTTGTATTTCTTCTTGGAAATCCCATGACAAGTTTTCACCTTCTTCTCCGAAAAGAAGCCACATTTCTTGTGTAAAATCATTCCCCATCTACTTCTAAAAATCTAAGTTTACTCACTAAACTTAGTTCTCTATTCTTCACTTTCAATCTTTCACATCCCCAATTCACACTGACTTCTAACCCTATTATCTAAATCCCTAAGTGCCCCTTTTCCCCTACTACTATAGCACTATTGTGAAAAAAGGCCCACAAGATATGTAAATACCCCCCCTTTTGGCATTATAGCCATATTTTCAAAGTTTGGAGAATCCTACAGAATCAAAGGGTTCTGATATTTGGGTTACTTTAAAAGATTGGGGATTGGATTAACACTTGGTTAATTTAATAACCCGTTCCTACCCTTGTCCGCTTTGCAAACCTACAACATTGCATTATTCCCTCCATGGTATAAATCTTGCAAAAACCCACTTTCTTCCGATTTTCCAAAGTATATATTTTGGCGCGCCTTACCGTAAAAAACAAAAAATATTAAAAATCCCCGTCGGGACCCGTCGTATCCACCCATCACCTCTGCGCCCCATCGACTGTCGGATCCAGGGCCTCCGATCCGACGACTCTCTGCAATATCGGACCACCCCCGATGCTTGGACGTTAGCGCCTAAATTGTCAGAAGGGTGACGTCAGGGCTCAGACGCGTGTTGCTCCTGGATTTCGTCGGGCGGCCTCCTGCCAAAACCACACCCGTACCATGAGCGGTCCGATATTACCGCTTACCGCCCTCCTATTTCTGCCATACGTCACTCCCACGTCACCCCCACATCATTGCCGCTTCAGCATCACATTACCTCCCGATCCGCCATTGCTCCGAGCTATCTGCCCTGTCACCTGTCCACATAGAGCCGCTCACCGGTCGCCACATCATCATTCTGTGCCTGACCCCACCTATGACGTCATGCTGACGTCATCCAACAAAAGGCGCCAAAGGCCAAATTTTCCCTATTTTGCCCAAAAAAGTCGTTTTTTTCGCGTTATTTGCAAAAAGACCACAGTGCCTCCTGCATGAGTTTTACGACGTTTCCGCCGCCAACCTGCAGAAATTGATTCCAAAGCCGTTGCTGCCCAGAATTCCGCTTGGATAAGCCTTCTCTCAGCGCGCTGCAACCAGGTATTTACCATCTCCTTCTGCAACCTGGTTCCTTTGGTTCTTCCACTGTAAAAAAACACCAAACTGTCGTTTCTTCCTGAACTTCAAGCTCCCACACTCTGCAAGTGATTAGTTTCGTCTTGACAGCCAATTACACCTCATTTACACCAGAGGCTACCCTGTTTCCCCACTGTAATCCCAAATTCGCCTACAGAGGACCCCCATTGTGCAAAATTACTGCCAATCCACAGCCTGTTGCGCATTTGCGAAACTAAACCACTGCCAGACAAGTTCACCAAAAAAGCAATTCTCAGTCCCAGCATTTGCTCTTTAAATCTCTCCCAGGAGCATTTCATCTCAGTTTCACCCCAATTTGCCTTGTCCCCTCTGCAAATTGCCTTGCTCATTGAAATTCACTGCTCTATAATGCTGACCCCAGAAGATCAAGTTCAAACACAACTTCAAGTATCAGTTAACCATGGAGACCCCTGTGGCATTAAACATTGCACCATTAAATGCCCCACACAAGAACCTGGAATGGTTGGCCCTTGCTGACAGAGATTATCAGATGAGAGAAACTGTAGAACGGTGCATCACATACCACATAGAAATAGTTTGTGAGTTGAGAAAGAAGCACAGAGATGGTACAGACCTCCTGGGAATCTGGAAATCCAATTTGCCAATCTACTATCTCCCTCAGGTCAATGAGTTCCCTGACTTGATTCACCAGTGCTGCACAAACTATGACCCCAATCAAAGGGCTGTTCTGAGTCCTTCAGGCTCTGTCTTATTCCATATTACTCCTGAAGCCATCAACCAAATGCTACAGTTTCAACCTACAAAGCCACTGGTTCCTCTTACTATGCAGCTTTTATTAGAGCAGGGTGCCAAGCTCTCCAACTCACAAATTACAAGAATTGGCCAATTATTTATGCGTCCAGATTACCAGCCCCGACAACCTCCCCCTTATCTGCATGACTGGTTCAATGACATAGGGAGACTGCTAGTAGATATAATATCCTCCATCCTAGGGTTCAAGACCAGTGAGTTTGTGGATGAGACAACATTGGTAGTGCTATCCATTTTTACCCCAGGACAGCCCCCTGCTGTCCAGTATGACTATGCTACATTTATAGCCAACAAAATTCATGAACAGTTCATGAACTTGGAGAGAGAGAGGGTATTCAAATACACCTCCTTTATATATCATCTTCTAGTGTACAATCAGCCTGACAGCTTCCCTGTCTTCCTCAAGAAGTTAGATGCAAAGCGAAACCGAAGATCTGTAATGTTCTGGACATCAGTCTGTCATCATATTCATTATTCACCATACACCTACTGTGAGTTTATTGACCTCTTCATTCATCCAGCCTTGTCACTGCTGCAGAGTTCCCCTCCTCCTAGACTCACTGATGATATGCAGAAATCCTCCAGCTATCCAAGAACTATAGCATTGGGGATTGGTACTTTTACCAAGACCACACAGTGATCAGGATATATGGCTGTGAATTAGCACCATACAGGCTACCAAAGTATGTTCCCATGAGACTCTTCGCACTAGAATACTTCAGGCAGTTCGGCAATGCAGATATGATTCAATTCCATAGCAGAAACAAGAAGGCACAGCTGAAAATTAAGCATCAATTGGGTCCATTCATCTTTAATAAGAGGGAAGAAGCTTGGGATGAGGCAGACAAAATGCTAAAAAGCCTCCTCCTCAAGACAAGCTTCTATTGGGCACCCTATGACCCTAACCATTTCATAAGCCTCAGAAGAATCAAGCATAGGCTTGCTACATATGACAACATTAGCATTCCAGAAGTTGAAAAATATGCTAACCAATTAGAGTGGAAAGAAGGCACATTAGTGGAAGATTAATCTGAAGAAGAATTAGCAGAAAGAGCCATTAAAACTTTAGAAAAGGCAGTTGACTTGGAATCTTTTGGACAGGTTTGGTCTTCAGGCCCTCAGCATCTTGGAGAAGCTGCCTCTTCATCCACTGTTCCCCAGCAGCCTGCCAAAACAATTGATCAAGCAGTAGACATGGCTAAAGGCAAAACAGTGCAGCAAGAAGAGTCACCTCCAAATGTGGAACAGCAAGTAGAGCAGCAGGAAGGTACAGCCAAGGAACCTGCCTCCACAGAACAGCAAACACAAGAGAAAATCCCTCCAAGGCAGGAGGTAACAGTTGAATCATCGGTTTTAAAAACACCTGCTAATGAGGAAAGAACAAGGAAAAGGGATAGGTAAGAGGACACTCCTCTTACCTCTTCAACGGATCAGCAAGGTGAAAAAAGATAGAGGCTAAATCCCTTTTCAGAGGAGGAATTACCAAAGAGACCAATTGATAATATGCCCCCTCCTAGCATTGAAACATCGGCCAGTTCCTTACAGCAAGGACAGGACATGCCACATGGGGCAGAGGTGAGCTCTTCAAGGCAGCGATCTAAGGCGGACTCTAACATCAAGTAGCAGTTCATAGATATCAAGAAAAGGAATGAGCCCCTCAAACACCAAATCTACAACCAACTCTTGAAAATGGCACCAACTAATCAGCAGAGATTAATGTCTGCTTATGACATTCAAGAACAAAAAATGACTCTTAGTCATTCAGGCCCACTATGCAGCAACCTCAAACAGCTGCCGATTATATCAGAACTAATCTGGAAATTTTTGCCAAAGATATCCACCCCTTGGATCAGATTGAGCTACACAGGCAAACCGGGGAAATGATATATTCCACATTAGCTGATAAGACCCTACTGGCACACCAATTACAAAATTCTTTACACAACACTGCTGCTCAACTGGAATTGGAGAAAGCATCATCTCAAGCCAAGGACAACAGAATCAAGTCCTTGGAAGAGATCATTATAGAGTTGGGTCATGATCCAAAGGACCCTAAGGGTGTGCAGGAACTGTTAAAGAAAAGAGATGAAGACATAGCAGCTATGAGAAATCATATCAAGCTGTCAGCTACCCTTCGCCCTCAAACTGGAGAGGTGGTAGAGCAAAAGAAGGATCAAGATGTAGTTGCTTTACTCCTGAGTTTATACAAGAGATTGATGGAAACAGAGAGTGCATTAGAGGTAGCACTAAAAACAAGACAAGGTGAGGCACCAATGCAGCCAGCACAAAAATTTGCATCCACTGAAGGTGTGCCACTTTCTACTACTGCAGCAGGTCCTCCCACCGGACAAACATCAGAGGCAGGCCCTTCAACATCAGCACCAGCTACAGGAATATCAGCGCCAGCAACAGCAACAGAACAGGGACCCAGCCTAAGCATGCAGAACATGATGAAGGATATTGAAGCTTTAGAAGCACAGATGGCTAAACTACAAGAGACCAAGGATAAATTGGCTGCCATTGAAGAAAAGTATGATAAATCGAAGCAGAGTGTAGCTGAAAAAACAAGAGAGGTAAGGGCTCTTGAGAAAAGAATAAAGGAACTGGAGAAAGAACTCTCTCTTGATAAGGTTGTAGTTGAAATCAAGAAAATCCTGTGGGCCAATATTGGTCAATCTATTACAGACCAGTGGCAATATATTGAAACTATCCATGAACATATGGATCTCATAGGCAGGGCCCAAAAAGAAAGTCAAAGAGCAAGGGCATCTCTAGGCAATATGCCTGAAATAGCCAATAGGATGATCAATGTCCTTAACAATCGCACTGGCCCCCAGCTGGCAACAATGGGTATCACTAACAGAACTGATACCATTTTACTAATAAAGAGAGTGATTACTTTGAGAAATCATGTACAGACATTGGACAGAAGGTGTCAAGAAATGCAGATAGAGGTGAACAAATTCATTGATAAAATTACAGCATTACATAACAGAGGTCTTCCCATCTTGGTAACCAGTGCGAGAAGGTTACTATCTCATGAAAACTATGCCAAGAGGGTCAATACATATGCCACAAACCAGATCACTGCATCAGCAAGTGCCCCAGAGGAAACAGGGCCTCCATTTGGGCAGAGCCTCTATGACAAACTAGAGAATTTTTTCTTTATTATGAATGAGATTAGACATCTTTTTGAAGTGCCTCCAAACTATTACAAATATACTGAGGCAGATGAGACTTTTGGCATAATCCTAAGACACCAACTGCCTACACAAGAATGGTGGACGGGCATGATACAAACACTGTTGTGAAGAAACAGGTTTTTCACCAAATTTTTGTGTATCGATCGTAAGTCATCATTTTCGGAAAATTGATATATTTGCTCTGACTGGAAAGGAGTGGACAGAGCCAACTCATCAATCAAATTTGGCCACCAAAGTAGGACCGACAGATGCAGATGACGGGGCTGAGATAGCCGCACCACGACAAAGCAGTAAAGGGCGTATTACTCAGAATCAATACGAAGCATCCAACCGACCCGGTTGCCTCCAAAAGTCAAAGAATTTCTGACAGAACTGAACAGTCATTCATTGTCCATTTAAAGTAGCAATAACTATTGCATCTGCTATTTTTGAAAGTTGGTAAAGACAGTTATTGAGCAAATGACTCATCGTTAAGATATTTTGTAAAACGATTGTATATATATCCCCACGCATAAACTTATTGGGGTTGTTGATTTTTCTTCTGAAGAAGCTATGCTGTAATTTCAGACTTTTAATACAAGAAGCTAATGGAATTTCTGAAGTTCTGAGTTGTTTGAAGTGTTGTGGTGTGCTTGCTTGCTGCTACAGGATTCCTGCGCTATTTCATGTCACAATAAGTTTTCTGAACCATGTTATTATGTATTTCGTTCTTTCATAATCCACTTATGCTGTATGTTTCATAGGTTTAGCAATAGAGAAAAAGAATAGTTCAGGATTGTTCATTGAACACCCTAAACTCAATCTCTGCTGTTATGAATGTTTTCTTCAGAATCAGTTATGAATGTGAAATTCTTAATTGCTCGCATTTACACTGAATCTTTCATAGTAAATACTGTTCAGGAATTCTGATATGCTCCTGAGTGATATTTCCTCTCTCCATATCACCAGCTTAGTGAAAGATTCTTAGTTGCCTTCTCACTGGCTGGAAATAGTCCATATTCCACAATTTGAAGATTGTTTCATGAGTACCCATATGGCCCTGCAGTTTCATCACTCTCACTCAATACCCCAAACAACACATAATCACAGACTCCATTGCCCAATGGACTGAAACTCCTGAATATTACATTTTAGCTGCTAGAAGACATCATTCAACCAAAACTTTAAACAAAATTCAGTGCATCATAACTAGCCTAAACATTACTTAAACAAAGCTAAATTCTAAAGAGAGAGCCCTCTCTGATTGCAGGTAGGCTAGGACCTGTGATCCAAAGATTGGTCTGTGGTTACCTCGGCCATATTCCCTTAGGAGTCAAAGGAACAACCTGAGTGATAACAAAATACATAGGAAAACATCATTGATTGTATTAATAATGAAATAAGAGCAAGCTTACAACCAAAGTCTTGACGTCACAAGCCTTCTCAAAGGGATCCAACCAGCATGTTCTTCAAGCATTCACTCTTTGAAGATGGATCTCCCAATCATACAAGATTCTCTCTCTCACTCATAAGTTTTACACAAAGTTAAGGGCACTTCACAACCTTCCACAAGCTATCAACAATCCCACACTTGTCACACTCACACCAACTATCTAGCAAACTCACAAACACTAACAGCACTGCTCAACTAGCCAACTATCAGAAACTAGCAATGCATAGCAATGGTGAGAGTTTAAATAGGAGAAGGAGTCTCCATGAAAGGTGGAAGAGTGAGCTTATCCCAAAGGAAGGTAGCACAATTGATGGAACTGCCATGCCAGAGAAAGGAGGGCGATACAAACTATGCCAACAACCAGGTCTGGAGTCATCTAGAAGGCTGACTGTTGGAACAAATTTGCCCAATCTGGATCATCGCGGGGGCATAACTGATCCTTAGCACTGACATTGCTAGTGAGCAATGTAGCTAGTCAAATCATCGCTAAAGATTATAAGTAACCTCGCGCTGGGACATGGAATCAGACCATCGCGAGAATCAGATGTACTTCCACGCTGGCAGCACATATGGACTATTTATGAGTGCCCTTCAGCGCATATATTTAGTCCACAGATGGGATGAGGCAGATAACTTAGGAAAAATGGGTCTGTTGGTAGCACAAGAGAGCATTTGTTCAATATGGGGATGTTTGACTTGGACACATGACATAGTAGAAGGACTGGAGTGAAGGCAGTGACAAATTACTGTGTAACAGATGCCCCCTAAAGTATGAAGCTCGAGAGAGTGGGAGGGGTGAAATGCTTTACGAAACTGACCGAGCTGGAACACCATTGAGAAGAACCTACACGCAAGTACAACTAATATCTCTGATGATGAAATACATGTAGTCTAGGCATGGGCGTAGCCATCCAAAAGACATACGAAATAGGTTTGTGGTATGGACGCAACCATCCATCTAATGAGACCATAATAATAAAGGTATGGTCCCAGCCATCCATGAAGACTCAGGTATGGTCACATCCATCCATGAAGACTCAGGTATGGTCGTAGCCATCCATCAATGAGTCATGTAATCATAAACCAGTCCACGCAGCCCGAACATATGTAATCTGAGTTCAGGGTCTTGAACCCAACCGATCATAGTACAAATTATAACATGCGAATAGATGTGCTGAGGTCGAGCATGATAGAAAGTTGCTTGATTACCGGGCAATGATGAAAACTGTTAACAAGCGTGAGAGAAACCACCAATAATGCCAATGGTTCTCAAGGTACTAGCTAGCACAATCCACGAAGTGTGAAGAAAGAGCTGAAGTCGAACACTCGTGGAATCACCCAATCGACGACCAATGATGAAAGTTGACCATCAGGTGCGAAGAACCTGCCATTGAGGCATGCAAGCTCTAAGGTACCAAAGGGGATCTCTAGATCAATCTCCTGGATAATGAGTTGATGTCGACAGGAGACGACCCGTCGCAGGAGGGCCATAATGTTTCCCTCATCAACGACATGAGATAAGGAACAAATGGTAGATGGCGAAACAAGGTATCAGAGAGAAGATGAGGGTGTAAAATGTAGAAGGATTATACTCTTGAACACGTCGGTGACATGAATTCGAAGGGTGGCAGCATTCAGGTACCAAGGGATCAGAGGCACGATGGAAATGGCATGAATCAGATGGAATGAGGCTAAATGGAAACCTAAACCCGCGGAAGGCCAAATGACGATGTATGGATGGCCCAACCCGACAAGAAGCAAAAGTGTTGATGTTTAAGAGTGATTGGCTGCCAATGATGATTTCCAAATTTTCCCCACCATTGTTGGTGAGTACCCCTTTTATTTTTGAAAACAAGCTTGAAGGGGATAGCATATGCTTGTAAAAGAAGTTCGACCATCAGTCGAATCCAACCTAGTAATAGTTTAACGAGCCCTAGGAAGGAGAAGCTTGAGTCTCGCCATGGTGACGAGTCCAATGTCGTCAAGGTTTAATGAGTCTGACATAGGTAAAACTCGGAGTCCTTTTCATGTTTAGAGAGTTTGAAAAAGACACAAAAAAGAAAACTCCAGGGGGGTCCTTTTTCGTAGATTTGTGTTTCTTGAGCCTGAAAAAGTATAAAACGATACTTGAAAGAACCGCTTGACCATGACGATCAAGGAGTACTTTTTGTGATTAGTGAACTCGACCCGAAATGGTAGAAAAGTGATCGAAGACATGTCGTTTCGTAACCAATATCGAACCCGAAACGACAAAAGTCCGACAATCTTTTCGTGTTTACACGGTCGGAAAAGAGCTTAAAGTGGACTGCCTTTTTAATTCCGTTTAACGAGTCAAAAAAGGAAAAACTCGGTAATATTTTCATCTTTTACGAGTCAGAAAAGAGCTTAAAGGAGACTCGTTTTGGAGGAACAAGTGGTATAAAGGGTAGCAACTGGTTCCGGCAATGGTGGAACTACTCAAAACATGTAATGGTTAAGAAGCTGGCTAATAAAACCACTCATCACTACAGTTCCTTAGGAAAGGATAAACAACCAAGTGAAAGCATATGATTAGCCAAAGAGATGGTGGCAATGGAATGAAACAACCAAGGCTCATCTAGCAGAATTTAGCAGATAAAAACGACAATCACGAGGTGTAAATCAGCTATGGGTTCATTTTTACACAAGCTTGAACCATGGAGAACTCTGCTTGGATTCAGTTTCATGTTTACACAAGCTTGAAATGAAAAACTATGCTTGTTATAAGTTCGCATGCCCCCAGCATAATAACGCAAATCAAGGTACATGCCCCCCAAGCTTCATTGCATTCAACGAGGTGGATGGAATGAAGGTTCACTTTCAAGATCTTCGAAAGACTCGACTTTGGATTTTACGAGATCTTAATCAAAGACTCGATTTGGAAATGGAGTTGTTTCATTTTTTAATGAGGTTGACATAGTAAAAGAACTATCCTCATAACCCTTGTTTCATGTTTTAACAAGGTTGACATAAGATCAAGAAACTATCCTCGGGCACCTTGTTTCATTTTTTAACGAGGTCGACACAAGAAAAGAACTCTCCTCGGTACTCCTTGTTTCATTTTTTAATGAGGTTGACACACGAAAAAACTATCCTCGTACCCTTGTTTCATTTTTTAACGAGGTTGAGATAGGAACAAACGATCCTCATAACTTCTGTTCATGGGCCACACAAGAACATGGCTCCCAAGAGGTATTTGCGGGATGGAAGAAACACACTCTGGGAGGAATACATGTCATGATGCACCAATGACAGATCAGGTTCCAATGCCCCCCAGTACATGATGTACGAGACCATCTGCATGATCAGCAGCAAATGTGGAGACGGAATGGGTAGCCACATAATTGACCTGTGGCAAGGAAGGTACTGCTTGCGAGCAAGAACCGAGAGGGGATGACAGCTGCACAGGAGGCAACGGGGGACTAAAGAATGATAATTGATCTATGGTCACCACTCTTCCATTGTGTGGAAAACAAAACACACGGAAAAGTGAAGAGACGAGGGCCCCCATGGCATAAACATAGTCACGGCCAAGGAGAAGACTGAAATCTAAAGCACCTTGGACAACCAGTATGTCTATATAGACGGTTTTGCCTCCAAAAGTAACAAGGAACTTCGGAAGGATCCCTAACGGTTGATTGGTTCCTCCGTCAAATGCTAACAGATGCTGTGCAATTGGCAAAAGTTGTGGGGAGCCCAAAGCTTGCCAAGTAGTGGAAGGCATAAGACTGATAGATGCACCCTCATCCAAGACAGTGCCAGGTACTGCCTTATCATAGGCATGTACTGTAATCTAGAAAGGCACATGGGATGGAAGGCGGAATGTAGTAAAATGACTCCAGTCGAAGGAAACAGCTGAACTATTTGGTGGGGGAATCGTATGATTGCCCCCCTACTCTACAGGAACCGAAGAAGGACTCTCGTGATCAGCAGGGATAGAAGGGTCATTCTCGGACTTAGGAGAATATGACGAGACGAGAAGAACATGAGCATGACACTCTTCCAAAATAGAGTGATCAACAGGTGGTGAACCTAAGTTAACACTCTCCCCGACCAATGGTTGGTTTGGAATAGGCTTAGCACAGCCAGGCTCAGAAGGAGGAGGATAGACAAGAGAAGAATCTAAGTCAATCTCTTTGTCAATCAGGAGAGGGTCTGAAGAGAGCCTCTGATAACCAATGGGAAGTTGGGGTGAAGAAGCTGTAAGACTTTCCAAAATGGTGGAAGCTTTATCCATGAGCAGACAAAGGTGAAGGGGATGGTTTCCTTCACATAGCCTATAGGGGAATCGAATCTTCCCTTTCTTCTTACCATTGCCAGTTGATAGGGTAGCATCGCCATGAGCTTCAGAGGACGATGAGGGATGAGCTGGATCGTGAGACCATACTTCTAAGATCCTAGGAATGCCAGGACAATCACGAAGAAGATGGTCACCCTTGCACAATTTACAAGGAAACTTAACCTTCCATAGAGGAGCAGAAGGTGACTCGACCTGAGATGTACTCGGAGCAGTAACTGCACAGGTGGCCTTGCATTTATTGGACTTCTTCTTCTTCTTCTTCTTCTTCTTCTTCTTCTTCTTCTTCTTGGTCTCGTGGTTACTAGATGTGAAACTTTCACCAGGCAAAGGAGGAGAGGAGAAGGAGGAAACAGGGGAAGAAGGCGTAGGCTCAACCTTGGAATCAACATGTCATGGTTCGGATGAAGGAGATGGTGGAACAGGAGCCATGACACTTGGGACCACCGAGGTTGAAAACAACCATATGGGCAAACCGATGGTTAACCCAGGCAAAGACAATGTTGCCATATACGAAGCACCGACATTTCCAAATGAAGGAAATGGACCAGGATTTCCATTTGGGGGAAAACCTTGGCCGGTAGACTCGGGTAATGTTGCCATCAAGAGCGAGCCTGAAAAAACACTCTTATCACAATCAAAAACTCGAACTATTACCAGGAATATTTCGTGGGCTGTAAATTTTATGACACAGGAACAAAACTTGACCTTTTCATGTTTCAAGAGCCGAGAAAAGGACAAAAAGGTGACTCTATCTCTTTCGAGGTTTAATGAGCTTGAAAGGAAAAGTGCTCATATGGACCTTTTCTTTTAAGGAGTCTGGAAAGGAATGAAAGTGACTACCCTGGAGAAACTAGGCAAAAGGTTTACCAAAAAACCTGTAAAACTGCATATACACCTTGGCAGTCGTATGAATACCAAGGACTTTCCGTAAGGTAGTCAATCTTCCCAAATGTTGGGTTTGGTGTGTTACGGTTTGAAAGGTGGCAAACACGGCTTCCTAGGGATAAAGGATGATACGCTAGTGGGGTCTCCCAACATATACTCGATGGTACATAGGAGCACAATTCCGTACTACACCGCTATTGAGTCACAGAAGGAGGAATCACCCAACCTTGAGTGCAAACAATAGTGACTAGGTTTAACGATGCCGGAGCATGTCTCTAGCCTAGACCTATAAATAGTGTGTGTTATGTTCCAATGCATTGTTAGGTTTATTCAGTTCATTTTAAAGTTGATCTTGAATTATGTTTCAGTTTTCAGGCCTTATCGTATGTATACAACCAATCCTAGGATGTAGCTAGAATGAGTAAAGCATCTTTTTTCTTCAATGAACACCTACCTACAGGAGGGTAGAGAGATCATTCCCAAACCAAGACAAGCGAATGAAAACACTAAGAAACACAATGCATCAATACACTAATCTCATGATGCATTGATACTACTAATGAAAGATTTAAAATTTGCTTTCTAATTTCTCAAACATGAAAATTCGTAATGCAAATGTACTTTCACTTTTGTATGCTAAATGAATGCAAACTTTTAATTTTTCTTTTTTTTTGTGAATTTAAAGAGACAAACAAGCAAGTGTGAAAAAAACCGGTTGATGCAAACAATTGTGATCTATGTTCGGTGGCGAAAAGAAATCGAATCAATGCCAAAGATTGGTTCAATCACAATCACTAAACAATCAACCAAAAACAATCAAAGGGGAAGGCTCAATCAAACCAACAAAAAGCTGCAAATGAACCTTGAGCAAACAAGCAACCAAGCCAACTAATTCAAGAGACTTGAAATGATGAACTAGGTCACATAGGAAAAAAATGAGATTCATTCAACAGTCACAAAGAAGTGCCTCAACCATAAACAGTGAAAAATAAGTTACTAAGCAGGTGAGAAAAGCAAGGGGCCAGAAAGACTGATGGACTCAGGAGGCAGAATTGAGAAAATCAATTCTACAACAATCAGTGTGGGTAATACACAAGCAACAAGTGTTGATAAAGAACTCGTCGCAGCAACAGAGCGATGTCAGTGCGGAAGTACACAACTTTTCAGCGATGGTCGGATTTCAGAACCGTCACGATCGTGAGGCATAATTACGCGATGCACAGGATACTACAAAAGGGTGAGCACGATGACAGTGTGACTGTTAAATTTAAAGCCACGATGATGTTCAAAATAATGATAGGCGAACCAAAACTCCCAAATCAAAAGAAGTCAATCCTTAAATCAAATATAGGTACTTCCTAGATCAAGCCAGGAAACTCAAAAGACTGGTAACTAATCCCCAAACTTCAAAAGAGACCAAACAAAAAACCAAAAGAAGAGAAAACAAAGGAAGAACAAAGGCCAAACTCCCTAGCGGAGTTGCCAATTTGTGATGCAGGAAAGTGTTCCCTCTGCGGATAGAGGCAACCCCTCTAGCCCTAGAGTGGGTCTAGTCACAAACAAGGACAGATCAACAATAGTTTTCCTTAAACAGTCATAGTTGGAGGCCTACCTCAACCGGTGGTCGATGGAGTTCCATTGCATTGCTCCAGCTTCCATTTCTTTCTCCTAATGAGTGATCAACCTGAAACAATGCAAAGGAAATACAACAAAGCACGTAACCGGAAAACAACAATGATCTATTTACTCACAAAGTCAAGAAGTCATGAGCTATCAAGTAAATTACATACAAGACATAGGAAAACATCATTGATTGTATTAATAATGAAATAAGAGCAAGCTTACAACCAAAGTCTTGACGTCACAAGCCTTCTCAGAGGGATCCAGCCAGCATGTTCTTCAAGCATTCACTCTTTGAAGATGGATCTCCCAACATACAAGATTCTCTCTCTCACTCATAAGTTTTACACAAAGTTAAGGGCACTTCACAACCTTCCACAAGCTATCAACAATCCCACACTTGTCACACTCACACTAGCTATCTAGAAAACTCATAAACACTAACAACACTGCTCAACTAGCCAACTATCAGAAACTAGCAATGCATAGCAATGGTGAGAGTTTAAATAGGAGAAGGAGTCTCCATGAAAGGTGGAAGAGTGAGCTTATCCCAAAGGAAGGTAGCACAATTCATGGAACTGCCATGCCAAAGAAAGGAGGGCGATACAAACTATGCCAACAACTAGGTCTGGAGTCATCTAGAAGGCCGACTGTTGGAACAAATTCGACCAATCTGGATCATCGCAGGGGCATAAATGACCCTTAGCGCTGACATCGATAGTGAGAAATGTAGCTAGTTAGATCATCGCTAAAGATTATAAGTAACCTCACGCTGGGACATGAAATCAGACCATCGTGGGAATCAGATGTACTTCCACGCTGGAAACACATATGGACTGTTTATGAGCGCACTTCAGCGCATATATTTAGTCCACAGATGCGATGAGGCAGATAACTTAGGAAAAATGGGTCTGTTGTCAGCACAAGAGAGAATTTGTTCAATATGAGCATGTTTGATTTGGACACATGACACAGTAGAAGGACTGGAGTGAAGACAGTGACAAATCACTGTGTAACACGAATGGTCGGATTTGAATTTGAAATGCCCTATAAATTACAAGTGACATCCCAGTGAAAAACACTTGGAATTTCGAGAATTGAGGTGTTGGCTCTTAGGTGCACATGAACTGTGAATTCTTTCAAGATCTGATAGCGAGTCCGACATTTGAACAATTGTCAAAGGAAACACAAGAACTAGTGAATAGCATCATGTCGACACATGCAAAAGTTATAAATTACAAGTGGCATCCCAGCGAAAAACACTTGGAATTTCGAGAATTGAGATGTTGGCTCTTAGGTGCACATGAACTGTGAATTCTTTCAAGATCTGATAGCGAGTCCCACATTTGAACAATTGTCAAAGGAGACACAAGAACTAGTGAATAGCATCATGTTGACACATGCAGAAGTTATGGACACCGAAGAAGTGGTAGCAGACGAGAATGTGAAGGAAATTGATATGGAGGCTGAAGAAGCTGCCCCAGAGGTTGCCGCAGTATTAGCGGAAGTCCCCAAATCACCACGGACACTGAGACTGAAGCCAACCCCAACCAAGGAGACTGTGAAGGACAAGAAGGGCAAGTAGTCTGCCATACCAGTGCGCGCATCGCCAAGGAGAAACCCATAAAAAACCACTACATAGGAGAAGGGAAATGCCATAAACTTAGAGGCAGAGGAGGAGGACATCAAAGACATCCCGTTGGACGATGAGGATGTGGGAGTTGAAGTAGAGGATGTTGAAATACAGGGTGTGGACCCTATTACACAGTTGCTGCAATATGTCCCTCTGTGCAAGCCTAAGTCCAAGGTCCCAAAGGACATTGATGAGAGTAAGACTCCCCTGAAAACCCCTCTGCTACTGGATGAAATTTCTTTCGACAGTCCGCGTTTGGCATAGGTGTCGACACTGAAGCTTGAAGACTGGGACTTTGCGGAACATGAGAAGTTCCCTCACCTAGCTATCGAGCAGCCGATGCACTGCATCATAGATACAAATACGGGAATGACTGCCTTGGAGCCGCGGAGGTGGCTCCAGGGTGTAGAGAAGGCAGGGTTTCTCAATTTGCTCTGAGTGCCACACTATAATTGAACCCTAGTGACAACCTTGGTCATCAAGCAACTGCTATGCTTGGTGCATGATGGGTGTCTATGGCTGGAGGAGCCGATACCTATCACAGATATGTTGATTCATCGAATAATGTGCCTGTCGTATACAGGTGAGAATCTAGCAATGATCTTCAGTGGCAAGGGTGGCAAGTAGGCTCTCGCAGAATCAATGAAGGAGAAATTCAAGCTGGTGAAGAAGTCGCGCGTGTACGCTATCTCCAGCATCTGTGACCTCGGTGTGAAGGTAGCAACATAGATCCTTGGAGGGAAGGTGATAAGAAGTGTCACGCTGATGAGGTGCTGGTGCCTGTCGTCGTGCTCGCACAACAATGCGTGGAAGGAATCTAGTTTAACTGGTCAGACTACCTTTGTGGAGAGTTTCTGGCGAACTGCCGTGAAGTTCAAGAGAAAATCAAGACATTCCACTACGCGTGGCTCTTGTTGTCAATTGTGCTGGCAGCGTGGGAGCTACTAGAGGACAACTAGTTCCCTTGAGTCGTGCTAGACCTCCCTGAAACAACAAAGCACACTTCGCTATGGGTGACCAATGATGCACAACGAGTTCGGGATAGCAAGATCTTCTGGATCTTGATGGAGATGAATATCAGGATGGCCATTAATCACAAGCTACGATTTTCGCTAACGATGTAGACTAACCTGCAGAGCTACACCGAGTTCAAAGCTGATTTTCATTGAGTATCTAATAGGGCGTAGAAGGACCCTGCACAGAAGTTGTACGACTTGTCGTACTCGGCCAGAGATGATGCCATCGATGTGGTTCTTGATCAATGGTCGGCAAAGTGGCACACTACCATGGACTTGGCGGTGGATGGAAGCAAGTACGTCGTGCATAAGAAGAAGGAGGAGGCCAAGCTGAAGATGGTGCAACTAGTCGAGAAGAGGAAAAAGGAGGCCGCTAAGAAGGCTTAGGCAGAACAAGTAGAAAAGCAGGCAAGTAAACAGACAGGTGGCACAGAGCGTGGCTTTGACAATGGTGTGTAGTCGCCATCACCTATGACAGAAGAGGAAGACACAAAAAAACACGATGCGGACCCTCAGCAGAAATTTGCCCACATTAAGCGCCCAAGAGAGATGGAGAAGGGAGGGCCCAGAAAGAAATCCAAGGCAACCAAGACCTCGCTGGACCCTATCACATTAATGGAGGGTGACTTACATGATATCGGTGACACAGTCAGAGATGTCGCCACGGAGGCCCTGCAACAATTTGAACAGCATCAGCAAATCATACTAGGGGCTATCCAGATTGGGTTGTAGGAGCTACAGACCTGCGCGTTGCAGGCTGGTACAGTTTCTACCAGCTTGGCCATCGACACTTTAGAGGCTTCCGATATGCTGTGCATGAAGGCTTACAGTGCGATAGTGCTACTGGATGGAGCACTGACCACAGAAAATGAGGTTGACAGGCCCACTGTTAGTGCCTTAAAGGGAGTTGGGCTGAACCTGGTAGTGCTTCTACGCAAATCATGCCACCTCTTGCAAGATGGAGTAATTGCATAAATGAGGGCCCGAGAGCACCGCGCCCTCTAGGTGATCTTCGAACAGCGGATCAACAACGAATAGATGGCCCTACAGAGAAATGCAGCCATCGCTGTTGAGACTGAGGCGACTAACCAGAGAAAGAAGATGATGTAGGTCATTAATGAGGCATGCAGAATGGTCCCAAAGTTGGCCATTCCAGAGGAAGAGCCAGTCAAGGTCCGCATTCACATGTTGGCCACAGGGGTGTGTGACACTCAGACTGAGATGGCATGGGCTCAGCTAGAAATGAACCTGCAAATCATCGAGCTATAGCTAAGGGCCCATCCCTCAACACTGCATACGTAAAGGAACGATGGGCTACTGCTATCACAGAGACAGTCGCATTGGTGGAAAGTGTAGTAGTAGATTACATGCAGTTGTTCGAGCAATCCTTTGAGGTGCTAACAAGCTTGCAGGAGGACCCAAATGTACAGAGGCTAGAGACGGAAGCGCGCAAACTACAACAGTGCTATGATGAATTTAAGGGCACAGTGTGAACCATCGTGCTGACACAGAGGCTCGCCAAGTTGCAGGAGGTTAAGCAGCTGGAGGAACAGGTGGACATAGTGCTACACAAGGAAGCAATGCTGAAGGCACAACTAAATCCCTGGCTGGAGGAAGCTTAAGCAGTCACAGAAAATATTGAAGGTAAGCTTGCGACTCTGCAAGCAACACAATAAAAGCTTTAGGCTGAGAACGTAGGAGAAGTGACCAAGAAGACAATGGAGGATGTGAAGCAGGAGGCAGCTCGGTGCACGACCGAGGTAGTGGTCATACAGGTTGAGTTGGATGGGCTTCATGCAAAGATATCAGTGCCTACTGAGTGACTCAATGTTTGTGTTGGGGGCCTGTTGGGAGCATGATCCCCCAAGGGCAGTTTTGGGGCTAAAAGCCCATGTTTGAGTCAAATTTTGTAATAAAAATATAAAGACTTTGCATTTTGTAGTTGCGGAGCATGAAGGTGTTATGTGTCATAAAGGGTAGTCTGCCCTTAGTTTTGTAAACTAAAGTCAGTTGTAAGAGATCTACCCATGGTCCACGGACCATGGGATTGTATAAAAAGAGCTAAGATCTAAGTAGTTTGGGGAGACAACATGCAAGAGAGTCATAGCTCTGAAGTAGGAAGTCTAAGTCTTGGGTTGTGGCATAGGTAGAGGCTCTGTAGCTAAGTACACAGAGGCCTAGGGTAGAAGTCCACAACTGAGTATGGGGACCCCTACAGCTGAGTGCACAGACCCTTGCAGTTGTGTGCACAGGGTGGACAAAGTTATAAACACTTGGAAGATATTAATAAAGAACGATATTCTACAATTCCTATGTCTTTGTTCTATTATTGCATCTTGATATGATATGTATAAATTTCATTTATTATGCTTATGTGATTCATGAATGAATGCAATTACATTGAATAATTGAACGCAATTACGATTATCTGTTTACGTGGTGATAACTATAATTATTGGATAAGGTAAGCAAGCCACATAAAGTAATTTTGGAATCTACACGGCACGCTGCCATATCAGTGCCAAAGTACCTGAGTAGTAGGCTAGGGCTGCACGAAGGTCAATCATACCCTTTCACGGAAGTATTAAAGGAAAGAATAAAAGGCTCATCTTGCAAGCCCTAGAGCAAAGTGACCTGCACTAAGGCAGGAATAGAGGGAATCAAACGACATCACAACCATATCAGGGTGCGAAAACTTGGTTCTAGCATCCCCCCATACTGCTCGAGTGAGACTTCAGTCCACGCTCCACGGGCTGATGCGGAAAGGGCCAATAATGTAGGGATTTGTTTGGCTAATTAACATTGAACCTGGGTTAGGCCCCCTCAAGCCAACATCGAGATGCTTGACAACCACATGTAGAAAGTGTTATTCCTGAAGATGAAGTTGAAGTGGAAGAGTGCTCCAAATGGATGTTATGCTTCTTCATTGCTTCTTCCAAGGCTTCCATCTTCTTAAAGAAATTTCAGTCTTCTTCACTTTGTTTTTATTTTTCTTATCATTTTTTTGAAATGATTTTTCATTTTGAGACTAAAATTACTTAGGACCCTTGTTTGGTTTAGGACAATTCTTTTTAGGATACTGCTTCTTAGGATTTTTTGAATTTCGTTGCTGTTGGTTGACTAAGGCTTTCTTAGAAGAGTTTCAAAGATTAATAAGACCAAGATGTAATATTTTTTCTTCTTCTCTTATTAGAGAATCACAAAAGGCATCAAAAGATGGGGACTTGTAGTCTTGTCCTTGAGAAATAAGTGCTTTTGTAGTAGAATGAAAGGTGGAAACAAACATAGAGTAGGCTAGTCCCAACTTAGTGAGAATGGAATAGATAAGGCTACCATCTTCTTTATTAATCCTTAACACCTTCCAAGAGAAGTCTAAGGGTCTTGAACTTGGATAAAAAATCTTCAATGGAAGAAAAATTATTCGGGTCCAACATAAGCAACTCATTTTCAAGTTGATGAGCTCTAATTTCATTTTTAATTCCAAAAACTTTAGTGAGTTGTTTCACTGCTTCATTAGGGGTATCAAGTTTTGCAATATGGAATCTAAGGTATGTAGAAATAGACATCCCTATCAAACCACATGCCTGATCTTTCCTATTTTCCCATTTGGCTGCCTTATCTTCATCTTAAGGTTTAGTTTCTTGGCATGAGGCTATTCTGTAAAGACCTTTACTTCTAAGTAAATCCACAATGTAGGACCACCATTCAAAGTAGTTTGTGCTGTCAAGAATAACTTGGCATGGACTTTCCATTTTAACAGAAACTAAAGTTGTAGATGCTGAAATTAAGTGTTCCAATGGAAACATCTCAAAAACTTAGGCCGATTAAAAAAAATGGCTCTGAAAACAGCTTCTGGATGAAGAAGTTATGTCTTTTTGAAGAAAAGTTGTTGAAGATGCCGACAAAGTGTGTGAATGTGTGGAAGTGAATGATAATGTTATATTAAAAAAAAATCCCCCCGCTCCTTCCAAACTTAATCTAATTATCTCACTTTAAAAAAAGATTTTATGTGACCCACTTTTATAAATAAGTGAAAGTCACTTTTACAATGGTACTGTATGAGCTACTCATTAAATTGTAACTTAAATAAAAAATAAAGAGACTTTAGAATTATAAGTGACTCACTTTTTATAATGGGTGAAAACATTTTTACATAAAGTAACTTTAAAACACAAGTTGCATGTTCTTTTTGAAAAATTAACTCAACAAAAAGAAAGACTTGAACCCAAGACCTCTATTCTCATAAGGCAACTTTGGACCAAGTGAGGAAGTTTAAAAGGTTAGTAATTTTTGGAAAAGAGGAAGTTGTTGTTGTTGTTGTCATAAGTTGCATGTGCTTTTTGAAAAAGTAACTCAATAAAAAGAAATACTTGAACCCAAGACCTCTATTCTCATAAAGCAACTTTGGACCAAGTGAGCTAGTTTAAAAGGTTAGTAATTTTTGGAAAAGAGGAAGTTGTTGTTGTTTTTTTGTTTTTTTTTGTCACTGGAGCTTTGGGGTGTGTATTTACTTGAAAAAACTATTTTTGCCTACAAAAAAAAAGACCACACAACCCAACATGGACATGCAAAAAAAAAAAAACCTTATGGCTTGAAGTTAGCTTTCACTGGAAACTAAATATTTTCCTCAATGTTTATGATCTTCCAAGATCACACTAAGGTGTGGTGGAAAAGAGAATACGCATGAAAAATATCCTTTCTTTGTATTTCTGATTTGCCCAGATCACACAGAGTCACAAGGAAAAGAGCATACGCAAAAATGAAAGGTATAGATCCAGTAATAAAAAACAGAGAGATAAATAAACCAAAATAAAATAGAGAGAAAATAACTATAACTACAAATAAACACTATATACCTCTAGATCTTAAAAATGACATAGCTAGGGCTACCAGAAACCTTTTTGCATCAAACGAAAGGGGTTCCTCACTGGAACAGATGCTCCTAACACAGTAGACCAGTCCTCTCGGCCCGAAAGCGTTCAGAAACAGTAGATCTAGGAAATGACACTCGGACGCAATTCTACCAGCTTCTGATTTGGATCACCAATGGATGCGACCCTCAAATAGCTCTAATACCATGTATGAATTTACAAGGTAAGTTCTTCAGATAGAAGACCAAAGGACACCACCCACAAATAGGTCACAGATCAATACACCAATGTTCTTGACATGGTTAAAACCCTCAAAGAGGGAAACAGTCCACGGCTTGAGCTAATGCGGCCACTTCAGGCAATTTATTAATAAGAGAAAGAAAATTTACATAAGCTTCTCTCATGAATCGTCACCTTACAAATGACCCTCCATGCTCTTTAAATAGAGATCATGGATCAATCGGGTGTTAGGCCATGGATCAAGTGTCGGTAATACCGAGAGAGAATGAACCGTCATATCACTTCATGTCTAGAACATATCGTGACCATCATATTGGAAGTTACAAATGTACATAGTAAAGAAACACACTTTACCTAACTCTACACTAGACGGAGTTATACTTAACTATTTCCTATGTGTCGGAATATCCTAACAACAAGGTGTTTCTATTTTCTTGATTTGAGTCATTTTTTTTCTTTATTTTAGTAGCTCGATCTTGAATCTCTTGTATCTCTAAAATTTCAGATCTCCAGGGTCTCAAATTGCGCATTGTAGTATCCCTCTGCGTCCTCTTTCCAATACGACCAGTCTGATCAAAATTGGATTCTCTAATAAAGCGTTATGCACAATCTCCCAAGATGACCTGATTATATACTTTTTTTAGTAGAGATAAATTGTACGAAGTGCCACATGTCACTGTTTTGACCTTCAGACTTGAAAATAATATACAGAAAAGTGCAGTTCGTTTTCTTTCTTCTTCTTATGAAATTTCAATCGGACGCTCATAGAGAAAGTTATGATGATTTTCCCAAGGTCACCTATTTGGGATGTAATTCGGGAGCCCACAAAAACTCTAAATTTCTTGGACTGTATCTCCGAAAATATAGCAAAACAAGATCTGAAAGTTGGGCCCCAGCTTCACCAAGTTTTTGGCTCAAATGGGTTTTTTTTTTTTAGCTTCTGAAACTTCGTAGAGAAAACTTTATAGCGAACATTCCACGATGACCTGTTTGGAGCAACGAAACCCTAGAATCCAAAGCTCTAATACCAAATGCTATGAAACTAGCTCACAAAAAGATAGAAAAGATAGATCAACGAATTCAAAATCAGCCTCTTCGAGGGGGAAACCTCCTTTACATTACACAAATGAACAATTCTTGGATGATACAAATGACAATGCCTCCTTTCTATATATAGGAGTCTAAGTGGTCCCAATATAATCAGAGCGTACATAACAATAATATTGTAGGGGCACAACAATAACAATAGTGGGCTTGTATGTTGGAAATAATACTGAGAGGGGGGGTGAATCAGTATTATCAGATCAATAAAACTTTTTCAATGCTCAGAAACATATACGCTACTTCAGTTAAGTGAACCAGCGTGTATTCGCTACTGTGTCTAAAGCAACCAGCGTATAACCAGAAATCTTATGATTCAGTTAGTTTATCTTTAGTAAATGCATCATGACATTATTAACCATATTAAAAGTAAACAGGTGCAGAACAGATCATCACACAAAAGCCACACACATGAACACCATGATATAAGGTGGAAACCCAATGTGGGTGAAAACCACCTGCTACAAGTCGTCTCTATCTTTCTTTAATAAGAAACTTCAGTTTACAATCTTTTGTACTGGTGCAGCCTTATACCAGTACGCAGGCTACAACCTGCAAAAGGCTACAACCTTCTCTAGTTTTCCAAACTCTCTTGGAAGGGAGCTCCAACCCCCTTTGCTCTTGTACTAGCTAAGATACTAGTACGTAGGTGCTGGCCTACAATCTTCTTTCCTTCAGGTACCACTTTTCATCAATTTTCAGACTGGATACTCCTGAAGCACAACATTTCAATCTGAAGACCACGATTCATTCACTTTTCATAGCAAATCATAGAAGCACAAAACAACCAATACTAGCATCATCAAACTTTGAATCACTGAACCACTGAAACCCTGTCAACACCCAGTCACCAGAACACAGAGCAGACTACAGAACCCTACAATAACAGACAGACCCAACTGCAACCCAAAAATTAAGCTTCAAAAGATATACGCTACTTCAATGAAATAAACCCGCGTATACACGCGCTTTTACCGAAGCCAACCTGCGTACAAATCTAAAAATAATTTCTCATAACTTGCAGCTGTACCAGTCATCAGTCATACTCAGAACATAACATTGCGTCAGTATGCAGATCTAAAAATATGCGTAGTCAACCATATACCGATAGTTCATTTCAAACAATTTGATCCCGATCTATCCTTCCATCAACCGATGTGATCTCTCCTTAGCTCAGATCAAGCAATGTATCATCAACCCAGAACCTGCATACTAGATCTCTTTCTTCATTAGATATTCAAGACCATTTTCCAATTTTCTAGCCTAATGATCTTCTCCTCCTTATATAGCATTAGGCCCTCCTCAATACCACGGGCCAAAACCATAGTAATACAATACCATCAACTTCAAAAACTCGGGATCAACACGACTGTCGAGATACCTTGGTCCAAACACATAGGCTCAAGTACCGAGGACTAACTACCACGGACCAAAGGGAAGCTTCTCGACATGTACGCTCTTTTCTATTCATGAAACTGCGTGTATACGCGACTTCGTATATAGCAAGCCTGCGTATCCGCGACTTAGTATATAGCGTACCAGCGTGTATACGCATCTTGGGCTTAATGAACCTGCATATATGAAATTTCTCTTCATTCTTGTAGTCTGGACTGAGATCTGTCATCAAAGAGAGTTGCCATCAAGGACAACACCTGTACCGTAGCGCCACACCTGTGCCAAAATGCCAACAATCTCCCCCTTTGGACTTGATGGCAACCCCAAGATCCTTAGAATCATTCTCCCCCTTTGTCATCAAGGGCAAAGGGCTGTGCTCCCCCTATGAATGTGCTGATATCTCTGCTCTGCTGTGCTAAATATGCTCCCCCTGACTGTAGGCAAGATCTGCAAAAGATGTTCTTCAAAAAGAACCAAGCCTTATACATCATGAAGAACCTTCCTATCACCAAAAGACTCAATACATACATCCATACTCCCAACCAAGAGGGGATACAACAGAAATTTACATATAACAACCAAGTACATTACATCATTCATCCCAGGCATAGTGGGGAAATCAACATAGGCCGTTACATGACCTTGACACCATAGAAGAGATATCACAAAAAGATACATGACATAGAGACGAAAGAACTAGACCAAGACTTATGAAAGTCACCAGCAGCATATGATAATCATCTTTTTAGATCAGCAACCAAGATTTCCTTCTGTGCTCCTTCTTCAACAATAGTTGTGAACTAGGACCAAAAGCATCTAAATGCCAACAATGCTTTATTAGACTTTAAGCTGCTCCCTTGAAACTGTGCCTGCTTCTCCCCCTGAAAGTGTGCCTGAAGGACTCTGTCATACCCATCTCAGACCTTCTCCAATCAGAATCTGCCCTTGCTATTCAGAACTCCATATACGCGACTTCACCTGCATAAATCAGCGTATGCACGCAGATATCCCTTATACAACACGCGTATACCAACTTTTCTTTAGAACAGACAAGCTTCAACAGCAGGATGAAGCATCAACTACTCCCAGCTTCTGTCTGAGATATTCAAAAGTCTCCCTGGGCAGTGGTTTTGTGAGAATATCAGCAACTTGTTCTTTAGAAGGAACATACTCCAACTTGACCTTTTGTTCAAGCACTTGTTCCCGGAGGAAGTGATACTTGATTGGTATGTGCTTGGTCTTTGAATGCATGACTGGATTCTTTGAAATGCTGATTGCACTTGTATTATCACATAAGATAGAGACAGGTGGAGTGCAGGTGATTTGAAAATCCTGCAAGGTCTGCATCATCCAAAGAAGTTGTGTGCAACAAGATGCCGCAGCCACATATTCTGCTTTAGCTGTAGATAAAGCAATCGAACTCTGTTTCTTGCTGAACCAAGATACTAATCTGGAACCCATGAAGAATGCACCACCACTTGTGCTTTTCCTGTCATCCACACTTCCCGCCCAATCTGCATCTGTGTAAGCATGAAGAGTGAGATCTGTATCTCTAGGATACCATAGGCCATAGTTTTGAGTCCCTTGAAGATACTTGAAGATTCTTTTGACTGCCTGAAGATGAGTTTCCTTTGGGTTGGCTTGAAATCTTCCAACAATTCCTACTGCATGCATAATGTCTGGTCGGGTACCTGTCAAATAAAGCAAACTCCCAATCATGGATCTATAAGTTGGTTGATGAACTGCTGCTGATTCATCATTTGTACTGAGGCTGCATCCTGTAACCATGGGAGTACATACTGGCTTTGAATCTTCCATGCCATACTTCTTTAAGATCTGCTTGAGGTACTTGGTTTGAGACAAGAAAATACCTCCTTCATTTTGTTGGATTTGCAATCCAAGAAAGTATGTCAATTCTCCAAGTAATGACATTTCAAATTCTTTCTGCATAACCAAGGCAAAGTTTTGACTCATAGCCTCTTCATTGCTGCCAAAGATAATATCATCTACATACACAACAAGTATTAGCAATTTGTTATTTTCAACTTTCATATAGAGATTGCTATCTGCTGATCCTTTTGAAAAGCCTTGTTGGTGAAGATATTTGTCCAACCGATAGTACCAAGCCCTTGGAGCTTGTTTGAGACCATAGAGAGCCTTTTTCAATCTGCATACAAGGTTTGGATCATTCCCAAGAATGAAACCATCTGGCTGCTCAATGTATACTTCTTCTTCTAATTCTCCATTCAGAAAGGCTGATTTCACGTCCATTTGAAATACCTTGAAGTTTTGAAAACTTGAGAGAGCAAGGAACATTCGGATGGCCTCAAGTCTTGCAACGGGAGCAAAGGTCTCTTCAAAATCTATTCCTTCTTGCTGTGCATACCCTTTACAAACAAGTCTGGCCTTGTTTCTAATTACTTCTCCATTTTCATTCAATTTATTTTTGAAGACCCATTTTGTCCCTATGACATTCTTATCTTTTGGTCTAGGAACCAATTCCCAAGTGTTGTTCTTTTCGATCTGCTCAAGTTATTCATCCATTGCTTTGACCCAACATTCATCTTTGCATGCCTCTTTCACATTTTGTGGTTCAGTGGAAGAGAGTAATGCCAAATAGCTTGAAGCTTCTGCAATTGTTCTTCTTGTTTGTACTCCTGCTTCTTTCTGTCCCACAATCTGAGATTCTGGATGATTCTTCTGGACATATCTGGATGGAGTCTTCTCTTCTATTCTTGTTTGTTCCTCTGGTCCTTCTGAGGTTCTTCTTGAGGTTCTTCTTCATCATTCTGTCTTTGAGGGTAGCCTTCATCTTCTTCGATGTCTTCATGATGACCTTGCCTAGGAATGTATCCCTTCTCATCAACCACAACATCAATGCTGTCAACAATTCTGCCAAGTCTTTTATTGTAGCACTTGTATGCTTTGCTATGTGGAGAATAACCAAGAAGAATGCCTTCGTCTGCTCTTGGTTCAAGTTTGCCAAGTTGCTCATCAGTATTCTTAATATAACATTTGCTTCCAAAGATTTTGAAGTGCTTCACCGAAGGAGTCTTACCACACCAGAGCTCATGAGGAGTTTGAGTGCTGTTTACTCGGACATTTGTTTTGTTGAGAATAATAACCGCAGCATGTGCAGCTTCACCCCAGAAAGTTGCGGGAGTACCTGATTCATCAAGCATAGCACGAGCCATTTGTTGGATTGTTCAGTTCATTCTTTCCACAACTCCATTTTGCTGAGGAGTTCTAGCTGTAGAGAATTCTCTTCTTATCCCATGTTCTTCACAGAAATCGAAAAATTCATTTGAGGTAAACTCCCCACCTCTGTCAGATCTGAGGCACTTAATCTTGTGTCCTGATTCATTTTCAGCCAAGGCTTTGAAGGATTTGAATTTTTCGAATGCTTCATCTTTGTGCTTCATAAGTCCTAACCAGACAAACCTGGAGAAATCGTCAATGAATAATATCAAATATTCTTCTCCTCGAGGTGTTCTTTTTCTGAAAGGACCACATGTATCTGTATGTACTAGCTCAAGAGGCATGCTAGCTGATCCTTCCTTCTCAGGAAAATTAGTTCTGGTTTGCTTTCCAAACTGACATGATTTGCATATGGTGTTGTCTGGAATTTTGATATCTGGAAGATCACGAACTGCCTGATATTTGCATGCTTTCCTTATTTGTGGAAAGCTTAGATGCCCCAACCTCCGATGCCATAGCCAGTGTTCATCATTCTTGCTCAAATAACATTGTTGTTGTCTTTCTTCAAATATGTATAGATTATTTGGAGTCCTTCTTCCTTTGATCACTGTTTCACCTGTATCAAGATCACGAACACAACATCCATTTGATCTAAATATTACCTCTGTTCCTTGATCGCACATCTGACTGACACTCAGAAGATTATGCTTCAATCCATCAACATACAGAACATTTCCAGCTTTGACCTTCTCTTTCAACGGAGCAACGCCTTTTCCTTTTATGGCTGCAGAGATATCGTTTCCAAAAGAAACTTTCTTTCCCTTTTCTAATGCGGTATATGATTCAAGTTTTTCTTTGTCCCCTGTCATATGCTTCGAACATCCGCTGTCAATGTACCATAGACTTTCTTGACCTTCTGCATAAAAGGCTATCCCACATCTTTCTGGTTGCGGTTCCTTTATTCTCCATGTTCTGACATTTGAGGTTTGTTCCTTCTGAGTTGTCTTCCAGAACCTGCTCCTGCATTCAGAGTCTTCATGACCAAAGTTATTACAAATAGAGCATTCAACTTCATTTTCAAGAACCGAAAAGTTGTTATAAGTCCTTTTCATGGTTCCAGTCATACTTCTTTGCTTTTGAGCTTCTCTAGTCATGATTGTCTTGTAGGCAACACATTGAGCTGCTTTGTGACCGAAGTTATGGCAAGAAAAGCATTGGCCATTAAAGAAATTTCTCCGATAATCAGATCTATCATCCAACCGATTGTAGCTTCTATTGACATCCATTCTTGGGGCAAATTGGGAAGATTTTACCTGTGGCTGATTGTAGATTCTGTTTGTTCTTAAGGCCGCTTGTCCCCGAACTTCTTGATAGTCTTTATTTGTTCTTGAGGTAAACTGTCCCTGATTCACCTGATGACTTTTATTTGGTCTTTGTTCGCTCCTCCTTGTTGCATCAAGATAACTTTTAGAGGTAGAAGCTTGAGATGTTTCTCCATTATATCCCAGACCTATCTTGATCAGAGGAGAATGCTGCACATTGATAATCTCATCCAAGGTTTCAGATCCTTTAACAAATTTAAGATTAATTGCTTTTGTTTTCTCAATCTCCTTTCTAAGACAAACAATCTCACATTCCAATTTTTCAAGATGTTTTTCCTTTTCTGCCAGTTGACATTGTAGAGAATCAATAATAGCACTTTTCTCTTCTAAGCAAACTTTGAGATTATTCATTTCTTCATAAAAGCCTTCTACATCTATAGCATCCATGTAGTCATCATCTTCAAAAGCCATTAAAAGTTTATATCTATAACCCTGTTCATCTTCGTCACTATTTGAAAGACCATCACTATCTTCATGAGTGTAATAGCTTTTCTTCTTTCCATTTTGTTTCTTGTTCCATTTAACAGGTTCCTTTCCCTTGTCATTCTTATCTTTGTGAGGACATTTGGCAGCATAATGACCTACTCTTCCACAAGCAAAGCATTTAAAAGGTAACTTACCTCTGAACCTTCCAGAACCCCTTTGAAGATTTTGACAAAATTTAATTCTTCTTCTTCATCGTCTGGCACGTGACTTGCTTCATAATAATCTTCTTTGCCCGAAGCCTTGAAAGCAACTTCTCTTCTGTCTGATGGACCTCCTTTTCTCATTTCATAAGCAGTTAGAATTCCGTGAAGCTGAGACATAGTAAGAATTCGTAGATTTTCTTTTTCTTCTATTGCAGACACTTTAGATTCAAATTTGGGGGATAATGATCTTAGAACCTTTTCAACCACAATAGCCTCTTTTATTTCTTCACCCAAGTTTTTCATGCAATTAACAATCTCATCTACCCTAAGGAAATAGTTAGCCACACTTTCATCATTATACATTCTGAGAGTCTCATACTTAATCCTGAGAGTTTGAAGTTTAGCACGCTTTACCTGTTCGTCTCCTTCATAGCTCGTGACAATTTTGTCCCATATTTCTTTTGCGGATTTATAGTGCATTACCTTCATGAATTCCGATTGGGATATACATCCTAATAGGGTACTGACTGCTTTCGCATTTGTTTCATACTTCTTTTTCTCGGCTGCATCTGTAGGAGTAGCTGAAGGAAAAGCGTAGCCTGTCTCTACGAGGTCCCAAACTTCTGTACCAAGAGATTGAAGATAGGCAGTAACTCTTACCTTCCAATAATTGAAGTTTGTCCCATCAAAAATAGGTGGCCTGATTGATGCTTCTCTCTCGTAGTTGCTCATGATGAACGATCTACCTTCAAGCGATTAAGCTTCTCTGAAGGACCTGCTCTGATACCAATTGTTGGAAATAATACTGAGAGGGGGGGTGAATCAGTATTATCAGATCAATAAAACTTTTTCAATACTCAGAAACATATACGCTACTTCAGTTAAGTGAACCAGCGTGTACACGCTACTGTGTCTAAAGCAACCAGCGTATAACCAGAAATCTTATGATTCAGTTAGTTTATCTTCAGTAAATGCATCATGACATTATTAACCATATTAAAAGTAAACAGGTGCAGAACAGATCATCACACAAAAGCCACACACATGAACAGCATGATATAAGGTGGAAACCCAATGTGGGTGAAAACCACCTGCTGCAAGTCGTCTCTATCTTTCTTTAATAAGAAACTTCAGTTTACAATCTTTTGTACTGGTGTAGCCTTATACCAGTACGCAGGCTACAACCTGCAGAAGGCTACAACCTTCTCTAGTTTTCCAAACTCTCTTGGAAGGGAGCTCCAACCCCCTTTGCTCTTGTACTAGCTAAGATACTAGTACGTAGGTGCTGGCCTACAATCTTCTTTCCTTCAGGTACCACTTTTCATCAATTTTCAGACTGGATACTCCTGAAGCACAACATTTCAATCTGAAGACCACGATTCATTCACTTTTCATAGCAAATCATAGAAGCACAAAACAACCAATACTAGCATCATCAAACTTTGAATCACTGAACCACTGAAACCCTGTCAACACCCAGTCACCAGAACACAGAGCAGACTACAGAACCCTGCAATAACAGACAGACCCAACTGCAACCCAAAAATTAATCTTCAAAAGATATACGCTACTTCAATGAAATAAACCCGCGTATACACGCGCTTTTACCGAAGCCAACCTGCGTACAGATCTAAAAATAATTTCTCATAACTTGCAGCTGTACCAGTCATCAGTCATACTCAGAACATAACATTGCGTCAGTATGCAGATCTAAAAATATGCGTAGTCAACCATATACCGATAGTTCATTTCAAACAATCTGATCCCGATCTATCCTTCCATCAACCGATGTGATCTCTCCTTAGCTCAGATCAAGCAATGTATCATCAACCCAGAACCTGCATACTAGATCTCTTTCTTCATTAGATATTCAAGACCTTTTTCCAATTTTTTAGCCTAATGATCTTCTCCTCCTTATATAGCATTAGGCCCTCCTCAATACCACGGGCCAAAACCATAGTAATACAATACCATCAACTTCAAAAACTCGGGATCAACACGACTGTCGAGATACCTTGGTCCAAACACATAGGCTCAAGTACCGAGGACTAACTACCACGGACCAAAGGGAAGCTTCTCGACATGTACGCTCTTTTCTATTCATGAAACTGCGTGTATACGCGACTTCGTATATAGCAAGCCTGCGTATCCGCGACTTAGTATATAGCGTACCAGCGTGTATACGCATCTTGGGCTTAATGAACCTGCGTATATGAAATTTCTCTTCATTCTTGTAGTCTGGACTGAGATCTGTCATCAAAGAGAGTTGCCATCAAGGACAACACCTGTACCGTAGCGCCACACCTGTGCCAAAATGCCAACATTGTATGGGGCACAATAATAACAACATGGGGACTACATGGGCACAACAATACCATAAGGGGGTTGCACTAATAACCATAAGGGGCTACACTAGTAGTTTAGGGACCTAACAATCAAGTAAAACAAGTGTAGGGATCAATCAAGCAGAAGGAAAACAAAGCATGTGGGGAGAGTTGTCGCAACGTCAACTATTAGTGCAAAAACAGGGTAATGCATGCGACACTTGGGAAATGCAATGCAAAACTTGAAACAACACTTCTACAACCTAAAACAAGTTTAAACACCAGCAATTGCTCATAAAAATAAGTGAAACAATAGTCTCACAAGCTAAATAAGCAAAAGTGACAAAAAAGGCGGAAAAAGACGATAAAATCAAAACTCACCTAGAAAATTGACAACGAGGCTTCGAAGGTTCCTTGATATCCTCAGGCATGCTAGGGCTTGATGGTCGAGTATACAAATGAGCTCTAGAGGCATATATTACATCGAATTGAGAAAAAATGAAATTCATGACATGCATGCCTGAGATCAAGGACAAAAGGGACACTCGGTGGAAAATTATAAAGATAACATTGTGCCACCTTCGGAAAACTAATAATAGATCACTGCTTTGTGGGGATTCCTTTTGATTTTTCGAGAAAAGTTGTCATGCATTTCCTGAAGAGATTGCGCAATTCTATGGAGGAATATGCAACCCTTTGTCATATGCATTGCATAACTTCTGAGCAGAAAGACTTATGTGCAATTTCTTGGCTAAGTGACACAGGATGCCTCTCTTGCTTTACGCAGTTTCCTAGCTAATGGTTGGCTGTAAGTTGGCTCTGCACAATTCTAGAGCTGAAGGCTCACTGCTAGCTTGGATTTCACAATTCTTAGACTGAAGGCTAGTTTCCCTCAAGGAATGTGTTGTTCACTAAGGAAATATTGAAACCGGGTTGAAACCAGGTGAAGCGATCGAATTACGAGTTAGACAAAAAAGCAAGTTAGAAGAGACAAGCCTCAAGCAGAAGATGAAACTCAATTAAATCACAAGTACCTGGGTCAGTGTAAGATGAGTTGCTGTGATTTTAGGAGGGAGGCTCCAAAATGAAGCATAGGAAAAAATTTGGAGGGCGGTTGTAGCCGCTACAACATTTGCAACACACTGGTAGAACTCCATCTCTGTATGGACCTTGTATTGTGTAAAGGGAGTCTAACTCTTTTGGAAGTATTGTTCGATTCTTTGATCATTATGTTTTCCTCACTAGCTTGAGTTAAAGATATAGTCATGTTGTACTACAAAACAACCCCCCCCCCCCATTTATAAAGAACAATAGCTAAGGTTAGAGTTATAAATGGGGACCCTTTTAAATTTTTAGGCTTAGGATAATAATACCTAGCTCTAAGAAAATACCTAGCAAAACCTTGCAAAATGAACTAAGGATGAAATCGACATAGCAAATTGAAAATCACACTTTTTCGCATGACTATTTTAAAAACACATTCAGAAAATTTCAATATGCGATTAGGTCTCCTGTTACGATAACATCACCTTGTCATTTCACAATTGCATTTCACACTTCACATAGTTCGCAAGAAACTTAACCATGCCATTAGAATGACCATTAGCGATTTGTGAAATGCGATATTGAGATATTCACAATCGCATTTCGCTTGATGTATTTGGTAGTGCTATACTGTATCCCTTTAAAGAACGTGATGCGCGATTAAGAGCGGTAAAACGTGTGGAACAAATACATCTTAAATACCAAAACAAACGAGTTGACAGGTAATAAATATTTAGCGACCTGAGGAAGGATAATCATTTTGCAGGTTATGCGTAGTTACAATCGAGTATCTCATTAAACCTTTCTCATGATCCAAGGTCATTTCAGAGAAGTTTTCAATCTTAATTACTTGATATCGTTTGCGCTGATATATCTTGTCTATTTCAGGTAAGCGACAAAAGACATGTCACTAAGAAAGGTGATGCAAAAACAGAGAAAACAAACCATTGTTGAATATGAGTTTACAGAGATGGTTCCTATCTTCACTAATACAGTTTGTGATGTTGCTAGAGGTGCAACAGCTTGGGAAGTGATTTACAATAGGCTAGAGGAAGAGCATCCTAAAATCACTGTTATGAGAGCAACAATAGACTAAACAAGGCCTTCAGGAATTCAATGCAAAGATTCTAAAATCCTCCCATACACATATATGATCAGGTGGGTGATTGAAAACCTTATCATTGAAGATAGGCAGTTCAAGAATTCAAGTATGGAGCTCATAGGGTCGTTCAGAGCAGAGGACTTGAAGAATATGTACCACATACCTGACCCACAGGATATCTACGATAGCACATTTGTGGCTAACTTTGCAAAGAAGAACCCAGACCCCTTCAAGCTAATTCGGGGTTGGAGAGTGTTGGACAAAAAATTAAAATATGACAAATCGGGTATGTATGCTATAGCCTCTTTGGAAAATCCCTACAACTATGCAACAGCCATGTTATGTACATTGTATGGGCTACCCAATAATACTAAGTTTTCAATAGAATGGATTCCTCTGATTGATGCCTGTGTTAATTCCCATATCATGAATTGGCCTTCCATCCTCTCTGACAACCTAGCCACCACCATTACCAAATATCGAAAAAAGAAAGTATCCTCTTCAGATAACCTCCCTCCCTTCTATTTTAGTGCCTACATTATGGATGTTATCTATTTTTGCATGACATTTCCAACCATGGGTTTGAAATGGACCTTACAAGATCCTTACCCAATCCATCTCAGTCATAAAAAAATATGGGAATTGCATTACATACCTCACTTCTACAAGATATTTCATGTTGTTGTGTTTCCCCTACATCAAATAATTTTCAATAAGAAAACCTGTAGGTTTTACCAAGAAGTTGCAGTAGACCTGCCTACTGTCGGCAAGTATTTCATTGAAGAATGGTTCACCTACATTAGGTTTTTTGGTAGCATAAACGATCCACACATCCTTCCTTTATATGTTTTTGATAAGTTATTAGAAATAGAGATTTCCTACCAGACTGTGGGAAGGGGCCTGATTAAAGTTCTCAAAGACAGCAAGAAGTCATTATGGCCCACTTTCCCTGTCAAACGTGGTTCTTTTGCTTTAGCGGATTTTGTTCATGCTACTAAGGAATCAACACATATGGAAGCCTTTAGGCTTCATACATTTCCTAAGAGGTAATTTGATCCTAATAAAGTGGCATATAATGTTACTACTAGAGTAAATCTCAAGCCATACAATCATGAAGATAATTATTTTGAGGATTTGTTACAGTCGGTCGTATCCTTCGAACAAGCATTCGAATGGGCAAAGGAAAAAATGAAACGTAAATATTTTCAAAGATTTCATGAATTCAGATATGAGAGGCTCCGGGTGATCCCAATGCATCTATTAAAGCCCGAGGATAAGTCTAAACCAAGTGGGTATATAGGCCAAAAACATGCAACTCCAAGAAATGCAACAATCCATGGAAAGATACAAGGATGTTCCCACTACTGAGGAGTTCATTAAAGAGGACTTGGAATTAAATTCCCTTCTAGTGAAATAGCAAGAGTATTTATGCCAGAAGATGTCACACATTACTCCCTATCTCACTGCTTGCGACTAGCTGACAGATAAGGCAATCAACTAGAGAACGGAGTTTAATGATTTAAACACCAGAATCTCTGAGTTCATCGAACAACAGAAAACATAAGATGGAAGGAAAGCCAATCTACCTGAGATTGAGGAAACTCATAAAGACATTCTCTTCACAGATTGGGATGCGAGAATAAAACAGATCAAGCTAGCAGTCACAAGGGTAGTTAGAGTATCAAAGAATATCATTAAGGCAATGAATCACATCTTGTTCACCACTAATCTCATTAAAGAAGGAAATACGAAATAAATGCCCGATTTAACTGCTCTGTATAAAGGCTGGAAAGAAAAGGTGGGGAGTCAAAGAGAGGCAAGTACAAAAATGACCACGACCAACTGGGAGTCGTATTGGTAGTATATTGTTAAGCCACATAGGTAGATTATGACTCTCAATTGTTCCCTTCGTATGACTCAAAGGTTGCTGCCACTTCTCACCAATGCGATCTTCACAGGACAACTCAGGACACATTTTGGGGCACCTCTTCAAATTCAACCAATGACCGATATTTACGATTTAAAGGACAAGCTGGTAGACAGTAAGTTTTCCTTTTAGTTCTATTTATTTAGCCTCTATTTATTTTTGGAGTTAGTTACCTAGTTAGGAGGAAGGTTGTTTGAAACCTCCTCAAATTTTGTATAATCTATTTTTGCACATTTAGTTAGAATAGTATTAATACCCTTCTCATGCATTTAGAGAAGGGTCCAAAATTTTATCAAAAACATTTTCAAAGAATGCACTATTGTAAGTTTGTGAATTCTTTGGTGAAATTATGGAACATGATCGTTTCTTTTAGATATCAGACTACATTCCTTTGTTGATGCACTTTTCTATTCTTGGGAGACAATTTGATTTGAAGAAAGAAGTTGGTCTATGTCGTTTGTCAAATGAGCAGGACTTCACACATATAGTACTATTATCATGTATGCTTGATTCTTTTTACATTTAGTTAGTGGCAAAACTTTACATTCATGAATTATATGTGAGATTCATTGTTTCTGTTAAAGCATTAATTACACTTCTGTATGATGCCTAGCTGAAATTGTGATTTTCATATATAACTCATCATATATGGGATATATTTTATAAATTCCTTTGACTAACTATTTAGTCAAAGGAATTATCTTTTACGTTATCATCTCTATTTATTTGTGTTCAATCTTTATTATCACATGTTAAACAATTACATCTTTATAGATCACATACCACATAGGAATACCTGGGTTTATATTATAATAAGTTAGTTAGAGAAAATTCATTATAGAATAGGTCACTTAGATATAATTATTCTATTGCAAACACTCATGAACCACCCACTCTCATTTCAAAACCCACACTAGGGAGTTGTCTTAAGGTCTGGATCGGGTGGTTATCCCCCATGTTTAGGCAACAGAATTCTAAGGCCACAACATTTTGGTGCTAGAAGGAGGGCATTCAACTGTGAATGTCCTATAAACCTAAATATCATTCGAAAAGCATTCATAAGAGTCAAAACCCCTCCATCATTTCTACACTTTCTGAAACTCATTCAGAATCTCCTAATCAGAATTATAAATTTATAGAAACATCTCCCTCATCTCCTAAAGTAGTAAGGAAACTACCCTCTCCAGATTACACTCCCGAATCTCCCAAAGTTCACTTTGATACAACAATTGGAACATATATCCATTTTTTCCAAGAAACCAGAGAGACCTGAAGTGTCTAAAGAAAGTGTTACCTCCTTATTACAACAAACTGGTGTATTGACTAAACTGCAAAGTGAAAGACTTGGGGTTACCCCTTTCGAGTTCCCCATTCCTCCACAATGTAGGAAAGTCACTTCATCAACATTTGAATCAGATACCAGCGAGATCACATCACCTTTCCATCCATTTACTTCCCCATCCACTTCTATTGAATCCACGACTTCTCAAATATCCACTTCTCCGATTAGTACTACAATTAACAATACTAATCCAGTAGTAAGTTCTTCGCCATCTATACCTACTTCTGGACCAACCTTCCCATCTTCTCAGTTCCCAACTCAAGTTATGGCCAATCAACCTTGGACAAATCCTGGTGCTGTCTTGGTTGCAAATCCAAATGCACTCCCAGCAAACCCAGAAAAATGGATGCCTAAGGATGATCCTAACGATGCTCTCCGAGCCAAAGAACATCTAAATAATTTTATGTTAGCCATGAATCTCAATGGGGTTGCACATGAAGATATTCTAATCATACTTTTTCCTTATGCTTTCCAAGGATCTGCTGGGTCTTGGTATTTTTCCCTCCCAGCGGGTTCAATTAGAGACTGGGATACTTTTCAAGAAGTATTTCTTGCAAAATTTGGTGATGATAGGACCATAGAATCCTTGATCAATGATCTTTCTAATTTGAAAGTTAATTTAGATGAAAATATCAAAGATTTCAACTCCAGATTTAACAAATTGCTAAGCAAAATCCCAACTGCCTCTAAACCTGCTGTAGATGTACAAATAGAATGGTATATATCATCTCTTCCTTCTAATATTGCAATTTTTGTAGATAGAGCCAATAAAGCTACCCTTGTAGAAAACATGAAAGAAGCCATGTTTGTAGAAAGAAGAACCATAGCTTTGGAAAAGAGATCACAAATAGATGAAAGGAAGTCCAAGAAAGTAACATTTAAGGATGACTCTAAGAAGAAAGCTTCAAAGGACCCTTTCGATCTTGAAGGCATTCCGAAAGTGTTAAAAACAATGTCTAACGAAATGGTCGAAATTAAAAAACAGGTCGCAAAATCCTCTACTCCCAAGAAACCTTTTCGATCATTAAAAAGTTGCCCTTCTTCTGCATCGCAACACTCAAACACCATTTAAAATGTTGAGTCTAACCAAGAAGCATAAGAAGATTCGCCAAACGAAGAGGAAGCTAAAATGGAAGAAGAAATTGAACTAAACGGGATGTGGGATTTCAACCTCCCAACTAAAGAAGAGGCACAAGCAATGCCAGTGACTACAAGAAGTAAAAACTCTCCTGACATGTCTATCACAAATTAGAAGCAAAAAGCTGCTACTCCTGCAAAGGAGAAAATAGTAGCTAAGAAATCTAAGACTAGCCAAACTAATCATATCCCTCTATATTCCCCAAATGCCTCAAAAACATTGGTAATCTCAGATATAGTTGAATACAATATAGTAGAAGACATGAAAAAGATTAGAGCTAACATCTCATTGCATGAGATAACTAAACTCAAGCAACAACAAAAAATTATATTAAGAGAATTGAAAGCAGTTCCAGTATCTCCCCTGCCATCTTCTGTAGTTACTCAAGCTTCCTACAATATGGGAAAACCTCCCTCATCGTCAAACAAGGTAGATCCTTTAGATCTAGTTCTGATTGGCGATAGGCCTATTTCTCTTGTTCCTCCATTTCTGATCACTTATGAAATTTTCAACAGGAATGTTCACAATTGCCTTGTTGATTCAGGAGCCTCCTCAAATATAATGCCAAGAGATGTGTGTACCAAATTGAACATTACACCTCAAAAATCTGCAGTGCACATAGTTCAGTTAGATAGGACGAAAGTAGAGGTACTTGGAGAAATAGCATTAGTTTCAATTAGGCTTTCCTCTAATCCAAAAGTTTCATAAATAATTGATATTTTGGTGGCTGATATCCCTGAATTTTATGGTTTGATTCTTAGTAGGGATTGGTCTAAAAAGTTGCATGGTTATTTCGCAATTGATTGGTGTCACTTGTGATTGCCACACAACAGTAAACCAAACCAAATCAAGGTAGACCAAAAGAAATTCATGAAATATACAGTCACTGATCTCCAGAGAAGCAATGAACCTTTTAACTTCACTAATAATATCATTGGAAATTACTCAGCTGAATCCTCTTTAGGATCCTTTAATGCTCAGAGGTCTCCCTTTTTAGATAACGCCGTAGTTTCTCAAATCAATTTTTTTTTTTAAAAGATGCTTCCAAATGTATAAATTTATTAGATAAAGTTTCTAATAACCCTATGTTTTGGACTGTCTATTTTTATGATTCCAAATCAGAAGACGATGGAGGTGCAGGGTGCATTTTGATCAATTCACAAGGAGAGAAAACCATGCTGGCCTGCAGACTTGAATTCCGGTACACTAATAATATTGCTGATTATGAAGCACTAATCCAAGGATTGTATAAAGCCATCGGTCTTAATGTCAAATACCTACAAGTCTATGGTGATTATGAAATAATTGTGAAATAGGTGAGAAATACAATCCATTGTGTCTCTAGGCACCTTAAACACTATCAATATTTAGCTCAGAAATTAACTTCTCATTTTTCTGCTTTCAACATATCTTCAGTCCCTAGACTGCAAAACACAAGTTTTGACTTACTTTCTAATGTGGCATCTAGGCTTATACCCTCAGAATACTTTAGTCCAGATAAATTTTCAATTGAGTTAATATTTAGGCCATCTATTCCCGACAATGTAGCAAATTGGAGACTATTCAACAATGATGTGGATATAGTTAATTTCCTTACATTTGAGGGATTGTATGAAGAAAAATTCATAGATGAACATGAGCATGATCTAGAAATAAAGAATAATCATGATCAAAACCAAATCACAAATTCCATGGTTGAGATGGAATATCCCTATGATCTAAAGGATATGTTCAAGAGAATTACTACTCCAAAACTCAAAGTTCTACTCTGAGATTTGAAGTAGTAAACCTAGGGTCAAATGAAAAACCTCAAAATGTAAACCTAGGTCTTGGCCTATCATCTGAAGAAAGAATATCATTAATTAGGTTATTAAAAACATGTAAAGGCATATTTTCTTGGGATTATGCAGATCTCAAGACCTATGCTACCTCTATAATTCAACATACCATACCCTGACTTCGAATGAAAAACCAGTTCAACAAAAGCTTCGCAAAATTCACCCAAACCTTGAGAGTCAAATCAATTCTGAATTGAACAAGCTTCTGAAGGCCAAAATAATCTTCCCTACTAGACATTCTAAGTGGGTATCAAATATGGTACTCGTAAGGAAAAAGAATGGTGATATTAGGATTTGTATTGATTTTAGAAACCTGAATAGAGCTTGTCAAAAAGATAATTTTCCCTTGCCCACTACGGAATAGATATTGCAATGAGTTGTAGGTTCTGAATTAATGTCTTCTCTATATGGATTCTTAGGATATAATCAAATTCTTATGCATCCAGATGACATATTAAAAACAACATTCAGGACCAAGTGGGGAACATATGCCTATCAGAAGATGCCTTTCAGACTCATTAATGCTTGTGCCACATTTCAACGTGCTATGGACATTTCCTTTAGAGGTCTAATCAATAAATTGGTTGCTATTTACTTGGATGATATCAAAATCTATTCTAAGGATAGGAACAATCATTTGAGTGACCTAAAGCACATTTTCGAAAGATGCAAGAAGTATGGCATTTCCTTAAATCCCAAAAAATCTTATTTTTCTTTACCAGAAGGAAAACTCCTTGGGTTTATAGTATCCAAGAAAGGAATTTACATCGATCCTACTAGAGTCCAAGAGATTGAAAAGATTCTCCTCCCACAAAAAAAAAAACATGTAATCATTCATGGGCCAAATAAAGTTTGTAAAAAGATTTGTCCTAGATTTTTCACAAATTGTCTTACCCCTTCAAGTAATGATAAGAAAAAACGTAGTTTTCAGATGGAACAAGGATGAAAGAGAGTCATTTGAGTTGATTAAAAAATCCATTATTAATGCTCCCTCATTAACAACCCCTGACTTTCTCAAACCTTTTATATTATATACTTTTTCATATGATACATCATATGCAGCAGTTTTGACACAGTTGAATGATGAAAATATCGAGGCACCCATCTCCTTTTTTAGTTCTAACTTGGAAGGTGCCAAATTATATTATTCAGTTGTCGAGAAACAAGCGTTTACTATTTTTAATACTTTGAAACACTTCATACCTTTTCTTCTTAAAACCCATACAAAGATAGTTGTACCCTTCCCTGCAGTAAGACAATTATTGATCCAAAGAGAAGTAGGGGAGAAAAGGGCTAATTGGGTAACTGCACTCCAAGAATATGATGTAGAAATATGACCAACTAAAATTGTTAGGGGCCAAGGTTTTGCAGGATGTTAACAAGAGATTCCTAGTTACAACCAAAAGAAGATCAAGGTAATGAAGTGAAAATATCATAGGTAAGCCTTAATGATACGCAATCACAATATGCTGATTTGAAATTTTATCTAAAAAACGGATATGCTCCTATGCATCTTAATTATAAAACAAAGCAAGCTTTAAGATTGAAATCAAATCAGTATGAGCTAGTCAATGATGTATTGTTTAGGAAGAATTATGATTCAGTATTTCTAATATGCCTAGAGAAACCTGAAGCTGAAAAGGTCATGCAGGAATTACATGATGGACTAGCTAGAGGACATTTTGGAGGAAATACCACTGCTCACAAAATCTACATGCAGGATATTATTGGCCAATGGTATTTAAAGATGCACATGAATATACAAGGAATTGCAAAACTTGTCAAACCATAGCTGGAAGAGAAAGAAATCCAACATTCCCTTTACAACCAGTTAACATCCAACAACCATTCGAACAATGGGGATTAGACATAATTGGTGAGATTGTTCCTAACTCTTCCAAACAACATAGGTACATCCTTACAGCTATTGATTACTTTACTAAGTGGGTAGAAGTTGTCCCATTAAAGATAGCTAATACATAAAACATTACAAACTTCATTGATCAGTACATAATTACCAAGTTTGGCTTACCCTCAGCTTTAATGTTTGACAATGCATCTTACTTTTCTAGAAATACAATGGTAGAATTTGCTCTTAAGTGAGGTTTCAAGTTGAAATATTTAGCCAATTATTATCCTCAAGGTAATGGATTAGCAAAATCAACAAACAAGAACCTCATCAAAAATATCAAAATGACTATTGATCAAAATCATAGGAATTGGCACAAAGCATTAACATTTTCTCTATGGGCAGACAAGATTACTCAGAAAGACTCTATTGGTTCTTCTCCTTTTGCTTCAGTTTATGGAAAAGAAGTTTTTCTTCCCACAAACGTAGCAATCCCATCCCTTTCCCTAGTACATCTCATCAATGAAAACCCTTCATCTTCTCTCCAGGCTAGACAATTTCAAATTCTCAAGCTTGAAGAAGAAAGAGAAAATGCTAAAGCAACGCACTTCCATCATCAACAATTAGTCAAAGCTTCTTTTCACGCAACTTCCACCAGTCAAAAAACTCTTGAAGTAGGTGACTTGGTTTTGAAATGGGACAAAGCAACGAGGAAAAGAGTAGACATACCAAATTCCAAAGACTATGGCTTGGCCCTTTTCAAATCATTGAAAAAATTGGACAATCAACGTTTCTTTTACAAGACTTGTAAGGTAAGAAGGATTCTTTGCCCGTTAATGGGAAAATTTTGAAAAAATACTTTTACTAGGAGATAACCTCTTCCAATTTTGTAACATATTTCTTTTTAGGAAAATAATGGTTAACTAGTATTTATTTTTGGCTTTTCAAAATAAAATCTTTGATAACATTTCTGTTTTTCACTTTTATAAGAAAGTAAGAGTTAAAAGGAATAATTAGGACATTTGAGTACTAAAGTAAACTTGATTTCTTTGGAAAAACTTGATCTTGCTTAAAACATTTATTTTATGAACAAACTCTTATCTTTATAGAATATGAAGGTTTTGTTATCAGTCAAGAAAAGAATCTTTAACCCAGTAAGGACTTTCTGCAGATCAGTATCTTAAACATTATCACCCAAAACTCTCAAAAGAGCTAATGATCCACCCCATCTGTTAAAATTTTCCTTTTTCAAAGTGTAATTCTAAAATATATAAAATTAAAAGATAAAAAGTCTCATTACGAGCTTATTTACCATGTTCATAGGGAAGTGATTAAAATTGATATTACCAATACTTCATATCAAACAGGGTAATAGCTAATGATCTCCTTGATCAAAAGACAAGGGGTCCCATCAAGAGCCATCTTGTTCAGTTTAGTTACAACCAGTGAATGGAATTGTCATTAGTAGGTTACAAAACCTAGACAATGTCTTTTAAGAAACCAAAAAAGAAAAAGATTTCATTCAAAAGGGAAAAAAGGGACAAGGTCCAAGTGAGATTCAATCCAAGTGAATATCATTTTGAAATTTGAAAATTCATACAGATAGGATAATGAATCATTGTTGGTTAAAAGATAAGCTTGTCAAGGCTATGAACGCTTGTTGGCAACAGAGGCTCTATCTATGATAAATGAGTAAACACCAAAAAACTTATTTGCAGAAGACACCTGCTATATTACTTTAAACCTTATTATTGGCTGATGCGAACATTTATACTTCTATCGTTACAAGAGTAAAGTAATTAAGTAAATAAGCTGAGAAAGTAATGATAATTCTAGAGAAAGCTTGTTTACATTATAACTAATGTAATCATTATTCTTAGAACTCTAATTATTTTGAAAGTTTTTAGAAATTTCAGAAAACTACTCAGAGATAACTGGTTCTCCCAAGTGAATTGCCAATTATTGTACTACGAAACAACCCCCCATTTATAAAGAACAATAGATAAGGTTAGAGTTATAAATGGGGCCCTTTTAAATTGTTATGCTTAGGATAACAATACCTAACTCTAAGAAAATACCTAGAAAGACCTTGCAAAACAAACTAAGGATGAAATCCACGTAGCAAATCGTAAATCACACTTTTCCACATGGCTATTTTAAAAACACCTTCAGAAAATTACAATATGCAATTAGGTCTCCCGCTATGATAACATCACCTTATCATTCCACAATCGCATTTCGCACTTCACGTAGTTCACAAAGAAACTTAACCATGCCATTAGAACGACCGTTAGTGATTTGCGAAATGCGATATTGCGATATTCGTAAATGCATTTTGCTTGATGCATCTGGTAGCGCTATAATGTATCCCATTAAAAGATCGTGATGCACAATTAAGAGCGGTAAAACGTGTATAATAATTACATTTTAAATACCAAAAAAAATGAGTTGACAAGTTAATAAATATTTAGCAGCCCGAGGAAGGATAATCATTTTCCAGGTTATGGGTAGTTAAAATCGAGTATCTCATTAAACCTTTCTCACCATCCAAAGTCATTTCAGAGAATATTTTAGTCTTAATTACCTGATATCATCTGCACTAATATATCTTGTCTATTTCAGTGAAGCAACAAAATACATGTCACTAAGAAAGGTGATGTAGAAATAGAGCAAACAGACCATTGTTGAATCTGATTTTACAGAGATGGCTCCTATCTTCACTGATACAGTTTGTGATGCTGCCGGAGCCGCAACAACTTGGGAAGTGATTTAAAATAGGCTGGAGGATGAGCGTCCTAAAATCATTCTTACGAGAGCAACAACTGAATCAACAAGGCCTTTAGGACTTCAATGTAGAGATGCTTCCTATGTTTTCCTTCATAGGATAGGAGCAAGAGCTAAAATCCTCCCATACACAGATATGATCAGGTGGGTGATCAACAACCTTATCATTGAATATAGGAAGTTCAAGAATTCAAAGATGGAGCTCATAGAGTCGTTCAGAGTAGAGAAATTGAAGAAGATGTACCACATACCTAACCCACACGATATCTATGACAACACATTTATGGCTAACTTCTCAAAGAAGAACCCAGACCCCTTCAAGCTAATTTGGGGTTGGAGAGTGTTGGACAACAAATTAAAATATGACAAATCGGGTATGTATGCTATAGCCTCTTTGGAAAACCCCTACAACTATGCAGCAGCCATGTTCTGTAGATTGTACGGGCTACCCATTAATACTAAGTTTTCAATAGAATAGATTCCTCTGATTGATGCCTGTGTTAATTCCCATATCATGAATTGGCCTTCCATCCTATCTGACAACCTAGCCACCACCATTACTGAATATCAACAAAATAAAGCCTCCTCTTCAGATAACCTCTCTCCCTTCTATTTTAGTGCCTACATTATGGATGCTATCTGTTTTTTCACGACACTTCCAACCATGGGTTAGAAATGGACCTTACAAGATCCTTACCCAATCCATCTTAGTCATAAACAAATATAGAAATCGCATTACATACCTCACTTCTACAAGATATTTCATGTTGTTGTGTTGCCCCTACATCAAATAATTTTCAATAAGAAAACCCCTAGGTTTTACCAAGAAATCGTAGTAGACCTGCTTACTGTTGGCAAGTATTTCATTGAAGAATGGTTCACCTACATTAGGGTTTTTGGTAGCACAACTGATCCACACATCCTTCCTTTATATGTTTCTGATAAGTTATTAGCAAGAGAGATTTCCTACCAGACTGTGGGAAGGGGCCTGATTAAAGTTCTCAAAGACGGCAAGAAGTCATTATGGCCCACTTTCCCTGTCAAATGCAGTTCTTTTGCTTTAGCGAACTTTGTTCATGCTACTAAGGAATCAACACATATGGAAGCCATCAGGCTTCATACATTGCCTAAGAGGTAATTTGATCCAAACAAAGTGGCATATAATGTCACTACTGGAGTAAATCTCAAGCCATACAATCATGAAGATAATTATTTTAAGGATTTGTTACAGTCGGATGTATCCTTCGAACAAGCGTTCGAATGGGCAAAGGTGAATCTAAAGCCTGAATATTTTTAAAGATTTCAGGAATTCAGAGATGAGAGGCTTCGGGTGATCCCAATGCATTTATTAAAGCCCAAGGATAAGTCTACACCAAGTGGATATATCGGCCGAATACATGCAACTCCAAGAAATGTAGCAATCCATGGAAATATACAAGGATGCTCCCAATATTGAGGAGTTCATTAAAAAGGCCTTGGAATTAAATTCCCTTCTCGTGAAATAGCAAGAGTATTTCTGCCAGAAGATGTCACACATTACTCCTATCTGACTACTAGAAACCAACTAATAGATAAGGCAATCGACTAGAGAATGGAGTTTAACGATTTAAACACCAGAATCTCTGATTTCATCGAATGGCAGGAAACAGAAGATGGAAGGAAATCCAATCTACCCGAGATTGAGGAAACTAATAAAGACATTTTCTTCACAGGTTGGGATACGAGAATAAAATAGGTCGAGCTAGTAGTCACAAGGGAAGCCAGAGTATCAAATAATATCATTAAGGCAATGAATCACATCCTCTTCACCACTAATCTCATTAAAGAAGGCAATACCAAAGAAATGCCCGGTTCAACTGATCTGTATAAAGGATGGCAAGAAAAGGTGGGGAGTCAAAGAGAGGCAATTACAAAACTGACCATGACCAAATAAGAGTTGTATTGGCAGTATCTTGTTAATCCACATAGCCAGATTATGAATCTCAAATGTTTCCTTCATATGACTCAAAGGATGTTGCCACTGCTCACCGATGCAATGTTCATAGGACAATTCATAACACATTTCGGGGCACCTCCTCAAATTCAACCAATGACCGATATTTGCGATTTAAAGGACAAGATGGCAGACAAAAATTCATCCTCTTAGTTCTGTTTATTTAGCCTCAATCTATTTTTGGAGTTAGTTACCTAGTTAGGAGGAAGGTTGTTTGAAACCTCCTCAAATTTTGTATAATCTATTTTTGCACATTTAGTTTGAATAGTATTTATACCCTTCTCGTGCATTTAGAGAAGGATCTAGAATTTTATCAAAAACATTTGCAAAGAATGCACTATTATAAGTTTGTGAATGCTTTGGTGAAATTATGCAACATCATCATTTCTTTTAGATATCAGACTATGTTCCTTTGTTGATGCACTTTTCTATTCTTGGGAGACAATTTGATTTGAAGAAAGAAGTTGGTCTATTTCATTTGTCAAATAAGCAAGACTTCACACATATAGTACTCTTATCGTGTATGCTTGATTCTGTTTACATTTAATTAGTGGAAAAACTTTACTTTCATTAATTATATGTGAGATTCATTGTTTCTGTTAAAGCGTTAATTGCACTTCTATATGATGCCTAGCTGAAATTGTGATTTTCATATATAACTCATCATATATGGGATATGTTTTATAAGTTCCTTTGACTAACTATTTAGTCAAAGGAGTTATATTTTCGTTATCATATCCATTTATTTGTGTTCAATCTTTATTATCACATGTTAAACATATATCTTTGTAGATCGCATACCACACAGGAATACCCGGGTTTATATTAGAATAAGTTAGAGAAATTTCATTATAGAATAGGTCACTTAGATTATCACTATTCTATTGCAAACAATCATGAACCACCCACTCTCATTTTAAAATGCACACTATGAAACTGGTCCCATTATCCCTAGTCAGTGCCACCAATTTAAATGGAAAAGGAGTTGTCTTAAAATCCGGACCTGGTGGTTATCACCCATGTTTCGGTAGCAGAATTTTGAGGCTGCAACAAGTCCATCCCATTCTATTTATTGGCAACACACATACCCTAGGAGTAGCCTTCATATGAAAGAGTCCTCATTTGATTAGAATTATAAATGATATGATATGAACTTGTTGACGGTGCTGGACCCGCCAACATGTCAGGGGATCTCCTTGGTAAGAAGTCTGAACTAGATCCCAGACCATTTGGAGTAGGAGTCCAAGAAGTGGGTAGTATGGTATTGCCTTAAATGCGGCTGTGTGTAGAGGTAATTGAGATGTCCTTGTTGGAAGCAAAGGTGTGATCTTGCAGCAAGTCAAGGAAGGTGCATGAAAGGCTATAACACACGAAAGGGGGGAAGAGTGTGCCACTTAGAAACCTGTGATAGCACACAACTTGAAAGGGAACACACGAGAAGAAATACATCACAAGATGGAAAGCAGGATAGCCGAAAATCCAAAGTGATGGGTTATACCAACAATACGCTTCAATAAGATTCATACAAACACATGCAGAATATTCCATACATATATGCATAAATTACAACTACATACATCATTAAAGTAACCAGGATAGCCAAACTACAATAAAAACATACGCATGAAACGTGATGGATCTATTATATTAAAAAAGTGAAATATCCAATCATACATACAACCATAACTTCCACTAGCCCCGATAGTGGAACATTACAGTCACTGCCGCCTACTCCTCCAAAGAGATGTACTACCTCTGCATTATGGAGAAGCCAAGGATCATTACAATACTCTCCAAGCATTCTCTAAGTTATCCTATAGGAAGCTTGGCTCCCAAAACCTTGTAAAATGATTTATGGGATTCTATAAATAGAAAAGGGTGGGGTGACCCTTGACATTCCCCTTTGTGACTCTTCACCTACCTTCATGACTCTTCAAATACTACATGACTGTTACATTCTACTATTGACACTTGGTCTTTCAGTTTTACAACATGTTTACATTACAATCTGCACATGTACCCATGTGAGACAAAATAGGCTGGAGTAAGCCATGTAATACATCACTAAGACTCAGAAATTTGTGGGAAGACTAATTCTTGGACATCCTCATGATGATCAATGGTGGCGAACTGATGCCAAGCTTGGTAGTCTGTTGTGGTGTCTGCGTACTCTGTGGTGACATCCTTCTAAAAGTGAACTCTTCCCTTCGTTGCATCTGAGTACACTGATTTGGAACCTCTATCCAACTCGTTAAATAACATGCACATCATAGTCTTGAGTGGAGTCGGACCAGCAACACACTGATGCATAGTGTCTACGCTCATCTACAAGTCTACACTGGTGGCTAGGCACATCAACTGATCAAAGTACATGTCTAACTCCAATCGAACTTGTTTCTTTGTTTTTTCCTTGGTAATTGTGCCAATGGATGGGATCACATGAGTGCACACAATGACATCCATGTTCCTAAACACCCATGCATGTAAATCCTATAAGTTGGTGATGAGCTACGAGAGTTCCTAATAGTTCTGGATTTAACTCGGGATGCATGCCTTCAACTCTACCTCCATTGGCTTCACCATCTTTGGCAAGTTAAATGGGGCTTGTTTGTACCTCATTTTCCATATTTTCATGTGATTGATAGTAGTGTGTAAGTCTAACAAGATGTGTGCTCTCCCAGCACAGTGCTACTGCCAACCGTTGAGATGGACAACTGACTTATGCACAATGACAAATGTGAAGTACAACTTACGTATGACTGTCTCGAGAGACGATAAGTCATCCAATATTTGTCTCCTAAACTCGGCTCTAGCAAATGATGTAACCTACTCTCCTCCCTGCTTGGACACCTGTATCTCCTTAGCCATGCACTCATTCTCAGCTATCAAGAATCTAATGCTTGATCTGGTGGCTTCGGTATATGCTATGGTAGCATCGGCTAATGCAGTTGGATTTCTTCTCACATCGGACATGATCACTCGCTCTTCAAACTGTGTAGGGGATACATGGCAATCTGTAGTAGGCACTCTGTGCGATTGCAAAAATTTGTGTTGTGACTCATCGAAAGATATGTTGTGTATCTTTGCCTCTGGATTGTCTTCAAGGATTTCAGTGTCTCCTTGATCGCTTGGGACTTTCTCCGCTTTCGGATCTGGTGAAGTCAATGGGGTGACCTCTTGGTTTCGAGGCATGAGTTCAATATCCTGATCTAACTATGGTCGAACTATATATGTGTCCATCTTCTCTAGCATCTATTCAATCTCTTGAGCAAAGTCCTTCTTCTGTGACTGCTCACCCTGTCTGCTCTGTGCCAGCTGCTCAAATGAGTCAATAACCTATATGGGTGCAGTTTCATCAATATGTGCATGTTGCACCTCCTATTGTTATTGTTCTTGTTGCGCTTCCTTCTCTCTTCTGTGCAGCTCCTATTCTTCCCTAAGTTACTGCTTCAACTCCTACAACTCCTTTTCAGGTTCCTCCAGCTTTTGTTTCTCCCTCTGGCTTTGCACGATCCTTCTATTGCATTGTAGCCTCTTAGCCTCAATCTCCAAAGCTTCTCTCAACACAAGTGGATTTTCTTTGAACTTGCAGCTTTGTTTCACCTTTGCGCTATCTACAACTTTCTTCTTTCCTTTGTAAAGTGTAGGTTTGTTGCCCTCTGCGGATGCTGATGATACTTCTCTATGAGATGTTGTTGCCTTCGATTTTTATAACCACTCTATAGCTATGCTGACCAGTTCATTAAGCGTTGAGAAGTGATAGTAGTATCTCCATGGATCTTCCTTAGGCCAATGACACACCTCGTGGATCCAAGGATGATGCACTCTTGCACTGTGGTCCTTCACTAAGCAATTCGGGTCATACGAATTAAAACTTTTGGTGCCAAAGGTGAATCTCTCGAATTCCTCCATTTCAGCCTTAGCATGCTTGATATTCCAAATCTCATACAATCCGATCTGCAAAGGAAGAGCGGGCCAGGGTGCCTTCTTCTTCCTATGCGGTCTAGCTGACAAGCCTGTAGAGATGTGATGTGACAATTCTTACATGACAAGCTTATCCATGGAAAACTTTGGTAAAACATGTAGAGCCTTCTCCATGTTGTACATCCGGATGAAGGTGAAAAGTGGCGAGGCATAAAAATCTATTATGTCAATCAATGCCTCCATCACGGGCTGCGACATGCAAGGTGGATCATACTCAAATATCATCCTGTATATCAGGGTGACGAGGTGGTTTGATAGATGTATGATAACTCCATGGAAACTAAATTTGGAGAACAACCTGCAATAAGTGTGCACAGAGGTTTCTAAAGGTGTCCATGCCCAACCCAAACATGGGAACTGTTGATGGGCACAGATCACATCAAGTATGTAAGCATACCTGAATAGATTTTCTTATTGAACCTTGTGTGGATGTCGAGCTTCTATTACCCGTTCCTTCAACCTTAGATCCAACATGTTAGACCAGTTGAAATGTATTCCTTCACTCACCATTTGATCCAACACAATCACCCAACTCTGCGGGAAGGTTTCTGTGCTCTCCTGGCCATATAAGCGGCATACGAAGATGACCAAGAGATGATATGTCTTATGTAGTGTCCTTTTCTTGTAGACTTGGTTGGCTATCATCCTAAACTTGGTTGGATCTTTCACCCAGCTCTTCAAGATGTCTCTTGAGTTTTCACTGTTGCTTGGTCTGGTGATGGATGTATCCATTGTGATCGCCGGTTGTGGAAAGTGATACATCTCCTGAAAGTCCTTTGCCTTGAAGGTAGCAAGTTCTATTCCATTGACACTTCTCACCACCATTTTCTCTGAATCAGTATGCGAGACAATCCAGTGGATTATGTCCGCACATGGAAACGCGGGACACCTGCATGCAATTTGGTACAAGCCAGACTTGTGTATGTTGACATAGGCCTTCCAATCTTCCATATTTTCCTCAAATGCACATAAAAAAGTGTGATTGGTGTCCTTCCATTTCATCCTGATCTCTTTTTCTATGAACAACTTAGTGTCTTCATAGATGGGCAAGCTCATAGACACTTGCTCAACTACATCTCCAGTTGCACTCTCGAAGGTGTCCTTTGACCCTGCTCTCTTGGAGGCCATTGTACCTATACTCATGAGAGAGGAACAAACACCTATGACACCTGGATACAAAGAAACACTCATGTCAAAAAAATTGTCAGTTGAAAACCAAAACAAATTGAGGACTATCATGCAACACACCTGAGTGACTGACTGAAAAGATTGCGCAATTTTCACCAGGAGGCTGGGAGACTGACTGCCAAAACTATGTAGAACACAGTCCAGACTGTCATTGGGCTGACTGATTGTTGAAACTACACAAAGAATAGTCTAGCTTGGCCTGTTGAGGACTAAAACTATGCAATGCGTAGTTTCAGTCAATAATGACTACAACCCAGAAAATTGCATTTGCATGATTCTAGGGGCCAGCAGGGCATTGCCTCTCAGAATTTCATAGAGAAATCCTGGAGGCCATTTTTAGGCAAGCTCTGCATAATTCCTGGGAGGAAGTCAGAGCCTTCACTCTCAAAAATGTGCAATACAAGCTGGGCAAGGCAAGGTCTGGGCCAAGGCATCCTAAACCCATCGACAAGTGACTGAAAACATAAAAAGGTTGAATACATGGCGAAGCTGAGTGCAGACAAGAGTCAATGATCATGCATGAAAATATTTATTGAAGGATTCAAAACATGGGAAAACAAGCAATTTTGTGAAGCAAGTCGCCACAATGATGACCGCTAGTGCAGAAACAATGTCATGCATGCGACTACAGTGAGATGCAATGAAAAAAGTGAAACAATGCTTCTACAAGCTAACATCCATTAAAAGGATAACAAGTGTTCAAAACAACCAAGAAAACAACACTCACACAAACCGAAATACAAAAAGCGATAGAAAAGTTGCAAAAGACATGAAAAGCAGACTTACCAAGAAAAATCAGAGCTGAATGTGTTGAATGTTCCTAGATGCGATGTGGTGTGCCAAAGCTCCAAGATCGATGTGAAGAATGAGCTATGAAGTGTCGAATAAAAAGTTTTGATATGATCAAGGTTTATGACATGCATGCCAAAAATCTAGGAAAAAGCAACACATAGTGGAAGGTTTCTAAAATGACTTTTGCATGTAACCTCCAACTGCTAAAAATGGATCCCTAAAATCTAAGGATGCTTTTTGCTTTTCTGCTGTTTTCCCCTTTTGGGAAAAGTAGCCCATGCATGCAAATCAACATTGGTCAGTCCTGGAGGGAACTGATCAACTTGGGAGCACATGCAACAAACTGCAAGCATTGGAGTGACTTTTGCACAGTTTCTGGGCTAAGCTGGTCTATTTGTCCCTTAGGTTCTATGTAATTTCTAGATTGAAGCCCTAGTTTTCATCTAGAACTGTGCAAAATTTGAGAGCAAGCCCAGTTATGGGTTGCTCTGTGAAATTTCCAGACGGAAGGATACTTGGTTGCTCTGTGCATTTCAGGAGAGCAATAAGTTGCCTAGATGATCTGCACAATTTTGGAGAGGAAGGCTAGTGCCCCTCTAGATTTGCATAATTTTCCAAGTGAGCACAACAACCAGACAATGACCAAGCTCTGGAATGTAACCTTGCGGGTGGAAGGCAAACAAGTTGTCAAACACAAGCTGATAAGCCACTGAAACTTAACTGAAGCATAAGTACTTGGAAAATGGAAGACATTCTGCTAAGAATGGTTGGTACGGAGGCTCCAAAATGAAGCTAAGGAAAAATTTTGGATGGTGGTTGTAGCTACTACAACACTTGGTGACACACTGGTAGAACTTTAGCTCTCTAAATGGATCTTGTTCATGAAAAGAAAGTCTAACTCCTTTGGAAGTATTGTTCAATTATTTGATCATCATGGTTTCCACACTAGCTTGATTGAAAGATGTTGCACCTGCCATGCTATTAATCGGTCAACACACATTCCAAGCCAAGTCAACACAGTTGTTTTGATTGGGGATGAGGGGTATATTGGTACACAAGCAATATGGTTGTCAGAGTTTAATTTTCATCTCTAGTGTTGCTCTGCTGCCAACAGGCCTGGACAACACCCCAGCGGAGTCACACAAGAACACAAGCATCATTCCAATGCCAGCGAGCCTAATCAGTACCCTGGTGGGGTTACTTACATCACCTCCCTTGGCAGGAAGTCGTTCTCTTCTTTCACCTTATTCATTTTTTCAAAAAATTTCACATTTTCATTTTTCAATAATTGTGCATAGGCACTTATTTATTTCAGAGGTGGAAGTAGGATCTAGACTTATTGAGAGCAGAAGAATTTATTCCTTCAGAGAAGTATTTTATATATACCTCTAACATGCTTATTAAGGTTTTTCCCCTCACCTTACTCTACTTGACTGTACTGACAAGGATTTACCAAAACAACCAACTAGAGTAGGTGGTACTAGTTAGTTCACAAGCATTGTGTTTTCACCAAGGTTCACTTCGAAGAGAACTTATTTTCCATTGGTGTATCATTGACTCAAGAAAACAAGTTCTACATAAATATAGAAGAAAATAGATAACCAAGTATTAATAATTGCACAAGTCCTCTTGTACTTTACCCTTCTTGTTTCAAGAGTCGCTGTTATAGATATTTTTGTGCCTCGCGTCAAGGAGCAGGAAATGTCGATAATTACAGGGATCCTCAGTCCCTAAACATGTTGTTCTTACCCCTAAAAGAACAAGGTCATCAATCAACAGCACTTCCAATCAGTTCTCCACCTGAAAACACTTCAGAACTGGCTTATTTTGGATCATGTCAGCTGCTTAACTGAGCTTCTGCGCTGTATTGCAACTGTCCCACTCTGTACCTGCGCTGGAAGTCAAAAACAATGAAGGCTACCTGCGCTGGGCGAGATTGGCCAAGTGGCACAGTCCTCCTGCAAGGTGTCAATTGCCCAGGAAGCTTCCAAACTGACACTTGGTTCATCAGATTCGCCTTGTGATGAGTAAGAGGTACTTGATCACCATGTGTAACCAAGGATCTCCAAGTGGACTCAAGAACTGAAGATTAACTGAAGAGGGAGAGGACACTAGTCAGCTCTATGCCAGCCTCAAGCTGACTCATCCTCTCTTCTTCTCTCCTATATATAGAGCTCTTCTATGAGGTCTAAGGAGGCTGGAATTTTGTATAAGCAAGGAGGTGTTGTTGGTATACTGCCAGGATTATTGGGTGATTGTTTTACTAGAGGTGAAGAAGAGAGTTCTTGCTGCCGAGGAGGTGCTGCTGGATTGGGGCCAACATCATTCGTTGTAACTTCCTCTGGAACCCTGTTACTTTCTATCAATAAAGTTTGCATGTTCTTCTATATACTTGTTTTACATAGATGCTTTTGTGTTTACATGTATATTTGATGCAACCTAATCCATGCTTCAATTATGATTGCTTGTATCTCGTAGTTTGCTCCCTTTTGTTGTGCAGATTCTGTGTGTAGCTGGATCGGCTTGGAGAGTAAAGAGCTGGGAACAGGATACAAAGCGAGAAGGACAAGGATCGACTAAGTGCAAGACACCAGGTTGGTTGATCCTCTTTCTATTCTCTCTGTGCTTTCATAAAGATGAACATGAAAACTTTGTCATTCAGTTGTTGCTAAAGTCTGTCACCTTTAGAAAGGGTTAGTGTCATCCGCATCGGATACTTTTCCCCACAACAAACTGGCGACTCCGCTGGGGAGATCCTAGTATCTTGTTGTTGTAGAATTTTGCTATTCATTTCTTGAAGAAAGGAGTACCGAATCGAAAAGCTTTTGACTCTATCAAAAGCGAAGTAGAGGGTTTTGCTACTCTTGCTCCTTTGCTGAGCAAATTCAAGATTTAAAGAGCTAATCTACAGATGAATCCTTATTCTTAGTGATAGATCTTTATCCTCTTGATCATCCCTTAGCCTGTACTTAACCCATAGCATTTTATTTCAGTCAAAACAGTACATTTTTGAGCTTTTTATGACCCGGAATTCTTAGCAGACGTAACTCTCGTAAGTCAGTGCAGGCTGTCCACAGGCAGTCTGCATTACAGCGCAGGTGCTCCCTTCGGGAACTGCGCTGAGAGTGAAACTGGCAGACCAGTGCCTGCGCTGGTCCAGTTGGCCTTAGTCTAGCTCAGCTCTTCCTTTGTGTCTTGGCCCTGTTTGCACTTGTTTTTGGCTGATTGCTTGCTGGTTATTGTATTTGCTGTAGACCACTTCTCCTTGACATTATTCCGCCTCAGTTGTGTGATGAAATTGTAAATGTTCTTTCAGTATTTCTTGTTTCAGTTACAATTTCCCATTGTGAAAAGCGAACCTAGTAGTTGTGGCCTCTTAGATTGCGATCTTATGAGTTAGTGTTATTGCTGTTCATAGCTGTTTTGGATTGGTTTGCTTCTCACTTTATGGTTTGAATCTATACTTTTCCTGTATTTAAAACAAGTCTTTCATAAGGTGTTCTTTTGATTGTGGACAAGCTTGTTTATTTCTACTTGAAAGTTGATTAAAAAATCATATAACAGTTTCCTTTTGTTAAGCATCAACATTAAGGATAACGAAAAGAAATACATGCATTGTGCATTTTGCATTTGACTGTATGCTTGACGATTTAGGAAAATGTGCATTTTAGTGTGTGTTCTTTGATCTGTGGAAAAAGTTGTGTCTTGCTCTTTCCTCAAGTAGATTAAGGTTTTCAAAGTTGAAAGATTGAAAAGATTTTGCTTCTCATTCTTAGATTGCATATAGGAAGTTGTATATATACATCTCGTGGCGAACCTGAAAGGCAAACTGTTAAGGAAGATCAACATTAAAATAAACTCAATTTACATAACAACGCTTTGGAATTTAACGCAAACATCTAGAGGTCTAGGTAGAGACGTGTTCCGGCGTCGTTAAACATAGTGACTGTCGATCTCTACGAAGGTGGGTGATTCCTCCTGAGAGTCGGTGGCACTAACACGGATTTGAGCTCCCGCGTACCGTCGCGTATATTGGGAGACCCCTATAGGCTTTTATCCTTTATCCTTAGGAAACCGTGTCGGCCGCCCTACTGATCGCGATGCAGTGAACACAGCATTCACGAAGATCGACCACCCGTACCGTAAAACGTATTCTGTGGTTTCGCGAAAGGTTTGGCACACCCTCTGCCTAGATCTCCAGAGCAGTTTCTTTTGGCCCTTTTCAAACTCTATAACTGAAAAGGTCCAACCGAGCATTTGTCACTTCGGGCTCGTTAATACATCGAAGGCGACTAGAGTCATCTTTAGCTTTTTCTCGACTCTTAAAACATGAAAAAGCAAGTTTGTGTCTAAAAGCGTCGTAAATAAAACTTATTTTAAAGCGGAACATAATCACCTGTTATTCCCACGTTGATCTTTCAGTTGAAAAGTATGGAGCCCACCAACCAAGGAAGTAACCTTGGCGGAAGTCCAAATCCCTTCTCCTCTTGGGGAGATGTTGGTGCGCCTCATATGGCTACATTGTCACTTCCAGGATTGACAATCGGCCTTCCTGTTTGGCTCTTTTCAACTAATGTTGTCCAAATCGCCACTAATCCTGAGCAGTCGAATCAACTGTCAGAACAATCTAGAACTACCCACCAGCCTTCTACCTCTTGTGATACTTCCTCTGATCCTTCATCTTCGCAGGGTAGAGCCGGCAAAAGTCAGCCTCCCAAGGAGAAGAAGGAAAAGAAGAAGAAAGGGAAGAAGCAGAAGGAGCCTCTGGCGAAGGCGACTGGGGGCAAGCAGAAGAAAACTGACAAAAACCCACACACTGCACCGACCGGGCCTAAATCGCCATGTGTCATTTTCAAAGGGATCCATTTCCATCGTGATTGTCCTTGTATTCCCCGGATACTAAGGGACTGGTCCCCGAGGTTGCACAATCCGGTAGCATCAACCTCTGGTTGTCAAGTTGATTGCATTCCCTCAACTAGCGAGAGTGAAGGACGAAGAAGGGGACCAAGATCACCCTGTCTATTGTGTGAAGGTCACCATGCCATCCACAAATGTCCATTCTTAGATGAGGCAAAGAGAGTTTTGGAAGATCGCCCGGTGTCACCGGTGCAACTTCCGCCTGGATACCGAAAACTCGCGCCTAATCCCTCGATAGTTGAAAATCCAGTTGAACCACTCAAGTGGTCAGCTGATGTGTCAGTCATTGAGAATGAACCTACCGAATCTAGACCAGACGAAAGTCTAAAGGTCGAAACGGCAGTTGACCCGGTTCTTCCTTCAAAGGTTCTATCGTCCAATGACTCCGTCATTGAAGACCCGTCTTCAAATGACACCGTCACTGAAGTGTCGTCTTCATGTGACACCCTCACTGATGAGAACAAGGATGACACCATCCAGGTTCTCTTTATCAGCACCGACTCCGACGAGCATCCGGGCAATGCGCCCATTCCTTTATCGCAGGAAGGAACATCATCTGAGTCGTATCCGGCCGTATATTCGGTCCCACCACCAAGCAACCTGGTTGTATCCTTTGATTGGAATCAACTAGGCAGACCCCGGTTACCAGCCAGTACACCATTTAGAATCATTGTCCAGATCTATAGAATGGTTATGGCTGGTACTATCATTGATGAAGGGGCGTCTGTGAGTATCCTTTCCTCTATTGCTTGGAAAGCACTGGGTTCCCCAGCGCTTTTACCTGAGTTGAGAAATCTCTCAGGTTTTGATAAAGGAACCAGTCGACCATTAGGAATCCTCCCCGATGTACCTGTTACATTGAAGGGGAAGACCGTCAGGATGAACGTGTTGGTAGTTCAAGGACCCTTGGATTATAACCTACTCCTTGGACGCGACTATATTTATTGCATGGGAGCGATAGTCTCCTCACTCTTTAGAGTAATGTGTTTTCCACACGAAGGAAGGGTGGTCAAGCTCGTAGACCAGCTTTCATTTCCGGGATCTCGCATCGCAAATAGTCAAATACCAATCCTAAATGGTCTGTTCACTCAAGATTCGCCTCCGCCCCCAGTCCTCCTTCCCGATGAGCGCGAGTAATTCGGAAAGAAAGACTAGGACCCAGGGGGCATGCACCCTGGTCTGCTTCGGGCAGAAGAAACTCCGGGTATAAGGAAGAATTTCCGCAGGAGAACATGACTAGTCCGTACCCCGTCCGAAGGAAGTGGGGTTGTTCTGGAATAATGATCTTTTGTTAAAGTTATGTGTTTGGGAATCATTCACCTTTGTCTAAAAAAGTGGGCAATGCCCAAGTAGGAATTCCCTTATTGTAACAAGTAGTCACCATCTTTAAATTCAAGCCTCGCCCATCGAAACATATGTTTTGAAGGATAAGCAGGGGCAGTAAACTAAGAAGGAGACCGTATTGTTGTGACAGAGGGTAACCATCTTTGGACAACCCAATGATAGACACCGCCGAAGAAAGAGATTGATTTGCGGCAGCGAATAGAACCACTCTTCGGATAATAAGAAAGAGGCAAGCCTCCCTCGATAATACCAATGTTTTATCTTTGAGTAGTGTTCTTCTATTGTCACAATAGCTGTTTGTTAAAAGTGGGCCGACAGGAAGTCTGAGTACTGCGTAAGACCCCTTAAAATAACGAGAAGACAAGTATCGTTAGCATTAGATTAGCAAGATGACAAATAACTGTGAACACCCAAAGAAAAGCAGAAGTAGGAGAGAGGAGGGGCAACCTCGAAATTCTATCCTATACCTGGGGGCATGCAAACTTTCTAGAGTGCAAGCTAGGGGCGGTTATTTATCTGGTTTTAAGATTAGCCGTTTCCAAACTTGCATGAAAGAAAGCCTGTGGGGCAGAAGTAAAATTTGCCAAAATAAGAGCATAGCTGTAGTAAGGCATAAGCTCTATAAAAATTGGTCCTTATAGGAGGCATTCTTATGACTGGTATATCGAGCAGTTTTAGCATATAGTTCATGCTCGTTAAAAAATAAACGCGAAATTCGAGCAGTTTTAGGCCTGAATTTATGCTCGTTAAAAAATAGAAAAGTGTGAGCAAATGTTTCCCCCAGAGTTCAAGCTCATGGAAAAAATGAACCGGTAAATAACCTTTTGAGATCGTAAATTCATTAGCCATAAGAACCTTGATCGTGTTTTCATCCACCACCTCCACCGTTCATTTGGCCGATCATTCACTTCCATTGGTGTGTTTACCTCTTTTGAGAAACAGCTGTGAAGAGTGATTTCACCTAGCCATCCTTGTGACACTGCCGTGATTGGAAATTCCAACCTGTACCTGGAATCTGTAGCTATCCCTGTTTATCACTCGTTCCTCAAAAGACGAGTCTTCTTTCAGCTCTTTTCACTGACTCGTAAAATATGAAAAGTTTGCCGAGTTTTGGCCTTCCAGCTCGTTAAAATGACCGGAACGCTATCCCTCCTCTAAATTTTAATCTTTTTGGACTTGAGGGATTATTGCACAAAAGGATCGAGCGCTTGCCTGGTTCAGCTCGTTAAAAATACCGAACAGCCATCCCTTCTGTATTGTTTTATACTTTTTCGGACTTAAGGGATTAGCTGACGAAAAAGGAATTATGGAGTTGACTTTCTGTACCTTTTTAGACTCTCTAAAAATGAAAAGGACCGAGTTTTCCTTGTCGTTAGACTCGTTAAAATGATTAAATAGCGACAAACTTGTCTTTAGACGAGAACGAGTTTCCCTATCGCTAGGCTCGTTAAATCTTAGCGATGGGCTTGCCCGAAGGGCAGGTTATAGAACAAGCATATGTTATCCTCCTCAAGCTTGACAAAAATAAAGAGGTACTGGTCAGAAATGACTGGGGAAAAATTGGGAGAACATCAAAGTTTAGAGGTAGCAAGTCACTCTTGAACATGACACTTTTCTTCCGTATCACATCGGGTTGGGTTGTCTCATTCACCAGTTTCATCACCATGGTCCTCGCCACACCATCCATTCGGGGTAATGCTACCGATCCATCACATCAGTGTCGTTATATGTTCAAGAGGGGTCATTCAGAAAGTGTCAACCGTGTCCCATCCACTACCATACATTATCCTTCATCCATTTCACGATCGCCACCCTGAATCATATGTCACAGTTTGTTTCCACCTCCACTAAATCATTAGCTCCGTTCCGTGTCATTGATGTGGGATTCATTAAGGCCCTCCTTTGACGGATCGCTTCTTGTCGACATCAGCTCATTATCCAAGAAGTCGATCTAGGAACACCCCCATCAGTACTTTGAAGCTTGCATGCCTCAATGGCAAGTTTCTCACTTCCGGCGACAGGTATACATCAATGACCTTCGACCAGAAGATTTTGCGTGGCATTCGACGCCAAGTCCTTTATTCACGCCACGTGAATTGTACTGCCGTACCTTGAGGGTCATCGTCATTATTGGTGATTCCTCTCGCGCTTGTTAATGGTTTTCATTATTGACCGGTAATCAAGCGATGTCTTTCCATGTTCGACTTCAGCGTATTTCTCACATGGATCGACTTGTACTTAGAGTGAAGATCGAACGAGTTTGAAGACCCCGGATCTAGTTTCATCCATCCGAGCTGCGATATATATTCAGGAAATATAAAAGCATTTACCATGTACATCATTGCAGCAGATGATCATCCTCCTCAAAGGATGATAATTTTAGCGGAAGATTATCAGTCTGTCTTCAGACGATCGTCTGTCATATGTACCAAAATGTATTTATAGAAAGCTGAGCATGGGAATACCCGCCTCAGCTAGATCATGAGAATAATGATGAATGAAAGATAATGTATTGTATTGTATTGTATTACAGGGCACTCTCCTCAGCACTGGAACGAACTTCGGACCCTCTAGCTAAAGCATTTCACCCGATTAACGGCCTCATACTTTAGGGGGCAACTGTTATAGATATTTTTGTGCCTCGCGTCAAGGAGCAGGAAATGTCGATAATTACAGGGATCCTCAGTCCCTAAACATGTTGTTCTTACCCCTAAAAGAACAAGGTCATCAATCAACAGCACTTCCAATCAGTTCTCCACCTGAAAACACTTCAGAACTGGCTTATTTTGGATCATGTCAGCTGCTTAACTGAGCTTCTGCGCTGTATTGCAACTGTCCCACTCTGTACCTGCGCTGGAAGTCAAAAACAATGAAGGCTACCTGCGCTGGGCAAGATTGGCCAAGTGGCACAGTCCTCCTGCAAGGTGTCAATTGCCCAGGAAGCTTCCAAACTGACACTTGGTTCATCAGATTCGCCTTGTGATGAGTAAGAGGTACTTGATCACCATGTGTAACCAAGGATCTCCAAGTGGACTCAAGAACTGAAGATTAACTGAAGAGGGAGAGGACACTATTCACCTCTATGCCAGCCTCAAGCTGACTCATCCTCTCTTCTTCTCTCCTATATATAGAGCTCTTCTATGAGGTCTAAGGAGGCTGGAATTTTGTATAAGCAAGGAGGTGCTGTTGGTATACTGCCAGGATTATTGGGTGATTGTTTTACTAGAGGTGAAGAAGAGAGTTCTTGCTGCCGAGGAGGTGCTGCTGGATTGGGGCCAACATCATTGGTTGTAACTTCCTCTGGAACCCTGTTACTTTCTATCAATAAAGTTTGCATGTTCTTCTATATACTTGTTTTACATAGATGCTTTTGTGTTTACATGTATATTTGATGCAACCTAATCCATGCTTCAATTATGATTGCTTGTATCTCGTAGTTTGCTCCCTTTTGTTGTGCAGATTCTGTGTGTAGCTGGATCGGCTTGGAGAGTAAAGAGCTGGGAACGGGATACAAAGCGAGAAGGACAAGGATCGACTAAGCGCAAGACACCAGGTTGGTTGATCCTCTTTCTATTCTCTCTGTGCTTTCATAAAGATGAACATGAAAACTTTGTCATTCAGTTGTTGCTAAAGTCTGTCACCTTTAGAAAGGGTTAGTGTCATCCGCATCGGATACTTTTCCCCACAACAGTCGCGCACAGTTTCATGCCAAAACTAACCTACAAACGTAAAATAAGCAACAAAACAGAACAAAGAAAATATCATAAGTGAATACAAAAGCAAAGCAAGTAAGAAAAGAAATCAAGTAAGAAAACAAACAACAAAGCAAGAAGGAAAACATGCATGCATGCAAATAGGACATAAAGCAAACACTACTCCTACTCCTAAGCTAACGGTGCATGGGTCTGATCACATGAAGTGATGTTTCCAATGCATCCACCTATGCATTGGTTAACTCATGTTGGTGAAGGCATGGCTTGCGAAAGACACAGTTAAGCAAACCAGCAAACATGAAAGATATAACAATGAAGACAAACACACTCCAATTTTAAACGTGTCCACAAAAAAGAAATGAGTGAAAGCACAGGACAAGCACTATGTGGACTTACCATGGTGTTGTGACATACTATGTGCATATGTTAGGAATATGCACTCTCTTGACTCTGACATGTAAGAAAATGTGAGAAAAAGAGATAACTTACATCGTGCAAGTGTTCTTGTTTTATAAGTTTCCTCCAGTGCATGAGGGATATGATCATGTGGTTCGAGTGGAGGAAGTGAAATCTGTGTGTTAGAGTGATCTTCAATGCATACAAATGAGTGATGAGGAGCCTTGGATATTTAAAAAATTTCTTGATTAGAAGTGAAACCAACCTAAGGATAGCAAGGGCCTAACATAACCATCAGCTTGGGCTGAAGTGCCTCAACAACCTGTGGGGCTTTGACTTCATCGACAGATAGAAAATCACAAATAGGTGGCTTTGAAAGATCAACAAGGATAGAATCAATATCGTGATCGAATATGGGAGTAAATAGATCACGACAACTACGATCAGAAAAATCAATGAGTTCATCGGCATCCTCATGATCTGATGAATCAAGTAGAGGGGTAGATGAGAAGCAAGAGTGCTCACCCTCTACATTTCTAGAGAAAGAAGAAGAAAAATCAAGTGGATTTTCAGTGAAGAATTTGTCCTCTTCATTTTCAAATGATGTACTAACATTGGGTGTATTCTGTGAATGATTGGAACTAGATGCATCCTTGGATGGATTTACACAAGGAAAATCAGAGATAGCAGAATCACCAAAGATGTCAGGAAAAAGTGGAGGAGGTGCAGACAGAAGGAGGTCATCCTTCACCGTGGGTTGATGCTCATATTCCTAGTCATACTCATCATAAATGATAATGCATGTTGGTTGTGCAACATCAACTCCGTCGATGGCTTGATCCTCATTCACAACAGGTGTAGATTCCAGAATGGAAGAACACAAGATAGTGCAATCTGTAGGATCATTAGAATGTAGAGACTGAGGTTGAGGTAACGAGTGCATGTGAAAACCCATGGTCTTACCAACCAAATATGTGCAAAAATTAAGAGTGGTGATGGTGGGAGGGTGTGACAGTTGAATAGAAGTGTGTGCATGTTCTCCCACATCACTCTGTGAGGGTGGAGTTGTTTGATGAGGGGAAGGTGGGCATTCACTTGTGACAGAAATTGTGTTTGCTTTTGATTGTGTAACTCCATCACCGAAGTATGTTGAGCGGGGTTTGAACTTCATCTTCATTTTTGGACAGAGTGATTTTGTAAGGAAATATTCAAATATTTCCATGAGATATTGGAATTTCATCTGGTTTTTCAGAACTTCAAACAGGAGTAAACAAAAGTGCTGCCAGAAATACATAGGCTGTTCATGCGGGGCCTTCCATTGTTTTAACATTTTTTTGTCAAGAGATTTAGGATCAAAATGATGGAAAATAGATTCGAGTAGATCATTGAACTACTTAAATGAGTGCACACAATTGTGAGGCAGGTTGCCGCACCATCATTGTGGGGATTCGTGAAGTATGGTTGCAAGAAGCATGCTGACCTCTACTTCATCAAATTCTTCCGTATCATCCAAGAATGCAAGGAATCCATGTAAGTGCTCAGGCCAAGCCACTTCGCCTTCACCATTATATATGATTTTAGACAAATGATAAAAAAAACTCCTTCGTGATTTCAAAGTAATGTGCATTGGATAGACATCGTGGACGGTGGACTACAATGATATCCATGATAGATGTGTGAAGATTCAAAACAGGATGTGAGGACTCAGCTTGTCATCTGGACCTCCTTCTAGTGATATAAATGTTGATGGTGCTGAACCTGCCAACATGTCAGGGGATCTCACCAGTAAGAAGTCCCAACTAGACCTTAGACCGTTTGGAGTAGGAGTCCCAGCAGTGGGTAGTGCGGTATCGCCTTCACTGCAGCTTCACATAAAGGTAAGTAATATGTCCTTGTTGGAATCAAGGGTGTGACCTTGCAGCAAGTCAAGGAAGGTGCATGAAAGGATCTAACACATGGAAGGGGGGAAGAGTGTGCCATTTAGAAACCTATGATAGTACACATATTGAAAGGGAACACACGAGCAGAATGACATCACGAGATGGAAAGAAGGATAGCCAATGATCCAAAGTGATGGGTTATACCAACAACATGCTTCGATAAGATTCATACAAATACATACGAAATATTCCATACATGCATGCGTAAATTACAGCTACATACATCATTAAAGTAACAAGGATAGTCAAACTACAATAACAACATATGCATGAAACGTGCTGGCTCTATTATATTAAAATAATGAATGATCCAATCATACATACAACCATGACTTCCACTAGCCTTGATAGCGGAACATTATAGTCACTACCACATGCTCCTCTAAAGAGATGTACTAGCTCTGCACTGTGGAGAAGCCAAGGTTCATTACAATAGACTCCAAGCTTTCTCCAAGGTATCCTATAAGAATCTTGGCTCCCAAAATCTTGTACAATGAGTTATGAGGTTCTATAAATAGAAAAGGGTGGGGTGACCCTTGACATTCCCCTTTGTGACTCTTCATCTACCCTCATGACTCTTCAACTACTACATGATTGTTACATTATACTATCGACACTTGGTCTTTCACTTTTACAACATGTTTACATTACAATCTCCACATGTACCCATGTGAGACAAAATGGGCTTGAGTAAGCCATGCAAGACATCACTAAGACTTGGACAGCTGTGGAAAGACTAATTCTTTGACATCCTCCCAATGATCGATGGTGGTGAACTGATGCCAAGCATGGTAGTCTATTATGGTGTCCTCGTTCTCTTTGTTGTCATCCTTATAAAAGCGAACTCTTGCCTCTATTTCATCTGGGTACACTGATTTGGCACCTCTTTCCAACTTGTCAGATAACATGTGCATCATAGTCTTGAGTGCATCCGGACAAGCAACATACTGATGCATAATGTCTACACTCATCTGTAGGTATACGCTAGTGGTTGCATGCATCAACTAATCAAAGTACATTTACAGCTCTAGTCAGACTTGGTTCTTTGTTTTTTCCTTGGTGAGTGTGCTAATGGATGGGATCGCATGCATGCACACAATGAAATCCATGCTCCTAAACACCCATGCATGTAAAGCCTGTAATATGGTGATGAGCTACAGGAGTTCCCCATAGTTCCGAATTTGACTATGGATGCATGCCTTCAACTCTACCGCCTTTGGCTTCATCATCTTTGGGAAGTGCAATGGGGCTCCTTTGTACCTCATTTTCCATATTTTCATGTGATCGACAACAGTGTGTAAGTCTAACAAGATGTGTGCTCTCATAGCACAACGCTATTGCCAACCGTTGAGATGGAAAACTGACTTATGCACAGTGACGAATCTAAATTACAACTTCCACATGACTGTCATGAGAGATGATACTACATCCAGTATTTCTCTCCTCAACTATGCTCTAGCGGATGCTATAACTTGCTCTCCTCCCTACTTGGCAGCTTATAACTCCTTAGCCATGTGCTCATTATGATCTATCAAGAATCTAACACTTGAGCTGGTGACTACGACATATTTTTTGGTAGCATCAACCAATGCTAATGGATGTCTCCACAAATCGGACACGATCAGTCACTCTTCAAACTCTTCAGGGGATACATGGCCATCCAGATTAGGCACTCTATACGATTTCACAACCCTATGTTATGACTCATCGAAATATATGTTGTGCACCTCCACCTCCGTATTGTCTTCAAGGATTTCAGTGCCTCGTTGATCGCTTGGGACTTTCTCTGCTTCTGGATCTGGTGAAGCTGATGGGGTGACCTCTTGGTTCTGAGGCATGAGGTCAATATCTTAATCTGACTCTGCTTGAACCATATTCGTGTCCATTTTCTCTAGCATTTGTTCAATCTCTTGAGAAAAGTCTTGCTCCTGTGACTGCTCACCCTGTCTGCTCTGTCTCAACTGCTCGGATGATTCAATAACTTGTATGCGCACAGTTTCATCAATATGTGTTGTTGCGCCCCCTACTGTTCCTATTTCTATTGTTATTCCTTCTCTCTTCTACGCAGCTCTTGTTCTTCCCTATGTTGTTGCTTCAACTCCTGCAAATCCTTTTCTGCTTCCTCCAACTTCTGTTTCTCCCTCTACCTTTGCGTGATCATTCTATCATGTTGTCACCTCTTAGCCTCAGTCTCCAAAGCTGCTCTCAACACAAGTGGATCTGCTTTGAACTTGTAGCTTTGCTTCACCTTTGTGCTACCTACAACCTTCCTCTTGCCTTTGTCAAGCACAGGTCTGTTGCCCTCTCCTCCTGCTGATGATGCTACTCTCTGAGATTCTGCTACCTTCTGTTTTGCTAACCACTCTGTAGCTATGATTACTATTACATTGATCCTTGAGAAGTGATAGGAGTGTCTCCATGGGTCTTCCTCAGGTCAATGACATTCCCCTTGGATCCAAGGATGATGCACTCTCACACAATGGTCCTTCACTAAGAAATGTGGGTCATACGAATTGAAACTTCTAGTGTCGAAGGTGAATCTCTTGAACTCCTCTGTCTTGGCATCAACATGCTTGTGATTTCAGATCTTATACAATCCGATCTGCAAAGGAAGAGTAGGCTAGGGTGCCTTCTTATTCCTATATAGTCTAGTTGACAACCCTGTCAAGATGTGATATGACAATTATTGCATGACAATCTTATCCATGGAAAACTTTGGTAAAACATGTGGAGCCTTCTCCATGATGTACATCTAGATAAAAGTGCCAAGGGGTGAGGCATACCAATCTTCTATGTCAATCAATGCCTCCATTAATGCCTGCAACATGCAAGTTGAATCTTTCTCAAAGATCATCATATATACCGGCATGACGAAGAGGTCCGATAGTTGTATTATAACTCCACAGAAACTGCATTCAGAGAACAACCTACAATAAGTGTGCACTGAGGTTTGTGAAGGTGTCCATGCCAAACCCAAGCCTGGGAAATGCTGACAGGCACAAATCGCATCAAGTATGTAAGCGGACATGAATATCTTCTCTTGCTGACCCTTGGACGAATGTCGGGATTCTATTACCTATTCCTTCAACCTGAGAGGCAACATCTCGAACCAGATGAAAGGTCTTCCTTCGCTCGTGAGTTGATCCAACACAATCACCCAACTCTGCGGGAAGGTTTTTGTGCTCTCCTAACCATATAAGTAGCATGCGAAGATGACCAAGAGCTGATATTCCTTATGAAATATCCTTTTCTTGTACACTTGGTTGGGTGTCATCCTAAACTTGGATGGCTCTTTCACCCAACTCTTCAAGATGTATCTTGAGTTTGCACTGCTTTTGGGTCTGGTGAAAGGTGTACCCATTGTGATCACCGGCTACGGCAAGTGATACATCTCTTGAAAGTAATTTTCACTAAAGGTAGCAAGTTTTTCTCCATTGGCGCTGCTCAACACCATTGTCTCTGGATCATTATGTGAGACAATCGAGTGGATCATGTCTGCACATGGAAATGCGGGATACTTGCATGAAATCCGGTACAAGCCAGACTTATGTATGTTGAAATAGACTCTGTGTCTTCTAGATTTTTCTCAAATGTGCCTAAATAGGTTTCATTGATGTCTTTCCATTTCATCTTGATCTCTTTGTATATGAACAACTTAGTGTCTTCATAAATGGTCAAGCTCATAGACACTTTCTCAACTGCATATCTAGTTGCACTCTTGACGGTGTCCTTTAACCCCACTCTCTTAGAGGCCATTGTACCTATACTGATGGGAGACGTATGAACACCTATGATACCTAGAGACAGAGCAACACTCATGTCAAGAAAATTGTCAGTTGAAAACCAAAACAACTTGAGGACTGTCTTGCAACACACATAGGTGATTGACTGAAAAGATTGCGTAATTTTCACTGGGAGGCTGGGAGACTGACTGCCAAAACTACATAGAACACAGTCTTAACTATCAGTGGGCTGACTGAATGTTGAAACTGTGAAAAGCAAAGTCCATCTTGTCCTACTGAGGACTGAAACTGTGCAATGTGCAGTTTCAGTCAGCAATGACTGCAACCCAAAAAATTGCATCTACATAATTCCAAGGGCTAGCAGGCCACTGCCTCTCAGAATTGTGTAGAGAAATCCTAGAGGTCAGCTTTGGGAATGTTCTCTGCAATTTCTAGGAGGAAGGCAGAGCCTTCACTCTCAAAAATGCACAGTGTAATGCAGGCAAGGCAAGCTCTGGGCCAAGGCAACCCAAACTTTCTTACGACAATTGAAAACAAGAGTGAATGATCATGCATGCAAATAATGAGTGCAGGATTCAGAAAATGGGAAAACAAGCAAGTGTGTGAAGCGAGTTTCCACAACGGTGACCACCAGTGTAGAGACAGTGTCATGCATGCGACAACAGTGAGATGCAATGAAAAACTTGAAACAATAACATGCATTAAAATGACAACAAGCATTCAAAAAAACCAAACAAATAACACTCACACAAACTGTAATACAAAAAGCGACAAAAAAGTAGCAAAAGGCATGAAAAGCAGACTTACCTGGAAAAAGTTGAGCTTAATGTACTGAATTCTCCTAAATGTGATGTGGGATGCCATAGCTCCAAGATCGATGTGAAGAATGAGCTCTAAAGCATCGAATAAATAGTTTTGATAAGATTGAGGTTTATGACGTGCATTCCACAAATCTAGGGAAAATTGACACTTGGCAGGAGGGATCTAAAACAGCTTTTGTATGTAACCTTCAGTTGCTAAAAATTCATCCCTAAAGTCTAGGGATTCTTTTTTCTTTTCTTCTTTTTCTTCCCTTTTGGGAAAAGCAACCTGTGCATGAAAATAAGGATATTTCGTCAGTCCTAGAGGGAACTGGTCAACTTGGGAGCACATGCAATGAACTACAAGCCTTGGAATGACTTTTGCATAGTTTCTGGGCTGAGCTGGTTTGGTTTTTCCTTGATCTCTACACAATTTCTGGACTGAAGCCCTGACTGTCAGCCAGAACTGTGCAAAAATTGAGAGCAAGCCTAGTGATGGGATGCTCTACACAATTTCTAGAGGGAAGCTTGTATGGATGCTCTGCACATTTGTAGAGAGCAACAGGTTGTCTAGATGATCTGCACATTTCTGGAGAGGAAGGTTGGTTCCCCTCCATATTTGCATAATTTTCCAAGTGAGCACTACTACCAGAAAATGACCAAGTTCCAAAATGTCAGCTTGCGGGCGGAAGGAAAAAGGTTGTCAAACACAAGCTAATAAGCCACTAAAACTTAATTGAAGCATAAGTACTTGGATAGTGCAAGACATGCTACTAAGAGTGGTTGGTAGGGAGGCTCCAAAATGAAGCTAAGGAAAAATTTTGGAGGGTGGTTGTATCCGCTACAACAAAACTATAAGATGAAATTCAGTTATTCAAGTACTTGCCAAATTTAGAGAAACCTTAGTATGAAATGAACAGTGAGAAGCCCATAATAGATTCAAAGAAATCCTAGGAGAATGGTATGTTGATAATGCAATGGTCATTTGTATACATTGATGATTTGACTTGGTTGCGAATGAAAGAAGATAAAGGATACAGGTGGTATTCGTGCAGATGCATCTATTTGAAAGATGATATTAATATATGATCGATAGAAAATGATGCCTCTTGGATAAGAGGGAGACGGGATCAAAAGGGAAATGAGAGCCTCCTACAATCTACAATAAAGATAAGTACTCTTAAGACTTATGTCATTTTTGTGTCACTATTATTATGAATTTATTGTTTTCAATTATTGGCATGATTATTGTATTTGTTTCACTAACTTCTTGGATAAGGATGTGATCCATCATGAGGATCATCAAGATGTAAATCATTGCAAGAAGAGTCAACTCCGAGAGGGAGCTGGTGCAGGAAGAGTAAGCTCCAAGAGGGAGATAGTGTAGGATAAAGATCAAGCCACTCTCCTATTTAAGAAAATGAAGAAAGACCCACCTCGTGACTAGGTACACTTGCATTATGTTTGTTTACTTTACATTATTTCCCTTTCACTTTTTTAGTGGTCATGGGTATATCTGTTGAATGTGAGGAATAAGTCCTCTATATTGAGATTGAGGAATATGTGGAGCCATACCATGACTTGAATGGCACATGAAATAGTTAATAGATCAATACCTTGGCATAAGGTGTTGGGAACGGGTTCACCCAAGGATAGTTTTGTGGCTAAAAGCCCATGTTTTGGGACAATTTTGTAATAAAGTTGTAAAGTCTCCGAATTTTCTGGTCGCGGAGCGCGAAGGTGTCAAGAGTCATAAAGGGTTGTCCGCCCTTATTTTGTAAAGTGTAAATTCAGCTGTAAATATTTACCCATGGTTTGCGGACCATGGGATTGTATAAAAAGAAGCTAAGTAAGTAGCTCTAGGTAGTAAGAGTTGATAGAAAAGAATGAAGTGAGGAGTTAAGCATTGGATTCTAAGTGTTCTCGGGTCTCAGCGTAGGTAGAGGCTCTGTAGTTGAGTGCGTCGAGGCCAAGGGTGGAAGTCTATAGCTAAATGCGCAGACCCTTGCACCTAAGTGCGCACGGCGGATAGAGTCTGAATTAACTTAAATATATCAATAAAGAGAAGTATTTCTCCATTACTGTGTATCTAGTTCTTGTTAATGAATCTCCTTATACTTCGTATAGGCTTTAATTTACAATGCTTATGTGATGCGTGATTATATGTGATTATATTGGTTAATTGAACACAAGTAAGAATATTAGTTTACGTAGTGATAACTGTGTTTTATTAGTAAGATAAGTAGAACACTTAAGATAACTTGGGAACCTATACGATATGCTGCCATAGTGTTTCCAGGAAACTAGTGTCTTTTCGATCTACTAGCCCCACTAGGATTGGTAGCTATCCTAGAAACAAACAATCAAAGCAATTTGTGATTTCCTCTATGTATGATAGATAAGAGAGAGGCAAAAGGACCAACCTGGATCTTCCACTTGACTCCTTGCTTGATTTCTCTCCCCCTTGATAGAGCTTGCAACTCGTCTCCTACTCGTCCCGCTTAGAGAATATCTGTAGAAACAAAGTAACAAAACACCATCAAAGCATCTCGATCTATTATATCATAAACAATGCAGAATCAGAAATACATTGAACATACAATGGCATTCACAAATAACAAGATTCACAAGTACACGGTTGTATGGAGGAAAACTCAAAGAACTTTATTAAAAATAGAAGGGAGAATTACAACCTAGCTATCTGATCCACCTCCTAGCATCAAAGCCCTCTTCACCTCATGAAAAGCAAGATCACCCAACAATACAATTCTCCTTATCAAAGACAAACTATCAGCACCTCCTTACAAATTACAGAATTCCAGCCTCCAGATCTCTGAGATGAGGGATCCATTTATAGATGTTTGCAAGGGTGTGAGTCATCTCTAGGTTTTTGATTAGTGTCATTCCACTTGGAGATTTCTTGGATCTCTTACTCATCCCTGGGCAAATTCAGAGAGGTAAGTGTCATAGGAGAAGTTTCTAGAAGATTCCATGAGAATACACTTAGAAAATTGTCTCGAACATTTGTCCATCCTCGCTCATCACACCCTACAGAAGGCCTCTTCAGTATGCATCAAACTTGGCTAGTGTAGCAGTCAGTATGCATCGCACCCTGACAGTGGAGCAGTCAGTATGGTCCTGTTTTGGCCAGTTCTGAGTGGCTTTTCAGGTGGAACTTTTGGGGAATGATGTAATCAATTGACCATGATCCTTTAGGGTATGAAACAACACTTTTAGGGGTAAAAGAGCACTAGGTTTATTGACATATAAGATTGGGGTTGCAGTGCCCAAATATGTCTATAACAGTTGCTCCCTAAAGCATGAAGTCATAAATCTTTTGATGTCGGGTGAAATGCTTTATCATGAGGATCCGAGGTATTTGAACTGGAAGGTGACCTATATAAGATACAATACAATACATCATCATCATATTATTTTCATGATCTAGTTGATGCGGGCATTCCCATGCTTAGCTTTATAAATTCATTTTCATGTACATAGAACAGATAATCGTCTGCGGTTTGCAGACTAGTGATTATTTATATGTAGAGTCATCATATTTTAGCTTGGATGATCATCTGTGCAGCTTTTGTGTACATTTGAAGTATTTATATTCCTGAATATATCGCAGCCCAGATGGATGAAACTAGATCTTGGGTCTTCAATCTCGTTCAATCTTCACTCAATGTACAAGTCGATCCATGTGAAAAGATGTCTTGAAGTCGAACATGGATAGACATCGCCTGATTACCAGCCAATAATGTAATCTGTTAACAGATGCGAGAGGAATCACCGATAATGATAATGACCCTCAAGGTACTACAGTACAATTCACGTGGTGTGAATATATGATCCGATGTCGAACACCACGCAAAATCTTTCGGTCGAAGGCCATTGATGTCAACCTATCACCAGAAGTGAGAAACTTGCCATTGATGCATGCAAGCTTCAAAGTACTGAAATGGTTGTTTCTAAGTCAACTTCTTGGATAATGAATTGATGTCGACAAGAAGTGACCCATCATAGGAGGGCCTTAATGTATCCCACATCTACGACATGAAATGAAGCAAATTATTTTCTAGAGGTGAAAACGATCTGATGATACAAGGTTCAGGAATGGCAGTCATGAAAAATGGGGGGTGAAGGTATTGCAGTGGATGAGGCATTAACTGGAAGGTGAATTCTCTAAATGACTTCTCTTGAACATATCGATGACATTGAGATGGATTGGTAGCATTAGCCCCAAAAATGGATGGTATGGAAGACCAATGGTGATATGATCAGTGAACGGAATAACCCAACCTGATTCAATCATGGTGATGGAGTGAAAGTGTCATGTTCAAGAGTGACCTGCTACCAATAAAATTCTTCAAGTTTTCTTCCCTTTTTCCCCAGTCATTGCTGACCAATACCTCTTCATTTTTTTCAATCTTGAGGAGGATAACATATGCTTGTTTTATAATTTTCCCTTCGGGAAAACCTGTCGCTATGTTTTAGTGAGCCTAGCGACAGTGAAACTCGTTCTTGTTTGGGTGGAAATGTTTGTCGCTATTGTTTTAGCGAGTTTAATGACAAGGATAACTCGGTCCTTTTCATGTTTAGAGAGTTTGAAAAGGGACGAAAAGGAAACTCCAACTGTTCTTTTTCATAGCATAATCCCTTAAGTCTGAAAAAGGATAAAATAATACGAAAGGGATGATTTTTTGATAACTTTAGCGAACCGAAAAGACAAGCGCTCGAACTTTTTCATGAGATCATCCCTCAGGTCTGAAAATGATTTAAAATGTATGGGAGAGATGGCACTTCCAATCACTCTAGCAAGCTAGAGAGACCAATAGCTTGAAAATATTTTCATATTTAGCGAGTCTGAAAAGATTTTAAAGTAGACTCGTTTTTTGAGGAATGAGTGGCGTTTAGGGTAGCAACTAGTTCCGGGTAATCTTGGAACTTCTCAAAACATGGTGATGTGAAGAGGGTGGCTAACAGGACCACTCATTGCAATTGTTCCTCAAAAAGGTAAACAATCAAGTGGAAGCATATGATCGGCCAAAATAATGGAGGTGATGGCAAGAACACAAACAAGGTGCAAAAGGCTGATAGAATGGCAATCACAAAGGTTATTTACCGAAGGTGGGTTCATTTTTTAATGAGCTTGAACTCTGGGGGAACATATGCTCAGTGGCGGGTTTATCTTTTAATGATCTTGAACCTTGCGGAAACATTTCTCATTGTTCCTTTTTATGTAAGCTAGGAATGACCAAACCAAAAAGCTAGAAAAACTAGAAAGCTAAGGAACTACTGAGGTTAGGTAGGATGGTTTCCTCCACGGAATGGTTCAAACACTTCCTTTGCTTCGTCTGTGGCGCAAACAAAGGTGAATGGTGGATCAAACCAACCACCTAACCTAAGAAGTTGAAAAGACTAAAAAGCTAAAAAATGAAATTGGTCGTTTTTCGCTTACATAAAAAGGTTTGCATGCCCTCAGGCATCGAGAAAAGGATACTCTCCAGGTAACCATATGGAAGTCATTATTGTTAAGCAAGATTGTTTTTTTAGCAGAGCCGACAAAACACTCCATTGGCTTTGTCCATCAAATAGACAAAGGTGAATGTTGTGAGATAACACTTCCAATCACATAACCTACAGGGGAGCCTATCTTTTCAGTTGGGTTCATCTCAAAATAGACAAGGGTGCATGCCCACTAAAGTAAGAACAGCGAGATGAGATCTTTGTTCAAGTAAGTGAAAAAGCTCTGGGTGAATTTATGGTAGATGAGATTAAATGATTTTGTTGGGTTTCAAGAATCATTTGAGGTTTATTTTCTCATGATTGATGAATGCAAAGACAATCTGGCTGTCATATCATATGAAGATGACCTACAATATATTCAGACTTTACCAGACCAGACCATTCAGGATTCCCTTTCAGACTCTTCCTCATATGTCTCATGTTTTGAAATGTTCTTTGAAGAGGAAATCTGCTCACCTATTTGTTCAGAATTTTTTTAGGACCAGGGACATACTCTTATTGATGTAAAGTGCGAAGAAAGATTGGTATTGTTGTTGGGAAAAGTATCCAATTTGGAATGCCCCTATCCCACTCTAAGAGGTGATAGTGCCTTAGCAACAAACAAGGTAAACTAATTGAGTATTCTTATTTATGAAATGTAAATGAAGAGAAAGGATCTAACTAACCTGTGTCTCTCGCTAGTTTGTTGATCCAATTGCTCTCTTTAGTAGCTCCCAGCTCCCAGCTCTCTCACCGGCCCAGCTTCACCAAATTCCTGCAAGATCACAAGAGAGAGAAACTACAAGAAGATACAGATATACATTCATAAAAAGCTCAAGATCAGATTAAGCTAAACATCTAAGCATAACAAAACATCATTGGTACACAGCATGTAGGACAAACTCAAATAGTTTATTGATATGATAATAAAGTCCAAGAGGAGATACAACCAAGTGAGGCCCGTTCCAGCATCTAACTCCCAGCAAAGGAATCCCTTCCTCTCCTCCAACAAAGCATAAATCACCCAATGTACTAATCTCAATCTCAAACCAACAACAATTCTCTGCAAAGTACAAAATTCCAACCTCCTGAACCTCTGGGTGAGAGATCCATATATAGATGTAAGCAGAGAGGATGAGTCAGCTTATGTTTTGACTTGTGGCTTCTCTCTGTCAGTTCTTGCTTCCACTTGGAGGTTGAGAACCTCTTACTCATCACTAGTCGAATTCATTGAGGCAAGTGTCATTGGAGAAGATTCTGGAAGCTTCCAGGGTCTTTCCACCTCGTTGAATGAGCTTGCCATTGTCATTTCCCGCTCAGCGCACCCTGGTAGTGCTTCTACCTGCGTTGCAGTGCACCTAGCCAGTGTAACTTCTGCATTTCAACGCAGGCAGCTAGTGGAGCCTCTGAATTGATCTTGAATTGACTATTTCTGAGTGGTTTTTGGTGGAGAACTTCTGGGAGAAGTTGTCATTGGTTGAACTTGTTCCTTTAGGAGCTGTAACAACATCTTTAAGGACTTTGGATCCCTTGAATTATGGACATTTTATGCTTATAGCTGTAAGGCACAAAAATGTCTATAACAGTTTCCCCCTAAAGTATGAGGTCGTTTATCGGGTGAAATTCTTTATTAGGAGGATCCGAAGTTCTTCCAATGCTGGGAGGAGACCTGTAATAAGATACAATACAATACATTATTTTTCATACTATTTTCATGATCTAGCTGAGGCGAGCATTCCCATGCTCAGCTTTATAAATTCATTTTTATGTACATAGGATAGACAATTGTCTGATGATAGACTGATGATCCTGCTGAAATCATCATCCTTTGGTAGGATGATTGTCTGTGCTGCAATGTTGTACATGTCAATGTCTTTATTTTTCCTGAATATATATCGCAGCCCGGATGGATGAAACTAGATCCGGGGTCTTCAAACTCATTCGATCTTCACTCTAAGTACAAGTCGATCCATGTGAGAAATGTTCTGAAGTCGAACATGGAAAGACATCGCTTGATTACCAGTCAATGATGTAAACTGTTAACAAGCGCGAGAGGAATCACCGATAATGATAATGACCCTCAAGGTACTGCAGTACAATTCACGTGGTGTGAATAAAGGACTTGGCATCGAACACCACGCAAAATCTTTCAGTCAAAGGTCATTGATGTATACCTGTCGCCGGAAGTGAGAAACTTGCCATTGAGGCATACAAGCTTCAAAGTACTGAGGGGGGTGTTCCTAGATCAACTTCTTGGATAATGAGCTGATGTCGACAAGAAGCGATCCGTCAAAGGAGGGCCTTGATGTATCCCACATTAGTGACACAGAACGGAGCACATGATTTTGATGGAGGTGAAAACGATCTGATGATATATGGTTCAGGGTGTCGGTCATGAAAGGATGAAGGATAATGTATGGTAGTGGATGGGACATGGTTGACTTCTCTGGATGACTTCTCTTGAACATATCGGCGACACTTATGTGATGGATTGGTAGCATTTACCCCAAAGGTGGATGGTATGGCGAGACCATGGCGATGTGACCGGTGAATGAAACAACCCAACCCGACTCAGGCACGGAGTGGAAGTGTCATGTTCAAGAGCGACTTGCTACCAATAAAGTTCTTTGAGTTTCTTCCCAATTTTTCCCCAGTCATTTCTGACCAGTACCTCTTTATTTTTGTCAAGCTTGAGGAGGATAACATATGCTTGTTCTATAATTTGCCCTTCGGGCAAACCCATCGCTATGTTTTAACGAGCCTAGCGATAGTGAAACTCGTTCTCGTCTAAAGACAAGTTTGTCGCTATTTAATGTTTTTAACGAGTCTAACGACAAAGATAACTCGGTCCTTTTCATTTTTAGAGAGTCTGAAAAGGTACGTAAAGTCAACTCCGAAAGTCCTTTTTCGTCATCTAATCCCTTAAGTCCGAAAAAGTATAAAACAATACAGAAGGGATGAATTTTCGATAGTTTTAACGAGCCGAACAAAACAAGCGCTCGATCTTTTTGTGCAATAATCCCTCAGGTCCAAAAAGATTAAAATCTAAAGGAGGGATAGCACTTCCGGTCGCTTTAACGAGCTGGAAGGCCAAAAATCGGTAATCTTTTCATATTTTATGAGTCAGATGAAAAAAGCTTAAAGAGGACTCGTCTTTTGAGGAACGACTGATAAAACGGGTTAGCAGCTGATTCCAGGTAAGGGTTGGAATTTTCCAATCATGGTAGTGTCACAAGGATGGCTAGTGAAATCACTCTTCACAGCTGTTCCTCAAAATGGGTAAACAATCAAATGGAGGTGAATGATCGGCCAATGGAAAAGTGGAGGTGACGGTGCAAACACGACCAAGGCTTTAATGGCTGATAATATTACATTCACGGTGGTTATTTACTGGAGGATAGTTCATTTTTTAATGAGTTTAAACGCGGGTTGAAACACTTGCTCGATCTTATGTTTATTTTTTAACGAGCATGAACTATGTGCTAAAACTGCTCGATTAATCCAGTCATATGATAAGAATGTCTCATGTAAGATGCCATTTTTTATGGAGCTTGCGCCTTACAAAGCTATGCCCCTCATCCTTTCGTTATGCAAGTTCAGAAACGACTAATCCTACGAGTTTAAAGGGTTAGACCTACAGGTTTAAAGGGAGGACCTAAAAATTTAAAAAATAAATAGCCGCCCCTTGCTTGCACTCCAAAACATTTGCATGCCCCCAGGTATAAATTATGGTTTCAAGGTTACCCCTTCTTAGTCCAATAAAACATTTGTTTTACCGGGAGAGGCCTACCTCTTTCAGGTTACCCAAAGATTGTTCTATTAATCTTTCAAACAAAACATTTCTTCGGCGGTGTCTACCAAGATAGACAAAGGTGAGTGACAATGAGCGCCAAACACATAACTTTGAAAAAAGAATCTTATTCTAGAATAACCCCTCTTCCAAGACGGACGGGGTACAGACTAGTCATATTCTCCCATGGAAACCTACCCTATACCCAAAGTTTTCCTGCCGAAGCAGGCCAGGACGCATGCCCCCTGGGTTCTAGTCATATCCCTCCGAATTACTCGCGCTCATCGAGAGGACGGACCGTGGGTTGAGACATTTCTTGTGTGAAGAGACCATTTAGGGACGGTATATGACTATTTGCGATGCGTGATCCGGGAAATGAAAGCCGGTCTACGAGCTTGACCACTCTTCCTTCGTGCGGAAAACACATTACTCTAAAGAGTGAGGAGACGATGGCTCCCATGCAATATATATAGTCTCGTCCAAGGAGTAGGTTATAATCCAAGGGTCCTTGAATGACCATCACGTTCATTTGAACGGTCTTCCCTTTCAATGTGATAGGCACATTGGGGAGGATCCCTAAAGTTCGACTGGTTCCTTTATCAAAGCCTGTCAGATTTCTCATTTCAGGCAAAAGCGCTGGCGAACCAAGAACTTTCCAAGCAGTGGAGGAAAGGATGCTCACAGATGCCCCTTCATCAATGATGGTGCCAGCCATGACCATTCTGTATATTTGGACGATAATTCTGAATGGTATGCTTGCTGGCAAACGGGGTCTGCCTAGTTGGTTCCAGTCAAAGGAAACAACTAGGTTGCTTGGTGGTGGGACCGAGTAAACGACCGGGTATTGCTCTGACGAACTTCCTTCTTGCGATAAAGGAATGGGGGGATTTCCCTCGTGCTCATCGGAGTCTGTGTTGATGAAGAGAATTTGGATGGTGTCATCTTTATCCTCTTCAGTGACTGTATCATTCGAAGATAAATCCTCTGAAGGCAAGACTGGGTCAACTGCCACCTCGACCTTTTGACTTTCGTCGGGTATGGATTCAGCTGGTTCATCTTCAATGACCGGCGCTTCAGCTGACCACTTGAGCGGGCCAGCTAGATTTTCAACTAACGAAGGACTCGACAAGAGTTTTTTATATCCAGGAGGAAGTCGTAACGGTTGTTGGCTAGTTGAATTGTTTATTGATTAAACATTCAAGTACCACATTAATTGTCAACCTGGGAAAGTCTTTTTATTGCAAAGGCTACCGCGTACTATATGTACTTACTCCTAAAAGCATTAAAAAGTTGTAGTATACGTAATCCTTACGCTAAGTTATCACTGTACTGATAAAATGAAAGTAATTAATTAAAATTACAAATCTGAAAAGCGAAATGATGGATGCTATGTTGGCAGAGGATCAGGACCCTATCCTCCAGGTGAGGACGTTCAGCACCTGCCTCTGTAATCAGATTGCTAACACACACTACACTCGAATTCACCGGTGAAATATCCTTGCACAACTTCAAGCAATGAATGAAACAGAGTACTAGCAAAGCGGAAATACCAGAGGTAATGCTACAGAATCCAAACAGAGTACCAGCGGAAAGAAACTATCACACACTTACACACTTTAACAGAAAAGTAAATGGGTGAATCTTGTGAGGAAGGTGGGCCCAGTCCCTCTCACAAGATTCCCCAGAACACGAAGACTAGATTAAGTGCTCAGAACAATTCTCTATTCATCTGCCAAAAGATTCAAGTACAATAAAGTTCAGACTTGCTGATGTCTCTCAAAATCTCTCTTACAAATTACACATTAACCCCCTTCTAATGTAGATGTCTCCTCTTTATAGAGGAGACATCTATTACAATAGATCATTACAGTTCATTCAGTTAACCCATTTGATCAAAAATAAGAGTTACAGACCGCTGTTACAACAGTATAACAATATATTCTTTCTTAAGTTCTGGCTGTTACACAGCTGGTAACTGTCTTCGACCATCTTCTTGGGATCTTCACATTCCTTTGTCGTTTCCCCATGCTGTTCCTGATTAAGCAATGGTAACTGTGTTCTACCCGCTTTAGATAGCTGCAGATCGTGCCGCGTCAGCGTTCTTCAGATAGTAGCCGGTTGTTATTTCCAGCTGTTGCAAAATAGCCTGCTTTAGATGGTTGCTGTTGCTGACTGTAGCAACTGCGTAGTTGCTGCTTCTGGTGTTGCAGCAACTGCGTAGTTGTTGTTTCTGGTGTTGCAGCAACTGCGTAGTTGTTGTTTCTGGTGTCGCAGCAATTATAAATTATAATTCCTGCAGGCTTAAGACAATTACTTGACAATTTAATCAGCTTTTCCAAGATAAATATAAAGATACTCACGAATATGCAATGAACAATTAAACATATAGATATGCGGAAAGTCACTTCGTACCTTGGGGTGATTAATTCATTATGTAATCAAAGCTTATAACTTATGACTGAAAAGGATAATATTAAGGCAAAAATATGAGGTCAAAATAGGTCAATTCTGAGTCCTAACAACGGTGAAACCGGACGATCATCCAAAACTCTTTTCGCTTCGTCTAAGAAGGGAAAACGGTGGATGGCATGATTGCCTTCGCACAATCTACAGGGGGATCTAGCTCTCCCTTTTTGTCCAAGGACTTCACTTTCGCTAGTTGACGGTATGCATTCAACATGGCTATCAGAGGTTGATGCCACCAGATTGTGCAAACGGGGAGACCAGTCCCTTAGTATCCGAGGGATGCAGGGACAATCTCTGTGGAAGTGGTCTCCCTTGCATATGACACATGGCGATTTAGGCCTAGTCAGTGCTGTGTGTGGATTTTTGTCAGACGACACTTGTTTGCCCCCAGTCGCTTTTGGCTCCTTCTTCTTCTTCTCTTTCTTCTTCTTTTCCTTATTCTCCTTAGGAACTTGGTTTTTTGTTTTACCAGTTCCGTCAAGCGAAGAGGAAGGAGGAGAGGAAGAATTAGAGGAAGTAGAAGGCTGGTGGGCAACTCTGGACTGGTCTAACTGTTGATTCGACTGTTCAGGAATAGTGGTGTTCTGAACGACATTGGTTGAGAAGAGATAGACCGGCAAGCCAATTGTCAGTCCTGGAAGCGACAATGTGGCCATATGGGGCACACCAACATCTCCCCAAGAGGAGAAGGGACTAGGATTTCCACCAAGGGGAATTCCTTGGTTGGTGGGTTCCATTTTCTCAACCTAAAGATCAACACAGGAAAAAGGGGTGATTGTTCCGTTTAAAATAAATTTTAACGACGCTTTAGACACAACTTGCTTTTTCAGTTTTAAAGAGTCGAGAAAAAGCTAAAGATGACTCTAGTCTCCTTCGATGTTTTAACGAGCCCGAAGTGACAAATGCTCGGATGGACTTTTTCCGTTATAGAGTCTGAAAAAGGCCAAAAGGAACTGCTCTGGAGTTCTAGGTAGAGGGTGTGCCAAACTTTTCGCAAAACCGCAGAATACGTTTTAAGGTACGGGTGGTCAATCTTCTCGAATGTTGTGTTCAGTGCATTGCGATCAGTAGGGCGGCCGACACGGCTTCTTAAGGATAAAGGTTTTATGCCTATAGGGGTCTCCCAATATATACTCGACGGTACGTGGGAGCACAATCCGTACTGGCGCTATCGTCCCTCAGGAGTAATCACCCAACCATCAGCGAGATTGACAGTCACCAGGCTTTACGATGCCGGAACACGTCTCTAGCCTAGACATCTATGTTGTGCGTTAAGTTACAAAGCGTTGTTAAGTTCATTCAATTTATTTTAGGTTGATATTTCTTAGAAGTTTGCCTTTTTGGATCACCACGAGATGTATGATACAATTCCTAAATGCAATCTAAAGATGATAAGCAAGCTTTTATATCTCTTCAATAATGAAAATCCTAGCTACAAGGGGAAAAGGAAGACACAAACTTTTCTCAAAGAGCATAGAGCACACTGTAATGCACTTTTCCCTAAATCAAAGCATGCAAACTATCAAAATGCAAATGCACAAATGCATGTATTTGTTTTCGCTTTCTTAATATTGATGCCTAAAAAGAAATCTGTTGTACAAATTTGAATTCGATTTCAAGTGAAAACATAAACAAGTCCCTTTTTCAAAATCAAAAAGACGATTACGACACTTTATGATTTACTTGTTTCGACACTAGAAATGCATAAATTCAAACCAAACGACAAAAGTAAAAGCTCCATCAACTGTGAACAGCAAACAAACTCACTCCTAAGATCAAAACGACACTTATGACAGGTCTAGATCTAAGGGCGACAGTATGACTAGTTTACTTTCGTAATGGGAAACTGCAAATGATGTAACAAATACACAAAGAACAAATACAGTTTCTTTATACAAATGAGGCGGAATTGAGGCAAAGAAAAGGGGTTTCAGATAGGTACACTGAATGATAACAGGCTGCAAAAAACAGAGATAAAACTGAGCAAAAAGAAGCAGGGAACCACAGCTGCACAAGGCAAAGGTTGATCAGCGCACCCTCAGCACAGAGAAACTGAACTTCAGTGCAGGTATCCTTCACGGGACCTGCGTTGAAATGCAGAACCTCTTCACAGAGTCTGCGCTAAAGCAGAAACAAGAATTGTTTCTGGGTTCTGGGTCACGGTTTGCAGTTAAATCTACAGTTTTTGGCCGGATAAAAGCTATCAATTAGGTACAATTAGGAGGATGATTTAAAGGAGGACTAAGATCTATCACAAAGGGCTGTTAGATCACTTGTGGATCAGTTTGTTCAGATCATAAAAACAGGCCCAGTGAGTGGACTAGAGTGGCAGATATCTACTTTGCATTTGAAAATGGCAAATGAATTTCGATTCAGCACTCTTGAGTTTATGAGAAGAACAACAATAGAAACACAAATAAACTAAAAAGATACTCTCCCCAGTGGAGTCGCCAATTTTTTGTTGGGAAAAGTATCCAATTCGGAATGCCCCTATCCCACTCTAAGAGGTGATAGTGCCTTAGCAACAAACAAGGTAAACTAATTGAGTATTCTTCTTTATGAAATGTAAATGAAGAGAAAGGATCTAACTAAACTGTGTCTCTCACTAGTTTGTTGATCCAATTGCTCCTCTCTTCAGTAGCTCCCAGCTCCCAGCTCTCTCACCGGCCCAGCTTCACCGAATTCCTGCAAGATCACAAGAGAGAGAAACTACAAGAAGATACAGATATACATTCATAAAAAGCTCAAGATCAGATTAAGCTAAACATGTAAGCATAACAAAACATCATTGGTACACAGCATGTAGGACAAACTCAAATAGTTTATTGATATGATAATAAATTCCAAGAGGAGATACAACCAAGTGAGGCCCGATCCAGCATCTACCTCCCAGCAAAGGAATCCCTTCCTCTCCTCCAACAAAGCATAAATCACCCAATGTACTAATCTCAATCTCAAACCAACAGCAATTCTCTGCAAAGTACAAAATTCCAGCCTCCTGAACCTCTGGGTGAGAGATCCATATATAGATGTAAGCAGAGAGGATGAGTCAGCTTATGTTTTGACTTGTGGCTTCTCTCTGTCAGTTCTTGCTTCCACTTGGAGGTTGAGAACCTCTTACTCATCACTAGTCGAATTTATTGAGGCAAGTGTCATTGGAGAAGATTCTGGAAGCTTCCAGGGTCTTTCCACCTCGTTGAATGAGCTTGTCATTTGTCATTTCCCGCTCAGCGCACCCTGGTAGTGCTTCTACCTGCGTTGTAGTGCACCTAGCTAGTGTAACTTCTGCATTTCAACGCAGGCAGCTAGTGGAGCCTCTGAATTGATCCTGAATTGACTATTTCTGAGTGGTTTTTGGTGGAGAACTTCTGGGAGAAGTTGTCATTGGTTGACCTTGTTCCTTTAGGAGCTGTAACAACATCTTTAGGGACTTTGGATCCCTTGAATTATGGACATTTCATGCTTATAGCTGTAAGGCACAAAAATGTCTATAACAGGTATCAAAGGAGAAAGACACCTTGCTCTTTCAGCAGGAGGTCAATCTTCATGTTTTTCAAGATCCAATGGCAAATCTATTACAAACAGCAGTGAAGGTGATTATTACAGTGTTCAGTGATGAAGGAGATCATGGTCAATTAGCTTTTTGGATGCCCAGTTACAAGTATCTACAGTTGACCAGGAGAATCAGTCAGCAAGGCATCTGCTTGATTGGTTACATTGGAAGACACATTACACATGATTGTACATATTGCATTAGTATGCAGGTGGCTGTCATCATGATTTGGAACCCTCAGATCTTGATGGATTGCTGCCATTGAAGAAGTTTTGTAAATACTTGTTTTAGTTAAGTCAGTCATGAGTCATTCGTCGAGTCTGTTTTTAGTTGAGTCATGAGTCATTTTTGAGTCAGTTTTCAGTTTTTTTGTTAAGTTAGTTTTTGTCGGTTTTTAGTCATGCATTTTAGCTTGAGTTTTGACTCCATTGCCCTATGGACGAAGGCACTGTCTGCTCACCCAAAGATCTGCAGTTCTTGGCACCTCCAAGGAGCTGGAGCTACCATCCCCCATTGGAGCCAATGTTAGTGTTAGTCTTTGCAGCCTTCCTCCAGCGATCAAATATTCTCTTACAAAGTGGTCTCAGAGTGTCAAGGTCAAATTTTGTCATTTCAATAAGTCTTCAAGAAAAATTTGGTCATTAGGCATTAGATCTATGGTTTGCTTTTATTCCTGTCAAAGTTGTCCAAATGTCGGTCCATGTCACCGTTTAGCTGAGTGTACCATCATTCAGAGGGTTTTCATTATCATGTCAAGTTCCACTGGGTCATTTTACACCTTGTTCTTGCTTCAGTTGCGCCTAGGTAAGGTCATTTCCCTCTCCTAGGGTTTTGAAGGCAATTCCTCTTGGACGGTCAAATCATCAGCAAAACTTGTATCCTGATGTTCATACACCTTCCCATATCCTTAAAGTACCTTATCAAACACTTCCCATCACTGAGATCCCCCAAATTCCTCATTTTCGCACAAACCCTAGTTTCTTGCTACAACTTGGCAATTTTCTAGGTTGGACCTGTGTTTTGCCATTTTGGACCCCTTCCCCTCACTCAATCTTTGAAATTTCACTTTCCCCTACTTCTTAACATCCCTCCCTACTTCCAAGAATTTTCCCAAGAACTTAGAAGCCGCTTATCCCCTTCATTTTGCTTCATTTCGACAAATCTCTTGTTCCACACATCGGGATAGGTTTCACTCAAATGATGTTTCTGAGAAATAAAAGATGAATTTTTGAAAACTAAGAGTGGGTTCTGTCCAACATAGGCTAAGGAAGAAAAACCTCCTTCATGTTTTACACATGTGTCATGGTCTTAGAGAAATGTCAAAAATACAATCGCCTCGGGAGAATTGATGCACCTCTGAAGTGACCTTGGGAAAATCAAGTTTTCTCCTAGCTTGGTTGGTCAAATGACTTTCTTGATGATTCAAATGATAAATAGACACAACTATATTTTCAATTACCTATCATGATCTCAATTTGGAGTTGAGGAAGGCATTCAAAAGTTGACTGTAACAGCACTCTACCTTTAGGCAGCCTCATTTGGCACATTTTTACTAGTCTTGGGAGATTTGATTTTTGATAGGGAAAATAAATAGAAAATTGAAAAATTTTAATTGGGTTGGAATGTAGACTCAAATACCTTTCCAAAAAGCTATCCTGTGCCCAATTTGAACACCGGGAAGGCCTCCAAAAGTCATTTGGAAAAGGGTGCGACGCACATAGAGAGCACGGCGCACTCGGAGAAATTTCCAGTGTAAATTTACACTGGTGCGGCACACATGCCAGGCGCGGCGCACAGGGCTAAAAGGCTTGAAATTCATTGAAATTTCTCCAAATTGCTAATTCTTTGCCTATATTTTCTAGGTAGGCTTTCTATATTTCCATTGCATCAAATTTTATGGTAAAAGACGGTGGTTAATGGGTGATAGTGGTTGCAATAAAAAATTTCAAAACCTACTTCTAAAGGATCCTCAAGCCAATTGCAGCGAGGTTTACAATTCACTGTTTTTGCCACCAAGATTTTGTCTCCCTCCCATTGTTCCCTTATTTTCACTAATCCCTAAATCCCTATCACCTAAATTCATTACCCCTTTCCCCTACATACTCTATCCTAAATCCTCCAACCCCACACAACAAAACCTATCAACAAATCCCAAACCCTAAACATTATTCCCATGCATCAAACCCTCAAACCCTATCCCATATTTCCCTATTTGATTTCTCCCAATTATTCCCATTCCTCAATATTGTTTCCCCTTCCTAACAATCCCTAACAATCCTTGTTGCATTTGTTTTTTTCCCTTGGTGGCAGAATTTGAATACATCATCCAAAAGAGCAGTGCAGGCATTGTTTATGCACAGCAGTCATTTTGTCTTTGAGGTAGTTTGTCCACCAACAGACATGACATCTAATCCGTCATATGGTCATGAAGAAGAGACACACAGTGATTCATCAACAGAGGTACATGCAACCAGGAGGCCTCATAGAGGTGGCAAAACATCCGTGAAAACGAGGAGGCTGCCCAACGAAGCCTAAATGAGAGGACACCCATTCAGCAGGAGATAGAGGCTAATCGAGAGATTTGGCTCAAGATGATCAACATCCACTTAGAGAAGCTGTTGGCGAAAGCAAAAAGGACAAAGCATTATTGAGGCATATGGTTTATCATTACAGGGCACGCAATATGAGTTCCAAGGCTCGGATCAGGAATTTGAAGGCGAAATTGAGGAAGGAAATCAAAAAGCAAAAGAGGCAAAGGGAGCTTGATCGACTTCAGATATTGGCAGAAGCCTCTTTGGCCCAAAATAACACTTGATAAGGAATATCCAGCCCAAATTTCAAGAAATTTGGGACAATTTTGGTCACATGACAAATTTTTGGGCACAACACAGGTTTTTTCTCCCTGTGGCGCGGCGCTTAGGATTGGGAGCTCCAAATCACAAATGGATTGCATTTTTGGATTCAGCATGAAAAATCATGCCTGATGGTGCATGGACAAGAAATTTGGGCATGATTTGAGCCCCTAGGAGGTCAAAAACACTCAAAAATGACCTCTCTACCCTTATTTTGACACACAGGAAGCAGTCTTGGGAGAATGAAGTTTTGGAGGGGCAAATGAGCACCAAATTCAGAAATTCTACTTGGGTGAGAAAGTAGACAAGCCAGGATTTCCAACAAGCACACTTGTGCACAATTTGGACTCCAGAAAGTACCTCACAATCACCTCCAAAGTGGCGTGGCGCGTATAGATTTGGGCGCGGCACATATAGAGAAAAAGGCTAAAATCGCGCCCGCTTCACGAAATTTCGATTCGCGACTTTCTCCAAGTGGGCCTGCTCATTTACACTATATTTTTCTTGGCAACTAAGGCAATTTTTAAAAAGTATTTTCATTAAGGTGGGCTCCTATCCAAGTGGCAAAGGAAGGCAAGCAGTCACCCAAGCCATTTGTCATTTTTGTAATGTTGCACCTGTAACTAATGGTTGGCTTTCCACTTCCACTTTGTAATCATGCGAAAAACTCCCCAACTCTTGGTCGTTCTACTTCCTCATGGCATAGTCTATTTATTGTATGCAAACCATTTGCAAAGGGTTGGCTTGTAATTTCTGGGAGACTGTGGGAGAGAAACTCAATTCTTCATTGTATATTTTGACAGAGGGTTAATGAAAGGCAGTGGCTCTGTTTCATGAGATTCATGTGGTTGTGAGTGTAGAAAATGTGTCTCTTATGTTTCATATGTATTTGTAATGTTTCACAGTTCATTTCATATTCATTTCCAGTGAAATTTTCTAAGTTAGATAAGGTATAATTCATTTTTATTTCTCTGCCTGTGGGAAAATTTCATGTTCAGTGTTCTTCTTCTGTAGAAAAGGATTCGTGTACTTATGCCCGTTTCACCCTCCTAAGCAATTCCTCCATTCCATGTCATTTCAAACTAAATTGCTAGACTTTCTGCTTGTCTTGCCTCATGAAGTAATCTGTGCCTTTGTATTAAATTCTCTACTCATTGCTGTCCATTGGTCCCATACCATCCCAGAAACTCAGTCATTCATAAAAAATTGCTTCTTGTATCCATATTTACTTACCAGCCTAAGATCAATATTTCACTGTTAGTCATCTTAGACCATTCCGTTTACTTATTCGCTGAGCATGACTCGGAGAGAGCCCTCTCCTGTTTTGGTAGGGCTAGCTACCAGACTGAGCGTGGTTTGTGGTTACCCTGAATTTTTCCTTCCTTTAGCCCAAGGCAGATTTAGGTGCTAACAACTGCAATATACACCTTGGTGATAAGTTAAAGAGAAATTACCAAGGACTTATGTACTGCAGTCAATCTTCCTGAATGCTGTGTTCAATGCATTGTGATCGATAGGGAGACATACACAGCTTCTTATGGATAAAGGATATAAGCCTATTGTGGTCTCCCAATATATACTCGATGGTATGGGGAGCACAAGTCTGTGCTAGCACTTGTCGTATCAAAGAGGAGGAATCACCCAACCTTCGATGAAAATGATAGTTACTAGGTTTTACGATGCCGGAACACATCTCTAGCCTAGACCTCTAGATGTGTTGCGTTAGGTTCCAAAGCGTTGTTAAGTTCATTGAAATTTATTTTAGAGTTGATCTTGTTTAGAAGTTTGCCTTTCAAGGTTCACCGCGTGATGTAGATGTAAAATTCATAAATATGCAATCTAAAATGATAAACAGTTGTTGTTTATTTTTAGCAATGAAAATCCTAGCTACTAAGGAAAGAACATTATGATTCTTTCAAACAAAGAGCAAAGAGCACACAATAAATGCACTTTTCCTGAATCACTTTTCGCACATAGTCTAAATGAAAATGCAAATGAATGTATTTTTTTTTCATTCCCTTAATGTGAGAAATGCCAAAAAAGGAAAATTAAGTAGAGCACAGATCTGGAATATTTTTACTCAAAGTGACATTTTGACAATTTCTTTTCAAAATGAAAGGAAGACTAAATGACACTTTTTTATTTTGAACAGAAAAATGCTTTCGACACTTCAAATATTAACAACTCAAATCAAATACATGAAAAAAAGTTCAATCGACTATCTAGAGAAGGAAGACTTTACGACACGTCTCTTTTTTGACACAAAACAACAGTTACGACACTTTTGTACCAAAATGACAAATCGATTTAAGCAACTTTTCGACAAAGGATCGTAAATGATGGAAAAATACATAAAAACATTTACTAATTGTTGTGGGGAAAAATGCCTATGCAGGACGATCCTATCCACCTAAGGTGTGACAGTGCCTTAGCAACAAGCAGAAACAGCTATTCTAGTATTCTTCCTTTATGAATTAAGAATGAAGAGAGATGGATGGACTAACCGGTGTCTTCCGTTTGTCCCTCGATCCAGTTTCTCTTCTCTTTGAGAGTTCCCAGCTACTTGCCTTCTCACTCGCCCAGCTTCAACAGGTCCCTGCAAGATCACAAGAAGAGAACACTACACAAAGACATAGATTCCTATTCATAACTAGTTCAGGATTAGAAATAAACTAAACATACTAATGCAATCATGCATCAAAGATACATCAGTATATAGGAGAAACCAAGATAGCTTTATTGATGAATAACAAGGTTCAGGAAGAGATACAACCCAGAGGGCTCCAATCCAGCATCTCCTTCCCAGCAAATGAAATTCCTATCTTCACCTCCCTTCAAAGCATTAAGCACCCAATGATTCCAATCTCAAACCAACAGCAATTCTTTGCAATAACAAAATTCCAGCCTCTAGATCTCATGGAGGAGAGATCCATATATAGATGTTTGGGGAGAGGATGAGTCAGCTTGAGATCTGACTAGTGTCCTCTCCCTCTGTCAGTTCTTGCTTCCACTTGGAGACTAAGAGCCTCTTACTCATCACTAGTCGAATTCCTTGAGGCAAGTGTCATTGGAGAAGATTCTGGAAGCTTCCAGGGTCTTTCCACCTCGTTGAATGAACTTGCCATTTGTCACTTCCCGCTCAGCCCACCTTGGTAGTGCTTCTACCTACGTTGCAGTGCACCTAGCCAGTGCAATCTCTGCATTTCAGCGTAGACAGCTAGTGGAGCCTCTGAATTGATCCTGAATTGACTTGTTTTTGAGCAGTTTCTGGTGGAGAACTTCTGTGAATTGCTGTGGTTTGTTAGCCTTGTTCCTCTAGGGGTAGGAACAACATGTTTAGGGACTTTGGATCCCTTGGATTATGGACATTTCATGCTCAATGCTGTAAGGCACAAAAATTTCTATAACAGTTGCCCCCTAAAGTATGAGGCCGTTTATCGGGTGAAATGCTTTATTAGGAGGATCCGAAGTTCATTCAAATGCTGGGAGGAGACCTGTAATAAGATACAATACAATACATTATTTTTCATACTACTTTCATGATCTAGCTGAGGTGGGCATTCCCATGCTCAGCTTTATAAATTCATTTTTCTGTACATAGAACAGACAATCATCTGATGGTAGACTGATCATTTTGATGAAATTATCATCCTTTGTGTAGGATGATTATCTGCTGCAATGATGTACATGTCAATGTCTTTATCTTTCCTGAATATATATCGCAACCCGGATGGATGAAACTAGATCCGGGGTCTTCAAACTCGTTCGATCTTCACTCTAAGTACAAGTCGATCCATGTGAGAATTGTTCTGAAGTCGAACATGGAAAGACATCGCTTGATTACCGGTCAATGAGGTAAACCGTTAACAAGCGCGAGAGGAATCACCGATAATGATAATGACCCTCAAGGTACTGCAGTACAAGTCACGTGGTGTGAATAAAGGACTTGGCGTCGAACACCACGCAAAATCTTTCGGTCAAAAGTCATTGATGTATACCTGTCGCTGGAAGTGAGAAACTTGCCATTGAGGCATGCAAGCTTCAAAGTACTGAAGGGGGTGTTCCTAGATCAACTTCTTGGATAATGAGCTGATGTCGACAAGAAGCGATCCGTCAAAGGAGGGCCTTAATGTATCCCACATCAGTGACACGGAACGGAGCAAATGATTTTGATGGAGGTGAAAACGATCTGATGACATATGATTCAGGGTGGCGGTCATGAAAGGATGAAGGATAATGTATGGCAGTGGATGGGACACGGTTGACTTCTCTGAACGACTTCTCTTGAACATATGGCGACACTTATGTGATGGATCGGTAGCATTACCCCAAATATGGATGGTATGGTGAGACCATGGTGATGTGACCGGTGAATGAAACAACCCAACCCGACTCAGGCACGGAGTGGAAGTGTCATGTTCAAGAGCGACTTGCTACCATCAAAGTTTTCTTGAGTTTCTCCCAATTTTTCCCCAGTCATTGCTAATCAGTACCTCTTTATTTTCGTCAAGCTTGAGGAGGATAACATATGCTTGTTCTATAACTTGCCCTTCGGGCAATCCCATCGCTATGTTTTAACGAGCCTAGTGCTAGTGAAACTCGTTCTCGTCTAAAGACAAGTTTTTCGCTATTTAATGCTTTTAACGAGTCTAACAACAAAGATAACTCGGTCCTTTTCATTTTTAGAGAGTCTGAAAAGGTACGTAAAGTCAACTCCGAAAGTCCTTTTTCGTCATCTAATCCCTTAAGTCCGAAAAAGTATAAAACAATACAGAAGGGATGAGTTTTCGATAGTTTTAACGAGCCGAACAAAACAAGCGCTCGATATTTTTGTGCAATAATCCCTCAGGTCCAAAAAGATTAAAATCTAGAGGAGGGATAGCACTTCCGGTCACTTTAACGAGTTGAAAGGCCAAAACTCAGCAATCTTTTCATATTTTACGAGTCAGATGAAAAGAGCTTAAAGAAGACTCGTCTTTTGAGGAACGAGTGATAAAACGGGCTAGCAGCTGATTCCAGGTACGGGTTGGAATTTTCCAATCACGGCAGTGTCACAAGGATGGCTAGTGAAATCACTCTTCGCAGCTGTTCCTCAAAATGGGTAAACAATCATATGGAGGTGAACGATCGGCCAATGGAAAAGTGGAGGTGATGGGCAAACACGACCAAGGCTTTAAATGGCTGATGATATTACATTCACGGTGGTTATTTACCGGAATAGTTCATTTTTTAACAAGCTTAAACGCGGATGGAAACATTTGCTCGATCTTATGTTTATTTTTTAATGAGCATGAACTATGCGCTAAAACTGCTCGGATCTTGCGTTTATTTTTTAACGAGCATGAACTGTGTGCTAAAACTGCTCGATAACCCAGTCATATGATAAGAATGTCTCATTGAAGATGCTATTTTTTATGGAGCTTAGATCTTACAAAGCTTTGCTCCGGATCCTTTCGTTATGCAAGTTCGGAAACGACTAATCCTACGAGTTTAAAGGGTTAGACCTACAAGTTTAAAGGGAGGACCTAAAAATTTAAAAAATAAATAGTCTCCCCTTGCTTGCACTCCAAAAGGTTTGCATGCCCCCAGGTATAAAATATGATTTCAAGGTTACCCCTCAATTTGCAGATAAAACATTCGTTCTATCGGGAGAGGCCTACCTCTTTCAGGCTACCCAAAGATGGTTCTGTTATTCTTTCAACAAATACTTCTTCGGCGGTGTCTACCGAGATAGACAAAGGTGAGGCGCCAAACACGTAGCTTTGACAAGAGAATCTTATTCTAGAATAACCCCTCTTCCAACCACGGACGAGGTACAGACTAGTCATATTCTCCCGCGGAAACCTACCCTATACCCAAAGTTTTCCTGCCGGAGCAGACCAGGACGCATGCCCCCTGGGTTCCATTCATATCCTTCCGAATCACTCGCGCTCATCGGGAGGACGGACCGTGGGTTGAGACACTTCTTGCGTGAAGAGACCATTTAGGGATGGTATATGACTATTTGCGATGCGTGATCCGGGAAATGAAAGCTGGTCCACGAGCTTGACCACTCTTCCTTCGTGCGGAAAACACATTACTCTAAAGAGTGAGGAGACGATGGCTCCCATGCAATATATATAGTCTCGTCCAAGGAGTAGGTTATAATCCAAGGGTCCTTGAACGACCATCACGTTCATCTGAACGGTCTTCCCTTTCAATGTTATAGGCACATTGGGGAGGATCCCTAAAGGTCGACTGGTTCCTTTATCAAAGCCTGTCAGATTTCTCATTTCAGGCAAAAGCGCTGGCGAACCAAGCGCTTTCCAAGCAATAGAGGAAAGGATATTCACATATGCCCCCTCATCAATGATGGTGCCAGCCATTACCATTCTATATATTTGAACGATAATTCTGAATGGTATGCTTGCTGGCAAACGGGGTCTGCCTAGTTGGTTCCAGTCGAAGGATACAACTAGGTTGCTTGGTGGTGGGACCGAATAGACGACCGGATATGACTCTGACGAAGTTCCTTCCTGCGATAAAGGAATGGGCAAATTTCCCCCTTGTTCGTCGGAGTCTGTGTTGATGAAGAGAATTTGGATGGTGCCGTCTTTATTCTCCTCTGTGATGGTATCATTCGAAGATAGAGCCTCTGAAGGCAAAACCGGGTCAACTGCCGCCTCAACCTTTTGAATTTCGTCAGGTATGGATTCAGACGGTTCATCCTCAATGATAGGTGCTTCGGCTGACCACCTGAGTGGGCCAGCCGGGTTCTCAACTGGTGAAGGACTTGGCAGGAGTTTTTGATATCCAGGAGGAAGTTGCGCTCGTAAAATCGGGCGATCGTCCAAAACTCGTTTAGCCTCGTCTAAGAAGGGACAACGGTGGATGGCATGGTCGCCTTCACACAATTTGCAGGGAAATCTATCTTTCCCTCTCTGTCCTATGACTTCACTTTCACTAGTTGACGGTGTGCTGTCAACATGGCTATCAGAGGTTGACGCCACCGAATTGTGCAAACGGGGAGACCAGTCCCTTAGTATCCGAGGGATGCAGGGACAATCTCTGTGGAAGTGGTCTCTCTTGCATATGACACATGGCGATTTAGGCCTAGTCAGTGTTGTGTGTGGATTTTTATCAGACAACACTTGTTTGCCCCCAGTCGCTTTTGGCTCCTTCTTCTTCTTCTCTTTCTTCTTCTTTTCCTTCTTCTCCTTAGGAGCTTGGTTTTTTGTCTTACCAGTTCTGTCAAGCGAAGAGGAAGGAGGAGAGGAAGAATTAGATGAAGTAGAAGGCTGGTGGGTAACTCTAGTTTGGTCTAACTGTTGATTCGACTGTTCAGGAATAGTGGTGTTCTAAACGACATTGGTTGAGAAGAGCCAGACCGGCAAGCCAATTGTCAGTCCTGGAAGTGACAATGTGGCCATGTGGGGCGCACCAACATCTCCCCAAGAGGAGAAGGGACTAGGATTTCCTCCAAGGGGAATTCCTTGGTTGGTGTGCTCCATTTTCTCAACCTAAAGATCAACACAGGAAGAAGGGGTGGTTGTTCCGTTTAAAATAAATTTTAACGATGCTTTAGACACAACTTGATTTTTCAATTTTAAAGAGTCGAGAAAAAGCTAAAGATGACTCTAGTCTCCTTCGATATTTTAACGAGCCCGAAGTGACAAATTCTTGGATGGACTTTTTCCGTTATAGAGTCTGAAAAAGGCCAAAAGGAACTGCTCTGGAGTTCTAGGTAGAGGGTGTGCCAAACTTTTCGCAAAACCGCAGAATACTTTTTAAGGTACAGGCGGTCAATTTTCCTGAATGCTGTGTTCAGTGCATTGCGATCAGTAGGGTGGCCGACATGGCTTCCTAAGGATAAAGGTTTTATGCCTATAGGGGTCTCCCAATATATACTCGACGGTACGTGGGAGCACAATCCGTACTGGCGCTATCGTCCCTCAAGAGGAATCACCCACCATCAACGAGATCGACAGTCACCAGGCTTTACGACGCCAGAACACGTCTCTAGCCTAGACCTCTATGTTGTGCGTTAAGTTACAAAGCGTTGTTAAGTTCATTCAATTTATTTTAGGTTGATCTTTTTAGAAGTTTGCCTTTTGAGGTTCACCACGATATGTATGATACAATTCCTAAATGCAGTCTAAAGATGATAAGCAAGCTTTTATATCTTTTCAACCATGAAAATCCTAGCTACAAAGGGAAAAGAAAGACACCATCTTTTCTCAAAGAGCAATCAGCACACTTCTAATTCACTTTTCCTAAATCAAGCATGCAAACTATCAAGATGCAAATGCACAATGCAGGTGTTTGTTTTCTGCTCTCTTAATATTGATGCCTAAAAAGAAAGCTTTTTGCACAACTTTGAATTTGCTTTTAAAATGAAAAATACAAACAAGTTTACTTTTTCGAAATCAGAAAGGGTAGAAGAGATTACAACACTTAACGATTTTCGAAATGAATACTTGTTTTGACACTTAAAAGAGACAAACTCAAACCAAAAGCAAAAGAAAATGTATAATCAACTGTAAACAGCCGATGAACTCTCTCCTAAGATCACAATCAACAGATCTGAATCAAGGGCTACAGGATGACTATTTCACTCTTGCAAAGGAAAACTATAAATGACGCCAAAAACACATAAAAACACTCACAGTCTTTTTGTACAAAAGGAGGCGGAATTTAAGCAGAGAAAAGGAGTTATCAGACAGGTACCTATGTTGGTTACAAGCTGCAAAAAATCAGAGATCAAAACAAGGCAAAACAGAGCAGAGAACCCCAGCTGCACAAGGCCTAACTGGATCAACGCACCCCTAACACAGAGGTTTTGACATTCAGCGCAGGTAGCCTTCACGGGACCTGCGTTGAAATGCAGAACCTCTTCACAGAGTCTGCGCTGAAAGAGAAACGAGAGTTTCTCACTGGGTTCTGGGTTACAGTTTGCTGATTAATCTACAGTTTCAGGCCAAATCAAAGCAACAAGCAAGGTACAATCAAGGGGATGCTTTGAGGGAGGACTAAGATCTATCACAAAGGATCATCAAATCATTTGTGAGTCCATTGTTCAGATCATAGACAAATCCAGTGATTGGATCAAAGCAGCAGCTGTCTACTTTGCATCTGAGAATAGCAGATGCAGTTCGATTGTTGCTGTTAAGTCTATGAAACAAACAATGATAGAGACACAAATAAAATGACTAAACAGATCTCCCCAGTGGAGTCGCCAATTTGTTGTGGGGAAAAATGCCTATGCAGGACGATCCTACCCACCTAAGGTGTGACAGTGCCTTAGCAACAAACAGAAAAAGCTATTCTAGTATTCTTCCTTTATGAATTAAGAATGAAGAGAGATGGATGGACTAACCGGTGTCTTCCGTTTGTCCCTCGATCCGGTTTCTCTTCTCTTTGAGAGTTCCCAGCTACTTGCCTTCTCACTCGCCCAACTTCAACAGGTCCCTGCAAGATCACAAGAAGAGAACACTACACAAAGAAATAGATTCATATTCATAACTAGTTCAGGATTAGAAATAAACTAAACATACTAATGCAATCATACATCAAAGATACATCAGTATATAGGAGAAACCAAGATAGCTTTATTGATGAATAACAAGGTTCAGGAAGAGATACAACCCAGAGGGCTCCAATCCAGCATCTCCTTCCTAGCAAATGAAATTCCTATCTTCACCTCCCTTCAAAGCATTAAGCACCCAATGATTCCAATCTCAAACCAACAGCAATTCTTTGCAATAACAAAATTCCAGCCTATAGATCTCATCGAGGAGAGATCCATATATAGATGTTTGGGGAGAGGATGAGTCAGCTTGAGATCTGACTAGTGTCCTCTCCCTCTGTCAGTTCTTGCTTCCACTTGGAGACTAAGAGCCTCTTACTCATCAATAGTCGAATTCCTTGAGGCAAGTGTCATTGGAGAAGATTCTGGAAGCTTCCAGGGTCTTTCCACCTCGTTGAATGAACTTGCCATTTGTCACTTCCCGCTCAGCGCACCTTGGTAGTGCTTCTACCTGCGTTGCAGTGCACCTAGCCAGTGCAATCTCTGCATTTCAGCGCAGACAGCTAGTGGAGCCTCTGAATTGATTCTGAATTGACTTGTTTTTGAGCAGTTTCTGGTGGAGAACTTCTATGAATTGCTGTGGTTTGTTAGCCTTGTTCCTCTAGGGGTAGGAACAACATGTTTAGGGACTTTGGATCCCTTAGATTATGGACATTTCATGCTCAATGCTGTAAGGCACAAAAATGTCTATAACACTAATCCTAATCAATGGAGGCTAAACTATGTAAAGCAAGCAGGCTTCAGCAATGAGATACTGTTCATAAGTAGCAAAAAACAACTAAACAGAGCTGAAAACAAAGACAAAAACCCCAAATTTCAAGGAGAGAAAAAGGATTACTCAGTCATCGCACCTGTGCTTCATAGAAATAGGGATGCATCGCACCTTCTACACTCAGGAAGTGCGATGCATATTGGCTTCCAGTGACAAACATTGCGATGGGCCAGGGAGCGCAACTAAGATGGGTTTTGGCTCCAATTTGCAACTGATTTAAGTGAGTTAAGCTGAGCTATTATGGAAAATAAAGAGAAAATTATAGATGAATGATATCAAGAGATTACTAAGCTACTAAAGGGCATCTAGAATGCTTGTAAGTTAGATGTTTGACTCATAAACTAAACTGGAGATTGACTAAAGTAGCATTCATCTAATTTGCAATTGCAGAGCAAGAGCAATTTGAAGGTTATCTAGCTAACTTCAGGCTCCGTCTATAGCTTATAAAACAAATAATCAACAAAAAAAAAACAAACTATTTGATCCCAAACGGAGTTGCCATTTTGTTTCCAAGAAAACTAGTGTCTTTTCGATCTACTAGCCCCACTAGGATTGGCAACTATCCTAGAAACAAACAATCAAAGCAATTTGTGATTTCCTCTATGTATGATAGATAAGAGAGAGGCAAAGGGACCAAGCTGGATCTTCTACTTGACTCCTTGCTTGATTTCTCTCCCCCTTGATAGAGCTTGCAACTCCTCTCCTACTTGTCCCGCTTAGAGAATATCTGTAGAAACAAAGTAAAAAACACCATCAAAGCATCTTGATATATTATATCATAAACAATGAAAAATCAGAAATACATTGAACATACAATGGAATTCACAAATAAAAATATTCACAAGTACACGATTGTATGGAGGAAAACTCAAAGAACTTTATTAAAAATAGAAGGGAGAATTACAACCCAGCTGTCTGATCCAGCATCATCCTCCCAGCATCAATGCCCTCTTCACCTCATGAAAAGCAAGATCACCCAACAATACAATTCTCCTTCTCAAAGAAAAACTATCAACACTTCCTTACAAATTACAAAATTCTAGCCTCAAGTCTTGTCATGCGGAAAGAGTCAATTTTGCGGACAAAACCGACCTCCCTAGAAGCTAAGGCTTTCTAGTGACAAACAAGACAATTAAGCACTATCTTTCCCTAAATATGCATTTAGAATACAAGAAATCAGGTGTTCAAAACATACCTTTAGTCCCACGCTGTTTGTAGCAGTCGAGCCTCTCCGATCCGGATGAGCTCCTCCTTCTCTTCGAAACCTGCATTCACTAACAAGCAAACGATTACATAGCACCTGAATAACTCATAAAATAAAACATATTCATCATAAAGACCAAGGAGTATATGAAACAAATTATGTATAACAACTTTTTGAGAAAAATGAGCTTAATTGTATTAAGTGGAAACAAAAGAAACCATTACAACCAGTGCCTTGGTGTTGTTCAGGTCCTTCCCAGGGTCCAGCAAGAGTTCTCCTTTACTTTGATCAGCTCACCCACTTCCAAATGAAGCTAAGAAAGGATGGGAATCTCTCCTCTCAAACTCTATAAGGGAGTCCTAATTCCAGCAACATCTACCCTTAGGAATGTTCAGCTTTCAACCTCCCCTCCCTCTGGTCCAATGCCTGTATTTATAGTGCTTTGGAGGAAGTTAATCAAGTCCACCATCAATGGGATAAGCCCCTCTTTGAATGGGATAGCTCCCCTCTTGATGGGATAATTTCCTCTTTCATAGGGATACATGAACCATCTGGAGGCGCTCAATACACATCAAACCAACTTCTAGAATGCTCTAGAATCGACCACAAGTAACTTTTTTGAAGTAAAACTCACGCCTTTTGACCTTTACAGGAGTACGCACCCACCCCTTTACAGACAGAGCGTACAAGTACGCAGGTATTGTGAACTTGAGGTGCGTACACGCAGGTAAGGTTAAGAGAAACTGCGTAACCAAATTTAATTGACTTTTTAAGGACTTTCTCTCTTTTTTGGAGTTTGACATGAGGAGCAGAGGTATGAGACTTGCCAAGGAGGATAGTATGATAGTTGATGAAGCCATACTAACTGCAAATAGTCATGGTGACAAATTTTAGTGTAACAGATTGCCCCCTAAAGTGCGAAGCCTGTAGTAGATTAGGGTTTCATATCATCTAGGAAGGGTGAAGTACTTTATCATTTTAAGGATTATCTTGTGGAGATCCCAGTCGGAACCTGCAAATATTCAACACAAAATACATATATAAGATCATATCATCGCTGAGGTAGGCATTCCCATACTCAGATTGAAAACTTTAACTAACAAACTAACTACTGCTCTGATATAGGAATGATTTCGCAGTACATCATAATCATAGACTCTTGTAGACACAGTATGGACGCAGCCATTTGTTTATGATTAGTCTACTGTACAATGAATACAAAACTCCTCGCAGCCTAGATGGTGGAAACTAGATCCAGGGTCTTCATTTCTACTTCCCGAAAAGGTACGATTCTATCCATGCGAATAAATGAGTTGATGTCGAACATGGTAGAAACCACTTGATTACCAGTCGATGATGTAAACTATTAACAAGTGTGAAAGAGACCACCAGTGATGTCAATGGTTCTCAAAGTACCCAGTACAATCCATGAGATGTGAATGAATGAGTTGATGTCGAACATTTCACGGAATCCTTCGATCGAAAGTCAACGATGTAAACCGTCATCAAAGGCGAGAAACCTGCCATTGATGCATGCAGATTTCAAGGTACTGACGATTTCTAGGTCATCTTTCTAGATAATGTGCAGATGTCGATAGAAAGCGACCCGTTGCAGGCAAGCCCACAACACGAAATCATAGATCAAGTTGAAGAAATGTAGCTGTAAGGACTGACTCAGGGATGGTCGAGATGGATGACAGGTATTTTGCAGATGAATGGTTTATTTGCAGTGACCTCTTGAACACATAACGACACGACAGATGGCTTGGTGACAACTGACCCAAAGTTAATACCCGGAACTGGCTGAAGATTTTCAAAGTGGTTTGATCAACTATTAGGCAAAGGATTTCCCAACCCAAGTGAATGAAAAGTGTCGTGTTCAAGAGTGGTGATAAGGTTTCTTCTGAGACAAAGGATAACAAATAGGCTCATTTTTCTCTCTTTTCCCCCACCATTTCGGGCAAGTACCTCTTTATTTTTTACAAGCTTGAGGAGGATAACATATGCTTAATTATAAGCTCATCCTTCGGATGAGTCCAACTTAGTTTAGATGCGAACCCTAAGAAGGAGTGGTCCGTTCCTGTTTGTAATCGAACAGGTCCTTTACTGTGAAATTTTAACGAGTCCAGTATAGGAGAAACTCGGTGTTTTTCAATTTTAGAGAGTCTAAAAAACTTAAGAAGACTCCAGGGTTGAACTTTTTCGTAAATTTGTGTCTCCCAAGCCCGAAAAAGTATAAAATAATACTTGAGAGAACCGCTTGATCTTTTACGACCAAGGAGTACTTTCACAATTAGTGTCTTTGACCTGAAAAGTAAAAAGCGATCAAGGACACGTCGTTTTGTTTCCAGTATCGAATTTGAAACGACAAAAATCCGGCAATCTTTTCCTGTAATAGAGTTCAGGCTTCTGTGATCCATATCAATTTAGAGAGAATTTTTCGGCGAAAATCACAAGGAAAATCATTTGTCGACGCGTTTCGAACCAACCAGGGTTCATCGTCAGGACAACTTGTCCTGACGATGAACCACACTGGTTGGTTCGAAACGCGTCGACAAATGATTTTCCTTGTGATTTTTGCCGAAAAATTCTCTCTAAATCTTTTCCTGTTTTTACAGTCAGAAAAGGGCTATAAGGGGACCATCTTTTAATTCCATTTTAACGAGTGTAAAAGAAACGCTTGGCAATATTTTCATGTTTTATGAGTTAGAAAAGGGCTTAAAGATGACTCTGATGTTTTTGTTTGTGAAAAATGACAATTTTCCCTGAAAATCCTTTTATCCTGCACAAAAACCAACACATTACTCATACCTGTTTAGAGATAGATAAAAATTCTTTGAAAAATACCTTTTCATGGTGAAAAATAAACAAATTTACCATTTATTTACCCAAAAACCCTATAAAAAGGGCTTTTACCATTTCATTTTTACCATTTTACTATTGAGGAGAGAAAAAGGGCTTTTGGCAAGAAACTTCCCGTGGACATTGCGGAGAATCCGACCATCGAAATCGAACGCCGTCTCATGAGGTATTCTACAACATCCTCCTCTTCATTTCCATCCGTTTAGAAATTGTTTTTAGGCCCTAGCTTCATTTTTTGGAGGCTTTGGGGTTTCAAGGTCCGCTTTTCGGGGTACGCAGGTGCTCCACTGGTGACCCGCGTACCCCGACATTTTCTCAGTTGGGAAAATGCCGGGCGTACGCACCTTGCCTTAAGGGAAACCGCATACACATGCCCTGTTCCTAAAGGCGGGGTGCGTACCCCGCAAAACGAATTTTTAAACCCCAATTTCTTCAAAATGGACCAAATTTTTTTGATTTCATTGATTCTAACAGATGTTTTTTTGGTGTGTAGATTGCCCACCATGCTTGATTGGTGCAAGAGAGAGCACGAAGATGTCGATTTTGCCTCCATTAATCATCAACTGTCCATTAATGCTTTAAAGGCATGCGGCCTCTACAAATACTGGGCCATACCTGGCATGAGGGCCCAGGTGCGCTTTCTAGAGTGGCTGGTAGAGAGATGGAATGTCCAGGACCAGTGCTTTTACATTGGAGGGCACCAGCTCGAGATAGAGCCCTCAGATATTTATTTCCTCACTGGTTTGCCCAAGAGAGGCGAACAATTGACTCTGTTCGGGACTAGGCCGGGTGGCCAGTCCATCACTAGTCTCCGACAAGAGTGGTGTAACACTCAGTCTCAGGAGAAGGGGATAGAGATCAAAACTATATCCCGACCTGAACTTATGGTGATTGCTTTCACGGTTACCAGACTTTGCAGGGCTGCCGCTTTACATATTGCCACTGGATCCCAGATGCGGATGGCGATTGATTGCTATCGGGGCACCATTTTCAACTGGTGTGATGCTGTGTTGGCCAACTTAAAGGGCCAACTGACTAGAACCAAAAACGGACAGCTGAAGACTTTTGGTTATGGGCCTTTAGTTGTGAGTTTTTCCCTAGAGAGGGTTCTGATGCTAATCCCACAACAGCTCACTGTTGAGGTTGGGCCTCCCCGAGAGCCTAAGTTGATGCGATGGGTTGTGGTGATGGCCCGTCATCCTGACGAGGGTACGGAGGTTGTCTGATTTACTCTGGAGTATTTTCACTGGTTGGAGGACCAGATCTTCTCTATACAGGATTTTCCTTATGCCGGAGTTGATTTTCGTGGAGATCCGGACATGGTTCTTCCACTGGGAGAACAATGGGATGACACAGGTACTTCATTTTTCACAAGTTTTTAAATTATCTACTTTTTTTTTTTGTTTTTATATCGTCTCAAAACTGACAGTAACAATTTTCAAAATGCATATGTAGGCCCACGTCGTCCAGCCAATCTCCAGCCTTTCGAGAGGATACTACCAGTTGCAGCGTCACCGGCCCCACGAGACGAGGCCACAGAGACCTTAGCTGAGTTGGAACAAGACCTAGAGAGTCTTACGGCAGACATACCAGAGACTACTATAGATGATATTCCTATCAGGCTTCAGCGCTATGTAGTCGCAGTCCCAGGACCTTTTAGGAGGTTCTTGTGTAGGGTGGCGCGTGCAGTGGTGTCGTATAGAGAGCATCACCAGTGATTGGATGGTCGTTTTTGTAGACACATGTGACATTTTGGTTTTTTGTACTTATCATTTTTGTCGATCATAAGGTGTTTTTCAACCTATGATCGAAGACGATGTATTTTTTGACACACTCCTATCTATATATATCATTATTACCGGCTTATCTTGTTAAACATGTGTGATTAAATGTCTTTAAATTTACATGTATGATTATCGCAAATGTCTGTTTAACATTCGAGAAGCAATTGCATCTGTTAATGTATTTAAAGACCTTGGAATATGCTGATATTCAATGTAATCAAATTCACGTTCCAAGAGACGCACTCTCAAAAATAACCTTAATAACACTAGATTTCTAATGGCATACACTCTATTAAGCTGTAATACAACGAGTTCAGAATCTAACCTGACTATCAAACTCCGAATCCCAAATGAAATAGATTCAGACAATAACTCAATCACTGCACTGTACTCTGCAATGTTGTTTGTTGTTTGACCGAGGCTCACCCCATGCATAGAAACTAGCTCATCAGAGGGCGAATAGATAACCCAAGCTGAGAGATATTATGTGTACTACGACAAGCACCATCAGCAAATCCGATGTATGTTTGGAGAGGCATCGACATCTGCAAACATCAAGCGTAAAACCAAGATAAGCAGAATAACGACGAAAAACACACTTTCTAAGTTAAGCACACTGTCTAAACTAACAATCACACCAGCTAGAAAGAAAAACCTAACCTAACTAAAATCTCACACCTATCATTTAAGCATAATACCTCTTTAGGTAAAGTCCATTTCTGGGTTTACCCAAAGAGTCCCCGTCAAAGTCTACCAGCTCATAGGCCCCTTTTGCTAGCTTTCGCTTGACAATGTAGGGCCCATGCCACATAGGCACGAATTTTCCAGCACCTAATTTATCGTTAGCTTGATCATATAATAGCACTAGGTCTCCTTCCGAAAAATTTCGAGGGGCCACATTTCGATCATACTGAGCTTTCATACGTTTTGCGTGAGTCTCGATTGCCAATGCAGCATCGTGTCGAGTTTCATCTAATTGATCTAAGTATAATAAATGCTTCTCCTCTTCGGAAGTAGCTGGAAGTAATTCGACAACCATTTGAAGTGACGAGATTTTGCATTCAATGGGCAGCACAGCTTCCAAACCATAAACTAGTTGGAAAGGAGTGAACCCTGCTGATGTTTTCACTGAGGTTCGGTACGCCCAAAGCGCGGAAAATAACATGTTGTGCCAATTCGACCGATGAATACCAATGATAACTAAAACTTTGTTGATGGACTCAACCAGACCATTCGCTTGTGGATAATAAGGAGTTGAGCTATCGTGACGCAAACCAAGCGGGCATGTAAGTTCTGTCATCATAACATTTCGAAAATGGCGCCCATGGTCAGTGATTATCGCTTGTGGGACACCAAACCTAGCAATAATGTGATTGAATATGAAAATTGCAGCTGTCTTGCTGTCTGCCTCGAATGTAGGCATCGCCTCGGCCCACTTAGTAAAATAATCAACCGCAAGGATGATATACGCATGCCCCCCGGCCGAGTGAGGGTTACATGTAATAAAATCGATACCCCATTTGGCAAAAGGACCAACGGCAATTATAGGGTGGAGAGAAGCAGGTGGAGCACGCATCTTGCGATCAAACACTTGACAGGTGTGGCATTTTGGACCGCAATAATACAGTCTTTAAACAAGGACGGCCAGAGGTAGCCAGCGCGCAATATCTTTTGGGCTGTGGCATACCCAGACATAGGACCGCCACACGCTCCAGAGTGACAGTCATTCAGAACCCTTTCAGCTTCCTCGTGAGTTAACCAATGGTGAAAAACCAAGTCTGCCCCACGGCGATAAAGAGTATCTCCAATAATTTTGTACTGTTGGGACTGGAATCAAATTTTCCGATGTTCCGACTTTGAAACTTCGGGCCGAAAGGATTGGGTATGGAGATAGACGATTATATCCCCATACCACGGATCTAAAGTGCTGATGAGAAACAAAGATTTGTCCACAATGGGTTCCTCTGCCAGAGTTTCTGTATCAGCACGCGGGAAGTCACACATTAACTCTGCAAAAACTAAGGATTTCTTAGACTTAGATTTCTCAAACTCCAAGTCGAACTCTTGCAGGATAACGATCCATTTAGAGTACTTGCCCCCTAGAAATTGTTTAGTCAAAATGTAGATCATAGGGTTGCAATCCGAAATGACTGTAGTTTTACGGAGTAGGATGTAGTGACGAAAACGTTGGACTGCTTGAACGGCTGCCAATGCCAATTTCTCCACATGTGAATATTTGAGCTCAGTTGGGTTTAAAGTCCGACTAAGGTAATATATCACATGTTCCGATCTGAATTCGTCTTCCTGAACTAAGACCATTCCAATGGTGGAATGAGCGGCGACGAGGTACAAAAAGTAATCCTGGTTGTAGTTGGGAGGATGCAGCAACGGTGCATGGGTCAACGCGTGCTTCAGTGCATCAAAAGATTTCTGAGCTATCTCATCCCAAGAGAATTGAGCATTCTTTTTCAACAACCGGGTAAAACCTTTTGTAATCTCGGCGTAGTTAGGAATGAATCAACGTAAAAATTTTGCTTTCCCCTGCAAACTTTGGAGTTGGCGAAGACTCGAAGGAGGAGGCAATTTGATGATAGCTTCTACCTTCGAGGGATCGACGCGGATGCCGGCTTTTGAAACTACAAATCCCAGCAATCATCCCACTTCTATACAGAAGACACATTTGTGTGGGTTCAACCGAATACAATAATGCCTACACCTCATGAAGATTGCTCGTAAATGGACAAGGTGATCAGCTTGATGTAATGAATGAGCGGGCAAATCATCGAGATACGGTTGCACAATGTGTTTGATGTCATGAAACGCATAAGACATCGCCCTTTGAAAAGTGGCTCCGGCATTCTTAAGTCCAAAAGGTAATTTGCAATAAGAAAATGTCCCCCATGGACAAATGAAAGCCGTTTTTGGTTGATCGGCAGGTAGAATATTGATTTGATTGTAACCGGAAAAACCGTCCATAAAGGAAAATATTTCACTGTCGGCACAATCGTCAATTATTTGATCGATATAGGGTGTTAAGTAGTTGTCCTTGGGACAAGCTCGATTGATATCCCTATAGTCGATACATATTCTTATTGTTCCCTGTTTTTTGTTAACCGGAACAATATTCGATACCCAATCCGTTAACGGGATCGGATAAATGAAACCTGCTTTCAACAGCTTCTCAACTTCTGCTTTAATTGCAGCCGCTTTTCGTGGGTGAATCTGACGCAAATGTTGCCGGACGGGTTTAGCGTCCGGGTAAGTCTTGATCTCATGGACAACAATCGCGGGATCAATTCCTGGCATTTCCTCATAGGACCAGGCAAACACGTCGCAGAATTCTTGAAATAGGACCTTGTATGTCTGAATTTCATCATCTGAACACGAGGCACCTATATGAATGTGCTCAACAATTCCAGGCTTGACTGAAATGTCAACATGAAGAGTGCGAGAAATGTTTCCCAAATTCAGCTCTGAATCAGGATGTTTCATTGGACTCTGAGCTTCTTTGACATATTCAGCTGTAAAGATTGATGAGAAATCGTTTTCTAAACGATCATCCTCAGGTAAAAACGAAGATCTGTGATGAATATCTTCCCATGGTAAATCGTCTACACGTAGGACTTCACAAAGTTGCTCGTCAGATGACACAACTTCGGGAAACGCTATTAACTCCGAGGTTGACGTGAAAAGTGATTCCTCACGGACCACATTCATTTGGTCGATTTGGGTTGAACGCGGGTCGGTAAAAGACTGCACGGCTTCATAGGCAATTTTATATGGACTCAAAGGCATAGCATTACCAAATGAGTCTATCTCAGATTCAGAAGGAACGATCCAAGGATCGTCATAAACAATGGTGTCTGAAGTAATCATATGAATAGACGCAAATGAAGACAAGGCGTTGATTGGAGGAAAAGGAAAAGTTCCCAGTAAACCGGCATCTTTAACTAATCCTACTCCAACATCCTTATAAGGGATAGTTGTTTTACCGACATGCTGGATACTCTCTGAAGAGGCTGGGTCGGATGAAAAGTAAGCCAGCTGGTCTATGGTTACGATCTTGCCATTATGTGGAAACTTTATTACTCTGAATATCGATGAAACGACCGTTGTCATAGCGTAAGACCAACTTCGACCCAAGAGAAGGTTGTAGTCTAGAGGGGCATCAACCACCTCCACATCTAGACTAACGGTTTTTCCTTCAACCCCTATGGGAAAATCCTGTAGAATGCCAAACGGATGGAACACACGGCCATCAAAGGCCTTAAGAATTGTCAGGGATTGATTTAGTGAAGGAGAACCAAGTGATCTCCAGCACTGTATCGACATAATACACGTGGAAGCTTCCTCATCAATTACAGTCCGATGAATAGGCCTGTTTTTTACTATCACTGGGATCTGGAAAGCCATTTGATGAGGTAAATGCGGTGTACTATTTTCTAGATCAAAGATTATTAGGTTCGGGTCTTGAACATCAATAGCTCCTATAGCCAACAAAAGTAATTTGCGTTGTGCTGGGCATGATTGCAGCACTTCCAAAGCCGACATTGCTGAGGGTGAAACATCTAAATCCTCAACAATGTTGTAATTCGGGGCCGCTCTCACATGTGGATTGAAAGTACACCCTTGGCGGGCGGTTTGATTACTAAGTTCGGGTTAGGTTTCTCGATCTGTAGTGGATCGGAACCGGGAGCTGAGGTTGATGGATTAGAATGAGAAGATTCTGCTTCTTTTCCATCAACAAGACTCTTACTACCATAATCTTGCGATCGAGTCGCAATCCTTACATGAGACATCATCAATATGGGTTCTTCACTGGCACTCAAGGAAGAACCTATCATCTTACTCTCCTGATTTGGAAATGGATCTTTCAAAACAGCAGGAGTTGGGGAACCCTTGACGATTTTCACAACCTCGGCCCGATGAGGGCAATCTCTTGTAAAATGATCCTCTTCACAAATAAGACAAGGATATCGAGGTTTGCGCTTTTCGTCATTGGTTTCCGACTTTTCAGTTTTCTCCTTTGGATTTTTGTCTGCTTTATCCTTCTTCTTACCTTTGTTTTTCCCACCGGATTTTGATTTAGCCGTAGATGACTCTATAGCGTGAATATCAGCAGAGACTTCAGTAGAAGATTCTCCTGTCGGGGAGTCTGGTAAGGTTATAATAGGAGAAGAATTCTTTGAGGATTTCTTCTTGCTTTTAGTATTCACTGTACCAATCATGCCATCAGCGGCATGAGACCCCGAAGGAGCAGCAGCGATTTGATTCGACTTAGGAAGATCTGGGATCTTTTCGTGTAACGTACCTGACTGAGTATAAACTAAGTCAAGGTAATGCGCTTGAGCAATCACTTGCTCCTCAGTAACTACTCCGGCCTTAGCTACGTCTTCAGCAATCTTCGGTAATAATGATTTAACAAACCATTCAGCTAAGATTTGGTCTGGGATAAAAAATTTCACTAATCGCCTTCGACATCTCCATTCATGAATATGATCGGAAATATAAGTGGACGTCGATTGTTTTAATGAAGTTAGTAACTCCGTGCCATTATCATATCTGACCGGCAACTGAAAATGAGTTAAGAACGAGGTAGCTAACTGGCTAAAATTATAAAAAGAGGCCCGTGGTAACTCAATGTACCACTTGGCCACGAGACCAATGAGAGTACGCTGGAAAAGACGTAAGCGGATCAAATCATCTGAGATGGAATTAGAGGCACACTAGAGGTGGTAAGTCATCACATGATTCGACGGGTCCTCTCCAGACTTACCTTCGAACTTGGGTATGTCACTGGGCAACTTATTTGGCATTGGCGGCCAAAACGGAAGATAATTTATTGGATCATTCGTTAGGCGCGACAAGTCTGGTAAATCCAAAGTTGCGATAAACGGTAATTGCCGATTAGGATCCCTAAAACTCTGGGTCACGAGACCAGTCCCAGGAGGAGGATATCCAGGATAACTTGGAATAGGAATCACGTTCGGGATATTGTATCCTCCTGGAAAACCAGGATTAACCGGACCGTACTGGGGTTGTTGAGGTTGTTGATAAGTGTACCCAGGATACGGTTGATACTGGTAAACTGGCTGCTAGACAACAGGCCCGTATTGGTACTGTCCCTGGTACGGTTGATAAGCGAATTGTGGTTGACTAGTGAAAACCGTACTTAAACCAGGTTTTCCTACAGGCATCTGAACTGTAGTTTGAATCGTGGATCCAGACAATGGTAAATATGTCTGAGGAGTAGTTACAGAGACAGTAGAAACCGGAGCTGTCGATACTCCAGAAGTAAGTGTGGTAGACTGAACAGATGTTGCGGTAGTTGCAACAGTCGTTTGAGATGGAGTACTAGGGGCAATAGGCCTAGACTGAGAAACTACCGAAGGTACAAAAGTTTGAACATTAGACTGTACTGGTTGCTGGGGTGAACCAGAAACTAAGGGTTGTCCAGCTTGAGATGACAACTGTACACTTGGCTGCAATACCTATTGAACTTGCAATGGATCCCACACTATGTTCATTCCGGGGTATTGACCCATGACAGGTTGAGGATATTGAGATCCATAACCGAATTAAGGGTAGGATTGATAAGTGAAAGGTACACTTCTCGTACCTTGAATATAAGATTGACCTTGGGGTGTTTGATAACCTTGACTCGAGTACTGGTCTTGGGGTAGATACCCTTGAGGTAAGTACTGATACTGGGGTTGACCTTGAGGTATAAATTGATACTGAGGTTGACCTTGGGGTTCATATTGAGGCTGGGGTTGACCTTGACGAATGTATTGCACCACGGGTACATACTGTCCTTGAGGTTGCCCCTCAGACGCAATTTGTGTACCTTGAGGTTGCCCCCCAGGCGTTAATTGAGGCTGCCCCCCAGGCGGTAACTGGCCACCTTGAGGTTGAGAACTGGGAATTGAACCTGACATCATGTAAATGTCTCCTACACCCGACGGTTTATTACCATTGTTTCCAGTTAATGACCCACGTTCAATGGGTTGAGGAGATGCTCCCGCAAAAGTACCAGAAAGTGACTGATACCCAGAGGGAACAGAAGGACCGCCGTACAAGAAAGAATCAGGAGATTGAGTAAACATAGACGACTGACCTGACATATTTACAGGAGTATAAATACCTCCAGGTGGATAAGGAGTACGAGGTGGAGAAAAACTTGACCTTGAGTTGTCCAAATAATTAGTTAACGAAAGATACCAAGTAGTACTTCTAGGTGGACTGTAAAAAATGGATTCACGCTCCCTTAGATCAATAGTAGGTTGATCTTCAAGGATAGGGACGCCTATTTCTTCTTCTGGAGCAAGTTCCTCAATAGCTATCAAACCAGAAGGAAGATTTTCGGTGATGACTCTTTCTACCCTAGGTGAATCAGGAGCACTAGAAGTTGGAGTAACAGGTTCAGATATCTCAGGTTCTTCGCCTATATCACTAGTAGATGAAAAACTACCAGCAAGCTCGGAAACTGCAATAGCTTCGGGATTATAACCTGTTTCTAGACTTTGGTAATCAGGATGAACTACCAACGAAGACTCTCCTTCTTCAGGTGAACCTACTTTACTGCCACTAGGAGTTACAAGGACTTTCAAACCTTCGTAATGACTCGGGACGTCTTTAGGAGGTTGGCCCCGAAGTCTATGAGACTTCCTCAACAAATCGGCCACGGTTACAATCTCAGGTGGCTGGCCCCGAAGTCTACGGGACTGTCTCGGTAATTCAGCCACAGTTAAAAACTTTTAACTACTGCACACACAAACAAAGTAAAATCTCAAAGCAAACCGCCTAAAGTCTCTAAAGAAACAAACAAATTCGAATCACACGCCTAAAGAATCTAGGGCATCAAACCATACACAAACAGTAGCCTTCCGGACCGAAAACACTAGTTGGTGATGAAGCCCAACATCGTCGAATTCAGTACAGAAGTGGTGGGTGGAACAGTTACCCCGGCAACCTGCTTAATGAATAGACCGGCACAAGTTCCTCCACTTTAACTGTCTCAAGTGAAGTGAATCCCCCGGAAAATCCAACTGAGTCTAGCCGACGTCTGCTCCAGGTACAGTGGGATCTTCCCTCCACCGTCACCTTGGGTAGAACCCTAAAGATAATGGTCACTAAGGTCACCAACAGCAACAAATACACCTGGGGGAACAGTCTACGATCCGATAGCACGCAAGGGCGGAGTATCAAGCTCAATCCCCTTGCCGGCTCCTTGACAATAATCCAAGGTTTACCGACAAGTGACCCCAGGCTCCTTGACAATAATCCGAGGTTTACCGTTTGTAGTACGTGCGTATCTGGCGTCGTTCCCAATGAAGGAGGATTGATCCCCTCACTGGTTTGGACACGATCTCGTGTGCTACTTGTTTGGTTTTGCTGTCTTGGAGAGTTAATTACTCTCCTACTCCAAGACACTAGCCTGATCTATGTTGGTGTTTCAGAGCCCTAGTAAATAAAAGTTACTATGTTAATTTTACTTTAAGCGTTAATTTTATGGCTTTTCTTTAGGACAAAAGGTAGTGGAGATGAAACTGATGGTGTGAAGACTCGACTCAAATCCACTAAAAAGATGCACCTAGGATGATTTATACTATTTTTCCTTTTTCAATGAATTCCCTAGCTAAGAGAGTTGGAGAATGCAAAACTGATATAAAGACAATTTTCTTGGCAATGAAAATCAAAGAAATAATCTCTTTATCTTTTCCAAAGCATACAACACATGACCACTAATTATTTCACAAAAATTCCTTTCTCTTCTCAAAGACTTCAAACGCTACTAAAACAAACTTTTCTTCAAAATATATTTTTTGTATTTTTCCTATATTAACAAAGCATGTAAAACTACTTAACAAAAATAAAATTTAAAAAAAAAAATCTATGACAAATCAACTCAATTTTATCGAAAAGCAAATCTAAGATAAATTCACCTAAAAGCAAATCTAATGAGGCAAAATCCTACCAAGTATAATTCCAGGATGTTTTACTCAGTTACAATTTCAACCAAGGACTAGTTCATGCAGAATCATAAACCAGTCAAAAACAAAAATCAAAATCTTTTGTTCTTTTTCTTAAGAATGAAATTCACAACTTTAACCAACAAGCTTTCTCGAAATTCCACAAAGAGACAACACAAAGGTAGGTTTCTCACATAGGTGGATTTTATGAAAGGTCCGACTCCTAAGAAGACTGAAAAGACCAGGGAGATCCAAGGTTTTACAACTTCTAAAGCCAAAGTCACTACAGGACCAATGCAAAAATCAAACCCTAGGGCTAGAACTTCTATGAATATCACTAAAACCCTTGATACTAATGAAACAAGCTTAGATGAAGACTTCTGATAGGTAACCAGTGGATCTGGGCAACAAAAACAAATTATAAACAAAATCTAAGAGGCAAAAAGGAAAAAATTGAAATTTTCTCAACTTTTGACAGGGTACGCAGGCAACCTGTTTGCACAGGTGCGTGTACGCTCTGTGTACAAAGCTGCAGTGCGTACAAGTACGCACTATGCTTAACGTAGAGGCTACGTACTTCTATCAAAACCAAGAAAAGTAAAATCTAACTTAACCCTAAGCTATTCCACCCAAATTCACAGTCAATCAGTAAAAAACCAGAAAGAAATTGACTTTTCTCAAATCAAAGTATCAATCAAAAGGGAAATCAATCAAATCCATGGATTCCCCAGTGGAGTCGCCATTTTGTCATGCAGAAAGAGTCAATTTTGCGGACAAAACTGACCTCCCTAGAAGCTAAGGCTTTCTAGTGACAAACAAGACAATTAAGCACTATCTTTCCCTAAATATGCATTTAGAATACAAGAAATCAGGTGTTCAAAACATACCTTTAGTCCCACACTGTTTGTAGCAGTCCAGCCTCTCCGATCCGGATGAGATCCTCCTTCTCTTCGAAACCTGCATTCACTAACAAGAAAACGATTACATAGCACCTGAATAACTCATAAAATAAAACATATTCATCATAAAGACCAAGGAGTATATGAAACAAATTATGTATAACAACTTGTTGAGAAAATAAGCTTAATTGTATTAAGTGGAAACAAAAGAAACCATTACAACCAGTGCCTTGGTGTTGTGCAGGTCCTTCCCAGGGTCCAGCAAGAGTTCTCCTTTACTTTGATCAGCTCACCCACTTCCAAGTGAAGCTAAGAAAGGATGGGAATCTCTCCTCTCAAGCTCTATAAGGGAGTCCTAATTCCAGCAGCATCTACCCTTAGGAATGTTCAGCTTTCAACCTCCCCTCCCTCTGGCCCAATGCCTGTATTTATAGTGCTTTGGAGGAAGTTAATCAGGTCCACCATCAATGGGATAAGCCCCTCTTTGAATGGGATAGCTCCCCTCTTGATGGGATAAGTTCCTCTTTCATAGGGATACATGAACCATCTGGAGGCGCTCAATACACGTCAAACCAACTTCTAGAATGCTCTAGAATCAACCACAAGTAACTTTTTTGAAGTAAAACTCGTGCCTTTTGACCTTTACAGGAGTACGCACCCACCCCTTTACAGACAGAGCGTACAAGTATGCAGGTATTGTGAACTTGAGGTGCGTACACGCAGGTAAGGTTAAGAGAAACTGCGTAACCAGAGTTAATTGACTTTTTAAGGACTTTCTCTCTTTTTTGGAGTTTGACATGAGGAGTAGAGGTATGAGACTTACCAAGGAGGATAGTATGACAGTTGATGAAGCCATACTAACTGCAAATAGTCATGGTGACAAATTTTAGTGTAACAAGTCTATCAAATGAGGGATCCATTTATAGATGTCTACAAGGGTGTGATTCATCTCTGGGTTTTTGATTAGTGTCATTCCACTTGTAGTTCTTGGTTCCACTTGGCTATTTCTTGGATCTCTTACTCATCCCTGGGCAAATTCAGAGAGGTAAGTGTCATAGGAGAAGTTTCTAGAAGATTCCATGAGCATCCACTTAGCAAATTGTCTCGGACATTTGTGCATCCTTGCTCATTGCACCCTATAGAAGGCCTCTTCAGTATGCATCGCACCTGGCTAGTGTAGCAGTAAGTATGCATCGCACCTTGATAATGGAGCAGTCAGTATGGTCCTGTTTTGGCCAGTTCTTAGTGGTTTTTCAGGTGGAACTTTTAAGGAATGATGTAATCATTTGACAATGATCCTTTAGGGTATGAAACAAAATTTTTAGGGGTAAAAGAGCCCTAGGTTTATCGATGTATAAGATTGGGATTGCAGTGCCCAAATATGTCTATAACAGTTGCCCCCTAATGTATGAAGTCGTAAATCTTTTGATGTCGGGTGAAATGCTTTATCATGAGGATCCGAGGTATTCGAACTCGAAGGTGACCTGTATAAGATAAAATATAATACATCATCATCATATTATTTTCATGATCTAGCTGAGGCGGCATTACCATGCTCAACTTTATAAATTCATTTTCATGTAGATAGAACAGATAATTGTCTACAGTTCGTAGATTGGTGATTCTTTATATGTAGAGTCATCATCCTTTAGCTTGGATGATCGTTTGTGCAGCTTTTGTGTACATTTGAAGTCTTTATATTCCTGAATATATCGTAGCCCAGATGGATGAACCTAGATTCAGGGTCTTCAATCTCGTTCAATCTTCGCCCGATATACAAGTCGATCCATGTGAAAAGATGTCCTAAAGTCGAACATGGATAGACATCGCTTGATTACCAGCCAATAATGTAAGTTGTTAACAGACATGAGAGGAATCACCGATAATGATAATGACCCTCAAGGTACTACATTACAATTCACGTGGTGTGAATATATGATCCGATGTTGAACACCACGCAAAATATTTCAGTCGAAGGCCATTGATGTCAACCTGTTGTCAGAAGTGAGAAACTTGCCATTGAGGCATGCAAGCTTTCAAAGTACTGAAAGGGTTGTTTCTAAGTCAACTTCTTGGATAATCAGCTGATGTTGACAATAAGTGACCCATCATAGGAGGGCCTTAATGTATCCCACATCTACGACACACAACAAAGAAAATGATTTTCTGGAGGTGAAAATGATCTGATGATACAAGGTTCAGGAATTGCGGTCATGAAAAATGGGGGGTGAAGGTATTGCAGTGGATGAGGCATTAACTAGATGGTGAATTCTCTGAATGATTTCTCATGAACATATCAGCGACACTGAGATGGATTGGTAGTGTTAACCCAAAAAATGGATGGTATGGAAGACCAATGGTGATATGACCGGTGAATGGAAGAACCCAACCTGACTCAATCATGGCGATGGAGTGAAAGTGTCATGTTTAAGAGCGACCTGCTACCAATAAAATTCTTCAAGTTTTCTTCCCTTTTTCCCCAGTCATTGCATATCAGTACCTCTTTATTTTTGTCAAGCTTGAGGAGGATAACATATGCTTGTTCTATAATTTGCCCTTCAAGAAAACCTGTCGCTATGTTTTAGCAAGCCTAGTGAAAGTGAAACTCATTCTTGTCTGGGTGGACAAGTTTGTCGCTATTGTTTTAGTGAGTTTAATGACAAGGATATCTCGGTCCTTTTCATGTTTAGAGAGTTTCAAAAGGGAATAAAAGGAAACTCCAGCTGTTCTTTTTCATAGCATAATCCCTTAAGTCTGAAAAAGGATAAAATAATATGAAAGGGATGATTTTTCGATAACTTTAGCGAGCTGAAAAGACAAGCGCTGGAAATTTTTCATGAGATAATCCCTCAACTACGAAAAAGATTTAAAATGCATAGGAGGGATGGAACTTCCAGTCACTTTAACGAGCTGGAGAGGCCAATAGCTCGACAACCTTTTCATACTTAGCGAGTCTGCAAAGAGTTTAAAGTAGACTCATTTTTTGAGGAACGAGTGGCGTTTAGGGTAGCAACTGGTTCCAGGTAATCTTGGAACTTCTCAAAACATGGTGATGTGAAGAGGGTGGCTAACAAGACCACTCATCACAACTATTCCTCAAAAAGGTAAACAATCAAGTGGAAGCGTATGATCGGCCAAAAGAATGGAGGTGATGGCAAGAACACAACCAAGGTTCAAAAGGCTGATAGAATGGCAATCACAAAGGTTATTTACCGAAGGTGGGTTCATTTTTTAACGAGCTTGAACTCTAGGGGAACATATGCTCAGTGGCGGGTTTATTTTTTAACGAGCTTGAACCTTGCAGAAACATTGCTCATTGTTCCTTTTTATGTAAGCTAGAAATGACCAAACTAAAAGGCTAGAAAAACTAGAAAGCTAAGGAACTACTGAGGTTAGGTAGGATGGTTTCGTCTACAGAACGGTTCAAACACTTCCTTTGCTTCGTCTATGGCGCAAACAAAGGTGAATGGTGCAACAGACCAATCACCTAACCTAAGAATTTGAAAAAACTAAAAAGCTAAAAAATCTAAAAAGCTAAAAAATGAAATTGGTCATTTTTCGCTTGCATAAAAAGGTTTGCATGCCCCCAGGCATCGAGAAAAGGACAGTCTCTAGGTAACCATATGGAAGTCACTATGGTTAAGCAGGATTGTTTTTGTCAGTGGAGCTGATGAAACACTCCCTTGGCTTTGTCCATCAAATATACAAAGGTGAATGGTGTGAGATAACACTTCCAATCACATAACCTATAGGGGAGCCTACCTTTGTAGTTAAGTTTGGCTCAAAATAGACAAGGGTGCATGCCTCCTAAGCTTCGTTACATTCACTGAACTACTCGCAATAATTAGGTGGATGGAATGAAGGTTGAAGAGACATTCTTGACACAAAAGGACCATTTAAGGATGATGTTTGACTTGAAGCTGTGTTTGAACCGAGAAATGAAAGCTGGTCAATAGTGACAATTTTTCCTTCATGCGGGAAACACATCACTCGAAAGAGTGTTGAAACAATAGCTTCCATGTTTTAAACATAGTAACGTTGGAGCAGATTGTAATCTAATGGTCCTTTGACGACCATCACGTTCAAGTGAATGGTTTTCCTTCTCAAAGTTATGGGTAACTTAGGAAGGATCCCTAACGGTCGACTGGTTCCTTTGTTAAAGCCTGAAAAATTCTGTGTAATAGGCATAAACGATGGCAAACCAAGTGCTTTCCAAGCAGTTGAGGAAAGGATACTCACTGAAGCCCCTTCATCTATGATAGTGCCAGACACGATCATTTTGTAAACTTGTTGTTGGCATTATGATTCAAGTGTTGTCCTTGATGGCAACTCACTCAGAGGTTGGTACAGGTGCTCAGAGGTTGGTACAGGTAATGGCAACTTAATCAGAAGACAGATCCTAGTACAGCTTGCCAAGGAAGTTCATACACGCAGGTTTGTTAAGCCCAAGTCGCGTGTACACGCAGGTTGGCTTCAGCAAAAGCGCGTGTATGTGGAAAAGTACCTTTGGTCCATGGCGGTTAGTCCTTGGAAGTTGTGCCTATGGTTTCGGACCATTGTGTCTCGACGGGCGTGTCGATCCCTAGTTTTGAAGTTGATGGTATTGTGTTACTATGGTTTTGGCTCTTGGTATTGAGCAAGGCCTAAGGCTATATAAGGAGAAGAAGATCATTAGGCAAGATCATCTTTTGGACAAGGCTTGAATATCTGAAAGAGAAAGAGATCTGATATGCAGGGTCTGGGTTGCTTGATCTGAGCTAAGGAGAAATCACATCGGTTGATGGAAGACTAGATCTAAGGATAAATCGGGATCTAATGGTTTGAAATGCACTATTATGATATGATTGATTATGCGTATTTCTAGATCTGCATACTGTCGCAATATTATGTTCTGGGTCTAACTGATGTCTGGTACAGCTGCAAGTTGAGAGAATTTATTTTTAGATCTGTACGCAGGTTGGCTTAGGTAAAAGCGCGTGTATACGCGGGTTTCGCTCATTGAAGTAGCGTATATCTCTTGAAGCTTGATTTTTGGGTTTGCATTTGGATCTGACTGTTATTGCAGAGTTTTGTAGACTGCTCTGTGTTCTGGTATCTGGTGATTGACAGGGTTCAGTGGTTCAGTGATTCAAAGTTTGATAATGCTAGTATTGGTTGTTTTATGCTTCAATGATCTGTTGTGAAAGTTGAATGAATTGGGGTCTACAGATTGTAATGTTGTGCTTCAGGAATATCCAGTCTGAAAATGTATGAAAGGTGGTACCTGAAAGAAAAAAGATTGTAGGTCAGCACCTACGTACTAGTATCTTAGCTAGTACAAGAGCAAAAGGGGGTTGGAGCTCCCTTCCAAGGAAGTTTGGAGAACGAGAGAAGGTTGTAGCCTTCTGCAGGTTGTAGCCTGCTTACTGGTATAAGGCTGCACCAGTACAAAAAGATTGTAAACTGAAGTTTCATATTAAAGAAAGATAGAGACAACTTGCAGCAGGTGGTTTTCACCCACATTGGGTTTCCACCTTATATCTTGGTGTTCATGTGTATGGTTTCTGTGTGATCTGTTCTACTGCATCTGCTTACTCTTAATATGGTGAATAATGTCCTCATGCACTTAACTGAAGATAAACTGACTGAATTATAAGATTTCTAGGTATACGCTGTTTTCTTTATTCACAGTTGCGTGTACACGCTGGTTCTCTTAACGAAAGTAGCGTATATGTTTCTAAGCATTGAAAAAGTTTTATAGTTCTAATAATACTGATTCACCCCCCCTCTCAGTATTATTTCCAACAATTGGTATCAGAGCAGGTCCTTCAGAGAAGCTTGATCGCTTGAAGGTAGATCGTTCATCATGAGCAACTACGAGAGAGAAGCATCAATCAGGCCACCCGTTTTTGATGGGACAAACTTCAATTATTGGAAGGTAAGAGTTACTGCATATCTTCAATCTCTTGGTACAGAAGTTTGGGACATTGTAGAAACAGGCTATGCTTTTCCTTCAGCTACTCCTACAGATCCAACTGAGAAAAAGAAGTATGAAACAAATGCAAAAGCAGTCAGTACTCTATTAGGAAGTATATCCCAAACAGAATTCATGAAGGTAATGCACTTCAAATCAGCAAAGGAGATATGGGACAAAATGGTCACGAGCTATGAAGGAGATGAACAGGTAAAACAAGCTAAACTTCAAACTCTCAGGATTCAATATGAGACTCTCAAGATGTATAATGATGAAAGTGTGGCTAATTATTTTCTTCGGGTAGATGAGATTGTTAATTGTATGAAAAATTTGGGTGAAGAAATAAAAGAGGCTATAGTAGTTCAAAAGATTCTAAGATCATTATCCCCCAAGTTTGAATCTAAAGTATCTGCAATAGAAGAAAAGGAAAATCTCCGTGTTCTCACTATGTCTCAGCTACATGGAATTCTAACTGCTTATGAAATGAGAAAGGGAGGTCCATCAGACAGAAGGGAGGCTGCTTTTAAGGCATCAGGCAAGGAAGATTACTATGAAGCAAGCCATGTTCCAGAAGAATCAAATTTTGTCAGAAATCTTCAAAGGGGTTCTGGAAGGTTCAGAGGTAAGCTACCTTTCAAATGCTTTGCTTGTGGAAGAGTAGGTCATTATGCTGCAAAATGTCCTTATAAGGATAAAGGAAAGGAACCTGCTAGATGGAACAAGAAACAAAGTGCAAATAAGAAAAGCTACTACACCCATGAAGATAGTGATGGTTTATCAAACAGTGATGAAGATGAACAAGGTAATAAATATAAGTTGTTAATGGCATTTGAAGATGATGATTATGAGGATGCTGTAGATGTGAATACCCTCTATGATGAAATTACTAGACTCAAGAGATGTATAGAAGAAAAGAATGTGATCATTGATACTCTACAATTTCAAATTGATGAAAAAGAAAAACATCTTGAAAAACTAGAAGGTGAAATTGTTGGTCTCAGAAAAGAAATTGAGAAAACAAAAGCTATTAATCTTAAGTTTTTCAAAGGATCTGAAACTTTGGATGAGATTATCAATGTGCAGCGGTCTCCTCTAAACAAGACAGGTTTGGGATATAATGGAGAAACCTCTCAAGCATCCACCTCAAAAAGTTATCTTGATGCGGCAAGAAGAAATGAGCAGAAGAACAATGAAGATAATCAGGTAAAGCAGAGACAAAATACAAACAGAAACTATCAGGGGCAATCCATCTTAAGGGTGAACAAAAGCTACAACCAGCCACAGGTAAAATCTTCTCAGTTTGGTTCAAGAAAAGATGAAAATAGAAATTACAATCAGTTGGCAGGTAGATTCAATAACCGCAGAAGCTTCTTCAATGGACAATGCTTTTCTTGCCATAATTTTGGTCACAAAGCAGCTCAATGTGTTGCATATAAAACAATCATGACTAGGGAAGCTCAAAAACAAAGAAGTTTGACAGGGATGACAAAAAGGACCTATAACAATTTTTCAGTTCTTGAAAATGAAGTCGAATGTTCTATTTGCAATAACTTTGGTCATGAAGAATCTGAATGCAGGAGCAGGTTTCAGCAGAAAAAGGAGCAAGCCTCAAGCACCAAAACATGGAGAATAAAGGAACCTCAAACAGAAAGATGTGGAATAGCATTTTATGCAGAGGGACAGGAAAATCTATGGTACATTGACAGTGGATGTTCGAAGCATATGACAGGTGATAAAGAAAAACTTGAATCTTATTCTGTTCTAGAAAAAGGAAAGAAAGTCTCTTTTGGAAACGATACTCCTGCAACTATAAAAGGAAAAGGCATTGCTCAGTTAAAAGGAAAGGTCAAAGCTGGAAATGTTTTGTATGTTGATGGATTGAAGCATAATCTTCTAAGTGTCAGCCAGATGTGTGATCAAAGAACCGAGGTTATTTTCAGATCGAATGGATGTCTTGTTCGTGATCTTGATACAGGTAAAACAGTACTCAAAGGCAAAAGAACTCCAAATAATCTGTACATATTTGAAGAAGGACAACAACAATGCTATCTAAGCAAGGATGAAGAGCACTGGTTATGGCATCGAAGGTTAGGACATCTAAGCTTTTCACAAATAAGGAAAGCATGCAAATATCAGGCAGTTCGTGGTCTTCCAGATATCAAAATTCCAGACAATACCATATGCAAATCTTGTCAGTTTGGAAAGCAAACCAGAACTAACTTTCCAGAGAAGGAAGGATCAGCTAGCATGCCTCTCAAGCTAGTCCATACAGATGTATGTGGTCCATTTAGGAAGAGGACACCTCGAGGAGAAGAATATCTGATATTATTCATTGATGATTTCTCCAGATTTGTTTGGTTAGGGCTCATGAAGCACAAAGATGAAGCATTCGAAAAATTCAAATCCTTCAAAGCATTGGTTGAAAATGAATCAGGACACAAAATTAAGTGCCTCAGATCTGACAGAGGTGGGGAGTTCACCTCAAATGAATTTTTCGATTTCTATGACGAACATGGGATAAGAAGAGAATTCTCTACAGCTAGAACTCCTCAGCAAAATGGGGTTGTGGAAAGAATGAACAGAACTATCCAACAAATGGCTCGTGCTATGCTCGATGAATCAGGTACTCCCGCAACCTTCTGGGGTGAAGCTGCACATGCTGCTGTTATTATTCTTAACAAAACAAATGTCCGAGTAAACAGCACTCAAACACCTCATGAGCTCTGGAGTGGTAAGACTCCTTCGGTGAAGCACTTCAAAATCTTTGGAAGCAAATGTTATATCAAGAATACTGATGAGCAACTTGGCAAACTTGAACCAAGAGCAGATGAGGGCATTCTTCTTGGTTATTCTCCACATAGCAAAGCATACAAGTGCTACAATAAAAGACTTGGCAGAATTGTTGACAGCATTGATGTAGTGGTTGACGAGAAGGGATATATTCCTAGGCAAGTTCATCATGAAGACATTGAAGAAGATGAAGGTTACCCCCAAAGGCGGAATGATGAAGAAGAAGAACCTCAAGAAGAAGAAGAACCTTAGGAAGAACCAGAGGAGCAGACAAGAATAGAAGAGAAGACTCCATCCAGATATGTTCAAAAGAATCATCCAGAATCTCAGATTGTGGGGCAGAAAGAAGTAGGAGTACAAACAAGAAGGACACTTGCAGAAGCTTCAAGCTATTTGGCATTACTCTCCTCCACTGAACCACAAAATGTTAAAGAGGCTTGCAAAGATGAATGTTGGGTCAAAGCAATGGATGAAGAACTTGAGCAGATCGAAAAGAACAACACTTGGGAATTAGTTCCTAGACCAAAAGATAAGAATGTAATAGGAACAAAATGGGTCTTCAAGAACAAATTAAATGAAAATGGAGAAGTAATTAGAAACAAGGCCAGACTTGTTTGTAAAGGGTATGCATAGCAAGAAGGAATAGATTTTGAAGAGACCTTTGCTCCTGTGGCAAGACTTGAGGCCATCCGAATGTTCCTTGCTCTCTCAAGCTTTCAAAACTTCAAGGTATTTCAAATGGACGTGAAATCAGCCTTTCTGAATGGGGACTTAGAAGAAGAAGTATATATTGAACAGCCAGATGGTTTCATTCTTGGGAATGATCCAAACCTTGTATGCAGATTGAAAAAGGCTCTCTATGGACTCAAACAAGCTCCAAGGGCTTGGTACTATCGGTTGGACAAATATCTTCACCAACAAGGCTTTTCAAAAGGATCAGCAGATAGCAATCTCTATATAAAAGTTGAAAATAACAAATTACTAATTCTTGTTGTTTATGTAGATGATATTATCTTTGGCAGCAATGAAGAGACTATGAGTCAAAACTTTGCCTTGGTTATGCAGAAAGAATTCGAAATGTCACTACTTGGAGAATTGACATACTTTCTTGGATTGCAAATCCAACAAAATGAAGGAGGTATCTTCTTGTCTCAAACCAAATACCTCAAGCAGATCTTGAAGAAGTATGGCATGGAAGAGTCAAAGCCTGTATGTACACCCATGGTTACAGGATGCAGCCTCAGTGCAAATGATGGATCAGCAGCAGTTCATCAACCCACTTATAGATCCATGATTGGGAGCTTGCTTTATTTGACAGGTACCCGACGAGATATTACACATGTAGTAGGAATTGTTGGAAGATTTCAAGCCAACCCAAAGGAAACTCATCTTCAGGCAGTCAAAAGAATCTTCAAGTATCTTCAAGGGACACAAAACTATGGCTTATGGTATCCTAGAAATACAGATCTCACTCTTCATGCTTACACAGATGCAGATTGGGCTGGAAGTGTGGATGATAGGAAAAGCACAAGTGGTGGTGCTTTCTTCATGGGTTCCAGACTAGTATCTTGGTTCAGCAAGAAACAGAGTTCGATTGCCTTATCTACAGCTGAAGCAGAATATGTGGCTGCGGCATCTTGTTGTACACAACTTCTTTGGATGATGCAAACCTTGCAGGACTTTCAAATCACTTGCACTCCACCAGTCTCTATCTTATGTGATAATACAAGTGCAATCAACATTTCAAAAAATCCAGTCATGCACTCAAAGACCAAGCACATACCAATCAAGTACCATTTTCTTCGGGAGCAAGTGCTTGAGCAGAAGGTCAAGTTGGAGTATGTTCCTTCTAAGGAACAAGTTGCTGATATTCTCACAAAACCACTGCCCAGGGAAACTTTTGAATATCTCAGACAAAAGTTGGGAGTAGTTGATGCTTCATCCTACTGTTAAATCTTGTCTGTTCTACAGAAAAGTTGGTATACGCAAGTTGCGTAAGGGATATCCGCGTATATACGCAGATTTATGGGGGGTAAGTCGCGTGTATGTTGTACGCATGTTGCAGAGAGTATATCCGCGTACATACGCTGGTCTATGCAGGAGAAATCGCGTATATGGAGTTCTGAACAGCAAGTGCAAACTCTGGTTTAAAAGATCTGAGATGGGTATGTCAGAATTCTTCAGACACAGTTTCAAGGGGTGCAGCAGGCACAGGTTCAGGGGGAGCAGCTTAAAAGTCTCATAAAGCATTGTTGGCATTTCGATGTTTTGGTTATTGGTTTCTCAGAAAGAAATCCTGGTTGCTGATCTAAAAGATGTTTATCAGATGCTGCTGGTGACTTTCATAAGTCTTGGTCTAGATCTGTTGTCTCTATGTCATGCCTCTCTTTTGTGATATTTCTTTTATGGTGTCAAGGTCATGTAACGGCCTATGTTGGTTTCCCCACTATGCCTGGGATGAATGATAATTGGTTTTTTCTGATATGTCCCCTCTTGGTAGGGTGTATGGATGTATGTATTGAGTCTTTTGGTGATAGGAAGGTCCCTTATGGTGTATAAGTCTTGGTTCTTGTTGAAGAACATCTTTTGCAGATCTGGCCTACTGTCAGGGGGAGCATGAGTCAGCATAGCCAAGCAGAGGTATCAGCATGTCCTCAGGGGGAGCACAGCCCTTTGCCCTTGATGTCAAAGGGGGAGAGTGACTTGGTGTGGTGGTTGCCATCAAGTCCAAAGGGGGAGATTGTTGGCATTATGATTCCAGTGTTGTCCTTGATGGCAACTCACTCAGAGGTTGGTACAGGTGCTCAGAGGTTGGTACAGGTAATGGCAACTTAATTAGAAGACAGATCCTAGTACAACTTGCCAAGGAAGTTCATACACGCAGGTTTGTTAAGCGCAAGTCGCGTGTCCACGCAGGTTGGCTTCAGCAAAAGCGCGTGTATGTGGAAAAGTACCTTTGGTCCATGGCGGTTAGTCCTTGGAAGTTGTGCCTATGGTTTCGGACCATTGTGTCTCGACGGGCGTGTCGATCCCTAGTTTTGAAGTTGATGGTATTGTGTTACTATGGTTTTGGCTCTTGGTATTGAGCAAGGCCTAAGGCTATATAAGGAGAAGAAGATCATTAGGCAAGATCATCTTTTGGACAAGGCTTGAATATCTGAAAGAGAAAGAGATCTGATATGCAGGGTCTGGGTTGCTTGATCTGAGCTAAGGAGAAATCACATCGGTTGATGGAAGACTAGATCTAAGGATAAATCGGGATCTAATGGTTTGAAATGCACTATTATGATATGGTTGATTATGCGTATTTCTAGATCTGCATACTGTCGCAATATTATGTTCTGGGTCTAACTGATGTCTGGTACAGCTGCAAGTTGAGAGAATTTATTTTTAGATCTGTACGCAGGTTGGCTTAGGTAAAAGCGCGTGTATACGCGGGTTTCGCTCATTGAAGTAGCGTATATCTCTTGAAGCTTGATTTTTGGGTTTGCATTTGGATCTGACTGTTATTGCAGAGTTTTGTAGACTGCTCTGTGTTCTGGTATCTGGTGATTGACAGGGTTCAGTGGTTCAGTGATTCAAAGTTTGATAATGCTAGTATTGGTTGTTTTATGCTTCAATGATCTGTTGTGAAAGTTGAATGAATTGGGGTCTACAGATTGTAATGTTGTGCTTCAGGAATATCCAGTCTGAAAATGTATGAAAGGTGGTACCTGAAAGAAAGAAGATTGTAGGTCAGCACCTACGTACTAGTATCTTAGCTAGTACAAGAGCAAAGGGGGGTTGGAGCTTCCTTCCAAGGAAGTTTGGAGAACGAGAGAAGGTTGTAGCCTGCTTACTGGTATAAGGCTGCACCAGTACAAAAAGATTGTAAACTGAAGTTTCATATTAAAGAAAGATAGAGACAACTTGCATCAGGTGGTTTTCACCCACATTGGGTTTCCACCTTATATCTTGGTGTTCATGTGTATGGTTTCTGTGTGATCTGTTCTACTGCATCTGCTTACTCTTAATATGGTGAATAATGTCCTCATGCACTTAACTGAAGATAAACTGACTGAATTATAAGATTTCTAGGTATACGCTGTTTTCTTTATTCACAGTTGCGTGTACACGCTGGTTCTCTTAACGAAAGTAGCATATATGTTTCTAAGCATTGAAAAAGTTTTATAGTTCTGATAATACTGATTCACCCCCCCTCTCAGTATTATTTCCAACACTTGTACTATGATCTGAAATGGTACATTAGAAGGAAGGTGGGATCTCACTAGTCAATTCCAATCGAAGGAGGCGACTAGACTACTTGGAGAGGGTACCGAGTAAATGGTTGAATTAACCCCTTGAGTATTGGGAACTGGGGGATTCTCTTCCTATTGTGAAGGAACGAGCAGATTGCCCCCAAGTTCATCAAACTCTGAAGTAACAAAAAGGATTTGAATAGTATTGTTCTCACTCACTTTGGGAATGCTATCATCTGAAGGTGGACCTTCTGAAGGTAAAACTGGGTCAACTTCCACTTTGACCTGTTGACTTTGGTCCGGTATGGACTCAGAAGATTCACTTTCAATGATACATGTTTCAACTAATGGTTGAGTTATGTCAGTCAGATTTTCAACTAGTAAAGGACTTGAGGTGAGTTTCTTGTATCCAGATGGAAGTCACCGTGGTGAAGTAGGATGGTTATGCAAGACTCTTTGGGCCTCATCCAAAAAAGGAGAAAGGGGAAGGTGATGGTCCCCTTCACATAATCCACATGGAATTTTGACCTTTCCTTTCTGCCTATGAACTTCATTTTCGCTAGTTGATGGTGTGCTGTCAACATGATCACCAGAGGTTGATGACACCAGACAGTGCGAGCGGGGAGACCATTCTCTCAAGATTTGCAGAAGGCAAGGAAAATCTCGATGAAAATGGTTTCCTCTGCAAATTATACAAGGATATCTGGGAGATTTAGTGTGCGGATTTTCACCAGATGATTCATGGTTGCCCCCTTGCTTAACTGACTTCTTCTTCTTCTTCTCCTTCTCTTTCTTCTTATTCTTAGTCACTTGGTTACTAACATCACTATTTTCACCAAGCAAAGAGGAAGAAGGGGAGGGAGAAATAAACAAAGAGGAAGGCGAAGGGTCAAATTTAGTATTAACTGGTTGTTGATTTGATTGCTGAGGAATTACGGTATTTTGAATGACAGAGGTTGAGAATAGCCATACTGGTAGGCCAATTGTGATTCCCGAAAGGGACAATGTGGCAATATATGGAGCACCAATATCTCCCCAAGAGGAGAAAGGACTAGGATTCCCCTCAAAAGGGATTCCTTGATTGGTAGACAACACGAATGTTATTCCAAATTTAATAAATTTTAATGACACTTAGACACAACTTTAATTTTCCAATTTTTAAGAGTCGAGAAAAAGGTAAAGATGACTCTAGTCGCCTTCGATTTTTAATGATTCTGAAGTGAGAAGTGCTCAGATGGACCTTTTCTTTTAAGGAGTTGAAAAGGAACGAAAGTGACTACTCTGGAAATCTAAATAGAGGAATTACCAATCCAATCACAAAATTGCAATATACACCTTGGTGATAAATTAAAGAGAAATTACCAAGGACTTATGTACGGCAGACAATCTTCCCGAAGGCTGTGTTCAGTGCATTGCGATCGATAGGGCGACAGGCATGGCTTCCTATGGATAAAGGATATAAGCCTATTGTGGTCTCCCAATATATACTCAACGGTACGGGGAGCACAAGTCTATGCTAGCACTTGTTGTATCAAAGAGGAGGAATCACCCAACCTTCGATGAAAACTATAGTTACTAGATTTTACGACACCGGAACACGTCTCTAGCCTAGACCTCTAGATGTGTTGTGTTAGGTTCCAAAGCGTTGTTAAGTTCATTGAAATTTATTTTAGAGTTGATCTTGTTTAGAAGTTTTCCTTTCAAGGTTCATTGCATGATGTAGATGTAAAATTCCTAAATATGCAATTTAAAATGATAAACAATCGTTGTTTATTTTTAGCAATGAAAATCCTAGCTACTAAGGAAAGAAGATTATGATTCTTTCAAACAAGAGCAAATAGCACGCACTAAATGCACTTTTCCCAAATCATTTTTCGCAAACAGTCTAAATGCAAATGAAAATGAATTTATTTGTTTTTCGTTCCCTTAATGTGAGAAATGCCAAAATGAAAGGAAGACTAAACGACACTTTTCGATTTCGAATATAAAAATTCTTTCGATACTTCAAATATTAACAATTCAAATCAAATACACGACAAAAAGTTCAATTGACTATCTAGAGAAGGAAGACTTTACGACACTTCTCTTTTTTAACACAAAACGACAGTTATGACACTTTTGTACCAAAACGATAGATCGATTTAAGAAAATTTTCAACAAAGGATCGTAAATGATGGACAAATACATAAAAACATTTACTAATCCTAATCAATGGAGGTTGAATTATGTAAAGCAAGCAGGCTTTAGCAATGAGATACTATTCATAAGCAGCAAAAAACAACTAAATAGAGCTGAAAACAAAGACAAAACCCCCAGTTTTCAAGGAGAGAAATAGGATTACTCAGTCATCGCACCTGTGCTTCACAGAAACAGGGATGCATCACACCTACTACACTCAGGAAGTGTGATGCATACTAGCTTCCAATGACAGACAGTGCGATGGGCTAGGGAGCGCAACTAAGATGGGTTTTGGCTCCAATTTGTAGCTGATTTCAGTGAGTTAAGCTGAGCTATTATGGACAGTAAAGAGAAAAGTACAGATGAATGATCTCAAGAGATTACTAAGCTATCAAAGGGCATCTGGAATGCTTGTAATTCAGATGTTTGACTCATAAACTAAACTAAAGATTGACTGAAGCAACATTCATCTACTTTGCAATTGTAGAGGAAGAGCAGTTCGAAGGCTATCTGGCTAACTTCTGGCTCCATCTATAGCTTATAAAACAAACAATCAACAAAAAACAAAAAAACTATTCGATCCCCAGTGGAGTCGCCATTTTGTTTCCGGGAAAATTAGTGTCTTTTCGATCTACTAGCCCCACTAGGATTGGCAACTATCCTAGAAACAAACAATCAAACCAATTTGTGATTTCCTCTATGTATGATAGATAAGAGAGAGAGAAAGGGACCAACCTGGATCTTCTTCTTGACTCCTTGCTTGATTTCTCTCCCCCTTGATAGAGCTTGCAACTCCTCTCCTACTCGTCCAGCTTAGAGAATATATGTAGAAACAAAGTAAAAAAACACCATCAAAGAATCTCGATCTATTATATCATAAACAATGCAAAATCAGAAATACATTGAACATATAATGTCATTCACAAATAACAAGATTGACAAGTACAAGATTGTATGGAGGAAAACTCAAAGAACTTTATTAAAAATAGAAGGGAGAATTACAACCCAGTTGTCTGATCCAACATCATCCTGCCAGCATCAAAGCCCTCTTCACCTCATGAAAAGCAAGATCACCCAACAATACAATTCTCCTTCTCAAAGACAAACTATCAGCACTTCCTTACAAATTACAAAATTCCAGCCTCCAGATCTCTGAGATGAGGGATCCATTTATAAATGTCTGCAAGGGTGTGAGTCATCTCTGGGTTTTTGATTAGTGTCATTTCACTTGTAGTTCTTGGTTCCACTTGGAGATTTCTTGGATCTCTTACTCATCCCTGGGTGAATTCAGAGAGGCAAGTGTCATAGGAGAAGTTTCTAGAAGATTCCATGAGCATCCACTTAGAAAACTATCTCAGACATTTTTCCATCCTCGTTCATCACACCCTACAGAAGGCATCTTCAGTATGCATCGCACCCTGATAGTGGAGTAGTCAGTATGGTCCTGTTTTGGCTAGTTCTGAGTGGTTTTGAAGGTGGAACTTTTGGGGAATGATGTAATCAGTTGACCATGATCCTTTAGGGTATGAAACAAAACTTTTAGGGGTAACAAATCCCTAGGTTTATCGACATATAAGATTGGGGTTGCAGTGCCCAAATATGTCTGTAACACATAGCTGCACGGAAGTACCTAGGTCACGGGTTAAGGTTGAATAAAGGTCAATCGTACACCTTCGTGAAGGCATTGAAGGGTGGAATAAATGGGTAGGCTAACAAAGCCCTAAGGCTTAGCGACCTACATGAATTTAAGTAGTAGGGGCTGAGGGTAAAAACTGACTTCACGACCATCTCAGGGTGCGGACACTTGGTTCCAACATCCCCCCATATTGCTTTGGGTGAGACTTCGGTCTGTGCTCCACAGGCTGATGCCGAAAGGGTCAGTAGTGTAGGGATTTGTTTGGCTAAATAACAATAAACCTAGGTCAGGCCCCACAAATCCAACAAATGATTCCATTACCAGGACCGAAAATTGCATAAGAGATGTGTGATGTCGTACCACTGGAATCCAACTAAGAAAGAGGTCAAAGACTTGTTGGATAGGAAGATCCATGAATTTGCAGTGTAGGAGAATAGAAATCCACAACTGACAAAGTAACAGTGGTTGTACAGGTACCTATATACAGAAATCCACAAGATAATTTTTTGTTCCTTTTTAGTTGAGTTATACGAGTGGATCATGAAGCTGGCGGATAGCCAAGGAAGGTGGAGACTTAACGGTCCTATTGTTTGGACCCCAGAGTTAGTACAGAGACTGGAAGCCTCTAAGGATAATATCACTTGTGTTGTCGATCATTGGCTCGATCGCATCATAGGAGGATCTGTGACTGAATTCGTGGTCGATACCTCAGTTAGTTACAATGAGGTGGAGCAGCACTTTTTCAAAGGTCCGTAGGGTAAGTACTTGAAGTCTCTAAATACCTGGATTAAGATGTTATTGTGCAAAAAACGGGTTATGAAGCTACCTTGATGTTCAGAGCTACGTGAAGTGGAAATACTTATAGAAACAAAGTAAGAAAGGGTCCTTAATATAGCCCACTGATTTTACCGCCATTCGGTGACGAAGAGGGAGTAGTGCAGGTTTCTTCACAAAGTGCAGTTTAGTTAATAAGACAGGGATTCCCGTGACTACCACCTCCACCTACACCACCTCCAACTTCACCACCATCACCTGCGACTTCACCCATACCACCACCACCTCCACTGTAGTTCAACATGGCAAATTTAGTGAAGCTGCCTTTGTTTAAGGGCTTGGGAAATGAGGACTCGGACTAGTTTTGGTTTGTTATGAAAGCTGTATGGGAAGCTCAGAGCATCACAAATGAGCACATGAAGAAGGAAACATTGGTTAGTGCTTTGCAAGATTGTGCACTAACTTGGTACATCAAGTACTCTAATGATAACCCAAACCCTATGTTGGCAGAGATCCAGACCGCGCTGAATAAAGAGTTCAGTAGGCCTAAATCTGAGGCACAATCGATTGTGGGGTTCAAGGAAATCATGATGGAACCAGGTGAGACACCCTAGGAATTGGATCAGAGATTGAAGTGTAAAATCTGTGAAGCCAATGTGAACTTAACAGATGGACAACATCACAAATGGTTCTTGGCTTTGCTCCTGCCTCACCTATGGGTTGCACTGTCACAATAGAATATTACGACTCAGGTAGAGGCCTTGGATATTTCCATAAGACTGCATGAAACATCAATGCAAGATCCGAATCTAGGGGCTCAACAGATCCATGTGCAGTTGCAAAATATTTGCCTTGAAATGCAAAATTTGAAGCAAGATAGAACAGTTCGACCAAAGGTGCGCGAGGAAATATGGTGTCTGAAGTGTAAAGGTCAGGGGCATGAAAAAGACCACTGCCTGGTCTTTGAGAACTATATTGCAGGAGGAGGACTGATGCCTTTGAGCCTGGAAGCCCAAGCAGGACTGAGTGAGGGGCCTACGTTGTGGTGCGCTATATGTCAGGTAGCAGGACAACATACGACGGATAACTGTCATTTGCTGCAAAAGTTTGTACAAACACCGCAACAATTGTTCTGCAACTTCTACAGGTCGGTAGGGCATGATGAGCACAACCACCAAAGTTATGAATTGATGATGGGTAGAACACCTACCTATAGAATCCAGGCAGAAACGCAACCTCCTGAACAAAGTGTTGGAATGGTGTGAACAGGCTTTCAGGGGCATGGACAAGGCCGAGGAGGACCTAGCAGAGGTCGGGGAAAGCTGATTTCTTACAATTGTGGAGGAACTGGAAACTATGCCCATGAATGCACTAACCCAATGCATCCGTCGTGCAAATATTGTACTCAGTTTGATCATTAGATAGAGGACTGTCCTACACTGATAGTGACGATACATGACAAAGGGGTGCTACCACCTCAACCAACTCAGAACCTGTAGACGATGACGGCTGAGCCTTGCGAAGAGGATCTGAATGTGAATATAGTGCTCCGAAGTGGAATTGCAATGGGCGATGATAAGGGGAATGTTGGGTTGTGTTATATTCTTTCCACGACTAGCCAGCGTAGTTAACTTGTGCCGATTGTGTAGTTGGGGGGTCACGGGGGGGAGGCAGCCCCCCTGTCTGGGGGGTTTTAAGGGGGTGGGTAGCCCCCCTTTATGAGGTTCAGGGCAATGCCCTGGGAATTTTTTTTTGGACCATATATTAGGTTGGGTGGACCTACCTATGGTTTTGTGCATGGTTTTCACACATGGTGTTGGATGTGATGGTTTTTGGTCCATGGTTTTGGACACGATGGTTTTTCGGTCCATGGTATTAGATGCTTCGACATGTATAAATATGCATTGTAACATTGAAAGGAACATAATGAAAAATCAATCTGGTAGTCCTGGATTTGGGATCCAGGGGAAAATCTCTATGTATATGTGTTTTATGTGTTATTCTCTCACATTTTTTATTTTCTGTGTTTTATAATTCGTATGCAGGTAATTTCTGTACGGGGTTAAAACCTAAATTTGTTATAAGAGTTGTTTTGGCTTCAAGAGGATGCCTTTGCTGCTGAGGGGTTTTGCTCGGTCCAGTGGTAGACCCTGTTCAGTGGGAGATCTAAGGGATCAATTCTAGTGGTGAAAGAAGATGGCGAGCAGTGGAAAGATAGAGATAGAGAAATTTAATGGTTAGAGTTTTGAGTAGTGGAAACTCAAGATGGAGGATCTGTTGGTGGATAAAGATCAGTGGATTCTGGTAGATCTAGGTGCTAAACCAATGAGAGTGTCCGATGAAGAATGGAAGAATTTGGATCGGAAGGCAAAGAGCACAATATGATTGTGCATCTCAGATTTGGTATTTCTAAATGTATCAAGGGAAGCTACGGCAAAGGAAAGGAGTCGCCTTCACTAAGTGGGCCCGCAGGCTATTTTTGGTGCAAAGTCTATTTTTAGACATATAGATCATGGTCTATGAGTTGTAGGATGCTATTTGTGGATGATTGGTCATGTTGGTAAAAATAGATGGACTTCTATTTTCAGACATATGGGCAGATTCTATTTTTAGACTACCAGGCTAAAAATAGAACAGTCGAATATTATTAGCTCATAATAATATTTGGACTATAAACATTATCTTATTCTCTTGGAGAACTTCAGTTTGAGCTACATATATGGCACATACAGCTGTCAAAAGGAAATATGCTTTTCTTGTGGGTCAGTTGAGCTATTGCATGGTGGACTTCAGTAAGAACTCATGTGGTTGAGTTTGGTGGAGTTGATGGAGTTGTGTTTAGTTTGACTTAGTTGAACTAGTTGTATTTAGTTTAACTGCAAATACACTAGTGATGAGTGATGTGAATTAATTGTTAATTAATTCACTAATTATTAACTCATAAAGCAACTAAAGAATACATCAGTTAACTCAGTGCATGGACAGTTCAGTGGAGACAGGTGTTAGAGGTTGAGATCGCTATCAGTTGTGACTATAATTGTGCATGAGTTTTTGCACATGCATGGATTGAGTATTGCCAATGAGGATTGCATGGTTCAGCAAAGGAAATACGAGTTTGCTTCAGCCATTCTCATCTATTCTCATGCAGGATTGCGCAGTGGAGGCAGGCAGATAGTGGAGGAGATTTGAACCTGTGATTGATTCAGATCTGAGCTAGTTTTGTGTGTAACAGGTGGAAATAGTACTGAGTACTTGTGAGGAGTATTGTACTATGTATTATTACATGTTCTCAATCATTATAATATACAGATAGTGTGGGGTTTTCACCTGTATGCTTTCCCTGGGTTACATACTATGTTAATGTGCGCATGCAATTGATGTTTCATTGCTTTTTAATTCTGCAAAATTGATGATCAACGTATAGGATGTTATGTATTATGCATGTATTCTGCAATAATGTATAATCGGGATAATCTCTGTGAATAAGTGTCATATTATTCAAAATTTCTATAGGCTTTGTGGGACAAGTTAAGAACTTTGTACCAATCTTAGTCTCTGGTGAATAAATTTTTCCTGCGGAAAAAACTTTATAACCTGAGGATGAAAGATGGAGACTCGATGACAAAGCATCTGAACGCATTTAATACTGTGGTAAGTCATTTATTTCCTATTGATATTAAAATTTCAAATGAAGATAAGTTGATCCAAATGGATCCAAGAACTCTCTAACTCTTCAAAATCCTTTAAAATATCTAAAAATATCGCATGAGGAAGAACCCTTCAAAACATCAACAAACACTATCGGTAGCCAAAAACACAAAGAAACATTGAAAAATAGGCTATAGACAGTCAAAGGAGCAACACATAGGAGCTGTTGGATCTGGCCAATCAATGGTCTAGATCCGATCGATAAATTGCAATCGACAGTGGCAAGAGAAGGCTATCGGCAGAAACCACATAGTAAATGCGACAACGATCAGCGGGGTCAATGAGGACCGTCAATCAAGTGCACAGATCAACAGCCCATGTTGCATCGCAATATCGCGCCGACAATCCACAGTGAAGTGCTTACAACAGTCCATGGCTCATGCAACATGCGATTGCAACAAGTTGCATCGCAAAATCGCATTGGAGCTACAAGGAAGAGCGAGGCTATATACATATATATATATGCGCAACACAATAGTTGGTCCTGATAGAACTATAAACGAGATTCCATAAAGTTTGAGATCCATCAAATGGCAGTTTTGTGTGTATTGTCACGTATTTCATTTAATAAATGAAATACGAAGGGGAGCACCGATGCGATGAAGACCGGACCCAAAAGGGTTTTTGAATAAAAGTATATAATGTTTCAAATCCACATAAAGCCACTTTTACGATATTTTAACGTATTTTCCAAATACAAAGGGGAAACCATGAGACATGGGCAGTTGCGATATGAAATAGCAAGTGAAGGTGGACCCGATAGAAATATAGTGCAGATTTACAAATAATTGAAGTCCCATGAACAAAGTTTTGGCAAATTTTTCCCGTGTTGAATGTATTTCTCTGTGTAAATAGAGAATGGCTATTTTGGGGATTTCAAAGGCTAGATGGACTTTTTTGTTGCACAATAGTTGGCCACCTCCCCTGAATATGTTATGTTATAATTTCTAATGCTTAGAAGGGGGATTCGAGCAGAAAAAGGCCGGGGAGCTAGAGAGCCCGAGAAGAGGAAACGAACAGACATTGTAGATTGGCTTTAAAGCCACAGACTGCCAGAAACAAAGACAAGCAGTGCTAAGACAGAGAGAAAATAGAGATAGAGAGTCTGTGAGGAGAGTCTGTGTACTCAGGGACACTTGGGGGATCCAAGTGAAGCCTTGTTGTTCTGTATCTATTGTGTGAGACTCAAATTGGGCTCACTTTTATAAAAACTCTGCCTCTGAAGACATTATAGAGAGGTCACCACTTAAGGCTGGACCAGGAGACGTAGCCTAGGAGTGTTGGGTGAACTCCATATTAAACTTGCTGTGTTTATGTGTGTTGTCTATTATGTTTCTTTATCTACTTCATTTTCTATGTATTTCACAATCTTATTGATCCATTGCACAAAGTGACATAGGCAAATCCATGCACATGAGTATGTAATACCTTAATAATTGTCTAAGATCTCATTTTTAGATCAAGTGGTATCAGAGCTTTAGGTTTTCTAAGGTTAGACAAGCTTGTGCTGGATTGTTGAATGCTAACTAGGTCAAAGCTCAAATTAGGAGAAGGAGAACTGGTTGAGACTAACCTAGAAATTGGAAGATTCTATCCTAGGAGGAAAATGATAGAAGAAATTCCCTTGGAATCCGACTCTCAATACATGGACAGCTTCATGACCATGAGAGCCATGGTAGAAGAGATGTATCGAGAATTTAAGAAAGGCCAAGGGGAAAGCCCTTTAGCATCTCAAATAGGCAAAGGAGTAGAGGAACCTCTTCTAGTTGCCCATTCAGAAGGCAAAGGGAAAGGGGAGAAACCTCCTCCATCAACACCTCCTTCTAGCCCTAAAAATAAAAATAAGAAGACTTATGTGATTAAATTAGATGTAAAATTTGATTTGCCAATATATGATGTAGAATTAAATGCAGAAAAGCTAGATAACTGGATTAGATAGATTGGTGTACATTGCAGGATGCAGAACATCGATTCAAAAAGGAGAAAGATTCAGTTGGCCAGCCTTCACCTTAGAGGAACTACCCTAGTATGGTGGGAAGGTAGGACACAAGCGGATTTGAAGAAGCATGGTAAAATTCTTTCTACCTGGAGTGAATTTGTTTCTACCATTAAAAAACAATACTATCCACTAGCTTATATGCAGAAATCGATGATGGGTTGGCAAACTCTTGGCCAATTAAAGGGGTAAAGTGTGTAAAGCTATACCCAGGAATTTAGAAAAAGAGCTTTAATTCTAGGCATTTCTCTAGACTCACCTGAAACTTTGATGAAGTATATAGGTGGTCTACATAGCTATTTGAGGCACACCATTCTCATGCTTAACCCTACTGGCATAGATGAGGGATCTGTTTAGGCTACACATCTAGAGGCTAGAGGCAAGAATGTGAACGTAGAGATTGGGGATTCATCAAAACCCACTGCAAGCAAGAAAAAGGAAAAGAAGAAGCAGAAATGGAAAGAGAAGAAGGAAAAAGATGTACAGAAAGGAAAATCTTCATGCACTCACTACAAGAAGGATGGACACGATGATGAACATTTCTGGTCTTTGCATACGGATCTGAAATCCAAGAAGTTCGATGGCAAGAAGAAGAATACTGCTGCTGCTATTTAGAAAGATTTGGGGTCAGACTTAGGTGATGAAACAATAGTCACAGCGACAAGTGTAAAAGGCAAAAATTCTGAAGCATCTAATAGTGATTCTGCACAAACTATTGATAATGAAGAAAATGAGAGGAAAAGACATGAGCTTTTTCATATTAGAGTTATTTCCAAGCATCAAAAGATTGATACTTTATTTGATAGTGGCTCACAAGTAAACTTGATTTCTAAAGCAATTGTAAAGAAGTTGGGATTACTAACCACACCTCACAAGAAGCCATATCCATTAGGTTGGGTATGTGATAAAGCAAAGCTACAAGTGACTAGACAATGTAAAATTAGGTTTTCTTTTGGGTCAGCATTTGTAGATGAGGTTGAGTTAGATATCGTTCCCTTGGATATATGTGGAATTGTTTTAGGAAGTCATTACTTGTATGATAGAAAAGCCATTTTCTATAGAGCTGAAAATAAGTATCAACTCACCAAAGATGGAATAGAATATATTGTAAGAGCTCATAAACTCAAAAATAATTACACTCTCATAAACTCAGGGCAGATGAAAAGAATTGTAAATTCATGCAAGCAATTTTTACTAATGGTTGTAAAGGAAAAGAAACCTGATAAAATCAATGTATTTGAGGGCTGTGATGCTAAACAGAAAGTTTATTTAGAAAAATTTGTTTTAGAATATGATATCCTATTTCAAGAACCTAAAGGTCTGCCACCCAAAATGGAAATTGTACATGATATTCATTTGCAGCAAGATGCTCCATTTCCTAACATCGAAATGTATAGGTTATCTGCTTTAGAGAATGTAGAGATCAAGAAGCAGGTACAGGAGCTACTCAAGAAAGGGTTCATAAGACAAAGCACATCACCATGTGGATCTCCGATCGTGTTGGTGAGAAAGAAAGATGGTTCATGGAGGATTTGCATTGATTACAGAGCACTGAATAAAATAACAATCAAGAATAGTTATCCTCTTCCTCACATTGATGATCTATTAGATCATTTGAAAGAAGTTGTTTACTTTTCCAAGTTGGACTTGCATAGTGGCTACCATCAGGTCAGAGTTGCAGAACAAGATGCATGGAAGACTGCTTTCAAAACAAAGCAAGGGCTGTATGAATGGATGGTTATTCCTTTTGGCTTAACTAATTCTCCTGCCATTTTCATGAGAGTTATGAATGATGTACTCAGGCCTTTTATTGATGATTTTGTAATTGTATATTTAGATGACATTCTTGTTTTCAGTAAAACATGGGAAGAACATTTGAAGCATGTAAAGCAGACTCTAGATGTTTTGAAAAGAGAAAATCTCTATGTTAAGTTATCAAAATGTGAATTTGGCAAAACATATTTAAATTATTTGGGTCATATTGTAGAGGTGGTGAATTGAAGATAGATCCCTCTAAGGTTGATTTCATTGTAAACTGGCCTAAACCCAAATTTGCTACAAAAGTTAGGAGCTTCCTTGGAGCAACACATTATTGGAGAAAGTTCATTGCTAACTTTTCCTTGATTGCAGCTCCCTTACATGCTTTAACAGGATTGAACAAGGTGTTTCAGTGGGGAGGCAAAACAGTAGAAAGCCTTCGACACCTTGAAAGAAAAAATTAGTACAACACCAATACTAGCATTGCCAGATCTTCAAAGACCATTTGAGATTGAAACAGATGCTAGTGACTATGCCATGGCAGCAGTGTTGATGCAACATGGTAAACCCATATGCTGTTGTTGGCTTGTTGGGGCCTGACCCAAGTTTGGAAGAGTTATTAGCCAAACAAATCCCGCACTACCGGCCCTTTCGGCAACAGTCTGCAGAGCGTGAACTGTAGTCTTACCTGAGGTAGCAGGGGAGGGTGTTGGGACCAGGTTTCCACACCCATGGGATGTCTTGATGTGGTCTGGATGGGGTCACAAACCGATTTGCGCTCTCACGCTATTTTGTACTGCTCTCAAGCTTCTGCGTAGATCCGCGCCTATGTGATTTGTTATTAACGAGTTTATTATAGATATGATCTACCTCTTAAGGTCTTTAAGAAAACATTTAACAGTAACAACTAGTATGTGCAATCATAAATATGCATAAATTTAGAACATAAGAAACAAATAGATTCGTGGTAAAGCACTCAATGATTCAGAAATCTTATCTTTATTTATCTCCTTTCCAATACAACCAGATCCGCCCTGCGCACTCAGCTACAGGGGTCCGTACATATAGCTGCAGACTATACCAGGCCTCTGCACACATAGCTACAAAGCCTCTATCTATCTACCAACACCCTTGACTCGGACTTACGGACGCAGAGAATATTTCCTTCATAAACCCATAACATTCAAGATCAATAACCAACTCCAAAAATGACTTCTAACCTTAGAGCCTTGCTCTATTTATACATTCCCATGGTCCATGGACCATGGGTAGGCCGACTCACTTTCTATTTTCTTACATTATTTTTGGGTGGACAACCCTTTGACTTGACTCATTACAATTCACGCCCCACGCACCTCGTAGAGCCCTTACCATAATTTTTACCCAAAATTGTGGGATTTGAGCCCCAAAACCATTACGCAGGGCCTTCGCTACCCAACAGTCCCCCAACACAATCATGGTGACTCGTCCCAAGTCACTCGGCTGGTGCGACAATCTTAGCGCAGAGGTCATTTAGCAACTTCTACGCTTCTCTTACACTTGCAACAAAATCTTCCACCATCTATTGTACCTATTCTATGCGAGCCACCGATGCATCCACATCCAGTTCAGTTGCTTGTCCATGTTCATAAACTACTTGCATGTGTGCTAACTTACCCTCGATGGTGGTGGAGACCACGAATACCTCATCAAGCCAGGGTTGGATGCCTTCTTTAAGCATTGCTTCTTTTTTTTGAGCGGCATCAACTTGTGCCTTGAGAATCTGGGCCTCCTTCATTTTGGCCAACCGCTGCATGATGGCGACCATTTGCGCAATCCCCCGGACTATGTCATGATCCTGTTGCAACTGTCGTGCTTCTATCTCTACTTGTTGTAGTGTTGGGTTTTCTTGGAGGGATGTGAGCGTAAGGAGGGACTGATCTAACAATCCCGAGAAATCTTGGACAACGCACTTTATCACTTCCAATCCTGCTTGAATTTTGCCACGACATCATTCTCGAACTTCCGGGGGTGTGGGTGGCTGCACCTTCAGTCTTAGTTTTGCAATTTGTAAATTTAATTCCCACTGAGCTTTCGCGGTCTCCTCTTGGGCCGTATGGAATCCTGCGGCCATGTGATGAAACTTATCAGTTGTTGGAAGTTCCAATGGGATAGGTAGCTTCGGTGCCTTGCTACCGGCCTCTACCACGGCCTGTTCCAATTCCTGGTTGTGTGCGACCAAGTCATCGTGCTGTAGACTCACCTGCTCCATGTTTTCCTTGTGCTCCCTTAAGATTTGGAGGGCATGACATTCCCTGGCACGAAGCTCAGTGGTTACCCCATCGTGTAGTTAGTATAGGGTTTCTCTAGGAAGGGCGGCCAAATTCAACCTCCAACTAGGATGTTACCTTTGGCTTCTGCTAGGACAGTGCCTGCTGGCAATGCTAAAGTGTTCATTGTGTGGGTGCGCACCATCTGCTCGGCTGCGGTTGTGTCCTCTGCTAGGTTTGGGATCATCCATCCTGGGGGTCACACCTGTAATGCCTACAACTGTTCTCTGAGCTCCCCCAACACAGTTGTTTTTTTTTTCATTAGTTCCTCCAACACACCTGTAGTGCCATTGTGCGCTGGTTTGCTGCTGTCGAGAAGCTCTTTCTCCAAAGTCTTTACTGTCTTTGACTTTTTGCGTGTATGTGGCGATTCCTTGCTACGCGGCCTCTTGGTTTGGGTCGATTATGTGGGGAGGTCCGTGCGTTCCTATGTCTCTGTTTCCCTCTGCATATCCTATTCTAAGGACATTTGTTGATCTTCCGTGATTTCCTCGACGATTACTTCCTAGGTTGCCTCCTACTGTGAAGCTTCCTTTTGTCCCTGACGTGTCCTTTCCGCCAGTTTAGTGAGTCATAGCTAGATTTCCTTCTTTCGCTGCTGTGTTGCAATCCCTTCTAATGTGGCCATGTCCAGGGCATGCCACTCTAGAGGCCATGCTACCAATACCTCGTAAATTGCATCGTCCGTTGCAATAAACGGAAGCTTGACCCATGTTTGTTTTGGATTCTTCCGCGCCCGAATATATAGATTATGCATGTCCGCTTTGAATTTGGTCGTGCTTTGCAAATTGTTTTATACCGTTGGGGACAACCGCAATCTCCGAGCAATCCATGTCTAGATACTCACCTCCATGAATATCCAAAATACCTTGATCTCATGAACCCTCATAGCGTCCTTTGTAGCCCAGAGTGAGGTATACCGCACTGCTTCAAGTAGGTTGGTCTCAATGCTGGGAAACTGGCTACCCTACGACAGTTCTCCTACAACTAGAAGGATTGATAATAGGAACCATGCATAATGGAAATTCTTACCTTTTGCCTGTGCTTCCTTACAATTTTTCAAAAATTCGTCGGATAGGAACTGCGCCCAGTTGAACTGAACTCCTTTGGCACAATGCTCCGTAAGCACAATGACAGGTGTTGGCACCTCATCTACGTGGCATTTCCTCATGAGTTTACTGGCCAGTAGTTGGGTGGCGACTTGCACCCCTCGGTATTTGATGCTTGCTATTTCATACCCGCACTTTTGCTTTTCCAGCTTATATTTAGCCTTCATTGCTTCTACGAGACCCGCATCGCTACTTGTTTCGTCTATGTCTATGGGGTCATTCCCTTTAATAGGCAAGTGGGTAATCCAGTGTACGAAATCGGCTATGATAGGAATCAGCTCCTCCAACCAGAGATATCCATCGTCTACTAGACATAGTAATTGTCGGATAACAAAAATGGTGATGGCCACGCGATGATAGTAGGGTATCCACCTCAAATTAAGTAAGCCCGCCTTCTCCACACCCTATAACCACTTTTGTGGCAGTAATTTGTCTTTGGCTAATGGGGGGAACTTTTCGCTATTCGAAAGATCCCAATATTCGAACTTGATACTCGGTACTCGGCCCAGTGGCAAACCATCAAACCTTATCTCATCCAGAAGAAGCAGGGTCTGGAGTGTATTCTTCGTAGTGTCCAGGTCCTTTGGTATCTTGGTCGTCCCGTTCCATGGAGAGACATATGGGGGTAGTGAAGGTATTTCGAAAGTATCCTCTTCTTCCTCATCCTGTGCTTCAATCTGGGTGATCATGGCTTGCAAATATTCTTCGTCCTCCTCGAGTCTAGTGGCGATTACTTTGCCCTTTTCGGCTACTGATAATTTACTAAATCTCGGTGACCCTGACTGACCCTATCGTGTACTTGTCTTTCTAGGGCTGCGGTGTGTGGGGACTTTGGAACGTTGGGGGCTACAGCCACTTCATCTGGCTCCTCCCGGGTTAGATACAACTCTTCCGCGGACCATGCTCGGGTTCTCGCCATGGTACTCATGGGATGCCTGGTAGCTGGGTGTTTGCTGGTCTTTACTAGTGCAAATCTCAGATATCCCATTGTTGTCCATGGGTTTTTATAGGAACGCGTGAATTTGAATGTATCCCTTCCCTCCACTTCCAATTCATTAATATCTTCTAGGCGGTATATCTTTTCGTATCTAACTCGAAACTCCTGTCTTAATGACCTGCCACCCGCTCCTTCCTGTAGTAACTCGAAATTCTTGTCAGGAAGAGTGGCGTTAATAGTCACCTCCCAACCTTCCCATGCAGTAGCGCAGCCCCTTTGGTGCAGCTACGATACTACTGACCGAATGGTCCTGTACGGAACCTTCTTTCTACCCCGGCCTCCCGTAGACTTGTTTATAGTCCCATGCCTTCATTCAACTACTTGGGGTGTTGAGACTGTGCTTTCCATCACTAGTCAGGTGGTCGCACCCCAGGTGCGAGATCTCAGCATTCCTGGTAGCCCAGGTTGTGGGCACCTTTCGAGTGCCTTCGTATTCGTTAACTCCTTAAGTGTTGCTATACGGGGTACACTCCTCCGTTGGTGCGGTCGTAGCCAAGATAGCAGGGTTGGAGCTTGTTCTATTACCAAGGTAGTCTTGGCCAGACCTGGTTTCCTTAGGTGCAAATTTACGCGACCCTCTTATGTGACACCACTTTTCATTTTGCTACTTCCTTCCCCCAACATCGCGCATTTCCTTCTCAGCTGCACCCATTCTTCATTGATTTCGTGAAGCCTTTTGCTACCACACCCATTCTGGGTTCCCTCTTGTCTCACCATTGATAAGATCACCTTCGCCCCCCTCCATTTATAGGCCCATTAAACCCCTAGTATCCGCAAATTCCTAGTGGGTCGTCTTATCAGGCGGACGTTGTTTGTGCTCCCCCTTGTTTTCCTACTGGCTTTGTCGTGGATAGCTGGTGGACTACATTGCTGTGGTGAATTTATATTTTTTATTCTTAGGCAGTTAGGCATCTGCACAACATACACCTACACCCTACGCTGTCGATGGATGCTCAACCCATTTCGTCCTCCCAAGTGTACACGCCCCTACCTTCTACATTCATGCCACTTTCTCCTAGTCTTTTGGCGTGTACTCGATCCTTGTGGAGTTGTTGCGCACGGTGCGCCCATTTGTGCACCCTGTTGCTTTTTCACCAGACTTGCCATTTTGCAGCGGTCTACCAATTCCTCTGATTTTGTTGCACCCTCATCGGTTGGCCGCTCCCTTGCTTCTGTCGTTACACAACATAGTGATCTAACCATCATATTACAATTTAGCGTTGTTACCTCATGCAATCGATTTTTCCATCGCTCAATCTCTTCATCTGAGTCCGTTGTGTAGGAACTATCGCATTCCCATGAGATTCTCCCGTCCACTGTCGGATTCACCCAACCTTGATCTTACGCTATGATCTGGTAGATACAGTCCAGTTCTTCGTCACTGTCCTCATCGCGCATAGGCTCAGTGTAGTGCGCCCCTTCAGGTGGGTCCAGCAGAACCACTATGCGAAGAGACTTTTTCTCGAATATCATTTATTGTCTCTTTAGGTTGATGACTCCATTCATCTCTGTGGCCCAGTCTATCCCTAACAATGCCGGATACAGGTTACTGTCATCCACAATTTCTATTACCTCAAAATCGGTTTGTGTGCTTGCACCGTTGATGTCTACTGTAACTCCTTGCAGTTTCCCCATAGGCAAGATCTTTTGTTGGTTCTCCATCCGTAATTGGATACGATACCATTGTAATGCAGGCCTGCCCATGCACTCCTAGGTCTATTTAGGTAGGACATTTGCATCTGATTCTAAGTCCAAAATGACTTGATCCATCCCATAGTCACCAATCTAGGCAGTCAACTGCATTTCTCACCCGATGCGCAAAGCATGCTTGCCTAGTTTCTGGACCATGCACAGTTCACCTAACCCTACGCACCTAGTTAGCAACTCTTGCAACCCCTTCACCGCTTTAGTGTCCCGTAGTAGCTTCATGCATGTCTCTAAAAAGTTAGTTAGCATAGAAGTATCTATCTCTAACTTAGTTTGATCCTTGCTTCCCAAAGTAGAAGCCTCTGCGAGGCTCTTCTTAGCTTCCATAAATGTTTCCTTCACTCGTTCCAAATCAAATTCAGGTTGCTTTGTAGGGCCCTTGCGAACCCATGCATCCTCCTCAGGTTTCTTCCCCCTATCTTCTCCTGTAGTTGTACCACTTCTAAGCATCATGTTCACGTTAGGATCCTCCTCGCACGGTTTAGCCTTCATCATTTGGACATTCTGAGTGGGAGTAGCCTAAAGCACCCCTTTTTCCCGCATTTGTGCAATTAGTGTGGGGCAATCTACTACTTCATGGTAAAATTGGTAACAGTACGGGCAACATGTTCTGGTCGAGTTCATGCAATAACGTGCATAGTGCCCAGGTCCTCCAAAATTTTAGCATATTAATTGTCCCCGCCCTTGTCAGGGTCCCATTCCACCTCGTTCGCGTCTGCGTCCATAGAATCCGCCCGGTGCTATGGCTACAGCTGGATCCTGACCTTTCACCTCCGTCTGCATCCTGTAAGTAGATGTCTGCTCCATCAACAACTTATAACTTCAGCAATTTCATTTGTCATGGCCCATTGATCTACAGAAATTGCAAAATAACTGTTGGGGAGGTTGTATAAGTTTCTGCAATAGATGAAAATTGTCCGTGGTGTGCTTTCCTCCCACCTAATAGATTGCGCACTAGAGTGCGGGCACCGCACTTGGCCCCACTTGTGCCTCTAGTTGCAATGTCATTGGTTCCCCCCTGCCAAATAGTTCATGAATATTAGGCAATCATCCTTATCATGGTCCTGGCCTTTACACTTTATGCACCACACTTCTTCGCATGCTTCTGACTGGGGCGCCTTATCTTGCTTCAAACTTTGCATTTCTAAGCATAGGTTTTGTAGTTGCACGTGGATTTGTTAAACTCCCAACCTTGGATCTTGTATTGGGATTTCATGCAACCTCGTCGCTGTCTCTAATGCTTCAGCTTGGGTTGAGATCTTTTGCAGTGACAATGCCATCCTCAGATGTGGTGTCAAAGATGCCACAAACCACGCACAGTTTTGTGCATCCGTCAGTGTCATGTTAGCCTCGTAGATTGTACTCTTCAATATCTGGTCCATATCCCATGAGGTTTCACCAGGTAGCATCACGATCTCCTTGAACCTGATGATCGACTACGTCTCTGATTTTGGCCAGCTAAATTCTTTGTTCAATGCATCCTGGATCGCTGCTATTCCCGCATTCGGGTGATCACTGGAGTACTTTATATACCACGTCAACGCGTGATCTTGCAGCGCACTTACCAGAGTGGCCTTTTTGATGTTATCATTCGTAAGACCTTAGGCTTCCTATACAACCTTTACCACAAACTAGAACTGATCTGGTTCCTCATTTCCTACGCCTCTAAATACAGGCAACTTGATTGCACTTGCCATTCCAACCCTCGGTGGTGGCGGAGGTGGGGTAGGTGAAGATGGGTTTGATGTAGGTGAAGTAGGTGATGGCGTGGGCAGTGGTAGTATCAGTGGAATGTGTTGCTTTATCAATCGGACTGCACTTCTTGGAGAGAACCCTGTGAGCTCCTCCTCGCTTTCTCACGAAAGTGAAATCAGAGGATTGTTTTCTAATCCTTCGGTCCTCGATAACCTCTTCTTCTCCTTGTTACCCCAGACATTAATGGATGCGCATAACCCGTTTTTCACATAACAACATCTTAATCCAAGTAATCAACGATTTGATGTACTTACCCTGTGGTCCTTGGAGAAATCGCCTTTCTGCTTCGCTGTAACTCATAATTATGTCTAACGTGACTTTGGTGATAAACCTTCCTATTATTCGATCCAACCAGTGATCGACTGCCTGTGTGATTTTATCTTCAGATGCTTCCAGCCTACGCACCAACTCTGGCATCCACACGATGGGCTGATCCAGTCTGCACCTTCCCTGACTATCAACTAGCCTCACGATCCACTCGTACAGTTCTATCAAGAAGGACACGAAGAAGATCTCATGGATTTCTGTGTATATGTAGCGATCCAACCACCTTTCCTCAGATATTCGTGGATTTCTGTTTTCCTGTACCATGAACTCGTGAAGCTTCTGATCCAACCACTCTTCAAGTTCTTCTTCGTAGGGTTCCAGTGTCCTGACATCAAACATCCCTTAGGAAGATCCCAGTCCTGGCAATGGAACCATTTGTTGGCCTGTTGGGACCTGACCCAGGTTCAAAAGAGTTATTAGCCAAAAAAATCCGGCGCTACCGGCCCTTTCGGCAACAGTCCGCGAAGTGCAAACTATAGTCTCACTCGAGGTGTTAGTGCCTAAATCTACCTCAAATTGAAGAAAGGCAAGTCTAGGGTAACATCAAACCACGCTTAACCTGGTAGCTAGCCCTACCAGGTCGGGAGAGGGCTCTCTCCTTGTCAATCTCAAAGAAAATATGGCAAATAAGGCCTGAGATGACTAATATGAATACTAATTTTAGGATAGGTATACACTTAGAGGAATTTGATTGATTTTAAAGGTTACTTGCTGGATCAGATGAGGAAGGCAGCTTTGGGTCCAGGAAATCAACTCAGATTTGCAGAGGTTTTTGTGGGGCGAGGTAGGCAAATGTTTTATCACTTTGAAATGAATGTGATGGTGAGTCTAAAGACTGGTGAGGAGTTGGAGAGGGCATGCAAGTTTCATGAGTCCTCTTCAAACAACAGAAAACATTTAAAACTAAATAAACCCCAAGGCAGAGCACTGAAACACCAATGGATTCCACCCTTTAATATTGATTTATTTAGTTATGCAGAAAAAGATAGATGATGGCACATATACACATAATATAAACTAATAACAGAGGAGAAAACAATGCTAATTCACATTACCACAAGAATCCCACAAAATGCTGCAAAACCTTGGTTCATTTCCTTGCCAAACTACAGAAGTGATGTACAATAGTGCTCAATGCATCCACAAGAGTCCAACCTTTACAAATGACTAAGAAAGTACATAATATAGACATCAAACCACCTATGCTAGCCATTAGGGGTCGAATCCATGAGTCAAGGATCTGTTTCAACAACACCTAAACTAGGAACTAGAAAATAGGTAGTGTAACAGCCTGCCTCAAACTATGGAAATTGATTCATTCAACCTCAAACTACCTCTAACTGATGTATCTACCACCTCAAGTAATTTTTCATCAAATTTACATCATATTACATCATTTACCATCACAAATTTACCAAGGAGAAAAGAAAAATTCAACGGATAGTCAAACTGGGCAAAATTTTGAGTCTTTAGGCAAAATTGGCAAAAATTTGCCTGATGCGCAACGCCACTTCAAGGTTGCTTTTGGAGGCCTTCCACTTCACCAAATCAGGCCCAAGATAGCTTGTTGGAAATCTCTACCTGTCTAGTTTCTGGAACACTTTGAATTTTCTGCTTTGGTGGTCATTTTCCTCCTCCAAAGTGGATTCTCCCAAGACTAGTTCCTGTGTGTCCAAAAAGTGGCAAAGAGGGCACCTTTTGAGTGCTTTTTGCCCATTTGGTGGCCAAGATCTCCTCCAAAATTTATGAAACTTTCTGGGTTTCCTAATTTTTTGATGTTGAATCCAAATCTACAAGCCATTTATCAAGAGGATGCACCAATTCAATACACAGCGCCGGTGGTGTTGCGCATCAGCCGAAATTTCTTGTGTTTCTATTTTCAAAATTTGGAAAATGAAAAAATTATCTCAAAAGTTGCCCACTTTTGGCTCAAATGTACTTCGCTGGTTACTTTTTTTGGCAAGTGTAACATCAGACATGATCTCAAGTTTTTCACCCCTTTTTGCTTCTTAAGGCCCTCCTTAATCTTTCCTTAAGGTGCTTGATCCTCTTGTTGCATATTCTATTCCGGATCAAATAATGATATGACATATGCCTTAGCATCTTGTTGTCTCTGTTGGCTTTATTTAAAAGACCCTCAAGGTGGATATTTACCCTCTCAAGCCATATGTCTCTCTCGTTCACCACTTCTTGTTCAACTGGAGTCAAGGGAACCGGATGCTTCTCTACCATTTCAAAAAAATCAAAACATAACTGATGTCTGAAACATGTGATGGCTAATGGGAAAGCAAGAAGTTCACTCATGCTGATAGGTTCCTCCCTGATAATTTTTTCCACCTTTGTGAGGTTTCCTTTGCTGCAAATTTCTTTCTCTTGAGTTATCACTAAGCGTGTCCTCTTCAAAATCTGCTTCACTGCCTCTTTCCATTATGCTTGTCTTAATGATGTAATGTGATGATGGTATAGTGAACAATGACAATGGGTGGGGACAAAGAAGATGAGTATGAAGAGATTTTGCAAATGTGAAATGGAGTAGGGGAATGAAGGGACAGGTTTAGGAAATTAGGGTTTTGACTTATGAGGGGTTAGGGTTTGATGAAGGGAAATAGTTTCTTAGGGGAATAGGGAAAGGGAAAATGGAATTAGTGGGTAGATTTAGGGAAATGAAGTGTGGAAAAGGGGAAAAAGATGTTGGTTTTGTAATGCAATGAAAATTTAGCAATGAGATGAAAATGTATGAAGGCAAGCTAGGGTTTTGATTTTAAGAAGTAAAACTCATGAAGAAAACATGAACAAGACTAATTTCAGCTCAAGATTGATGAAAACTTACTTGAATGAGTGAATTGGAGTGTTTGGGAGAGTTTAGGATGAAGTTGAGTGATTTTTGAACCTCCCTAGCTAATGCACAACGCCACCTGCCCAATGCGCAGTGCCTCTTTGATGCGCAGCACTAGTGTAAATTTACACTGGAGAAAACTGCTTGATGCGCAGTGCCTCTCTGATGCACAACACCGACCCTCTAATGCGTAGTGCCTCCCTAATGTGCAACTCCTTTTTTCAAACGACTTTTGAAGGCCTTCCCGGTCTCCAAATTGGGTGTGTGATATCTCATTGGAGATCCTATTGAGTCTACTTTCCAAAACATCTTGAATTTTTCAATTTGGAGTTCATTTGCCTTGTCAAAAGTCAAATATCCCAAGACTGGTCAAAAGGTGCAAAATGAGGTTGCCTAAATGCAGAGTGCTGTTGTAGTCAACTTTTGAAGGTTTTCCTCAACTCCAAATTGAGCTCATGATAGCTCATTGGAAATATTTCTTTGTCTAGTTATCATTTGACTCATCAAGAAAGTCATTGTTGGAAATAATACTCGGGGGGGGGGGTGAATCAGTATTATCAAATCAAACACTTTTTCATTTTCATACTCATATTCATATACGCTACTTCAGTTAATGACACCCGCGTGTATACGCAACTGTGATTAAATAAACTAGCGTATATCTAGTAAAATTATGATTCAGTTAGTTTATCTTCAATGAATGCATCAGAACATTATTAACCATATGAATAGTAAATAGGTGCAATAAAATAGAATAGATCATCACACATAAGAAGCACACATGAACACCGTGATGTAAGGTGGAAACCCAATGTGGGTGAAAACCACCTGCTACAATTTGTCTCTATCTTCCTTTAATAAGAAACTTCTTTTTACAGTATTTATGTACTGGTGTAGTCTTATACCAGTATGCAGGCTTCTACCTGTAGAAGGCTACAACCTTCTCTCGTTTTCCAATTTCTCCTGGAATGAAGCTACAACCCCCTTAGCTCTTGTACTAGCCGATCCATTTACTAGTACGTAGGTGCCAACATACAGAAGGCTTCAACCTTCACTCCTTTTCAAGTTTCTCCTGGAAGGGAGCTCCAACCCCATAGCTCTTGTACTGGCCGATATGTTTACCAGTACGTAGGCGCCAGCCTACTGAAGGCTACGATCTTCTTTCTTGTACTGGCCAATATGTTTACCAGTACGTAGGCGCTGGTGTACTGAAGGCTACAATCTTCTTTCTTCCTCCAGGGACCACGTTTCATAAATGTTCATATTGGATACTCTTGAAGCACAACACCATAATCTGAAGGCCACGTTTCATCCAATTTTCATATTGGACCCATCAACAACATTGAAGCACAAAATTAATCATCACTGCAATACACCCATCAACTACACCTGCATCATCAATCTCTGAATCACCCAATACTGAAACACTGAAACCCTGTCAACAACACAGTCACCAGAACACAGAACAAACAACAGAACTCTACAACAATAACCAAATCCAACTGCAACTTCAAATATCATATCTCATAATGTATACGCTACTATGAAGAACCAAACTATCGTACATACACGCTTTCACCAAATCCAACCCGTGTACAGATCTGCAAATATTTACTCATAACTTTGCAGCTGTTCCAGACATCAGTCATACCCAGATCATAACATTCATACAATAAAACATGCGTCAATAATTCAGATCTAGTCTATCCATAATCAAACCATATAATGATAAACATTCCAAGCCTTAAGATCCCAATCCATCATTCATCATCATCCACATGAGTGCATCCTTGGTTCAAACCAAGCAAAGCATCACAAACCCATAACCAGAATATCAGATATTCGTCACTTCCTCACTTCCCCTCTTGGCCTAATGATCTTTTCCTTATATAGGTTTAGGCCTCTCTCAATACCATGGTCCAAAACCACGTAGAACCAATACCTTGGACCCAATACCTGGGGTCAACACTTCGGACCAAATACAATGGACCAATGCCAAAATACCATGGACCAAATAGCACGGACCAAAACTTAGTTTTCCGACATGTACGTGCCTTTCATTCTGTGAACCTGCGTGTGTACGTATACGCATCTTTTGTTCTGCTCATCTCTGTGTATACGCACTTTCATCAAGGTTAACCTGCATATACCTCTCTCTTGACTTGATGTACTATGATCTATCATCTGATTGAGTTGCCACCTATATCATACGTCTGAGTGAATTGCCATCAAGGACAACACCTATATCATAATGCCAACCATCTCCCCCTTTGGACTTGATGGCAACCACCACACCAAGTCACTCCCCCCCTTTGACATCAAGGGCAAAGGGTAGACCAAGATATTATTTTCCTTGATACACATTCTGCTACCCATACTCCCCCTGAGTACCTGCTGAAATTTCTGATTGAGCTCCCCCTTTGTACATGCCAAGATGTACCAATCCATCCATGCTCCCCCTAAGCACATGCAAGGTCTGCAAACGGATAACATGACTCTATACATACATTGCCAATGACCTTCCTAAAGAATCATACATACATCAATCTCCCAACCAAGTGGGGATACACCATTTTTGACTCATACACAAGAACCATTACATCATCCATCCCATGCATAGAAGGGTAACAAGATACATCATATGACTCACAAAGACCAAGGAACTAAACAAGACCATGATAGTTATCAGCAGCTATCATATACTATACGATCTGCACTATAAGCATCTTAACCTACAATCCATTCTCTTGGTCAATCAACAATCAGTAGCAAGATATGTCAATAAGCATCATCACCAAGGACTTCTAACCATAATGCCAACAATGCATTATTCGAAGAATATTCTCCCCGTGAGCCTGTGCCAACCATCATATACCATGACAAAACCATTTCCTGAGTCTGTTCTACTATTTTTCTTCAGAGCTCCATATACGCAACTGTGCAGTGTCTAACTCGCATATATACGTGGCTTGTCTTCATGATACCTGCGTATGAGATTTAGAACACTGGTGTTCCACACTTTCAACTTCCTCTGAATCTGTCTTCTTCTTTTGACGTGCTTTCTTTCCCATTGTTCTACGGATCTCCTTCAAGCGATCAAGCTTCTACCAAAGGACCTGCTCTGATACCAATTGTTGGAAATAATACTGAGAGAGGGGGGGGGGGGTGAATCAATGTTATCAAATCAAACACTTTTTCATTTTCATACTCAGATTCATATACGCTACTTTAGTTAATGATACCCGCGTGTATACGCAACTGTGATTAAAGAAACTAGCATATATCTAGTAAACTTATGATTCAGTTAGTTGATCTTCAACGAGTGCATCAGAACATTATTAACCATATGAACAGTAAATAGGTGCAGTAAAACAGAATAGATCATCACACATAAGAAGCACACATGAACACCATGATGTAAGGTGGAAACCCAATGTGGGTGAAAACCACCTGCTACAATTCGTCTCTATCTTCCTTTAATAAGAAACTTATTTTTAAAATATTTATGTATTGGTGTAGTCTTATACTAGTACATAGGCTTCTACCTGTAGAAGGCTACAACCTTCTCTCATTCTCTAGTTTCTCCTAGAATGGAGCTACAACCCCCTTAACTCTTGTACTAGCTGATCCATTTACTAGTACGTAGGCGCCAGCCTACAAAAGGCTTCAACCTTCACTCGTTTTCCAGCTTCTCCTGGAAGGGAGCTCCAACCCCCTAGCTCTTGTACTGGCCAATATGTTTACCAGTACATAGGCGTCGGCCTACTGAAGGCTACGATCTTGTTTCTTCCTCCAAGGATCACGTTTCATAAATTTTCATACTGGATACTCCTGAAGCACAACACCATAATCTGAAGGCCACGCTTCATCCAATTTTCATACTGGACCCATCAACAACATTGAAGCACAAAATTAATCATCACTGCAATACACCCATCAACTACACCTGCATCATCAATCTCTGAATCACCCAATACTGAAACACTAAAACCCTGTCAACAACACAGTCACCAGAACACATAACAGACAACAGAACTCTGCAACAATAACCAAATCCAACTGCAACTTCAAATATCATATCTCATAATGTATACGCTACTATGAATAACCAAACCAACGTACATACGTGCTTTCACCAAAGCCAACCCGCGTACAGATCTACAAATATTTACTCATAACTTTGTAGCTATTCCAGACATCAGTCATACCTAGATCATAACATTCATACAATAAAACATGTGTCAATAATTCAGATCTTGTCTATCCATAATCAAACCATATAATGATAAACCCATAACTAGCATATCAGATATTCATCACTTCCTCACTTCCCCTCTTGGCCTAATGATCTTTTCCTTATATAGGTTTACGCCTCTCTTAATACCATGGTCCAAAACCACATAGAACCAATACCTTGAACCCAATACCTAGGGTCAACACTTCGAACCAAATAAAATGGACCAATGCCAAAATACCATGGACCAAAACTTAGTTTTCTGACATGTACGTGCCTTTCCTTTTGTGAACCTGCGTGTGTACGTATATGCGTCTTTTTTCTGCTCATCCGCGTGTATACGCACTTTAATCAAGGTTAACCTGCGTATACCTCTCCCTTGACCTACTATACTATGATCTATCATCTGATTGATTTACCACCTGTATCATACCTTTGATTGATTTGCTATCAACGACAACACCTGTATCATAATGCCAACAATTTGGGCATTCCTTCTAGGAGAAAAATTGATTTTACCAAGGTCACTCCAAAGTTGCAGCGACTCTCTTGAGGTCAATGATGTTTTCGATATTTCTCCCAAACCATGAAACTTGTGTAAAAACTGAAATAGGTTTTTCTTCTTGGGTCAATGATGGAAAAAAACCTCTCTTACCTTTGTCAAATTCATCTTTTCTTGCTCAGAAACATAACTTAAAGAAAACCTATCCTAATGTGTGGAACAGGGGATTTGCTGAAATGAAGGGAAACGAACAGGATAAGGAGCTTCTAAATTCTTGAGAAAATTTTAGGAAGTAGGAAGGGATGTTAGGAATCAGGGGAAAGTGGAATTTCAAAGATTGAGTGAGGGGAAGGGGTCCAAAAGGGAAAAACATAGGCCTAGCCTAGAAAATTGTCAAATTGTAGCAATGAACTAGGGTTTGTGGGAAAATGATGAATTTGAGGGATATGAATGATGGGAAGCATTTAAGAAGGTATATTAGGGATAGGGGAAGGTGTATGAACATCAGGATACAAGTTTTGTTGATCATTTGGCCATCCAAGAAAAATTACCTTCAAAACCCTAGGAGAGGGAAATGAGGCTTACCCAAGTACAACTGAAGCACGAACAAGGTGTAAAATGACCCATTGGAACCTAAAATGATGATGAAAACTCTTTGAATGATGGTACACTAAGTTGAATGGTGACATGGACCAATACTTGGAAGACTTTGGAAGGAGTGAAAACAACCCTAGACCTAATACCTAGTGACCAAATTTTCCTTGAAGACTCAATGAAATGACAAAATTTGACTTAGACACCCTGAGACCACTTTGTAAGAGCATATTTGATCACTGATGGAAGGCTTCAAAGGTTGACACTAATATTGGCTCCATTGGGGATGGTAGCTCCTTGGAGGTACCAAGAACACCGTAGGCCAAGTAGCCTTATCCATTGGGCATGGAGTCAAAAACACAAACTGAAATGGATGAATGAAAACTGACAACTCAAAGACAAAAACTGACTTGAAACTGACTCAATAATAAAACACAACTGAAAAACTAGAAAATATGCTAAAAAGGGAACTTATTCAATAAAACCTAGTATAACTGTTCCAGTCATCACCTGATCAAGTGAAGTGAAACAACCAATGCAACCAAGTAAGCATTGTGGCTACTATTTGCATTCTCCACAAGTGCTTTCTTATGAACAACAAGAGAAAACTACTGAAAGGAAACACCCATGAAAACTTGTAAACAGATCTGTTGAATAATATGGATTCTCTATCTGACTCCAAAAACACTGCATAAGGATCTTGAAATTCATGTGCATTGGGACTTAGCTCATCCGATGGATTACTCTTCTCCTCCTCATACCATGAATGCAAACTTTCATCTAAGCTTTGTGACGAGCCTCCTACTGAAAATGACAAGGAAACCGACTGCCAGATCAAGTTTTCATCAGTACACGTTTCAAGCTCACAGGTAGCTAATGGAGAAGGACTTTGACTACAGACATCATCGAAAACATCAGCTATCAGATCGTGAAAAACTTGAAAATATTGCTGCAACCCATTTTGTATTGGCTCCGATGAGATTACATGATTTCCTACAGGCTGCTCATTTGAAGATATACTATGCAATTTTTCCTTCAAAAACTGAAATGATTCAAAACAAAATGGTATGGAATCATCTTGCATCATTTGATCATATGTGCTAGCTTCCAAGTCTTCATTTGCAACCTAACATTCAATGGCATTCAGGGGTTGAAAATCTAGATATGACAAGTCTTGAACAATGATCTCATTGCCCTCAAAATGGTTCAGATCAGAACTTATCGATGATTGACTTTTGATTGCATGAAAGTTGTCTCTAATGAACTGAAACAAAGCAAAACAAAAAGGAAAATATCCTTCACTTACTTCAAAATTTGATGCACTTTCCTCCTCACTTCCATCGCTGATATGCAATAGTTGATCACTATACTCGAACTGCAGAAAGTGAACTTCCTCCTCCCACAAACTAGCCGCTGATTTGTCTGCAAGAGTAGCTTCTATTTGGAGAACATAATCATCATCATACTGATCAAACTGAGGCAAATCATTAGTATAAAATACATCATCAAGCATACATGCCATATCAACAGATCTCTTTTCTCCAAAATGATTTATAAAACAATCATTATCATATCTATGACAGCTGGGATAAGAAAGGAAATGTTTTGGATTGGCCACTTGTTCTTCTTCAATCAATGAGCCATGGTCTTGAACATCATAATCATTCCTTGTGGTGATATTTTTCATCATCTCTTCCACTACACTTACCAAAATGTCGAGCTTTACCTCTAGAGATGTTGATTCCTCTAGATCTATGTTCTTCATCTCTTCTTCCTTCAACTTTGCCCTTCTAATCAGAAAATTACCCTCTACATCTATTGTGATGTTTTGCATCTCCTCAAGTGTTGCAAGGTTCCTTTCTCTCAGCTGAAACTCCATTTCTAGATCAAAGGCTTCTAAGTAGTGCAAGAGAGCAGATCCAGGAGGAGGTCTTATATTAACCAGCATCGAAAAATAGGCTTGGTTAAATCTTGCAGAAATTGTTGTACTGTCTCCCCTAGCAATCGTTTTAGCTGGTTATACTCTTCTATAATCAAGAAAGGGTTTTGTTTGACCACCCACTTGTCGAGGAAAACTTTGGCTAACTCTGGAAATCTGAGATGCTCGCATCAGGCAGGGTTTTGAACCAACTCTTGACTTTGCCTTGCAAAGAAAGAGCAAAAAGCCTAACACTGACATCCTCTTCATCAACTTAAAAAAGGTCAAGAAAAGACTCAAAATTCAGTACGTCTCTTAGCAATGATGTTGTCACATTCACCATCAAATCTTGGTAGATATAGGTAATGATTTTTAGGGAAAGCATGGGATATAGGAGGTAAAATCAGAGGCTTATATCGATCTGGAACTTTACAAGGTATAGGAATATGTACAGAAGATGTAGAATCAGTCTTGGTCTCTTGAGGCTCATCAGTTTGAAGACGGTCATCACAAGATTCGGAAAAAGGGTCTTGATCAAGATCAAAGGCATGCGAACATTTTGTATTCACAATCTTCCCAGGGAAAGAATCAAATGCAGGTCTGGGATCTTTTCTCAAACACAGTATACTTCGTAAAGCCTTCTTGACATTCTCAGGAAAAGAGAAGAAATAATTTATAACAAAGAACATAATGTCTTGGATGAATTCCAACTTGAATACCTGATTTGTCCATATTTTCCTTTCATGTTTCTGCTGGCTGGGTTCATCCTCTAGTGGAGCCTTTGGATTTGATCTCGAAACTGATTTGGGGTCACCAGGTGAATGATTTCAGCATTGTTGTGTCTGATCGTTGTTCACCATCAAAAATCAGATCTGAACTTGATTACATTTTGCTGAGGAACATAAAACTACGTTCCCCAGTATGGTCGCCACTATGTTAGTGCCTAAATCTACCTCAGGCTGAAGAAAGGCAGGTCTAGGGTAACATCAAACCATGCTTAACTTGGTAGCTAGTCCTACCAGGTCAAGAGAGGGCTCTCTCCTTGTCAATCTCAAATAAAATATGGCAAATAAGGCTTGAGATGACTGATATGAATACCAATTTTAGGATAGGTATATGCTCAGAGGAATTTGATTGATTTTAAAGGTTGGTTGCTGGATCAGATGAGGAAGGGAGCTTTGGGTCCGGGAAATCAACTCAGATTTGCAGAGGTTTCTATGGGGCGAGGTAGGCAAGTGTTTTAGCCCTTTGAAATGAATGTGATGGTGAGTCTAAAGAATGGTGAGGAGTTCGAGAGGGCATGCAAGTTTCATGAGTCCTCTTCAAACAACAGAAAACATTTAAAACTAAATAAACCCCAAGGTAGAGCACTGGAACACCAATGGATTCCACCCTTTAATATTGATTTATTTAGTTATGCAGAAAAAGATAGATGATGGCACATATACACATAAGATAAACTAATAACAAATGAGAAAACAATGCTAATTCACATTACCACAAGAATCCCACAAAATGCTGTAAAACCCTGGTTCATTTCCTTGCCAAACTGCAGAAGTGATGTACAATAGTGCTCAATGCATCCACAAGAGTGAAACCTTTAAAAATGACTAAGAAAGTACATAATATAGGCATCAAACCACCTATGCTAGCCATCAAAGTCAAATCCATGAGTCAAGGAGCTGTTTCAACAACACCTAAACTAGGAACTAGAAAATAGGCAGTGTAACAACTTGCCTCTAAAACTATGGAAACTAATTCATTCAACCTCAAACTACCTCTAACTGATGTATATACCCCCTCAAGTCATTTTTCCATCAAATTTACATCATATTACATCATTTACCATCACAAATTTACCAAGGAGAAAAGAGAAAGTCAATTGACAGTCAAAATCGATGAAATTCTGAGCTTTTAGGCAAAATTGGCAAAAATTTGCCTGATGCGCAGTGCCCTGAGCCTAATGCGCAGCTCCACTTCAAGGCTGTTTTTGGAGGCCTTCCACTTCACCCAATCAGGCCCAAGATAGCTTGTTGGAAATCTCTACCTGTCTAGTTTCTGGAACACTTTGAATTTTCTGATTTGGAGGTCATTTTCCCCCTGAAAAAGTGGATTCTCCCAAGACTGGTTCCTGTGTGTCCAAAAAGTGGCAGAGAGGGCACTTTTTGAGTATTTTTTTCCCTTTTGGTGGCCAATATCTCCTCCAAAATTGATTAAACTTTTCGGGTTTGCTTATTTTTTGATGCTGAATCCAAATCTACAAGCCATTTGTCAAGAGGATGCACCAATTCAATGCGCAGCGCCACCGCCGAAATTTCCTGTGTTTCTATTTTCAAAATTTGGAAAATGACAAAATTGTCTCAAAAGTTGCCCAATTTTGGCTCAAATGTACTTCATTGGTTACTTTGTTGGGAAAGTGTAACATCAGCCATGATCTCAAGTTTGTCACCCCTCTTTTTGCTTCTTAAGGCCCTCCTTAATCTTGCCTTAAGGTGCTTGATCCTCTTGTTGCATATTCTATTCCGGATCAAATAATGATGTGCCATATGCCTTAGCATCTTGTTGTCTCTGTTGGATTTCTTTAGAAGACCCTCAAGGTGGATATTTACCCTCTCAAGCCATATTTATCTCTCATTCACCACTTCTTGTTCAACTAGAGTCAAGGGAACCAGATGCTTCTCTACCATTTCACAAAAATCAAAACATGACTGATGTCTGAAACATGTGATGGCTAATGGGCAAGCAAGAAGTTCACTCATGCTAATAGGTTCCTCCCTGATAATTTTTTCCACCTTTGTGAGGTTTCCTTTGTTGCAAATTTCTTTCTCTTGAGTTATCACTAAGCCTGTCCTCTTCAAAATCTGCTTCACTACCTCTTTCCATTATGCTTGTCTTAATGATGTAATGTGATGATGGTATAGTGAACAATGACAATGGGTGGGGACAAAGAAGATGAGTATGAAGAGATTTTGCAAATGTGAAATGGAGTAGGGGAATTAAGGGATAGGTTTAAGAAATTAAGGTTTTGACTTATGAGGGGTTAGGGTTTGATGAAGAGAAATAGTTTCTTAGGGGAATAGGGAAAGGGAAAATGGAATTAGTGGGTAGATTTAGGGAAATGAAGTGTGGAAAAGGGGAAAAAAATGTTGGTTTTGTAATGCAATGAAAATTTAGCAATGAGATGAAAATGTATGAAGGAAAGCTAGGGTTTTGATTTTAAGAAGAAAAACTCATGAAGAAAACATGAAGAAGACTAATTTCAGCTCAAGATTGATGAAAACTTACTTGAATGAGTGAATTGCAGCATTTGGGAGAGTTTAGGATGAATTTGAGTGATTTTGGAACCTCCCTGGCCAATGCGCAATGCCACCTGCCCAATGCACAGTTCCACCTACCCAATTCATAGCGCATCTTTGATGTGCAACACCAGTGTAAATTTACACTGGAGAAAACTGCCTGATGCGCAGTGCCTCTCTGATGTGCAGCGCCGACCCTCTGATGCGCAACGCCTCCCTGATGCGAAATTCCTTTTTGCAAACGACTTTTGAAGGCCTTCCCCATGTCCAAATTGTGCATGTGATAGCTTTTTGGAAATATTATTTCGTCTACTTTCCAAAACATCTTGAATTTTTCAATTTGTAGTTCATTTGACATATCAAAAGTCAAATATTCCAAGACTGGTCAAAAGGTGACAAATGAGGCTGCCTAAATGCAGAGTGTTGTTGCAGTCAACTTTTGAAGGTTTTCCTCAACTCCAAATTGAGCTCATGATAGCTCATTGGAAATATTTCTTTGTCTAGTTATCATTTGACTAATCAAGCAAGTCATTTGGGCATTCCATCTAGGAGAAAAAATGATTTTACCAAGGTCACTCCAGAGGTGTAGCAACTCTCCTGAGGTCAATGATGTTTTCGAAATTTCTCCCAATCCATGAAACCTGTGTAAAAAATGAAAGAGTTTTTTCTTCTTGGATTAATGATGATGAAAAATCTCTCTCACTTTTTTCAAATTCATCTTTTCTTGCTCAGGAACATAGCTTGAAGAAAACCTATCCCGATGTGTGGCACAGGGGATTTGTGGAAATGAAGGGAAACGAAGGGGATAAGGAGATTCTAAATTCTTGAGAAAATTTTAGGAAGTAGGGAGGGATGTTAGGAATTAGGGGAAAGTGGAATTTAAAAGATTGAGTGAGGGGAAGGGGTCCAAAAGGGAAAAATACAGGCCTAGCCTAGAAAATTGTCAAATTGTAGCAATGACCTAGGGTTTGTGGGAAAATGATGAATTTGAGGGATATGAATAATGGGAAGCATTTAAGAAGGTATATTAGGGATAGGGGAAGGTGTATGAACATTAGGATACAAGTTTTGCTGATCATTTTTCCATCCAAGAAAAATTACCTTCAAAACCCTAGGAGAGGGAAATGAGGCTTACCTAAGTACAACTGAAGCACGAACAAGGTGTAAAATGACCCATCAAAACCTGAAATGATGATGACAAATCTTTGAGTGATGGTACACTAAGCTGAATGGTGACATGGATCAATACTTGGAAGACTTTCGAAGGAGTGAAAACAACCCTAGACCTAATACCTAGTGACCAAATTTTACTTGAAGACTCAATGAAATGACAAAATTTGACTTAGACACCCTGAGACCACTTTGTAAGAGCATATTTGATCACTGATGGAAGGCTTGAAAGGCTGACACTAACACGAGGTAGCAAGGGAGGGTGCTGGAACCAAGTTTCTGCACCCTTGGGATGTCTTGATGTGGTCTGGATGGAGTCGCGAACTGATTTGCGCTATCATGCTATTCTGTACTGCTCTTAGGCTTCCGCGTAGATCTGCGCCTATGTGATTTGTTATTAATGAGTTTATTATAGATCTAATCTACCTCTTAAGGTCTTTAAGCAAACATTTAACAGTAACAACTAGTATGCACAAGCATAATTATGCATAAATTCAAAACATAAGCAACAGATAGATTCATGGTAAAGCACTCAATGATTCAGAAACCTTATCTTTATTTATCTCCTTTCCAATACAACCAGATCCGCCCTGTGCACTCAGCTATAGGGGTCTGCACGCATAGTTGCGGACTCTACCAGGCCTCTGTGCACACAGCTGCGGAGCCTCTATCTATCTACCAACACCCTTGACTCGGACATACAGACGCAGAGAATATTGCCTTCATAAACCCATAACATTTAAGATCAAAAACCAAATCCAAAACTGACTTCTAACCTTAGAGCCTTGCTCTATTTATACATTCCCATGGTTTGCGGACCATGGGTAGGTTGAATCACTTTCTATTTTCTTACATTATTTTTGGGCGAACAACCCTTTGACTTGACTCATTACAATTCGCGCTTCGTGCACCTTGCGGAGCCTTTACCATACTTTTTAACCAAAATTGTGAGCTTTGAGCCCCAAAACTATTACGCGGGGCCTCCGCTACCCAACATCTATCATTCTGAGACATTTAATTATGTGGTAGTTAATTATCCCACATATGATAAAGAATTGTATGCATTAGTACAGAGTGTGAAAAAGTGGAAACATTACTTAATGGGCAAAGAAATAGTTATACACACTGATCATCAACCACTTCAATATTTGCACTCACAAACTAAATTGCAGCAATCAAGACACTATAGGTGGATGCGTTTCCTACAGTAGTTTCATATTGTCATCAGATATAAGAAAGACATACACAATAAGGTTGGAGATATGTTAACCAGACCAATCATAAATGCATCTACTATACTTAAGCATAATTCAGTATTGCATGAAAGCTACATTGAACAATATGCTCAGGATGTAGATTTTAAAGATGTATATGCAACCTTAAGTCATGGTAAACTAATAGAAGAATTGGATTATCATGTTAAGGACCAGCTCTTGTATCATTTGGGAAAGTTATGCATTCCTCAAACTGAAAGAGTTAATATAATCGGAGAACCACACACTTCTCTAATATCAAGATATTTTGGTGTAAGTAAAACAGTTGCACAGCTACAAAGATTCTGCTATTGGTCAAGAATGCATGAGACAGTTTCTAGATATATTAGAGGGTGTACCATGTGTGCTAAAAGCAAGCCCAACAATAGAAAATTATGCTTGTACACTCCACTTCCAGTCCCTTCTCATCCTTGGGAAAGTGTTTCCATGGAATTTGTTGGGGGATTGCCAAAATCTAGAAAAGGTCATGACTATTTATATGTTATTGTGAACAGGTTCAGCAAAATGTATATATTAATACCTTGTAACATGTAGATTACAACTGAACAAACAACGAAGTTGTTCTTTCAGCATGTCTGGGTGCATTTTGGGTTACCCACTTCCATAGTATCTAATCGAGATTCCCAATTTGTTGGGAAGTTTTGGTTAAGTCTGTGGGAATTAATGGACACCAGACTGAAGAAGAGCACAACCTTTCATCCACAAACATATGGCCAAATAGAAGTGGTCAACAGGACAATGATCCAGTTGCTCAGGGGCTATTGCAACAAACATCCCAAGCTTTGGGATGAACATTTGTGTTATGTGCAACATGCTTACAATCGTGTTAAACATTCTTCTACACAAAGATCTCCTTTTGAGACTTGTTTTGGTTTCACACCAAAGTCTCCCTTGGATTTTGTCTTTAATAAAGACATAGCAGTTGATGGACATAGTGATGTGGACAAATCAACCAAGTTCATTGAACAGATCCAACAAATTCACCAGGCAGTGCAGGAACAGCTAGAAAAGAGCCAAGCCAAGTACAAGGCAAGGCATGATAAGCATTGAATTGAGCATAGGTTCCAAGTTGGTGATCAAGTCTGGTTGTACATCAGCAAACACAAAATGCAAGGTGAAGGTAAGAAGCTGAAGCCAATAAGGTATGGGCCTTTCAAGATACTTGAGAGAATTGGTGAGAATGCTTTTTTCCTTGATTTTCTAGCTTACATGCAGATCTATTCAGTAGTTAATGAAAAAAATTTGAGACTGTTTGAACCTTCATTAATTGAAGATCCTGAAGAAAAAATTTGGTTTCCTTCTATTGATGATCTATTGCCTAAATATCTCAATGAGTTGCAGGAAGATACAGTTGTGGACAGGAAGGTGAGAACTATACGCAGAGGGGATATTGAGTACCTCAGAATCAGACTCAAAGGTTCGAAACCAAGCAATGCACGATGGATGGAAATTGGACAAGTGAGGAAGTTGTATCCTCACTTTATCGATGCTGGAAAACTAACTTTTGGTGGTCCAAAAACTTTTTCAGTGGGAAGGCGTGATCCAAAATGGATCCAAGAACTCTCTAAGTCTTCAAAATCCTTCAAAAGATCTAAACTATCGCATGAGGAAGAACCCTTCGAAACATCAGAAAACACTATCGGCAGTCAAAAACACAAAGAAACATTGAAAAATAGGCTTATCGGCGATCAAAGGAGCAACACACAGGAGTCATCGGATCTGGCCGATCAACGGTCCAAATCCGATCGAAAAATCACAATCGGCAGTGGCAAGAGAAGGATATCAGTGGAGACCACATAGTATATGCGACAATGATCAGTGGAGTCAATGAGGACCATCATCAAGCGTGCAGATCGAAGGCCCACGTTGCATCGCAATATTGCATTGGCAATCCACAACGGTCCGGGGATCATGCGACATGCGATTGCGATGATTCACTTCGAAAAATCGCATCAGAGGTACAAAAAAGAGCGGGGCTATACACACACACACACACACACACACACACACACACACACACACATGTATATATATATGCGCGACGTGATAGCTGGATCCGATAGAACTATAAATGAGATTCCATAAAGTTTGAGATCTGTCAAACGACAGTTTTGTGTGTATTGTCGTGTATTTTGTTTAATAAATGAAATACGAAGGGAAGTGCCGATGCGATGAAGACCGGACCCGAAAGGGTTTGTGAATAAAAATATATAATGTTTCAAATCTGCATAAAGCCATTTTTGCGATATTTTAACGTATTTTCCAAATACAAAGGGGAAACCATGAGACATGGGCAGTTGCGATATGCAATAGCGATTGAGGGCGGACCCGATAGGAATATAGTGTGGATTTACGAATAATTGAAGTCCGATGAACAATGTTTTGGCGGATTTTTCCCGTGTTGAATGTATTTCTCTGTGTAAACAGAGAATGGCTATTTCGGGGATTTCAAAGGCCAGATGGACTCTTTCATTGCAGAACAGGTGGCCACCTCCCCTGAAGACGTTATGCTATAATTTCTAACGCTCAAAAGGGGGATTCAAGCGAATAGAGGCCAGGGAGCCAGAGAGCCCAAGAAGACGAAATGAACAAACAACGCAGATTGGCTTTAAAGCCATAGACTGCCAGAAACAAATACAAGCCGTGCTGAGACAAAGAGAAAACAGAGACAGAGAGTTAGTGAGGAGAGTCTGTGTACTTAGAGAGACTTGGGGGATCCAAGTGAAGCCTTGTTGTTCTGTATCTATTGTGTGAGACTCAAATTGAGCTCACTTTTGTAAAAACTCTGCTTCTGAAGACATAATAGAGAGGTCACCACTTAAGGCTGGACTAGGAGACGTATCCCAGGAGTGTTGGGTGAACTCCATATTAAACTTGTTGTGTTTATGTGTGTTTTTTATTATGTTTCTTTATCTACTTCATTGTCTATGTATTTTGCAATCTTATCGATCCATTGCACAAAGTAACATAGGAAAATCCATGCACATGAATCTATAATACCTTAATAATTGTCTAAGATCTCATTTTCAGATCATAAGTGCATCATTTTGTTGTGTTCTCTACTAGATTCGTGGGATAGTTTGGTTATTGCAATAGGTAGCACTGCAACTGCCTTGTAGTTTGATGAAATAGTGTCATCCTTGCTAATGAAGGAGATGAGATGGAAAAATATGGAGAGCTAGAATGGTGATGCCTTGTCTGTACGAGGACGATCTCAGAACAAAAAAAAAAGTCATCAAGTGGGAGATCTAAATCTCCAGGAAAACGTGTAAAGGTGGTTTGCTGGAAATGCAGAAGGAAGGGCACTACAAAAGGGACTGTAACTCTAAAGCTCTTGACAATGGAAAGGGATCTGATGATGCTCCTTCTGTAGAGGTGAAAACCACCTCAGATGAAGGTGGGGATGTGTACTTGGCTTCTTCAAGTACTCATGTAGATCATGAGGCATGGTTGATTGACTTAGGTGCATCCTTTCACTTCACTCCCCATAGAGAGTGGTTCTGCGAGTATGAGAAATATGATGGTCGTGATGTCTTCTTGGGGGATGACAGTAAGGCTAGAATCATTGGCCACAGAAAAGTAAAGTTGAAGTTGCAAGGTGGAAGGGTTAGAACACTTCTGGGTGTTCTGCATATTCTTTCATTGGCCAGAAATCTAATTTCCATAAGCAAGCTGGATGATGCAGGTGTAAAAACAGTGTTCGGGAAGGATACCTGCAAGATGGTTTGGGGAGCACTAGTATTGATGTGGGGAGTTCGGATTGGAACTCTGTACAAGCTGCAAGGTAGCACTGTTGTTGATGGATGAAACAGTTCTATGGTTACTGAAAGTGGAGCAGAAAATCTAATGGTCTCTGGAGAGACGACCATGCTGTGGCATCAAAGGCTTGGACATATTGGATAGAAGGGCCTTCGAATACTTCATGGTAAAGTTATCGTAGAAGGTATGAGTAATAGCTCTCTGGATTTTGATTTTTGTGAAAATTGTCTATATGGGAAGCAGAATCGGGTGAGTTTCCCCTCTAGTGGTAAGAGGGAGAAACAAATATTAGAGCTTGTTCATAGTGATGTGTTTGGACCTATGAAGGTTCCATCACTGGGTAAGTCTGTGTACTATGTATAATTTATAGATGACTTCTCAAGAAATACATGGATATATTTCCTTAAGAAGAAACCTAAAGTCTTTGACAAGTTTAAAGAATTTAAGGCTCTGGTGGAAAACCAGATACAGAAGAAGATAAAGGTGTTGAGGTCAGATAATGGTGGAGAGTTTTGCAGCAAGGAATTTGAAGAATTCTGTAAGAAGTGTGGCATAGCATGGTAGAAGGCTACTCCATACACACCTGAGAAAAATGAAGTTGCAAAAAGAATGAACAAGCCGTTGATGGAAAGGGAAAAAAGCATGCTCAGTGGTGCCACATTAGGATAGGAATTCTGGGTAGAGGCAGTGGAGACAGCATGTTATCGGGTCAACAGATCACCTTCATCAGTGTTGGAGGATAAGACTCCACAAGAGGTATGGACTGGTAAGAAACCCTCTCTTTCACATCTGAGGGTATTTGGATGTGATGCATGTGTACATGTTCCAAATGAGAAAAGAACCAAGTTGGATAGTAAATCATAAAAGTGCATCTTTATTAGGTCTAAGGACGGTTTAAAGGGTATAAGCTTTGGAACCCAGTAACAAGGAAGGTTGTGTACAGTCACGATGTGGTGTTTAGAGAGGTGAAATATGTTATTAAGCATGAACTCCAACCAAAGGAACCTGAGAACATAGAGTTTGAGCTTAAGGAGGAAGAATCAGACTCTACAACAGAAGACAAATTAGAAGATGAAGAGCCACAAACTCCGGGTGTGAGAAGATTAGTTCGAGAAAGAAGGCAGCCAGAAAGGTATAGTCCATCTGCTTTCTATTCAAATTTTTCTTTATCTGTTACTAATGATGATACCAAAACTCTAAAGGAAGTAATAGATTCAGAGGATGGCAAACTCTGGAAAGAGGCCATGGTTGATGAAATGGCATCTTTGCACAAAAATGAGGCTTGGGATTTGATGGAGTTACCGGCTGGAAGGAAACCCATTGGCAACAAATGGGTGTTCAAGAAGAAGACAAATGCAGAAGGAAAGGTGGAGAAATACAAAGCTCGGTTGGTATCAAAAGGTTATTCCCAGATGCCTGGAATTGATTTTGGTGATATTTTTTCTCCTGTTGCCAAGGTAGCTTCTATTAGATTACTTTTATCTGCTGCTGCTACTTTTGATTTTGAAGTAGAACAAATGGATGTGAAGACAACATTTATTCACGGGGATCTGGAAGAGGAGATCTACATGAAGCAACCTAAAGGCTTTGTGGTGAAGGGTAAGAAAGAGCTGGTATGCAAGTTAAAGAAGTCTTTGTATGGGTTAAAACAGTCACCAAGGATTTGGTATCAGAAATTTGATACATTTATATGGGGACTTGGCTTCACCAGAAGCAAAGCAAATCACTGTGTGTATTTTAAACTAATTGGTGACCGTGTTATTTATCTGGTCTTGTATGTGGATGATATGTTGCTGGTTGGAAATGACAAAGAAATTATCTAGGATTTGAAGACCCAATTGTCCTCCAAATTCAACATGAAAGACCTTGGTGCTGCAAACTATATTTTGGGCATGGAAATTAAAAGAGATTAGGCAAAGAGGAAGCTTTGGTTAAACTAGAGGAAGTATGTCAAGACAATATTGCAAAGGTTTAATATGCATGATAGTAAACCAGTGAAGGCTCCTATTCCTGTAGGTGTGAAATTATCTGTGGAACAGTGTCCCAAGACACAAGAAGAGGAAGAGGACATGTCCCATGTTCCATATGCAAGTGCAATCGGTAGCCTGATGTATGCAATGGTCTATACTAGACCAGACATTGCAGATGCAGTGGGAGTATTGAGCAGGTTTATGTCAAAACCAGGAAAGGATCATTAGACAGTAGTGAAGTGGGTTTTCAGGTATTTGTGTGGCACTAGTGATTATGGTTTGTGCTACCAAGGAAGACCAGGATTGGACAGAGTGTTGGATGTTCGTGGCTTTGTTGATGCAGACTGGGCTGGAGATCTAGATCAGAGAAGATCTACAAGTGGGTATGTGTTTAACCTATTTGGAGGTGCAGTCAGTTGGATGAGTAAGAAACAATCTGTAGTGGCATTATCAACTACAGACGTAGAATACATGGCAGCCACTCATGCAAGCAAGGAAGCAGTTTGGTTGCAGAGATTGTGATCAAGTATGGGGTTAGTATAGGGAGCTATAAGGATAGCCTGTGACAGCCAAAGTGCAATTTTCTTGGCAAAGAACCCTGCTTATCATTCAAAGACAAAGCACATTGATGTTTAGTATCACTTTGTGAGGGATATGATAGAAGACCAAAAGGTGTTGCTGGTAAAGGTGTACACTTTGAAGAATACTGCATATGCATTGAAAAAATATATGAGCTTTGAGAAGTTCTCTTGGTGTAGAGAAACAATGGGCATTGTAGGGTTGGATAAATGACTAAGCTCTACTGTGGAAAGAAAACAACAAGGGGGAGAATTTTTTGTTGTGTTATATTCTTTCAACAACTAGCCGACGTAGTTAACCGAGGGGTCAGAAGGGGGGTAGAGCCCCCCCTTCGTTCCACCAATTGCACAGTGGGGGGGTCATAGGGGGGCTGGCAGCCCCCGCTGTCCGGGGGATTTGAGGGGGGCGGGTAGCCCCCCTCTACGGGGTCTGGGCCAATGCCTTGGGAAAAAAAATTTGGACCCTATATTAGGTTGGGTGGACCTACCTATGGTTTTGTGCATGGTTTTCGCACATGATTTTGGACACGATGGTTTTTGGTCCATGGTTTTGGACGCGATGGCTTTTCGGTCCATGGTATTGGATGCTTTGACATGTATAAATATGTATTGTAACATTGAAAGGAACATAATGAAAAATCAATCTGGTAGTCCCAGTTTTGGGATCCAGGGGAAAATCTCTATGTATATGTGTTTTATGTGTTATTCTCTAGCATTGTTTATTTTTTGTGTTTTAGAATTCGTATGCAGGTAATTTCTCTACGGGGTTAAAACCTATAGGGAAATAGCCCGAAGACAGAGCATGGGTTCACAAAGCTCTGGTGAAGGAGGTTGAATTTGATTTGGAGCACACACACGAAACGTTCATGGAAGCAAAGATGAGCTTCGCTGAGGCCTCTACCTCAGGGAGCAGGGATAAGCCTAATCAAGAAATGGACCCTTCTATGCTTGCAACCTTTTTAGAGACATGCATAAAGTTGCTGCATGATAGCAAGGTTGTGAAGGGGTTACAGGAGCTTATAAATAGATGTGCCAGAAACACTTCGGGTGAACTGTGTGTTGTACGAAAGACTCATAAGCATAAAGCAAGGATAGGATGAGAGATGAGACTGACCGCACAGATAGGAGAATATGAAATGGATCAGGTTATTCTAGATCTGGGGTCAAACGCAAACGTTTTACCAAGGGAGACTTGGGAGAGAATGGGAAGACCCATGCTACAGTGGTCTTCGATTCAGTTAAAGATGGAAAATCAGCAGAATATCATCCCCATGGGACAGCTGCAAGGAGTAACTGTAGATATTGAAGGCGTAAGCACATTGGTTGACTTTGAAGTGATAGAAATTGTGGATGATAGAAACCCCTACCCTACACTCCTTGGCATTGATTGGGCTACTGACATGAATGGGGTAATCAACCTAAAGAAGCGAAATATGATATTCAAAAAGAAATCGTTTTTTGTAATAGTACCCCTAGATTCTGTTGAAGGATCTTGCTATACTAAAACAATACACGATTATGAAAGCGATGACGATTTGGAATGCATATATAAAATAACAGTGTGAGGCTAAGATTGGGTGAATCTGATAGCGGATGGACAAATTACATGGGATCGTGAGATTTCCTACACCTCAAACTCTGATGAAGAATTAGAGCGCTGGCAGAATTGGCTACATGAAGTAACCATGCTGAGCTGTAACATGATGACATGGTCACTGCGCTGTGTATCGTCAAAAGTAAGAAATAGGCCTACTTGCGATGGCTTGATGATGTCGATGTATTCTTGGATGCATTTGAGAGGGAAGTCCCAGAGAAGCAACGCTTCCAAGCTTTGGACTGGACACTAAGTGCTATGCCTACGAGATGGTGGGTGTTGGTCAGGTAAATCCCCTCTGCGGACAGAGGCGATCCCACTAGCCTATAACAGAACTAGCCACAAACAAACCACGTTGCTACGCAAGTTCCTAGTTATGCATCAAAGGTGAATCAAGAAGACTAACCTGGAGTCCAACGCTATGATTGAAGCAGAGTTGATATCCTTGCTCCCTTGCTCCAACAGATCACAAACGAACACCTGCACATGCAAAGGAAGAGACAGATACCAACATAAAAACTACCAAGGCACAACTATATTTCAGTCAGAAAGGAAATAAATCAACACATCACCATGATAGATAATGAGATTGGAACTATAATAGTAGTCGCTCATCAATTAATAAACAGGAAAAGTTACAACCATTGTTCTGACGTCGACCCTTCTCCTGGCTGGGCGAATAACTATATGTGTCTTGCGATGCATCTCCTCTCCGGCAGCATAACCTCTCTAGCACTCAACATTTAACACTCCATGACCACTAATCATCACTACTATCACTCAATCACTAAATCACTAGCACTAACACTCTCCAAGACTAGCTAACACTCTAGCTTGTCCAATGCATAATGACAAGCTTATATAGATGAAGAAGGGAGGAGGATACGATGAACCGGGACACCTTTTGCGGATTAGCAAAAGCCATAAAGATGGATAAAGCTCGACAAAAGACTGATTTTTTATCCTCAGAAAAGCTCCATGTAATAAAGGAAACAACAGTCAGACGTGCATTAAGGCAAAAAGCACGACTAAATTTGGTTGGCGCGACTGTTGTTCTAAGGCAGAGCGCCAATGGTCGCGCCCTCTTTTGAGGATCTCCATCATTGGCGCGGGTAGAACACTGTGGACTTGTGCCAATGGAAAAAGATCATTTTTTAGGGATAATCTGCAGAAGATGTCTTCATGGAACATGGAGTACATACTCAGGGGAACATAATGCAAGTGTTTTTAGACTTTGTCACTTCTTATAACTCCGGGATGGGTCCTCCAAGGTATGACAAGAGGAGTAACAGGGATGGTGACAAATTACTGTGTAACAGATGCCCCCTAAAGAATGAAGTCTGAGAGGTGGAGAGGGGTGAAATGCTTTACAAGAACACATAAGAGCACATATAGTTACTGCCGCCGAGGAGCTGTAGCATATCCGGACATATGTCCGCCACAAGCGCCAGAGTGGCAGTCATTTAGAACCCGTTCAGCTTCCTCTATAGTAAGATAACGGCGGAGAACAGAGTCTACACCAAGACGATATAATGTATCTCGAATGATACGATAGGGTTGAGATTGATGACAAATCCTCCGCCGAGCGTCTTTAGACACACCTGGGCGGAAGGAGGACATTTGCAGATATGTGATTATATCTCTGTACCATGGATCGAGGGTGTTAATGAGGAACAGGGTTTCATCTGGTATTTGGTCTTCTGCAGGCGAGGTTGAGGAAGAAGATGGCAAAGAGCAAATTAACTCAGCAAACACAAGGGATTTCTTAGACTTGGCAGTGGTAAATTCCAAGTCAAACTCTTGGAGGATAACAATCCACTTTGAGTATTTGCCCCCTAGTAACTGGCGTGACAATATATACGTCATGGGGTTGCAATCAGAAATCACAGTAGTAGTACGCAAAAGAATATAATGACGGAAGCGTTGTACAGCACAAACTGCGGCTAGTGCCAATTTTTCGATATAAGCATATCGAGTTTCCGTGTCTAACAGGTTGCGGCTGAGATAGTAAATAACATGTTCAGTGTTATCATCATCAGTTTGGACAAGAACCATGCCGATAGTGGTATCGGCGGCAGCCAAATACAAGGTGTAGTCGCGATAATAATTCGGAGGACGAAGCAATGGAGCAGAAACAAGTAAACTCTTGAGACGTTCAAAAGATTCCTGAGCTGTGGCATCCCAATGGAAAGGGATATCACGCTTCAGTAATCGTGTAAAACCTTTAGCTACTTCGGCATAGTTGGGAACAAAACGGTGTAAAAAATTGGCTTTCCCCTGCAAACTTTGCAACTGATGCAAAGAATTTGGGGGAGGGAGATTGACGATAGCTTCGACTTTAAGGGGATCCAAACGGATGCCTTCTCTAGAAACGATAAAACCGAGAAGTCTGCCAGATTCAACGCAAAAGACACATTTGTGGGGATTTAGCCGGATGCGGTAGTATCGACAGCGAAGAAAGATTTCGCGAAGGTGTGCAGGGTGGTCCTCACGTTTAGCTGAATGAGCAGGAAGATCATCCAGATAAGGTTGCACAATATGCCGAATGTCATGAAATGCATAAGAAATTGTGCGCTGGAAGGTAGCACCAGCATTTTTAAGACTGAAAGGGAGCTTCTTATAGGCAAAAGTCCCCCATGGGCAAATAAAGGCCGTTTTGTGTTGATCAACAGGAGCAATATTGATCTGGTTATAACCGGAGAAATCGTCCATAAAAGAATACATTTCACTGTCGGCACACTCGTCAATGATCTGATCAATGAATGGTGTGGGAAAATTATCTTTAGGACAGGCTTTGTTTATATCACGGTAATCGACACAAACCCGGATTGTACCTTGTTTTTTAGTTACAGGGACAATGTTAGAAACCCAATCTGTAAGAGGAATAGGGTAAATAAAACCGGCGTTAAGAAGTTTTTCAACTTCGGCCTTAATCGCCGCAGCCTTCCGAGGGTGTACAGGGCGTAGACGTTGACGAACAGGCTTAGCATCTGGGTACGTGATTATTTCATGCATCACTATGCTAGAATCAATGCCAGGCATTTCTTCATAGGACCATGCGAAAACATCACGAAATTCGCGAAAAAGTTCGGAATAGAGTTGAATCTCCGCTGGAGTACAAGTGACTCCGATATGAAGATGCTCGACTATCCCGGGTTTAACAGAGATGTCGAGGGGTTGGGTTCGTGTAATGTTTGCCATATTTCCTTCAGAAAAAACCTGATCAATTTGAATAGGCGTTTGAAGGATTTGTGATGGTAGACAAGGAGCAAACCACTCGAGGCATGTCAGGAAATGCTGCGAGGCAGGGAGAAATGAGGAACGATGGTGAGAACTACACCAGGGAGGTTTCTCTGGAGACATAGTTTCAATAATAGCTTCGTCGGAGAGGAATATTTCTCCTAGAGAATCCGAAGAAGCCTTATCTAGAAGTCCTGAGGATGGAGTAAGCGTAGAGGAGGGAGCCGAGGCAGCAATGATTTCAACATAATTAAACTCGGCGGGACTCAATGGCATCTGGTCGTCCCAGGACTCTACTTGGTCTGTAGGGGGTACGAGCCACGGATCAGAGCCAGTAGCGATCATATTGACAGAGGCGACATTTATAGGAGGGAGTGGAAAAACACCCATAAGATCAGGATCTTTGAAAAGTCCAGCTCCCAAAGTCTTAGGTAATTTGGAGGTATGGTCCACGAACGGGATGGTGCCTTCGAAAGAAGAAGCAAAAAAGAGAGCTGGTCAATGGTAATGATCTTCCCTTGATGAGGAAAACAGATGATTCGGAAGAAAGATGAAGCAACAACTTGCATTGCGTATATCCAGCTATGTCCGAGAAGGAGGTTGTAGGTTAGAGTGGCATCAACGACTTCAACTTCCATCTCGACCGTCTTCCCTTCCAAAGAGATTGGTAAACGTTGGAGTATACCGTAAGGACGGGACGCTCTTCCATCAAAAGCTTCCAAGGTAGTGGGAGATTGGCTCAACGTCGGAGATCCAATCGCTTTCCAACAGGCAACGGACATGATGCAAGTTGAGGCACCTTCATCAATAACTGTACGATGAATCGTCTTGGAATCAATCATTACCTGTATGAGGAAGGCGATTTGGGGAGGTAGTCTTAGAGTGTGGCATTCTAAGTCAAAATTTATTAAATCCGAATCGGCCGGGTCTATGCCACCAATGGCAGATAGCATGGACTTCCTCTGAGAAGGGCAGCTTTGGAGAACCTCTAAAGCGGACATAGCCGACGGGGTCTGTGCTAAGTCCTCAACGATGTTGTAGTGCTGTGCAGCACGAGCATTCAGATTATACGAGGATTTCTGGAGTACTCCTTTTGGAGGGGGTCGAAGAGGCGTTTCAGTGGTAGGTCTCTCGATGTGGAGCGGACCTGAACTGAACGGGGGAGCACTTGGGGGAACCTCAGGCTCCTTCCCGGCAGAGGACGAATAATATTTCGTTCGAGTACTGATATTAATGGGTATTGTACCAGCCATAAACACTTGAGAACCAAAGGAAGAGGGAGGCTGAGTAGGGTCAGCCACCATTTGAGTTTTTTGAGTGTGTTGGGTGGGAAAGGGCTCTTTGAGCACCGCAGGAGTCCCAGAGGTGCCTTTTAACAAACGACTAACTTCGGACCGCCTCGGGCAATCCTTGGTAAAGTGATCTTCATTGCAAATAAGACAAGGATATTTGGGTTTGCGTTTAGTGCCGTCCTCAGGTTGAGGTTTTGGGGTTTCCTGCTTAGGTTGCTCCGGCTTATTTTTCGCTTTCCCTTTTTTCTTTTCTTTCGAAGCCTTGTTTGCCGTATTAGATTGGACGGCATTAACCTCAGAAGTAACATTCGAACCTGGCGATGCCTGGGAAGGTTGTCCATTCAAAGCAGATGTTTTTTGCTTTGCAGGGTTCGTCGAATTTTTCTTTGAGGATGAATTAACCGAACCAATGATACCGTCAACAGTGGGTGTTGGCGGGGCTTTAGATGTTCCTTGTCTTGGGACATCAGGCAGATAATCATATAACGTACCTGACTGAGAATAAACCAAGTCAAGGTACTGAGCTCGAGCAATAGCTTGCTCTTCAGTGACACATGCCCCCATGGCGATATCCCGAGCTATCGGAGGTACGAACGAAGTCGTAAACCAATCGGTAAGAAGCTGGTCGGGAATCCAAAATTTGATCATACGTCTACGCCGTCTCCATTCATGGATATGATCAGAGATATGCGTAGCTGTCGTTTGTCTTAAGGAAGTGAGGAGGTGCGTACCCGTTTCGTATCGAATGGGTAACTAGAAGTGAGTGAGAAACGCCATAGCCAAGGAATTGAAATCTTGAAAGGACCCGCGATGAAGTTCGATATACCACTTAGCGGCAGAGCCAGTGAGAGTCCTTTGAAAAAGGCGAAGCCGAATTGAATCGTCAAGCCATGAATTAGATGAACACCACAAATGATAGGTCATAACATGGGCCTGTGGGTCTTCATTGGCTTTACCATCGAATTTTGGACAGTCACCAGGTATTTTAGTTGGAACTGGAGGCCAATAAGGATTATGAAGAATAGGATCATTGGTTAATTTGGATACATCTGGTAATTCTAAAGTCGCTAAGAATGGTAATTGAGGATTGAAAGGCATCTGGGGCTGTTGGTAGGGTGGATCACCAGGGTTCCAGCCAGGTGGTGGTTGCCCCCATAGAGTTTGTCCGAAAGGATTTGGCCCCATAGTGGATTGACCATAGGGATTTGTATAGTGCCCCCCAGCATAAGGATTACCAAATGATGCTGCAGGTGTGCCGTATTGCTGTTGATAAGTTTGCGAGGGATTCGCTTGTGGTTGCTGATAGTTCTGGTACGGGGCAAACGAAAATTTCCCTTGAGGTTGTTGGTAGCCATACAGTGGTGGGGCTCCGAATTGAGTTGAAGTACCAGGTTGGGTTGGATAAAAAGCTTGTGATTGAGACCCAGCCTGCATTTGAAGACCAGATGGGTATTGGGGTCCCATTTGGGGCCACGGACCGGATTGAGCAGCGCCAATAGACTGTCCTATAGGGTGGACTATCTGGCCAGAAGGAAAACCTTGTGGATGGTGAGGTTGGCCGATCTGTCCAAAAGGTTGTACCTGCTTATACTGAGGTTGGCCTACCTGCTGGAACTGTTGTTGCGCAGTTGAAGGTTGTCCTAGCAGACTAGAGGGTTGAGGAGACTGGGCAGTTGGTTGGCCCAACTGTGTTTGAGGCTGACCAACTTGCCCAGAGAGTTGTGAATATTGGACAGTAGGTTGACCGAGTGGTTGAGTAACTTGTCCAGACATTGGACTATACCGGACATTGGATTGGTTTGGGTTAATAGTTTGTTGACCACTTTGTCCAACGGGATAGCCCTGCTGGATACCAGGTTGGACTTGTTGAAAAGACGACTGACCTGAGTTACCAGAAGGTTGCATATAAGAAGAGGAAAAAGGAGCAACAGTAACGAAAGGGTTTCCGTGAACAGATTGCCCTGGTTGGTCTTGAGGGGGTTGTATTGGAGATTGCGCAGATAAAACTTGACCACCATGGAAAGAGGTGGAGGTCCAATCAATCGACAATGGGACCGATACCTCATCAATCGGTTGAGATGACAAATATGGATCATATGGCTCCTGCATTGGGACATTTGTCATGGGGTCAAAGACACCAAACAAAGAAGCTGAGGGACGACTAGAAATAGAAGTCAAGGGGGCTGCACATACCGTTGGAGCGGTTGTGACGGAGGTAACAGATAGACTGCGACTTGGTGGAGTAAAAGGCTCCGTAGTAGGAAAAGTGTGTGATGACCAAATGGGACCTGTGAACGGAGTTCCAGAAGGCGTAGCATCTCTCAAAGCTTTATAGCCCAGTGGTAAACTTGTAGTAGTAGGCGTACTACTAACATATATAGGGTTCGTTGAGGTGGGAATTTCACCGCTTGTTGCAACGGACTCATCGGTCGTTGTAGGAGACAAATCATCCATGTCGGATGAAACTGGTGGGACCGACCCACGAGGAGAAGGATGGTCCCAAAAAGGGATGCCGTCCTCAAAAGGTTCCCACGTAGGGTTCCAATGAAACTGGTAAGTCTCGTCACCCGGGGCGTGGGAACTCAGTGGTTGTATACTTAGAACCACAGGAAGACTTACCACCGGTGTTTCGGTAGAAGACGAAACTGGTAATTCTGCCAGGATGAAACTTGAGAAGTTTATCGAGATAACTCCTACTCAAGCTAACGTAAACAAAATCTAATTGGGTAATGTTATCGTGGCCAATAAATTTTAAGACACTGAACTTAACCTTTTCATTTTTTAAGAGTCGAGAAAAGGATAAAAGATGACTCTAGTCTCCTTCGAATATTTAATGAGCACGAAGTGACAAGACGCTCACAGGCACCTTTTCGTTTAGGGAGTCCGAAAAGGATCAAAAGTGACTGCTCTGGAATTCTAGGTAGAGGGTGTGCCAAACTTTTCGCAAAACCACAGAATACTTTTTAGGGTACGGGTGGTCGATCTTCGTGAATGTTGTGTTCACTGCATTGTGAATCGTAGGGCGGATGACACGGCTTCCTATGGATAAAGGCTTTATTCCTATAGGGGTCTCCCAATATATACTCGACGGTACGTGGGAGCACAGTCCGTGTTGGCACCTATCGTTTCACCGTGGAGGAATCACCCAACCACTCGACGATAAACTACCAAGTTTAAAGACGCCGGAACACGTCTCTAACCTAGACCTCTAGAGTGTTTGCGTTATGTTCCAATGCGTTGTTATGTTCATTGAGTTCATTTTAAAGTTTATCTTTGATTATGTTTCAGTTTTTTGGTCCTACCGTATGTGATATCTCAAAAACTTTTTACATGCAAAATATATGCCAAAACTAAATCATTTGATTCGATGAATTCTATCTACAGGAGGGTTGAGATCTTTTTCACAAACGAAATGATCACTTCAACAAACAACAAAGATCCTAAATGCAGCTAATAACAAGAAACGAAATTTTGTCTTTTTCTTTTTAATAGCAACAAATAACAATAAATGCTAACTACTATGATGCAAGAGATTTTTTATTTTTCTTTCCTTTAAGATGGCATGATGCATGTAAACAAATTCTAAGAGATATGCATAATCCAAGTTCAGTTAATGAAATAGAACCAATTCTGAAACACTAAAATGAACCATGCAAGCAAGGAAAAACACAAAGACTAGTGAACTTCAAAGAGGCTAGAAGTGAAGTATTCAGAGTATAGAAGATCAGGCTTTAACAAAGCACTGGATAGGTGCAGAATACAACCAACAAGTTGACTGGATAATCAAGAGATCGAAACTTCCCACAGAAGGCCAGACATGCAAAGTCACTAGATATCCTAGGGCTGAGACAAAAATCAATCAAAATGAGCAAACAGCTGAGGGATACAGGCTAAGACCAGTCAAGCAGAGGTTCAACACAGTTCCAGAGGCTGAGAGAGATATATAAAGAGACTGAAAGAGCTTTCTACCCACACACAGGCAAAATTTATAGAGCTGGCGCGACTGTCAGCCTGCAACTTGCGCTACTACAGGATTGGTGCGAGTTGCTTTTGAGCAACATGCGCCAACTGGCGCGACTGTCAGAGAAATAACCACGCCAATTAATCTTGCCAACTAGAAAAATAAATGACGACCTCAGGTCAGGTTGACAGTGCTCAGATGGGTCAAACAGTAAAGGATAATCTCAAAACTGACTCAGGAAGCTCATTCACTCAAGCAAGCAGAAGAAAATTAACATGCAAGACAAAAATCAAATAGTTACTCCCCAGCGAAGTCGCCAATTTGTTGGTCAGGTAAATCCCCTCTGCGGACAGAGGCGATCCCACTAGCCTATAACAGAACTAGCCACAAACAAACCACGCTGCTACGCAAGTTCCTAGTTATGCATCAAAGGTGAATCAAGAAGACTAACCTGGAGTCCAACGCTATGATTGAAGCAGAGTTGATATCCTCGCTCCTCGTTCCAACAGATCACAAACAAACACCTGCACATGCAAAGGAAGAGACAGATACCAACATAAAAACTACCAAGGCACAACTATATTTCAGTCAGAAAGGAAATAAATCAACACATCACCATGATAGATAATGATATTGGAACTATAATAGCAATCGCTCATCAATTAATAAATAGGAAAAGTTACAACCATTGTTCTGACGTCGACCCTTCTCCTGGCTGGGCAAATAACTATATGTGTCTTGCGATGCATCTCCTCTCCGGCAGCATAACCTCTCTAGCACTCAACATTTAACACTCCATGACCACTAATCATCACTACTATCACTCAATCACTAAATCACTAGCACTAACACTCTCCAAGACTAGCTAACACTCTAGCTTTTCCAATGCATAATGAAAAGCTTATATAGATGAAGAAGGGAGGAGGATACGATGAACCGGGACACCTTTTGCGGATTAGCAAAATCCATAAAGATGGATAAAGCTCGACAAAAGACTGATTTTTTATCCTCAGAAAAGCTCCATGTAATAAAGGAAACAACAGTCGGACGTGCATTAAGGCAAAAAGCACGACTAAATTTGGTTGGCGCGACTGTTGTTCTAAGGCAGAGCGCCAATGGTCGCGCCCTCTTTTGAGGATCTCCATCATTGGCGCAGGTAGAACACTGTGGACTTGTGCCAATGGAAAAAGATCATTTTTCAGGGATAATCTGCAGAAGATGTCTTCAGGGAACATGGAGTACATACTCAGGGGAACATAATGCAAGTGTTTTTAGACTTTGTCACTTCTTATAACTCCTGGGATGGGTCCTCCAAGGTATGACAAGAGGAGTAACAGGGATGGTGACAAATTACTGTGTAACAGTGGGGTATGCACAAGGGTATCTTGGACGATTGGCGCGAGTGTAGGAGGATGATGTGAACATGCTTTGGGAAGCTGAAGGTATGAGTGATAGGAAAATATGAAGGGAAGGATGATCCACGTGCACACTTGGCCAAATGGGGTAAGGCTTATGGAGCGAAGCCCCAACCTGAATGGGTGCACTTGTTCTGTCACACCTTGGATGTCATCTCGATGAACTGGTACTTGGAAACAGAGCTTCGCCATGGTACAGGTGAATGGGATATTCTACGCGAAGGATTCATAATGACATTCAGCTTTGAAGATGGGTTTGATTATATTGACAAAGCACTACAAGAAGTTAAAACAGCAATCTTTAGGATACCGCAGGATCCTTTGGATCTGATTCAACCTGATTGGACTACTCATTTGAGCCACACACTGGAATTTGATAACATGACTACTGAAGAAGAAGACGAGGATCCACAAAAGAGTAATATCCCTGAAACCGAGGGTCACCACGAGTTTGCGGGACCGCAGATTGAGAATCCTGATATAACTGTGCCACTTAAAATGAAACAGGTAAATATTGGTATGGAGGCAGAGCTCAAATTCATGAAGATTGGAGATTACTAGGATGACACGACGGTAGATAAGGTCGCTGAATTTCTCAGCGAATACCAGCATTTGTTCCCTACCAAGTTCACGGAGTTAAAGGTGATAACAGGAGATCTGAGCATTATGAAGATCACGTTAAAACCCGATGGAAAGCCAGTTAAGCAAAGACCTCACCGTCTCAATCCGAAGTATAAGGAGAAGGTCTGCTTAGAGCTAGACAAGATGCTCATGGTAGGCATCATTGAGCTCGTAGAAGAATCTAATTAGGTAAGCCCAATGGTGGTGCAGGAAAAGAAGCAGAAGGATGAAATAAGGATATTCATAGATCTTGGGAAGTTGAATGACGCTTGCGTACATGATCCCTTCCTGACTTCGTTCACTGATGAGGTATTGGATAATGTAGGTGGCCAGGAAGTGTACTCCTTCACTAATGGGTTTTCTGGGTACCACTAGATCAAAATCGTGCCTAAGGATAGAAGAAAGACAACCTTTGCGACTGAGTGGGGATGTTTTCAGTACACTGTAATGCCTTTCAGATTAAAGAATGCCTTTTCGTGCGTAGTCATTGCTGCATTCAAATAATTCATTCATAAGTTTCTGGAGGTGTACTTTGATGATTGGACTATGTTTGGGTTGGTAAAACGCCATGTGGAAATTTGTGCCTAATGCTAAATACTTGTAGAAGGTACTAGATTGCACTCAATCTGAAGAAATGCTTGTTTTGTGTTCCTTTTGGGACTCTATCAGGTCATGTGATTTGTAGGCAGGGACAAATGGTAGATCCCGCGAAGATCACAGGGATACTTAACTTAGAGGCGCCAAGGAGTGTGAAACAACTACGTGCAACCTTAGGACATACTGGGTATTACATGAAGTTTATCAAGGGCTATGCCCAAATCACCGCGTCTATGGAGAAGTTGTTGAAAAGGGATGTCACGTTCTGTTGGAACGAGGACTGTTAGAAAATCTTGGATGTATTGAAAGGAAAAATGGTCACCGCGCTGATTTTAGTCTTCCTGAATTGGAAGAAGGAGTTTCATGTACATGTAGATGCATCATGTATAGCACTGGGAGCAGTGCTGACATTGGTTGGTGGAGGAGAATCCGACCATCCTATAGCATTTGCAAGTAAGAGGTTATCCAAGGTTGAGAAGAACTATTCCACCACCGAGCACGAAGGGTTAGCCATGGTATACGTGCTCCAGAAGTTTAGACACTTTTTGTTGGGTGGACATTTTAAGATGGATATAGATCATTCTGTGTTGAAATACCTGGTCAATAAGCCTGTGTTGGGGGGGGGGTAGAATCTATAGGTGGTTGTTATTGTTCCAGGAGTATGATTTTTAGGTTATTTTGAAGCCTGAATGATTGAATGTGGGACTAGACCATCCGCCGCGCATTGAAACAGGGGAAGAGCCCACTAATTTGGAGGAGGGATTGCTTGACACGTAGTTATTTGCAGTGCACATTGTGGACGGTCACTTTGAATACATTAGACACTTCTTAACGACAGGAACCACCCTAGAAGGCTTGTTATAGACATTTTTGTGCCTTACAACATGAAGCATGAAATGTCCATAATCTAAGGGATCCAAAGTCCCTAAACATGTTGTTCCTACCCCTAGAGGAACAAGGCCAGCAAACCACAGCACTTAATAAAAGTTCTCCACCTGAAAACACTCAAAAACAAGGCAATTCTGGATCATGTCAACTGCTCCACTGAGCATCTGCGCTGAATGTCAAGTGCTCCATTGTCTACCTGCGTTGAATGTCAACTGCAAAGAAGGCTACCTGCGCTGGGCGAGTTTGGACAAGTGGCACAGTCATTCCTCAAGGTGTCAATGCCCAGGAAGCTTCCAAAATGACACTTGGATCAGGGAATTCGACTGGTGATGAGTAAGAGGTTCCAAATCTCCAAGTGGAAGCAAGAACCTCCAAGTGGACTTAATAACTGAAGTGGGAGAGGACACTAGTCAGCTTCATGCCAGCCTTAAGCTGACTCATCCTTTCTCCAAAACTCCTATATATAGATCTCTCTCATGAGGTCTAGGGAGGCTGGAATCTTGTGAATGTAAAGAATTGCTGTTGGTTTGAGTTTAGAACTATTGGGTGATTTGCTTTGAAGGAGGTGAAGAGGAGATTTCTTTCTGCTGGGAAGGTGATGCTGGATTGGGCCTTTTATGGTTGTATCACTTCCTGAACCTTACTTCTTCCATTAATAAAGCATTTGAGGTTCTTCTATATGCATGTGTCTCAATGGTGTGTTGTTATACTTGTGTATTTGATTTATTCTAATCCTTGAATCAATTATGAATGTATGCTTCTTGTAGTTTCCCTCTCTTGCCATTTTGCAGGATCTTGGTGTAGCTGGGCCAGTGAAAGAGCAAGGAGTTGGGGGCAAGCAGCAAAGAGAGAAGATTGGATCAATCATTAGCGAAAGACATCGGTTAGTGGATCTCTTTCTCCCCTCTTTTACATCTCATAAAGAAGTAATCTCAGATAGCTTTGCTTTGATTGTTGCTAAGGAACTATCACCCTTAGAGTGGGATAGGGTCATTCCGTATTGGATACTTTTCCCAACAACAAATTGGCGACTCCGCTGGGGACCGTATCTTGTTGGTTGTTTGTGTTTTTGCTATTCATTTCCTAAACACAGGGAGTACCGAATCGAACTGCATTTGGATCTTTCAAATGCAAAGTAGAGGGCAGCTACTCTAGCTCAGTTTCTGGGCATGTTTATGATTTGAAGAGCTGATCCACAAGGACTCTGAACAGCTCTTAGTGATAGCTTTTCATCCTCCTTTGAGTCATCCTTTAGTGAGTACTGATTGGTAGCTTTGATTTGGCCAAAAACTGTTGATTTTTGAGCAATCTGTAACCCAGAACCTGAGGGAAACGAGAGTTTCTCTCTTCATTGCAGGCACTGTGAAGGCAGTCTGCATTTCATCGCAGGTCCCGAAGGGGCTACCTGCGCTGAATGTCAAACTGACAGTGTTCTACCTGCGCTGAACCAGTGTGGCCTTGTGCAACTGGGGTTCTCTACTTTCTGTTGCCCTGTTTTCATCCCTGTTTTTGCAGCCTGTTATCAGTCAATGTACCTATCTGAAACCACCTTTCTTTGCCACTATTCCGCCTCGGTTGTATAAAGAAACTGTATTTGTTCTTTATGTATTTCTTACATCATTTGCAGTTTCCCATAACGAAAGTGAACTAGTCTTGCTGTGGCCTCTTAGATCTAGACCTGTGATAAGTGTCGTTCTGATCTTAAGAGTTAGTTTGTTTGCTGTTCATAGCTGATTGAGCTTTTGCTTTCGTCATATGGTTTGAATTTATGTATTTCTAGTGTTGAAACAAGTAAATCTTAAGGTGTCTTTTGATTTTGGACAAAAGCTTGTTTGCTTTCACTTGAAATTGAATTCAAAGTTATACAACAGCTTTCTTTTTGTATTACACCAACATTAAGAAAGAGAAAAGAAATACCTGCATTGTGTATGTGCATTTTGACAGCTTGCATGTTGATTTAGGAAAAAGTGCATTAGTGTGTGCTCTATGATCTGTGTGAAAAGATGATGTCTTTCTTTTCCCTCAGTAGTTAAGATTTTCATAAGTTGAAAAGATTGAAAAAGCTTGCTTCTCATCTTTAGACTGCATTTAGGAGTTGTACCATACATCTCGTGGTGATCCATAAAGGCAAACTGCTAAACAAGATCAACCTAAAATAAATTGAATTTACATAACAACGCATTGAAACATAACGCAAACACATAGAGGTCTAAGCTAGAGACGTGTTCCGGCATCGTTAAACGTGATATCTTAGCGTTGAGTGGTTGGGTGATTCCTCCACGGTGAAGCGATAAGTATCAATACGGACTTGTGCTCCCACGTACCGTCGCGTATATATTGGGAGACCCCTATAGGAACAAAGCCTTTATCCATAGGAAACCGTGTCGGCCGCCCTACTGATCGCAATGCAGTGAACACAGCATTCACGAAGATCGACCACCCGTACCGTAAAACGTATTCTGTGGTTTTGCGAAAAGTTTGGCACACCTCTGCCTAGATCTCCAGAGCAGTTTCTTTTGGCCTTTTTCAAACTCTATAACTGAAAAAGTCCATCCGAGCATTTGTCACTTCGGGCTCGTTAAAACATCGAAGGAGACTAGAGTCATCTTTAGCTTTTTCTCGACTCTTAAAAAGTGAAAAAGCAAGTTGTGTCTAAAGCGTCGTTATAAAATTTATTTTAAACGGAACATAATCACCTCCTATTCCTGCGTTGATCTGTAGGTTGAGAACATGGAACGCACCAACCAAGGAATTCCCCTTGATGGAAATCCTAGTCCTTTCTCCTCTTGGGGAGAAGTTGGTGCGCCTCACATGGCCACATTGTCGCTTCCAGGACTGACAATTGGCCTGCCAATTTGGCTATTCTCAACCAATGTAGTTCAGAACACCATGGTTCCTGAACAGTCGAGTCAACAGTTAGATCAGTCTAGAGCTGCCCACCAGCCTTCTACTTCCTATAACCCTTCCTCCAATCCTTCATCTTCGCAAGGTAGAGCCGGCAAAAGCCAAGCTCCCATGGAAAAGAAGGAGAAGAAGAAGAGAGAGAAGAAGAAGAAGGAGCCTAAGGCGACTGGGGGCAAGCAAAAGACATCTGACAAAAATCCACACACAGCACAGACTGGGCCTAAATCGCCATGTGTCATATGTAGAGGAGACCACTTCCATAGAGATTGTCCCTGTATTCCCCGGATACTAAGGGACTGGTCCCCTCGTTTGCACAATTCGGGAGCATCAACCTCTGATAGCCATGTTGAATGCTTATCGTCAACCAGCGAAAGTGAAGGTTCAAGACAAAGAGGGGGAGCAAGATTCCCCTGCAGACTGTGTGAAGGCGATCACGCCATCCACCGTTGTCCCTTCTTAGACGAAGCGAAGAGAGTTTTGGAAGATCGTCCGGTTTCACCGTTGAGACTTCCTCCTGGATACAAAAAACTCGTGCCAAGTCCTTCGTTGGTTGAGAATACAGCTGGCCCGCTCAAGTGGTCAGCTGAAGCGTCAGTCATTGAAAATGAACCTACTGAATCCAGACCAGATGAAAGTCCAAAGGTCGAAACGGCAGTTGACCCGGTTCTCCCTTCAGAAGTTTCATCTTCAAATGACACCGTCACCGAAGATTTATCTTCAAATGACACCCTCACTGAAGAGAATAAGGATGACACCATCCAGATTCTTTTCATCAACACAGACTCTGACGAGCGTCAGGGCAATGCACCCATTCCTTTATCGCAGGAAGGAACATCGTCAGGGTCATATCCGGCCGTGTATTCGGTCCCACCACCAAGCAACCTGGTTGTGTCCTTTGATTGGAACCAACTAGGCAGACCCCGGTTGCTAGCCAGTATACCATTCAGAATCATAGTCCAAATATACAGAATGGTAATGGCTGGAACTATCATTGATGAAGGGGCGTCTGTGAGTATCCTTTCCTCTGTTGCTTGGAAAGCACTGGGTTCCTCGGCGCTTTTGCCTGAGATAAGAAATCTCTCGGGTTTCTATAAAGGAACCAGCCGACCATTAGGGATCCTCCCCAATGTGCCTATTACATTGAAAGGGAAGGCCGTTCAAATGAACGTGATGGTCGTTCAAGGACCCTTGGATTATAACCTACTCCTTGGACGAGACTATATATATTGCATGGGAGCAATAGTCTCCTCACTCTTTAGAGTAATGTGTTTTCCACACGAAGGAAGAATGGTCAAGCTCGTAGACCAACTTTCATTTCCGGGATCACGCATCGCAAATAGTCACATACCAACCCTGAATGGTCTATTCAATCAAGAAATGTCTCCACCCCCAGTCCTTCTTCCCGATGAGTGCGAGTGATTCGGAAAGATGGGACTGGAACCCAGGGGGCATGCATCCTGGTCTGCGTTGGGCAGAGAAAACTTTGGGTATAAGGTAGAATTTCCGCGAGAGAATATGACTAGTCCGTACCCCGTCCGTGGATGGGAGAGGGGTTGTTCTGGAATAGGATTCTTTTGTCAAAGTTACGTGTTTGGCACCAGTCATTCACCCTTGTCTATTTCGGTAGACATTGCCGAGGAAGTGTTTTGTTTGAAAGATTAACGAGACAATCTTTGGGTAACCAGAAAGAGGTAAGCCTCCCTCAATAACACAAATGTTTTGTCTTTGAGTAGTGTTCTTCTCTTGTCGCAAGTAGTTGCTCTCTTGTTGCAAGTAGCTGTTCTCTTGCGATCTTGCGAAAAATCTGTTGAAAGTTGGGCTGACGAGAAGACAAGTATCGCATAAGACCCGTTAAAAATAACGAGAAGACAAGTATCGTTAACATTAGACTGGCAAGACGACAAGTAGTTGTGAACACCCAAAGAAAAGCAGAGGTGAGAAGGAGGAGGGGCAGCCTTGAAATTGTATTTTATACCTGGGGGCATGCAAACCTTTTGGAGTGCAAGCTAAGAGCGGTTATTTATCTATTTTTTGGGTTAGCCGTTTCCGAACTTGCATAAAGAAAGGATATGGAGTAAAGCTTAGTGAAGATGAAACTCCTTAAAAAATAGAGATCTCACAGGGGACATTTCTTATCTTATGACTGGTATATCGAGCAGTTTTAGCATAAAGTTCATGCTCGTTAAAAAATAAACGCAAGATCCGAGCAGTTTTAACGCGGTCTTCATGCTCGTTAAAAAATAAATAAAAGCAGTGAGCAAAGTTTCCTCCAGAGTTTAAGCTCATTTTTAAATAAAAAATGAACCTATCCCGGTAAATAACCACTGTGATCGTAAATTTATCAGCCATAAAAAGCCTTGGTCGTGTTTGCACCTGCCACCTCCACTTTCATTTGGCTGATCGTTCACCTCCATATGATTGTTTACCCATTTTGAGGAACAGCTGCGAAGAGTGATTTCACCTAGCCATCCTTGTGACACTGCCATGATTGGAAAATTCCAACCTGTACCTAGAATCAGTTGTTATCCCTGTTTATCACTCGTTCCTCAAAAGACGAGTCTTCTTTGAGCTCTTTTCAACTGACTCGTAAAATATGAAAAGATTGCCGAGTTTTGGCCTTCCAGCTCGTTAAAGGACTGGAAGAGCTATCCCTCCTCTAGATTTTAATCTTTTTGGACCTGAGGGATTATTGCACAAAAAGATCGAGCGCTTGTTTTGTTCGGCTCGTTAAAGATATCGAAAACTCATCCCTTTTGTATTGTTTTATACTTTTTCGGACTTAAGGGATTAGATGACGAAAAAGGAATTGTGGAGTTGACTTTATGTACCTTTTCAGACTCTCTAAAAATGAAAAGGACCGAGTTTTCCTTGTCGTTAGACTCGTTAAAATGATTAAATAGCGACAAACTTGTCTTTAGACGAGAACGAGTTTCCCTATCGCTAGGCTCGTTAAAACATAGCGATGGGCTTGCCCGAAGGGCAGGTTATAGAACAAGCATATGTTATCCTCCTCAAGCTTGACAAAAATAAAGAGGTACTGGTCAGAAATGACTGGGGAAAAATTGGGAGAACCTCAAAGCTTTAATGGTAGCAAGTCGCTCTTGAACATGACACTTTTCCTCCGTACCACATCGGGTTGGGTTGTTTCATTCACCGGTCTCATCACCATGGTCTCGTCAAACCATCCACATTTGGGGTAATGCTACCGATCCATCGTATCAGTGTCGTTATATGTTCAAGAGATGTTGTTCAGAAAGAGTCAACCGTGTCCCATCCACTACCATACATCATCTTTCATCCTTTCATGACCGCCACCCTGAATCATATTTCACAGATTGTTTTCACCTCCATTAAAATCATTAGCTCCGTTCCGTGTCACTGATGTGGGATTCATTAAGGCCCTCCTTTGACGGATCGCTCCTTGTCGACATCAGCTCATTATCCAAGGAGTTGATCTAGGAACAACCCCTTCAGTACTTTGAAGCTTGCATGCCTCAATGGCAAGTTTCTCACTTCCGGCGACAGGTATACATCAATGACCTTCGACCAAAATATTCTGCGTGGTGTTCGACGCCAAGTCCTTTATTCACACCATGTGGATTGTACTTCCGTACCTTGAGGGTCATCATCATTATCGGTGACTCCTCTCGCGCTTGTTAACAGTTTACATCATTGACTGGTAATCAAGCGATGTCTTTCCATGTTCGACTTCAAGAAATTCTCACATGGATTGACTTGTACTTAGAGTGAAGATCGAACGAGTTTGAAGACCCTGGATCTAGTTTCATCCATCCGGGCTGCGATATATATTCAGGAAATAAAGACATTGACATGTGCAGCAGATGATCATCCTACTCAAAGGATGATAATTTCAGCAGAGAATTATCAGTCTACCATCAGACGATTGTCTGTTCTATGTACAGAAAATGTATTTATAAAGCTGAGCATGGGAATGCCCGCCTCAACTAGATCATGAAAGCAGTATGAAAAATAATGTATTGTATTGTATCTTATTACAGGTCACCTCCCAGCAATTGAATGAACTTCGGATCCTCCTGATAAAGCATTTCACCCGATAAACGACCTCATACTTTAGGGGGCAACTGTTATAGACATTTTTGTGCCTTACAGCATGAAGCATGAAATGTCCATAATCTAAGGGATCCAAAGTCCCTAAACATGTTGTTCCTACCCCTAGAGGAACAAGGCCAGCAAACCACAGCACTTAATAAAAGTTCTCCACCTGAAAACACTCAAAAACAAGGCAATTCTGGATCATGTCAACTGCTCCACTAAGCATCTGCGCTGAATGTCAAGTGCTCCATTGTCTACCTGCGTTGAATGTCAACTACAAAGAAGGCTACCTGCGCTGGGTGAGTTTGGACAAGTGGCACAGTCATTCCTCAAGGTGTCAATGCCCAGGAAGCTTCCAAAATGACACTTGGATCAGGGAATTCGACTGGTGATGAGTAAGAGGTTCCAAATCTCCAAGTGGAAGCAAGAACCTCTAAGTGGACTTAAGAACTGAAGTGGGAGAGACACTAGTCAGCTTCATGCCAGCCTTAAGCTGACTCATCCTTTTTCCAAAACTCCTATATATAGATCTCTCTCATGAGGTCTAGGGAGGCTGGAATCTTGTGAATGTAAAAATTGATGTTGTTTTGAGTTTAGAACTATTGGGTGATTTGCTTTGAAGGAGGTGAAGAGGAGATTTCTTTCTGCTGGGAAGGTGATGCTGGATTGGGCCTTTTATGGTTGTATCACTTCCTGAACCTTACTTCTTCCATTAATAAAGCATTTGAGGTTCTTCTATATGCATGTGTATCAATGGTGTGTTGTTATACTTGTGTATTTTATTTATTCTAATCCTTGAATCAATTATGAATGTATGCTTCTTGTAGTTTCCCTCTCTTGCCATTTTGCAGGATCTTGGTGTAGCTGGGCCAGTGAAAGAGCAAGGAGTTGGGGGCAAGCAGCAAAGAGAGAAGATTGGATCAATCATTAGCGAAAGACATCGGTTAGTGGATCTCTTTCTCCCCTCTTTTACATCTCATAAAGAAGTAATCTCAGATAGCTTTGCTTTGATTGTTGCTAAGGAACTATCACCCTTAGAGTGGGATAGGGTCATTCCGTATTGGATACTTTTCCCAACAACAAGGCTACAACATCTAGCAGAAGAAGGAGATATTGGTGTGCGCAACAGACGTTTTTGTCATTGCCGAACATCTATACAAAATGGGATATGATGAAGTATTACGAAAATATGTATCGGAGTTTGAAAGGCGAAATATCCTCACGGACGCTCATGGGGGTGCCATGGGAGTGCATTATGCAGGAAGGGTGACCGCGCGGAAGATTCTATGTACAGGGTTGTGGTGGCCAACCCTCCATCAGGATTCAAAATCTTACTACGAGGTGTGTGATGTGTGTCAAATGACTAGCAAGACATTGCGAAGAGATGAGTTGCCTCTGAACCCACAGATCACATTGCAACCTTTCAAGAAATGGGCGATAGATTTTGTGGGACCTATTCAGCCCCAAGGAAAGAAGATGGGAGCGTGGTAAATTATCACCGCGACTGAGTATTTGACTCACTGGGCAAAGGCACAACCTATGAAGGATTACACAGGTGCAACCATTACGAAGTTCCTCTTTGAGTATGTACTGACGCGATTTGGGTGTCCAAATATTTTTATGAGTGATTGTGGTACGCACTTTCTTAACAAAACGATCAATGTGCTGATAGAGGAATTCCAGGTATATCACCAGAAAAGCACGACTTATCTCCTACAGGCTAATGGAATGATGGAAGCATTCAACAAGGTGTCGGAGGATGCGCAAACCAAAGTTTGCAATGCTCATCAAAGTGATTGGGACCTACGCATACCCACAGTACTATGGGCCTATCAGACGACATGCAAAAAGTTGACTAGATAGACACTCTTTAGGCTTGTATATGGTGTTGAAGCAGTAATCCCCATGGAATACATTGTGCCTAGTCTGCGCATAGCAAAACTCACGGTTATGACGGATTGTGGAGCGCTGGAAGAGAGGCTCGCGTAGCTTTCTGAGCTTGAGGAAGAGAGATTTCTAGCTGGATTTCACCAAAATGTCCAAAAGTAGCGCGACAAAGCATGGCATGATTGGCACATTAAGTTGCGCACCTTTAAGGCAAATGATCTGGTTTTGTTATATAACAGTAAGTTTGATAAATTTCTAGGGAAGTTCATAATGCACTGGACAGGGCCCTATGTCATTAAGGAGATTACCGACGGCAGAACAGTTTAGTTGGTTAAATTGAATGGAGATCCCTTCCTAGGAAAGGTGAATGGCAGTCGACTAAAGCCATACACTAGTGATCTGGCCAGGTGACTATATGATGGTAGCATAGTCTTAGCACTCTAGGCAGTTGAAATGAGGCACGGGACTATAAAATACACTTCCTGGGTTGGGGAACTGCGCGATTGGAGGATTATGCGAGACGAGGAAATGTCACAGGGTTCATGATAACACAAAGAGAGTTGCGCTACCTAGGGAGAAATTGTGCAAGTCAGTCAGAAAGTGACCGTTAAAGTCACTGTTCATGATTTGAAGGTAGGAATGCGGCCAAATGGAGTGGGTGGCTGACATTTAAGAAAAACTTTATGGGTAAGATCCATGGAAATCTATCGCCAATCCAGCATTAATGAGCCAAATGTGGGGGGAACGGTCATATTTGAATTCAAAATGCCCTATAAATTACTGGTGGAGGCCCAAAGAAAAACACTTGGCATTTTGAACATCACGTTGGTGAGCTCTCAAACATGCATGATCTGCGCATTCCTCGAAGCATTGCTCGACTTCCTGTTGTTTGATCAATTCCCAGAATCCAAACGCAAATTCATTTGTGATTTTATCCCCAGATCTGAAGCTATCGACACTGAAGTAGTGACAGCTGAGGGGGGTGTGCCGGAAGTTGTTAGGGAAGCATAAGGAGTTTCTCTAGAGGTTTCAGAGGTACTAGCTGAAGTTCCCAAATCACCATGGACACCTAGACTAAAGCCGACACCAACCAAGGAGAGTGCGAAGGATAAGAAGGGAAAGCATGTTGCAATACTAGTGCGTGCATCGATGAGAAGAAACCCACCGAAGGATAAGCTCACCACACAGGAAAAGGGAAAATCCATTAACTTAGAGCCAAAGGAGGAAGAAATTGAGGACATCCCGATGGATGATGAGGAGTTGGGTGTGGAAGCGGAGGAAGTTGAAGTCAAGGGTTCTAACCCTATCACTAAGTTACTTGAATACATCCCTCTGCACAAGGGAAAGACCAAAGTGCTGAAGGAAATTGATGAAAGCAAGGTCTCCTTGCACACACCTCTTCTACTAGACAAAATTGTCTTTGAAGGACCGCGATTAGGGTGGATTCCTCTGTTGAAACTAGAAGATTGGGACTTAGTTGACCATGAGAAGTTCCCGCACTTGGTGAATGAGAAGCTAATGCGCTACATTGTTGACACAACCACTAGGATGACTGCATTGGAACCATGGAAGTGGCTCAGGGGAGTAGACAAGGTAGGTCTGCTCAACTTGCTATGGTGCCGCACTACAATCACACCCCCATTACAGTATTAGTCATCAAGTAGCTGCTATGATTGGTGCATAATGGGTGTCAGTGGCTGGAGGAGCCAATACCCATCAATGATAGATTGATCCATAGGATCACATGGCTACTACACAGGGGAAAATCCGGCCATGATGTTTGGCGGAAAAGGTGGCGAACATGCCCTTGTGGATGCCATGAAGGAGAACTTCAAGATCGTAAAGAAGCCACGAGGCTATGCCATCTCAAGTATCTGTGACCCTGCATTCAAGGTGGCCACGCAGATTTTGGTAGGAAAGGTTATGAGGAAGTGTCACGTAGATGAAGTGCTGGCACTAGTCGTTTCTCTTGCAACCTAATGTGCTAAAGGAGTCCAGTTTAATTGTGCGTGTTATCTCTGCAGTGAGTTCCTTGCGAATTGTCGTGAGGCACACAAGCTCAACAAGACCTTCCAATATGTGTGGCTCTTGCTGTTGATGTGCTGGTAGCCTGGGAGCTATTGGAAGATAGTCAATTCCCCTCAGTCGCGCCAGACTTGCCAGAAGTAGCGAAGTACACTTCGTTGTGGGTGACCAAGGATGCTCAATGCATCAAGGATAGCAAGATCTTCTGGATCTTGATGGAAATGAACATCTGCATGGCTATCAATCGTAAACTGTGATTGTCGCCTACTGTGTTTACCAAACTGTAGGAGTACGTGGAGTTTAAGGAAGACTTTCACTGTGTATCGATCAGGGCATGGAAGGACCCTGAGAAGACATGGTATGACTTGCCTTACTTGGCAACGGATGACGCGATTGATGCAGTTCTTGATCGTTGGCTGGTAGAGTGGTGCACTACCTCAAACTTGGCAGTGGGGTCGAGAAAGTCCACCGCGCAGTGCAAAAAACAGGAGTTCAATCTCAAGATGGCACAACTGGCTGAGAAAAGGAGGAAGGAGGCCACTGACAAGGCCTAGGTGGAGCGAGATGCCACCCAGCAGATGGAAAAGTAGACAAGTGAAACAAACCATGGCTCTGACAAAGGCGTGAGGTCGCCTTTGCATGAAACAAAGGAAGAAACGGACGAGAAAACAGAGCAGCATGGCACGGACCCACAAACGACGTTAGACCACATCAAGCATCCAAGGGAACAAGAAAAAGTGGGGTCGAGGAAGAAATCCAAGGGCAGTAAGGCGTCGCTGCACCCAATCACCCTCACAGAGAGAGATTTGAATGACATTGGAGACACGGTGAGGGATGTCACCGCAGAGGCACTACAGCAGTTCGAGCAGTAGCAGGAAGTACTATTGGGGGCCATCCAGACGGGTCTGTAGGAGTTGCAGACCCATGCATCATAGGCTAGCACGGTGTCCACCAGCCTTGCTGTTGGTACTTCAGAAGCTGTCGAGATGCTGCATGCAAAGGTCTCCCAAGCGATAGTTCTGTCGGATGGCGCACTAACCACAGAAAATGAAGCTGACAGGCTCACTATCAGCACCCTCAAGGGAGTGGGGTTGAACTTGGCAGTGCTCCCTCACGAGGCACTCCACTTACTATGGGATGGAGTGATCATGGAGATGAGGGCCCGTGAATATCACATTGAGTAGGTAATCAGTGAACAACAGATCAATAATGTGCAGTTGGCCCTACAACAAAACTCTGCCATCACCGCCGTGATCGAGGTAACCGACCGAAACAAACACATAGTTCAAGTTGTGGAAGAGGAATGTTGAATGGTCGTTGAGTTGGCCATTCCTGAGGGAGAACAGTTGGAAGCGTGCCTTCACAAGCTTGCTACATGGGTGCGCAATGCTCGCACAAAGTTGGCTAAGGTTCAGCTCGAGCTGAACCCACAGATTGCAGATTTACAATTGAAGGCCTAACCTTTAACTCTGCTAGATGTAAAGGAGCAGCATGCAACCAGTGTCACAGAGGTGATAGTGGCAGTAGATAGTGTAGTAGTTGACTGCACATGGTTGTTTAAATAGTCGTTCGAGGTCCTAACGATCCTACAGGAGGACCCTAATGTATAATGGTTGGAGACAGAGGTCCGAGAACTATAGTAGCACTATGACGAAGTAAAAGGTACAGCATGCCCCATCGCTCTCACGTAAAGACTAGCAAAGATGCAGGATATCAAAGCACTAAAAGAATAGGTAGATGCAGCACAACACAAAGACGCGGTGCTGAAGGTGTGCTTGAAGCCTTGGTTGGATGAGGCTTATTCGGTCATGGCCTATATTGAAAGCAAGCTTGCTGATCTACAAGAAACTCAGCAGAAGCTTCAACCCAATAGTTAGGACCAACAACAGAGCAATTGGTTGAAGAAGCAAAGCAGGCAGCCGCACAGTGCACTGCCGAGGTTTTTGTCATATAGGTCGAGCTGGGAGATCTTCATGCCAAGATCTTCATGCCTGCAGAGTGACTCGAGGGTGGGTCACCATGTTTGTGTTGGGGGCCTATTGGGAATGGGTTCCCCCAAGGACAGTTTTGGGGCTAAAAGCCCATGTTTTGGGACAATTTTCTAATAAAGTTGTAAAGTCTCTGCATGTTGTGGTCATGGAGCACGAATGTGTCAAGAGTCATAAAGGGTTGTCTGCCCTTATTTTGTAAAGTGTAAAGTCAGCTGTAAATATCTATCCATGGTCCACGGACTATGGGATTGTATAAAAAGGAGATACGTAAGTAGCTCTAAGTAGTAAGAGTTGATAGAAAAGAACGAAGTGAGGAGTTAAGCATTTGATTCTAAGTGTTCTTGGGTCTTAGCGTAGGTAGAGGCTCTGTAGTTGAGTGTGTAGGGGCCTAGGGTGGAAGCTTGCATCTGAGTGCGTAGACCCCTGCAGCTGAGTGCGCAGGGCGGATAGAGTTTGTATTAACTTAAAAATATCAATAAAGAGAAGTATTCCACATTTAAGATAAGTAGAACACTTAAGATAACTTGGGAACCTATACGGTATGCTGCCATCACTGTGCGGACGTACCTGGATCAGAGGTTAAGGTTGCGTGAAGGTCAATCATACACCTTCGCGGAGGTACTGAAGGGTGGAATAAAGGGGTAGATTGACAGAGCCTTAAGGCTTAGCGACCTACGCAAAAGTAGGGGTTGAGGGTAAAAACCGACATCACGACCATCTCAGGGTGCAGAAACTTGGTTCCAACATCCCCCCGTACTACTTTGGGTGAGACTTCAGTCTGCGCTTCGCGGCATGATGCCAAAAGGGTGAGTAGTGTAGGGATTTGTTTGGCTAACTAATGTTGAACTTGGGTCAGGCCCCACAAAGCCAACATAAGGGTTGTAGTCTCCTCGGTTGATAACTATGATTGAAGCCTCATATTCAGAGGGAGTAGATTGAGTGCAATAGTCTAATAAGATTCTCAGAGCGATATGTCCTTCATGCAAGGACTATTCTAAATGATTGAGATGTATAAGTATCTGATGATTCTATGAGATGGTTCAAACTATTATAATAAATATTCTCTCAAATAAATATGCCTATGATGAGATCCTAATTCCTATTTTCAAATGTTCTATTATCATATGTTTGTAAAGTTGGCTTACTCCATGATGTCTATAAGGAAGGAGCTTACCTGGAGCTACCTTAAGGATTTGAGGCACACGAGATGAGATTCATGATTACAAATGGAAGAAAGCCCCATATAGACTCAAGAAGGCCTTTTGGTTTTGACATGATTGGATTAATGGTCATCCGATGCAGACACCAACCTCTCTTTAAGGTTACACGTATGTCTCTGATATTTTATTATATATGTTGGCCATTTATTTATGACAGGATCATATCATCTTCTTGTTCAATCCCAAATGGATCATCCCCTTGAGTCCAGATGATCAACATCTTAATTTTAAAATTGCAACAGATAGATGATGAGGACTTACTTTTCATGATAAGTGTATTGACAGAGTGTTGGAATGATGATTTACACTAACGCAGTTGAGAGAAACTCCTCTTCAAATATAGATTTGATGGATCCTATGATGAGATAGAAGTCAGATTAATTCTTTCCTTGTAGCATGAGCTAAATAAATCCTTGGATGTGTATATTGGGTTGTTGATAAACACGTTTTGAGATATCTACATGAAAATATCATTCATGGACTGACACACACTGTCGAATACTTTATGGATACATTGATGCTAATAATGTTGTTGACTGGAAGAGCACATCTGTACATTGAGATATGGTATATAAAGGAGATATGAGACTCCATGATATTTTGATTTATGAGTAGTCAGACAATTGTTTCTTTATGTTGTAGCATGTAAGCTTGTGGTTGACTCAATATTCTCTATGTTTCATGCACTATGGCCAAGAATAATAGTCATAAGCCTAGTGAAGTCACTGATGAGAAGAAGGGATCCTAGGATGATCAAGACACTAAGGTATGATCTTCCCCCCTGTTTCAGCTCATGGGGAGAGTAATTGATCCATATAAATCGTGGGGTCAAGGGATCTCTAAACAATAGGACAATTGTGATCCTTACCCCTTGCGACAAGTAGTATCTTACCTATTGTCACCATAGGGTGTGTATGATCCTTATCATTATGGCACGTTGTGTATCTCCCCCTTTCATGCTTTGGATTAGACATAGTATACCCTAGTATGCATCCTACCCATAAGTTGGGCTTGTTGGGATTGATCCTTCCCATTTGGCCAATGGGTTGAGATGACTTAAGATGGTAGTAAGTAGTATCTCACTCAAGTGATGGGATGAAGGTGTTATACCACTTGAATATTGAGGATCAAGGTAAGAATATCAATATACATTGTGATGGATGTGATCGTTAACTATCGTGGCAAGTGGTATATTTCCTGTTGATTATAAAACAAGATGGTTGTTCCTGGTAAGTTATATCTTGCCTATTGTTGATTAGATATATTAATAGGGTGGTAGATTAATCTCCCCTATTTCCTGTGAATATAGGGTGGTAGTTAAGATCCCCTATAATGATTCTTTTTCTTTATATTGAGACAAAATTGTTTAGTTGATTACCAAGGAGAGACAAGCTTAGATTAGATGTGTTGAGATGGATTTATTATTAATATAGGTGAGATGAAAGTCAAGAGACTTGACCTGAAGACTAGTAGGGTTTGGAGGATCAATCTCCCTACCATCAGTTCTATATTATTCTTCTATGAGAGGAGATGAGATGAGATGAGACATGACACAACCAATTTATACATTTGAGGTGAAAATTTTTATCCAGATGGACATTCCTCCCTAGCTGAGAGGGAGTGTTGAAATTTGGGTAGCTTTGGCATGAATTTCCCCAAAGGAAGCCCAACTGCCTCAAACAAAATTCAAAGAAATATTATTATTATTATTTTATATGGCACAAAAGAAAATTGTTTGGGCAAGAAATTTAAAAATTATGTGAAATGGAAATTAAATTTGAACTTTCCCTCCAAAAATTAAAAGTTGGCCTCGGAAAAGGATATCGCATCGAATAATATAAATTAACAATCCTTGTCTCATTCATGATCATATAATGAATCGTATGGTTCAAAGACTTTATTCTGAGGCTCGAAATTTTTTTGTATGGTTTTCATATCAATGTGGTTCATATATTTTGTTATGAGGTCTTTCTTCCTTGTTTTGAGGTTCTTAGGATGACTCGCACAATGGCGCTCATAATTTCTATGCATCGTATTGTTCCTTGGGCTCACATGTATTTACTGTGATTTTTCTATGACATATATACTATGATTTTTCTATGGAATATATAGTGTGATTTTGCTATGGCATATAAACTGTGATTGTGTTGTGACATAATATATTGTAATTTTTCTATGGCATGCATATTGTGAATTCTCTTGGCATATATATTGTGGTCTTAATATACACTTGAATTTGCAAGTTATGGTCTCACCCTTCCTATACAGTGACACATGGTCTCACTCTATGCATAGAGTAAAACATTGGTCTTTTTATGACACACAATGGCAAGTTCTTGATATGATTCTCAGTGGCATGGTATCACTATGTTACACAGTGGGGTCAGTCTCCATTTCAGTGACATCGATTTACTTTATAATTACAGTAGCTTGTTCTCTAGGTGATTGTGCATCTGTGGAGGTCACGTCAATCAATAATTCACATTTATAGTTACGTTTAATTCCAGTGTGATGCATTAAATGGTTCTTTTCTCAATTGATGGCATGAAATCACATCCCTATTGATGACATTGCATTGTGGCTTATAAACCCATGACTTGGATGGTGCGTTCACATATGTCTTGTGGCTTGCATGAGTTCTCAATGGAATCCCCTATATATACAGTGGCATTATATATATATATATATATATATATATATATATATATATATATATATATATATATATATATATATATATATATATATATATACACACACACACACACATATACATATACATACATATATATACATACATATATATACACACATAGATATATAGATACACACACACACACACACATATATAGGAATCATACACATCAGTGGAAACTCTTTGTCATCACTTCATAATGGACTCTTAGTATATCTTTCATCTTGTATTTTTCTAGGGCTCGCATAGTTCGTTATGGCTCATTGATGTATGACAAACAAGACATGAAGTATTACTGTAAAATATATATTTACTGACACTAATACATGGGATGACCCTAACTCTGATAGATAAGATTGTCAACTTTGAATAAGGCATTTACATTGAATTTGATAGTAACCATGTATATGGTAGGAACCTTGCACTCACAGTAGGAGACATGTGATAGTGATCATGATGTGATTCATGTGGTAGTGACCTCACTCTTATATGATCGAAGTGAGCCTTTGATAGTGATATTACGCTTATGATGATGATGAAATTTATCTCTATGACATGGATATTGTTTCTTGGTGTGATATGATTGCTTCTCTCTATATCATTCAGTTCACAAGCGAAGTTGTGAACTGGCTTGGGTTAGCCCTTGGAGGTCTGATGCGATTGACGATAATATCTCATTCTCATTGTACTTTGTATCTTAGTTGAACAATTTATCAATATCTAATAGAATAATAATTTGGATGGTTTTCCCCCTTGTGGGGTTTTACCCTGGTCTCTAACCTAAACCCTGTTGTTCCCTTTGTGTATGATTTTTTTATGTTGCTCCTTTATGTTCTACTGCAATGTTGATGTTATTGTTATTTCTACATAATTTCTAATGATGTTAATATGTTAAGGGGTGAATGTGATAGGTAAATAATGAAAAGTTTAAAATGAAATTATCTATAGCAAAGAACAATCTATCCCTAAGAAAAATTAACAATGGTGGGCAGGTAAGGTTGGTGAAGCCAATAGATTTGGTAGGCTCCATCCCCGCAATTTTCCACCCAGTGACAATAGAAAAATAAATATATTATTTTTATGTTTTCAGTAACAACTGGGAGACCACGATATGATGGCCAAAGCCTTGAAATTTTACTCACTAGGTTGTGGGCTCGAATCCTCAACTGCCACCTTTGTATTGTTTGTTGCACTAAATTTTTTGATCTAGCCCTCCAAGCCCATTTTGTCCATCATGGGGATGACACATGGTGCCATCTAATTACACCATGTGGAGGGACCCCATTGGTCCATGTGTGTGTTAGTGAACCTATACCTCCTACCAATGTGGATGTCCAATCAACAACTAGTAGAACATGTTAATCTATCAATGGTACACCTTTCAGCACCAATAGTGTCGCATGGCACTCCCTGGTGCTGTGATGTGGTAGCCCTACCACCAATTTTTCTTGTTTCCCATGAACTTTAGAGCATGATATATTCCTCATATGAGCTCATTTTTCACCTGTTCGAATTGTGTTGGATTCAATTTTCTAAGCTCTAAGCATTGGTACTACTTTTGTCTGAAACTGGAAACTTTGATTTTTTTTTCCATTTCTAGATCCTCCCAGGTCATATCACAAACCTCAGATACACCAAAAATTTCTATGAAAATTCACACTTATTGAGATTTTCTAATATTCGGTGCTTCTTTAATGTATGTGGCACCTTTTTCAAATGTGAGATGTGTTCCTCCCAGATACCATTATATACAAGTATATCATCCATATAGATAATAAAAAATGAATTAATAAAAGGACACAATATATCATTCATTAACCTAGAAAATGTAGTTGGTGCAATGCATAGGATAAATGGCATGACTAACCACTCATACAAACCTTTCCTAGTTTTGAAGGTAGTGGTTTAGGTATATTCTTTTATGACTCGAACCTGGTGATATCTAGACCTCAAGTCTAGCTTGGTGAATTATTTTGCTTGTTGCAATTGATCTAAAAGATCATCTATTATATATAGGGGGTACCTATTATGGAGCATAATTTTTTTGAATTCCTTGTAGTCTATACTGTAGTCTATACACATTTATCAAGTCACGTCCTTCTTTGGCACAATGATGATGGGTGAACCACATGGCTATGTACTTGGTCGAATGACAGCCTATTATAATAGCTACTGCAATTGGTTCTTCACCTCACTTGATTCTATAATAGACTACTTATACAACCCAATGTTTGGTAATGGGGATTCTGGAAATAGCTTGATCTTATGCCCCACTTCCCTCTTGGGTGGTATCCCTTTAGGCTCTTGGAACACATCCCTATATTCCTAAAGAAACTCTTCCAATTTTTTATGTTTCTTAGTAAACACTTCTAGGGATTCATTTTCTCTTACTAACTCTTCTATAGACTAATTTTCTCTTAAAAAAAAATGAAACATACTTATTACTTGAAATGATAAATTTCTTGGCTTGGTTGCCACTTACTAGTGAAATTTTGGACTTTTCCTTGTGTGCATTGATGGTGAAGTATTTTCCATCCTTGTTGAGGAAGTATTGGTTGGATCTCCACTTAAAGATTTCATCCTACATGTACATATAAGGACTTCCAAACACCACTCCACACACGTCAAGGGGAACGATATCTAGTTCTACCTCATCAATAAAATCAACACTGATAACAAATCTAGTTTTGCAACATTTTTTTTTCCTTTATTCCCACATCCTTATTTACAATTCCCAATGGATATGGGCTTGGATGATTATGAACTTCCAATCCCAACTTTTTGACCAAGTCTACTCTAATGATATTTTCCTATGATCATATGTCAAACATAACATCAATGTTTGTCTTTTTAACCTATATCTTTATATGGAAGATTTTGATATTTTCATTCTCTTCTTGTTGTCAAAGGCCACTTAGATTCACCTCCTTATAAACTAATGTGCATATGATCTTCTCATTCATGTTTGATTTTCTTTCAACATGGTTTCTCAAATCAACATCCATGAGATTCTTCTTCTTGTTATCTTTCTTTTTGTTCTTCGGGTTAAGCTTTAGATGCAACTTCCAACAATTATCCTCTATATAACTGTTAATGTTATAGTGGTTGTAGTGATTGTTTAGATATTTTCACTAGTTTTTTGTGGCTGTTGTATTTTTATCTTTTACCCATTTACATTTCTTCTTTCCCTCCTTATTAGTGTCCTAGTGCTCCTTCTTCTTTGATCCACTTAAATTCCTTTTCTTATGGCCTATGTTCTCCAAGTAATGTGCATGTACATAGGCCTTGTCCAATGATTTGGGATTGAAAAAATCACTTTCTTATTAAAATTGTTGTGTAGACCCCCTAGATACTTAAGGATCACAAATGGGTTATTTGGGGAGATTCCCAACATTATGGCCATCTTTATGAATTCGATGGCATACTTTTATTCACTCTGCGCCTACTTCTTCCCGATGTAGTGTCACTAGATCCATTGGTCCTGTACATAACTGAGAAGGTAAATTTGTGACTTTATGAGGCTTTTAAACTCCTCCCAGTTATTCATTGGAGGATCTCTCTCCAACCCCAATATCTTTGTGTGGCTTTCCCACCAAGTCAAGGCATGACCCTCTAATTTCAACCACACAAAAGAAATATTTTGTTCTTCCTCTATATGATGAACATTGAAATAAACTTCTAATTACTGCAACCATTTGTTTATATTTAAAGCATCAATATCATATTGATAAAAATTGATATCGAACTTTGCTTGGATTATGAACAATTATTGTGAATGGTTCATGACACTCAAACTAGGTTGATCATTTTCGAGCCCTTTCTTCAGCTCCTTATTTATTTCTTCTTGATCTCTTGATGTCCCCTATGATCAGACCTATACGTTTCTCTAAATATTCCCAATTTATTGGACAATACCACCATGAGGAGGCTCTCATCGTAGTTTATATGTGCAACGTGTGCTTCCAACTATGAAAACCTCTCCTCTACTAGATCAAGATTGTTATTCACTGATTCACCAACCATGACTGGAATTTTATGAATTTCAACTTAAACTATATGGATCCATTCTAAATTCCCCAAATATACCCAAATAAACATGTTCTTATACCAATATGATCCATAAACTACCATGGATATACCATTGGGAATTTTGTCACAACAAATTTACTAAAATATATATGAAATATACACTATGAGGGTTTATTTATCCTTAGATTTTTTGATATATTAATTAATATTTGTTTTGTATGCATGTGAATCATAATTACTTATAAAAAATATAACAATTAAATAAAAAATCACAAACCACAATTAATACAAGATATATCCTGGGAAACCCTTTTAGCAAAAAACCTAGTTGCAAGGTGAGGCCACTTTGGTCTCTTTCTCTTAATAGAAGATGGATGTAAGTACAAAGAATTAATGCCCATGGCCCGTGAGATACTATAGTGCACAGATCTTATCTATTCCCTCTCTCTCTATCCCTCTTGACTACTTTTCTCATCCATGGAACAAAATGAACTCGAAAATAATGGAACCCCTTTTTCTCTTAGTGGCCCAGTTACAATGCAGCTTGATAGCCTACTAGTGGTTAGGTTTGACTCCTTAAAATATTAAATAGAGTTACAATAATTACTCTTCTAGATTTTTCTTCATCATGATCACATGGCTAGCCCATTTTTCATGAGTAATGGGGATTGGCATGGCATCCTCTCAAATTATGGTGGTTAAAATAGGAAGGTCAACTTCTGAGAGGCATAACTTTTGCATATGGACTCTGATTGAGATTATTATTATAGCACTGGAAATGTATTTTTATGTATAATAGGAAAAATGGGTGTTATTATAAATCAAAATAGTTTTACTCCCAAAAAAAATGTCTTTTGATTCCTTAAACTACTCCTAGAGAGTTTCCAACCCTAATTTTCCAAATTGGGTCCCACCAGTAAAAATGGTCATGTGAGATAATTCCTCCACTAATCCAATATACAAGAAAAGAGATGGATGAAAAAAATTAATTATCCAATATATAACATTGTCTCTACACTTTTTTTCCTTATTTTTTAATCCCTAATTCGTCTTTTGAAATTTTTAGTTTCCTAGTTTACATCAAATTTTCTACCTCTGGTTGTTGTTGTAATTCATACCTATTAACTCTCACAACTCCAAGAACTTATACTTTTAGAAATAAACCACACTAATATTAATACAAAATTATCTCCAAGGATTCGACTTACTATAATATAAAAAATGGTGCAATGAGAGCGCCATGTTCCAACCTCAGGGCTTTACATGCTAGCCTAACCACACATGATATTGACAAAGGGATACCATAAAATACAAACAAAAAAAATAAATCATGCTACAATTCTCAATAGCTTCCCATCTTTATCATTATTTTTGGGATTACAATCATATTACATATATCATATATGCCTATCAACTCTATGGATTTCATAATTGCTTTAACCTACTCTCGAATTTTTACTCTTTTACATAGCCAAAATTAAACTTGGTGTGCACCATGTAGCTTGTGTCCTCACATATCAATATTTTCATAGTTATTCTCTCATTATTGTAATTTGTAAATTCAAACTTTACAAACATTCTTCCCTTTTCATACTCTTCATCATTTTCCATCTAATCACACAAGCGCTAATATTCTTCATTCATTGAGAACTCTACTTTGCCGTCTCATTGACCTCTTCATGCCTACTTGATAGCAACAATATTCATGGCCTACTTAGTGTTCTCTTCTAGTTACAACTCCTTCCTTTGAGTATATTTTCTTCAAAACCTTTGTTCTCTCATTTGAATCTAATTCAAGTCCAATAAAATTGATATATCATAACCAAAATTCCTTCATGTTACATCAGTAATTATAATTGTTTTCAATCCCTGGGCTTCCAACCATATCAACTACTTAGTTGGAATAGTACACCTTCACCCATTGGCTCAACCTCATTTCCATGTACCCATCTCTTTGATTTATTGCATTCTATCTTTAACTTTCTTTTTCCACTCAAAAATCTATCTTTGAACGTGTTTTCTTCTCTACACCATCATTTCCTTTATACATTGAACTCGTCTCATTCTACAAAAATATACTTTCATCTCAAGCATTCACCTTGTTTACATTTTTACATTGAATTCATATCTACGTGTACAAAAATATATCTAATCTTAAGCATTCACCTTGCTTCGTATTATCTACAAAACTCCAATAATGCATTTGTTAGTTTCTCCTACATGAATTCACTTATATTAAACAGGGAATTCATAATTTTAGATTCATTTTTAGTCTTTAAGAATTCACTTTCACAATTTTCTAAAGAAAAAGATTCATACTAAAGATAGGAAAAAAGAAGATTTTTTTTTTTTTAAGTTCATTTTTAGTCTTTAAGAATTCACTTTCACAATTTTCTAAAGAAAAACGTTCATACTAAAGAAAGGAAAAAAGAAGAATCTTTTTTTTATTCTACTTTCATTGATGGTTAGTGTGTGAAGGTCATTGTATCGTAGAGAAAAAATTCATTGATCTTTGGAAAATATCATGAGTAGGAAGAATTTATCCAAGAAAAATGGAAAAATTAAAAAAAGGTTGATTTTCCATGAGACATCATTGTAAAAATTAATAAGCATGTTTCTCTATTGAAATTCTCCATACTTAACATCTTAATGGAGATCCTTTTTTCTAGTGTTTTAATTGTAATCTCCCTTCTAATTACATAGATTTTGCAAATGTAATTAACACATATATGCTAGGTAACCAACATAGATACCTTGATAGACATCATGTAATGTAAATATTCTTGTAATATACATATTGTTGAAACTAAAGAATAGGGTAGCCTACATGGATTTTGATGCCAAGGAGAGAATATTAACTAAGGAAAGTTGTGAGGGGGAGTTGAGAACTCTTCCTAATTGAATTAATTGACTAGACCCCTAATGTAATAGGAAAACTACCCAAAATGGAAGTAGTTATGAGGGAATAGGGGAAGTGGTACCAAACTTCCTAGAAATTTGGGCTATGTACCCCTTTCACTATATATTTTGATGCCCATGTAATCCCATCAAGGGATATAGTCGAGGAACGAGGAATGGAATAGCTTCACTCATGCACAAGGTAGAGCGATAAGTGCGAAGAGTGAAGAACAACATAGAGGAAATGGGAGGAGAACTAGAGAGAATATATGTGAATTGGGAGAACATATAGGGAATCATTGAGGACTTTTCATCCAAGATTAGGGGCTTGAAAATAAATTTAAACAACTTTTTAACTGAGGAACATAAGGCACTTGAAAAGGGAAGCACTAAGGTACTACTATATTGACTTTGGTGTTGTGCAAGCCTTGGATGGCCACAATTGTTGTGTTAAGTTTTCCTAACTTAGCATTGAAGTGAAACTAAGCCCTATAACTAAAAAAGGGTGGCCTTCATGTTCCTTACTTGATTTGAAACCTTAAGAAACTCCTAAATGAAGTTTCCTCTAAGGCATTGGATATGGCTTAGGGGTGGCCAATTGTAAGAAAGACCATATTGTAGTTGAGCCTAAGCTTGGGTGGAGAGTGGCTCAACTTCTTTAGTTACCAACAACATAATTATATTAAATAAGTGTATTTAATCTCATGAAAGAAATGATACTATTTTTCAATTCTCATAAATATTAATATGATTGTTACTTTGTCTGTTGCTAAAAATGGACTAATATACATTATGCATATTTGATAGGATTGTATGATCTGAATACTATATAATACTTCATGAACACGAATATGATAGTTCTTGTGTATAATGTAATAATTAGATGAACAAATCTATACTAGGTTTGGTTTTTAGTTGTTAATTCCTCTAGATAAATTATGTTCAATGAAGTATACCTTTAGGACATTCTTTTCATAAAGGATACATATAATAATGCAAAGTTAATTTGGAGCCTAAGATCTTCTAATAGTGTACTAGAGTGGATAGCCTTGCCCAAACTAGTTAGGGGATGGAATAGTAGTGACTACATTTCTATTTAGCATGAGAGGAATTGAAGGTCCTTCACTCTGAAGGGATTTTGGTTTCCTTGGGAGAAATACCAAACTACGAGCTATCTATATGTGAGAAATATAAAAATATGAGGTGGTGAGTTTCATCCTTAAGTGAGAAAGGAGAAGTCCTTTAGTTGAGTATGTGGTGTTAGGTCGTCCTTTTTTATCCATGGGATATGTTTGACTAGAGGTAGTGACCTTGAGAGGCCATTGTAGGCTAGAGAATACTTTTAAAATCTTCAGGATACTTTGGGGATAACATCACCCTGTTGGATTCTATCTTAGGCCTTAAGAATAGGCTTGGAATCCCTATCAGTCCTTAGATTAATTTGGGGATTTCCCCTTCTAAATTGGAGTTTAAACCTGTTATGTCAAGCCAAAGGTAAACTTGGAGATTAGATGCCCCAACCATAGACCCTGGTCACATTGTCAATATAAGGGTCGTGACCAAGAGCTAGCAGAAAGGGGCTATCAAACCATTGGTTAATGGGCATCAACATTTTCAAATTTCGGGGATCGATAAGTGTATTGGAGCTCGTTAGGAAGAAATCCCTAATACATATGCAATCCAAAATTCCATTAGTTAACATAAATAGAGATTCATGGAAATTATCAGATGGGATTGGTTCATTGAGAAATTGGGTGTTGGTTAGGAGTGGGAACCTATGCACCCATGGTACTAATAGAAGCCAACAAGTACATTTATCAACAGGAATGTCTCCATCGATAAGAGTCTATAGATTGAAATCAAGATTTAGGACACCGAGAGGAATACCTTTTTGAACTAGGATGATCCCCCAATGCTAACAGGAACCAAAACCCCATTTATTACTAGAAAGGTGCTTGTCATAAAATAATGAGTTCTCATGAGTGTCATGGTTTACAAGTTGGAGAAAAGGAAAGGACTTTGGTGGGATGTTTTACTAAATGGTCAACCTCAATAAGGATCCCTGATGTGGCACTGACATGGAAATAATGTGGTGGACATGGATATGGCATGGTGTTGATGTTGTGTTGACATGGACATGACGTGTCATTCATGTGGCACTGACAGGGTGTTGATGTGGAGATGATGAGGCATTGATGTGGAGATGAAATAATGCTAACATGGAGATGACGTGGTGTTGACATGGCATTGATGTGGAGGTGACATGGCATTAATGTGGCACTAACATGGAGATGATTTAGTGTTAATGTGGTGCTAAAATTGGGTTGATGTGACCAAATTATGTGGTAGGTAATGTGGATAACAAGCTATTGTCCTATCTACATACCAGGATATTGCGAGATAGGCTACTGAGATATTTGGAACCTCATTTCGGGCCTACCTCCCAATACTAAAAAAAACAAAAATTATGTCATGTGATAGAAATGTCTATTAATTTGGGAGCTCAAAGATAAATTCCATCCTTTGGACAACCTTCCTCATCAAGAAATACCCCTCCCATACCTTGGAAGAATTTAATTTGGTTAAGGAAAAATGTATTTTTAAGGTGAAAACCCACATGTGCACAAAAGTATAGGACAACCTTAAAGAGAAATTGGGCATCGTTGGAAGCATATAAATATAAGACAAATCAACCTCATTTGGAATTAAAATCAAGCATCTTGTTGGCTTGTAGGGGCCTGACCCAGGTTCAGAGGTGATTTAGCCAAACAAATCCCGGTACTACTGGCCCTTTTGGCAACAATCCGTGGAGCGCAGATTAAGGTCTCACCCGAAGTAGTATGGGAGGGTGCTAGAACCAGGTTTCCACACCCTAGAGATGTATGATGATTTTCGGTGGTCCGCAGTTTGACCCTGCATGCACATCGCTACGTGCACCTATCAATACCTCACAGCTAGTGATGTTGTCTTCGCATAGCCCTACTCGGGCTCAATCTACATTAGTACCCAATCCCTTATTATTAACCCGATAGTAGTTGATCACTTAGCTTATCTGCATGTGTTTAGTTATACTTAACAGTGTTCACCATTCATACTAGTGCACGCGATAAATAAAACAATATAATTGCAAAAGATATCAACCATATAATAACTCAAAATAGATACACAAGATTTGGAATTAAACTTCTCTTTATTATTCTTCTTCCTTGGTTACAGACTCAACTCTACCCCGCTCACTCAGCTACAGAGCCTCTTCCTACTACTATGACCCAAAGCACTTAGACCTTCCCTCTATGCTCGCTATCTTCTAGAGTCCATTCGTTCCTCTATCTATTTCTCTAATTATTTTTACAGCTTAGAGCCTCACCCTTTTTATACAATCCTATGGTCCGGGGACCATGGCTAGGCTAACACTACATTCAAAACTTAGGGCAGACAACCCTATGACTCTAACATACAATTTGTGCTCCGCGCCCACAATTCACAAAGTCTCTTCAACAATAATACTCAAAACTTGGGCTTTGAGCCCCAAAACATGTTGTGGGGGGATTCCATGCCCAACAGGCCCCCAACATAAACATCGTGACTCACCCTTGAGTCACTCTTTTGTCACAGCGATCTTGGCATGGAGTCCCTCCAATTGGTCCCGAATGACTTGAATGTCAGCATCGCACTGAGCTGCTGCCTACTGAACCTGTTGCCTTCTGTCTTCTGAGCCCTTTGTTTCCAACGTGCTGTACTGCATCTGTACATGCATCCCCTAAATCTGTCTAAGATTTCCTTTAATATCTGCTATTATTGTGAAGGCTTCATCAATCCATGGCTGGACACATGTTTTGAGAATGGCTTCCTTATGGCGCGCCGCATCCACCTACTCCTTTAATGCCTTGGCTTGCTGCATCCTTGCAAGCCACTGAGTAAGGACTATTATCTGCGTAGTCCCTTTGATGTTTTCATATTGTTGCTAGAGTTCGCGTGCCTCTATCTCCAGCTGCTAGATGTTGGGGTCCTCCTGCAACATCGTGAGGACCTCAAGCGCCTGCTCCAACATGTTGATACAGTCACGCACTGCACCTCCAATCTCTTCCATCCCTATTGCAATAGCACTGGCACACTATACTCTGACCTCTAGGGGAGTGGAAGGTTGTGCCTTCAACTGCAACTCATCAATCTGGAGATTTAGCTCCAGATGCACCTTTGTTATATCTTCTCTGGCATCACGGACTCCACTTGCTACACTGTGAATCCACACTTCTATCGGTAGATCTGATGCGATAGCCAGATCTGGGACACGTCGGCAAGCATCATCTACCATTTTCACCAACTGTTGGTTCTACGACACCAACTCATCGTGCTGCAAGCTAAGCCGTTCTATATTAATCTTCTGCTCACTTAGAACTTGGATCAAGCGGCCCTCCCTGGTGCGCAGCTCTATTTTTATTCCATCTTGTAGCTGATAGATAGTTTCCCAAGGAAGGGAAAATAGATTAAGTCCAAGGCCTTTCATCATGCTAAGTGTCATTCGGTCCATCGCATCTGCTGATACTACCACTCCTTCTAGCAACACTATTGTGTTCCTCGCGTGCAACATCTATTCTGTTGTTGAAATGCCTGTTGTGATGTGGGTAGACATGATACCTTCCTAATGGGGGCGCAATTTTAACTCCTGCAGCTGCATCCTGAGCGCCCCCAACACACTCTAGTGCTCTGTCATAAAGTCTTGGAGTGCTTCACTAGTGACATCGTGAACCGTCTCGCCGATGTCATAGAGATCACCTTCAGTTAAGGTGATCGAGTTGATGGCCAGCTTCGAGGCCTTAACCTTTTTTCTTGCACCCAATCTTTCTGTGATGCACGACCGTTTGAGTTGGATCGAGGTGGTTCATGGGTCTGTGCTCTCTTATGCAAGGTCTGTGTTCTCTTTTTCTGTCCTGCAGATAGTGCTTGGCCCTCCTCTGCCTACATTGTTGCGGCGTCTGCTGTCAGCGTTGCTGCTGCTGCTTCGTCGGCCTTCTTCTGTTGTGCGGCTACTTGTGCCGCTTCGTGGGCTGCCCTGACCTCGGCTTCCACTTTTTCGTTGTGCCTTTTCTCAGCTAGTTGGGTGACGTGCAACTTGGCATCATCCTTCCTTTTCTGCACTGTTGTCTTCTCCAACTCTACCAAATCCAGGGCATGCCACTTAGGAGGCCATGTCTCTAACACCGTAAAGATCGCGTCGTCAATGGCTATGAATGGGAGCTTTGTCCACTGCTGCACCAGATCTTTTCGCACTCTGATGTAGATATTATGCATGTCTGCCTTGAATTCTACAAAACTCTGCAGACTATTGTGCATCATGGGGGATAGGTGCGGCCTCCTATTAATCCACATTTGGATGCTCACCTCCATGAGCACCTAGAAAATCTTGGTATCATGAATCCATTTCATGTCCTTGGTGGCCAGAGTGAAGCATATTTCGCGACCTCTGGTAAGTCTTGGTTGATGCTTTGGAACTGGCTGTCCTCCGACAGTTCTCCTGCTAATAGCAAGATGGATAAGAGCAACCATGCATAGTGGAAGGTCTTACCCTGTTCATGGGCCTTCTAGCAGTTGAGAAAAGACTCTTCGTAGAGGAACTCGGCCTAGTTGAACTGGACCCCTTCCGCACATTGTTCGGCCAGCACAACTACCGACACTGGTACTTCATTGCTGCGACATTTTCTCATTACTTTACCAGCCAAGAGTTGGGTGGCTACGCGCACCCCTTTATCCTTGATACTGGTGATAGTGTAACCCCTCTTTTTCTTCTCAAGGTTATATCTTTTCTTCATGGCCTCTGCGAGAGCCAAGTCACTGCTTTTCCCTGCTATTGTTGCGGGGTCCTTTCCCTTACAGGGAAGCCGAGAAATTTGGTGGATGAGATCTGCCGTGATGGGAATAGGCTCCTCCAGCCATAAGTACCCATCATGCACCAGGCAAAGCAGCTGCTTGATGACGAAATGGTGATGGGCACACTGTGGAAATGTGGTATCCATAGCAAATGAAGCAACCCAACCTTTTCCACACTGCACAGCCATTTTTGCAGCTCTAACGTTATCACCGAGCCCTCTGTATTGTGTTTCATTAGATTTTCCATTTCTAAGTGCAGGAACTCCTCGCTGTCTACGAGGTCCCAGTCTTCAAATTTCAGGGTGGGCATGCATCCTAGAAGCGGACCCTCAAAGGTAATTCCATTGGGGAGGAGCGTGGTCTCAAGTGCACTCTTTGTTGCATCCAATCATTTGGTACTTTGGCTTTCCCTTTTCGTGGAGGGACATACTCGGTTAATTTCGCTGCGGGGCACATTGATTGGATGTCTTCCTCCACGTCTTATTCTTCCTCTACTGTGGCAACCAAAGCCTGCAATTACTCTTCCTCTTCATCTGTTTCTTTGACTTTCTTGCCTTTTTCTTCCATTGATAACTTACTATGCCCCAAATTCCTCTGGGACATTATTACTAGTCCCGTTGTCTTCTTATCTTTCTTCAGCCTCGGTGTTTGGGGTGATTTAGGGATTTCTGTCATGACCCTAGCGCCTTCAGGAACATCCTGTACCATGGGGGTCTATGCGGCCTTGTAGGTGGTTCCTTCCTTAATTCCCAACCCATCCTTAGTGGTTGTCATCATTTCTTCACAGTATTTTGTCTCTCGCAAACTCAGGGGCTCTATTATCACTCGGATCTCAATACTTTGTGCTCTGCTCAACCGCTTAATGCTCAAATGACCAAGTGTTGTTTGCTGGCTAGCCATTTGAGTCTTATAGTGCCTTTTGAATTCAAATTCGACCATTCCCCCCAATTCCAGGCCATCAATGCTTTCTTGGCGGCAGATTTTCCGAAATCTTGCCCATAATTCTTGTCTTAAATGCCCACCGTCCACTCCATTTGGCCTCAAATCAGACATCCCATCATGAACAGTGATACCAATGATCACTTCCCAGTCCACCCACGCGGCATCACATCCCTACATGCGCAAGCGTGAACCTTGTGACAGGTTGTTCCTGCACACACCTGTTAGAGCGCACAGCTTCCAGGTAAAATAGTTTATACTCCCGCGCTCCTTTTCAGCTTCCTGGAGTGTTAAGACTGTTCTTCCTATGGCTAGTCAGGTGGTCGCACCACCTGTATGAGGCTCCATCTCACCCTCTAGTATATTCCATGGAAAATCCTTATATGTCATCGTGGTGATCGGCACCGTGCGCTCTACTGTTTGTAGTGCGCTCCCCTGGTTACTGCGTTTGGTGATATACGGTCCTAGCCATGGCAGCAGACTAATTAATTCTCAGTGATAGTCTTCTAATTCATTAGTATGATCACCCACACCTTGCCTTTCCATCCTTGGTTTATCGACGAGACATGCTCCCTTGATCTCGTTTTCCAACCTCTTGACCTCTGCGTCCATCAAAAGCCATACCCGGTCCTTTTCAAGTTCACAAAGTCTAAGGTTCCCTTGCCAAATGGCTTCCTGAAGTCTTATGTGTTCTGCTTCGCGTAGCTGTGTGATTTCCTCATCTTGGGCTTTGCACACTGTCACACCTGTGGGTGCTATTTCGTGTGGATTCATCTTCGCATGCTCCTCAGAGATTACGGTCCTTACTTCAGTTCGCCTCCTTGGAATTGTTTTCGTAGTCAGGGTTTTGCATATGGTCCCATAGGCCCATTGAACCGCTGGTATGCGTAGGTCCTAGTCAGTGCATCTCACCTGGTGAACCCTGTTCAGCACATCGCACACCATGTCGAGTGCTTCTTTGTGGATAATCCTTGGCGCGCTTCACCTTTCCTACTGCTGTGTTCTATTTTGATTCTCTATTCTGGGAGTGGTGCGCACTTGTGTGGTCTGCATGTCATATGTTTGTACCCATCGAGAAAGGTGGGCACACAAGGGGTTTTTCCCCTTGTAATCGGCTCTCATACTTAGCTAGGGTTTTCCAAATCGTAGGCATATCATCCTCTTGCATTCACACCAGTCCTAAAAACTTCCTTAATGTGTACTCCACCACATTCCGGGCATCACGCACAGTACCCATTTCAGAGCATCGAACCACTACTATTTTGGTACTGTGCTTTCAAATTTGTCTAGGAATTCATCCACCGCTATCAACCCATCATACCTAGGCAGATCCCTTACCTCTGTTGTCACGCAGCATAGTGATCTAACCATCATGTTGCAATTAAACATGGTTACCTCATGTAACTAGTTCTGCCATCATTATGTTTCCTCGTCCGAATCCGAAGTGCAGGAGCTTTCACACTCCCACTAAATCCTACCATCTGCAGTTGGGTTCACCCAGTCCTGTTCTCACACGGTTAACTTGTATATGTAATCGAGATTGTGATCGCTATCATCGTCGTGCATCGATTCAGTGTATCGCGCTCCTTCAGTCGAATCTAGTGGTACTACTACACGTAGTGACTTTTTCTCAAAAATCATTTTGCGCTTCTTCAGATTTATGACTCCATTCATATCAGTGGCCCAGTCTATTCCTAGTAGTGTGGGATATGGATTGTTGTCATCGAAAATCTCTATTACTTCGAAATCTCCCAATGCACTCGCACCTTCAATATCCACCGTTACCCCTTGCAGTCTCCCCATGGGGATGATCTTTTGCTAGTTTTCCATTCGTAAATGAATAGGAGATCATTGTAGTGTGGTTCTACCCATGCGTTCCCATGTTTGTTTCAGCCATACATTCACGTCTGACCCGAGATCCAGGACTACTTGATCCATTTCATACTTGTTGATTTACACAGTCAACCTCATTTCCCTCCCTGTGCACAATGCATGCTTTCCAAGTTTTTGGACCACGCGTGGTTCTCCTTACCCTACGCACCTAGTGATAAGTTCCTGTAGTCCTTTTACTACTTTTCTGTCATGCAGCATTTTCATGCATGACTCCAGAAAGGTAGTGATGATTGAAGGATCCATCCCTGGTTCTAGTTGATCCTTACTACTTGAAGTGGAGGCCTCTGTGAAGCTCTTCTTAGCTTCCATGAACGTTTCCTTTGCGCGCTCCAAATCAAATTCAGGTTCCTTTGTAGCAGCCTTGCAAACCCACACACTTTCTTCTGGCTTATGCCCTTTATCATATCCAGTGGTGATACCACTTCTAAGCACTATGTTTACATTCGGGTCTTCTTCGCGCAGCTCAGACCTCATCATTTTCAAATTTTGAGTCAGGGGAGGCTAGAGTACCCCTATTTTACGCAGCTTCGCTATCAAGGTAGGGTAGTCTTCTGCCTTATGATCAAACTGATTACAGTACAAACATGATGTTCTTGTCAGATTCGTACATTCGTGGGCATAGTGTTTGGGCCCTCTGCAATTGTAGCAAATTAGTTGTCTGCAACCCCTTCCTAGTCCCATTCCACCTTGACCGCGTCTGCACCCCTGAAATCTAGGGCATGCCATTCCTGCATTTGGGTCGAGGGCTCGTGTTTTGGTCTATACCTTGTAGGTAGGAGTCTGATCCATCATTAGTTCATAACTTCTGTAGGTGCGTTCATCATGGCCTATCGACATGCACAAATTACAAAACAATTGTTGGGACATCTGCGTATACTTCTGCAATGGATGACAATTATCCATAGTGTTTTTTCCTCCTATATAACAGATCACACAACATAGTTGAGGTGCCACACTTGGTCCTGCTTATGCCTCAGGTCTTAACGGCATCGGCCCTCCTCCCACCAAGTAATTCACGAATACTGGACAGTGGTCCTTGTCATTCCCCTGGCCCTTGCATTTTATGCACCATACCTCCTCATGTAGCTCTGGCCGAGGTGTCATGTCCTGTTTCAAACTCTGCATTTCCAGACATAGATTTTACAGTTGCGCGTGGATTTGTTGGACTCCCAAACTAGGATCTTGTATAGGGGTCTCATGCAATCTCATTGCCATCTCCAAGGCTTCGGCCTGGGTGAAAACTTTTGTTGTGATAGCGTCGTTGTTAAATGTGGTGTTAATGATGTTACAAACCATGAGTGGTGTTGTCCATCCATCAAAGTCATGTTGGCTTCGTGAATCATACTCTTCAGCCTCTAGTCCAGATCCTCGCCCAGGAGAATCGCAATCTCCTTAAACCCGATAATTGATTGTGTCTCTGACTTTGGCCTACTAAATTCCCTGTTCATCATGGCCTGGATTTCTATGATTCCTACGTTTGGATGGTCATTAGAATGATTAATGTATCATGTTAATGCGTGATCCTGCAACACGCTTACTAGTGTAGCCTTCTTTATATTGTCATCCACGACTCCTTATGCTTCCCATACTGCCCTTACCATGAACCAGAATTGGTCTAGATCTTCATTCCCTACTCATCTGAATACCGGTAGTTTGATCGCACTCACCATACTGAACTGTGGTGGTGGTGGAGGTGAGGTGGATGGAGATGGAGGTGAAGAGGGTGAGACAGGTGGCGGTGTAGGTGGAGGTGGTAAGCATGGAATTCGCTGTCTTATCAGACTGACCATGCTTCTCGGAGAAACTTTCACGAGCTCTTCCTTGCTTTCCTGCGAGGTTGAAATTAACGGACTAGTTTCTAACTCTTCACTACTTCCTTTTTTGTATATCTTCCCACTTTGCGTAGTCCCAAACATTAATTTATTCGCATAACCCGCCTTTCACACAATAGCATCTTAATCCAGGTATTCAAAGATTTAATATACTTACCCCGCGGTCCTTTGAGGAATCATCATTTCACCTCACTGTAGCTGACGGTCGTATTTACCACAAAATTAGTGATAAATCCTCCTATAATCCATTCGAGCCAATGGTCCATAGCTCGCGCAATCTTATCTCTTGACGCTTCTAGTTTGTGCACTAATTCCGGAGTCCACACGATTGGTTTATCGAGCCTACACCTTCCCTAATTGTCTGCTAGCTTCCTGATCCACTCGCATAGCTCAGAAGGAAAGGATGCAAAGAAAATTTCATGGATTTCTGTATATAAGTAGCGCTCCAACCACTATTCCTTAGATACTCATGGATTCCTATTTTCCTATGTTGGGTTGTGTTATATTCTTTCCACGACTAGGCCACGTAGTTAACAGGAAGGTTAGAGGGGGGGCAAAGCCCCCTTCATTGCGCCGATTGTGTAGTGGGGGAGGGGGCGGGGGTCACAGGGGCTTTGAGGCGTACCCGTAACCCCACTTTATGGGGTCTGGGGCAGCGCCCCTGAAAATTTTGGTTTTGGACCCTATGTAAGGATGGGCGGACCCACCTATGGTTTTGTGCATGATTTTTGCACATGTTTTTGGACGCGATGGTTTTCGGTCCATGGTATTGGATGCTTAGGAATGTATAAATATGTATTATAACATTGAAAGGAACATAATGAAAAATCAAGCTGGTAGTCCTGGTTTTGGGATCCAGGGAAAAATCTCTGTGTATATGTGTTTTATGTGTTATGCTCTCGCATTGTTTATTTTCTGTGTTTTAGAATTCGTATGCAGGTAATTTCTGTACGGGGTTAAAACCTACATTTGGTATCAGAGAAATTTTGGCTTCAAGGGGATGCCTTTATTGCTGAGGGGTTTCGCTCAGGCCTGTGTTAGACCTTGTTCAGTGGGAGATCTACGAGATCGATTCTGTTGGTGAAAGAAGATGGTGAGCAATGGAAAGATAGAGATCGATAAATTTAATGGTCAGAGTTTTGAGTTGTGGAAACTCAAGATGCATGATCTGTTGGTGAATAAAGATCAGTGGATCATGATAGATCTAGGTACTAAACCAACGGGAGTGTCTGATGAAGAATGGAAGAAGTTGGATCAGAAGGCAAAGAGCATAATACAATTGTGTGTCTCAAATTTAGTATTGCTGAATGTATCAAGGGAAGCTACGGCGAAGGCTTTGTGGGACAAGTTAGGGACTTTGTACCAATCTAAGTCTCTGGTGAATAAATTGTTCCTGCAGAAAAAGTTGTATAACCTAAGAATGAAAGATGGAGACTTGGTGACAGAGCATCTAAATGCATTTAATACTGTGGTAAGTCAGTTAGCATCTGTTGGTATTAAAATTTCAGATGAAGATAAGTGCATTAGTTTGTTGTGTTCTCTACCAGATTCATGGGATAGTCTTGTTATTGCAATAGGTAGCAATGCAACTGCCTCGCAGTTTGATGAAATAGGCCTTGCTAACGGAGGAGATGAGATGGAAAAATATGGAGAGCCAGAATGGTGATGCCTTGTCTGTACGAGGATGGTCCCAGAACAAAAACAAAAATAAGTCATCGAGTGGGAGATCTAAATCTAGAGGGAGATCTAAATCTCCAGGAAAACCTGTAAAGGTGGTGTGCTGGAAATGTAGAAAGGAAGGGCACTTCCAAAGGGACTGTAAATCTAAAGCTCATGATAAAGGAAATGGATCTGATGATGCTCCTTCTGTCGAGGCGAAAACCACCTCAGATGAAGGTGGGGATGTGTACTTGGCTTCTTCAAGTACACATGTAGATCATGAGGCATGGTTGATTAACTCAGTTGCATCCTTTCACTTCACTCCCCATAGAGAGTGGTTCTGTGAGTATGAGAAATATGATGGTGGTGATGTCTTCTTAGGGGATGACAAGAAGGCTAGAATCATTGGTCGCGGAAAAGTAAAGTTGAAGTTGCAAGGTGGAAGGGTTAGAATACTTCTGGGTGTTTTGCATATTCCTGCATTAGCCAGAAATCTCATTTCTGTAAGCAAGTTGGATGATGCAGGTGTAAAAACAATGTTCGAGAAGGATACCTGCAAGATGGTTTGGGGAGCACTGGTATTGATGTGAGGAGTTTAGATTGGAACTCTATACAAGCTGCAAGGTAGCATGGTTATTGATGGGTGCAATAGTTCTGTGGTTCCTGAAAGTGGAGCAGAAAATCTAGTGGTCTCTGGAGAGAAGACCATGTTGTGGCATCAAAGGCTTGGACATATTGGAGAGAAAGGCCTTCGAATACTTCATGGTAAAGGTATGGTAGAAGGTATGAGTAATAGCTCTCTGGATTTTGATTTCTGTGAAAATTGTGTATATGGAAAGCAGAATCGGGTGAGTTTCCCTTCTAGTAGTAAGAGGGCGAAACAAATATTAGAGCTTATGCACAGTGATGTGTTTGGACCTATGAAGGTTCCATCACTGGGTAAGTCTGTGTACTATGTATCATTTATAGATGTTTTCTCAAGGAATACATGGATATATTTCCTTAAGAAGAAATTTGAAGTCTTTGATAAGTTTAAAGAATTTAAGGCTCTCATGGAAAATCAGACAGAGAAGAAGATAAAGGTGCTGAGGACAGATAATGGTGGAGAGTTTTGCAGTAAGGAATTTGAAGAATTCTATAAGAAGTGTGGTATAGCATGACAAAAGACTACTCCATATACACCTCAGCAAAATGGAGTTACAGAAAGAATGAATAAGACGTTGATGCAAAGGGCAAGAAGCATGCTCAGTGGTGTTAGGTTAGGATAGAAATTCTGGGCAGAGGCGGTGGATACTGCATGTTACCTAGTCAACAGTTCACCTTCATTAGCATTGGAGGATAAGACTCCACAAGAGGTATGGACTGGTGAGAAACCCTCTCTTTCACGTCTGAGGGTATTTGGATGTGATGCATATGTACATGTTCCAAAGGAGAAATGAACCAAGTTGGATAGTAAATCTGAAAAGTGCGTCTTTATTGGGTATAAGGATGGTTTAAAGGGTTATAAGCTTTGGAACCCAGTCACACAAAAGGTTGTGTACAGCCGAGATGTGGTGTTTAGAGAGGTAAAACATGTTATTAAACATGAAGTCCAACCAAAGGAACCTGAGAAGATAGAGTTTGAGCTAAAGGAGGAAGAATCAGACTCTATAGCAGAGGAGGAATCAGAAGACGAAGAGCCACAAACTCCGGCTGTGAGAAGATCAGTTCGAGAAAGAAGGCAGCCAGAAGGGTATAGACCATCTACTTTCTATTCAAATTTTTCTTTGTCTGTTATTGATGATGATCCCAGAGCTGTGACGGAAGTAGTGGATTCAATGGATGCAAAACTCTGGAAAGAGGCCATGGTTGATGAAATGGTATCTTTGGACAAAAATGAGGCTTGGGATCTAGTGGAGTTGCTGGCTGGAAGGAAACCCATTGGCAGCAAATGGGTGTTCAAAAAGAAGGCAAATGCAGAAGGAAAAGTGGAGAAATACAAAGCTCGGTTGGTAGCAAAAGGTTATTCCCAGATGTTGGGAATTGATTTTGGTGATATTTTTTCTCCTGTTGCCAAGATAGCTTCTATTATATTACTTTTATCTATTGTTGCTGCTTTTGATTTTGAGGTAGAACAGATGGATGTGAAGACAACATTTCTTCATGGAGATCTGGAAGAGGAGATCTACATGAAGCAACTTGAAGGTTTTGTGGTGAAGGGTAAGAAAGAACTAGTATGCAAGTTAAAGAAGTCTTTGTATGGGTTGAAACAGTCACCAAGGATGTGGTATCAGAAATTTGATACATTTATATGGGGACTTGGCTTCACCAGAAGCAAAGCAGATCATTGTGTGTATTTTAAATTAATTGGTGACCATGTTATTTATCTGGTCTTGTATGTGGATGATATGTTGCTGGTTGGAAATGACAAAGAAATTATCAAGGATTTTAAGAACCAATTGTCCTCTAAATTCAACAGGAAAGATCTTGGTGTTGCAAACTATATTTTGGGCATGGAAATTAAAAGAGATCGGGCAAAGAGGAAGCACTGGTTAAACCAGAGGAAGTATGTCGAGACAATACTGCAAAGGTTTAATATGCAGGATAGTAAACTGGTGAAGGTTCCTATTCTTGTAGGTGTGAGGTTATCTGCTGAACAGTGTCCCGAGACACAAGAAGAGGAAGAGGACATGTCCTGTGTTCCATATGCAAGTGTAGTTTATAGCCTAATGCATGCAATGGTCTATACTAGACCAGACATTGCACATGTAGTGGGAGTATTGAATAGGTTTATGTCAAAACTAGGGAAGGAGCACTGGACAGTAGTGAAGTGGGTTTTCAGGTATTTGTGTGGCACTAGTGATTATGGTTTGTGCTACCAAGGAAGATCAGGATTGGACAGAATGTTGGATATTCGTGGCTTTGTTGATGTAGACTGGGCTAGAGATCTGGATCAGAGAAGATCTACAAGTGGGTATGTGTTTAACCTATTTGGAGGTGCAGTCAGTTGGATGAGTAAGAAACAATCTGTAGTGGTACTATCAACTACAGGGGCAAAATACATGGCAACCACTCATGCAAGCAAGGAAGTAGTTTGGTTGCAGAGATTGTGTTCAAGTATGGGGTTAGTACAAGGAGCTATAAGGATAGACTGTGATAGCCAAAGTACAATTTTCTTGGCAAAGAACCCCGCATATCATTCAAAGATAAAGCACATTGATGTTCAGTATCACTTTGTGAAGGATATGATAGAAGACAAAAAGGTGTTGCTGGTAAAGGTGGACACTTTGAAGAATATTGTAGATGCATTGGCAAAATATGTGAGCTCTGAGAAGTTCTCTTGGTGTAGAGAGACAATGGGCGTATGAGGGCTGGAAAAATGACTAAGATCTCTTGTGGCCCCCTATGGAAAGAAAACAACAAGTGGGAGAATGTTGGGTTGTGTTATATTCTTTCCACAACTAGCCCACGTAGTTAACGAGAGGGTTAGAGGGGCGGTGGAGCCCCCCTTCGTTGTGCCAATTGTGTAGCGGGGGGTGGGGGGGGGGGTAACAGGGGGTTTGAGGCGTACCCGTAACCCCACTTTATGGGGTCCGGGGCAGTGCCCTGAAAATTTTTGGTTTTGTACCCTATGTTAGGATGGGTAGATCCACCTATGGTTTTGTGCATGATTTTCGTACATGTTTTTGGATGCGATGGTTTTCGGTCCATGGTATTGGATGCGATGGTTTTTGGTTCATGGTATTAGATGATTCGACATGTATTTATGTATTATAACACTGAAAGGAACATAATGAAAAATCAAGCTGGTAGTCCTGGTTTTGGGATCTAGGGAAAATCTTTGTGTATATGTGTTTTATGTGTTATGCTCTCACATTGTTTATTCTCTGTGTTTTAGCATTCGTATGCAGGTAATTTCTGTACGGGGTTAAAACCTACATCCTGCGCTGCAAACTTGTGAATCTTCTTGTCCAACGACCCTTCATTTTCTTTCTTGGTTGGATTCTAGTGAAATAACATCAGACATCCCTTATGTAGATCCCAGTCATGGCAACGGAACCATTTGTTAGCTTGTAGGGGCCTGACCCAGGTTCAGAGGTGATTTAGCCAAAAAAATCTTGGTGCTACTGACCCTTTCGGCAATATTCCGCAGAGCACAGACTGATGTCTCACCCGAGGTAGTATGGGAGGGTACTAGAACCAGGTTTCCATGCCACAATTTGACCCTGCACACACGTCGCTACACGCACCTATCAGTACCTCGTAGTCGGTGATGCTGTCTTCGTGCAGCCCTACTTGGGGCTCGATCCACATTAGTACCCAATCCCTTATTATTAACCTGATATTAGTTGATTACTTAGCTTATCTGCATGTGTTTAGTTATACTTAACAGTGTTCAGCATTCATACCAGTGCACACAATAAATAAAACAGTATAATTGCGAAAGATATCAACCATATAAAAACTCAAAACAGATACACAAGATTTGGAATTAAACTTCTCTTTATTATTCTTCTTCCTTGGTTACAGACTCGACTCTACCCTGCGCACTTAGCTATAGGGGTCCGTGCACTCAGCTGTGGACTCTACTAGGCCTTTGCATACTCACCTGCAAAGCCTCTTCCTACTACTATGACCCAAAGCACTTAGACCTTCCCTCTATGCTTGCTATCTTCTAGAATCCTTTTGTTCCTCTATATATTTCTCTAATTATTTTTACAACTTAGAGCCTCCCTTTTTTTATACAATCCCATGGTCCACAGACCATGGGTAGGCCGACACTACATTCAAAACTTAGGGCAGACAACACTATGACTCTAACATACAATTTGCACTCCGCGCCTGTAATTCGCGGAGTCTCTTCAACAATAATACTCAAAACTTGGGCTTTGAGCCCCAAAACATTATGTGGGGTGATTCCATGCCCAACACATATTCTCCTCTCATTTCTTTTTATTGGTTTTTATAGGTCTGATATTGGTTCGTACAAGTCCAAAATCACAGGGTCCGAGTTCACACGTATTAGAGGAAGAAATTAATTTTGGAGCTGCAGGGTTGGTTCAAGGAAATATCAGATACAATCACTCGATTCTGTTTGACTCGAGAGCTACAACCACATTGATGGTCACTAGCTCCCTGTGGTTTTGACCTAATAAATTTTTTACTGTTGAGCGTAGGCTTGGAGACTTTGACTTTGATTAGATTTGTCTATTAGGCTCATCTCTTGGATATTAATTGGTTGATTTTGTTGGATATTCAAAGGATTTAACTTGACTCTTGATTGGTGAATTGGAACATTATACTCTCCCTTTCCTGAACATTTTATGAAAATCTAATAAGAAGGAAAAATTTAAAGGGTTTTCCCCCTTGTGGGGTTTTCTCCCTAGTCTTTGACCAATCCTAGTGTCTCTTGTTATTTATCTCAATTGTCTTCTATTGTATATTGAATTTATTGTTATATATAATTATTATTGATCATTGGAAGATTAAATTGTTTTGAAATATTACTAATTGAAGATAAGAATTGGGCTAAAGTGATTTTAATATCATAAAATAGAGGAAAATTAACATGAAATCAGAGCTAAGGTGAATACAACCCTAAAGATAAAGGATAAATAATTCCTTAAAGAAGCTAAATGAGCCTATTTTATTTGGTCAATATGCCTACCTCTTACTTCAAGGATTCTGAGAAGCTAGGTGACTCATCAAAATTTTTCGCTTGGAAGATCAGGTTTGAAGTGATATTAGATGAAAATGATGCCTTGGAATATGTGCAAGGAAAGTTACCTAAGCCTCTGGCTAATGATTTTGATGCTATCAAATCCATGTACAAGAAAGTTGCTCTCAAAGCCAATAAATTTTTCATTGATGGTTTGCAAGATCATTTACTTATTTATGTTGGTAGCTTGAACAATTCATGGGGGCTTCACTGATAAAGCAATACCATATCATGTGTGTTCATATTGGGGCATAAAAAATGAGGAAAAAATGAAATAATATATTGATCATATAATAGGGGGGTAAAGGATTTTTATGTGTTGTATAGCAATGTGTATTATAAGGTATTGTTTGTGCAATAAATTGGCCACGTGGAGGAAAAAAACAAGTGGGTTGGAGAAATAGAGGTTCAAGAGTATTGTGGGAGTATTGAGAGTGGGAGGGAGAAAGAAAAAAAATGGTAATTTTAGGTCCATAGTAGCCTAATACTCAAACCTTTGGCCCTAGTATTGACATGCAATTCATGGTAATGTTAAATTATCATTTATCTTTCATTTTCATCCTTTTACTTAAATTTTTAGCATTACCATGAAATGACTCAGGATGTTTGAAGTGTTTCTGACCTCATTAGATTTCATATGGAAAAACTATAATTTTAGATCTCATTCAATATCCAATAGACTTATTAGCTTTTCAGGATTTCAAGATTGGGGGATTGAGATGTTTCCATTGGATTTTGTCATGTACTAGGGTATGCAACTCATATTTAATCAAGAGAACCAAACCCTATATGTACCATGATGTTAGTGACATTGGTTTTCAAACTCCTCTAGCATGACACTACTAAATGTGTACCCATCACTCAAACAAAATCTTAAATTGACATGCTACATTTTTTCTATCTTATGTTAATGCTTAGAGGGTGATATTAATGAAAAATATCCAAATATAAGAAATGATTTTTATCATATGTAGGTATTTGTTGTAGCATGATTTTTTTGGATGATAGAGGCTAGACAAAGCATATTTTTTGATGTATTTTTTGTTAAGATATGGATTGCACTCGATTTTATTTTGGTTATGTGCACCCTTACATGCTATATATATGAGAAATTGTAATTTGTGGACATGTGGTTGATGAAGATTATAACTACTAGATGAATGATATGATATGGTTTAATATATGTTTTATGTTTTTTTATCACAAATTCATCATTCTAGAATATTTTGTTGGCATATATGCATCAAAATATATAAAAATATATATTATATAAAATTCAATCCCAAAATCACTCCCAACATGGAAGCTTTGTAAAATGTCACTCCTTGCTCCTACTTCCACTCCCACTTCCCGCTTCTACTCTCGCTTCCCACTTCCGCTACCGTTCCCAAGAAGTCGCGTTCTAGAGAAAAAAATGCATCACATTATGAATACCTCTATGATCTATATTTAATGTATGTGTTAATATTTTTTACATGTTTCTAAGCTAGTGATCCTCCCAGTGATGGGGTAGTAGAGAAGACAATATATCTGGCACCTTCACCCTTTCCTTACATTAGTGAGGAACAGGTTGAATGAAAGTGAAGGAGATAGTGAAATTGATTATTGCTTGGTATAGGGAACATGCATACCACAAGAGATAGTGAAATAGACTATTGTTTGGAAGAGGGTGCATTCATGCTAAGGGCATGCATGTCGCACCTTCAATTAATTCTAGTTTAGATGTTGTTTCAAATTTAGCAATTTCATTTTTTTATAGATTTTTCTATTATTAGAGCTTTTCTTTTGTTATTTTTAGCATGCATGATCTATTCTTACTAAGAGGGTGCAAATCCTTAGTAAATTAGAATACTTATGTATGAGAAATTCCCATCTTAGGTAGAGGACACAGATATCAAGGAAGGGATGCATGCTTGCATGCTCCAGTTCATATTTTGATGGAGACACACTTACTTGGCACTCTTACCATGAAACTATGGTGCACTAGGTGATCAGGTTAGGGCCATGATTTGACAAAGTCAAACTAGATAGGATTTTACATGTGTCCATATTCATTTTACTTTCTCTCCTTTTCCTATTCTATAAGTGAGATGAAAGGTGCACCATTGTGTTGGTTATAGAGTTTTGTTTTGAACTATTGTAGTGTATGTTTTTCAACATTCAATATGTGTTTGTAAATCAATGAACTTATATCTACTTCTTTTTTGTTGAAGCCTTCAAGTTTTTAGCTACCTACTATTTAGGTTATTCTTTCTAGGTGTAGAATTTTCTTACCATTTTTAATGAAAATAAAGGGATAGAAATATAAAGGGGTATAAAAATGTCAATGAAAAAATGGATACCTACAATATCTAGTGAAACTAGGGGATTTTTAAAATGAGAAGGTGTATTGGGATTATATTGGTATGGGTTAAATAAAGTGATTTTTAAAGTTATTTTCCAATATTTAGTCAAATTAAGGGTATTATTTAGTATGCCATGAACGCATGTGCTATGTTAGAGGTTCATTGAGTGAAGGCCCCGTGGAAGAAGTATAAGTATATTTAGTACAAGTTGGTTGGGATGTATGAGGTCAAAAACCTAAATCAAATACTCTCCCTAAAAAATAAACTCAAATAGATCAATATGAATAATGGGGAATTTGTGCAATCCTATATTATGAGAGTATCCTGCCTAAGGGATCAATTACAATTTGTTGGTGAACAAATATCTAACAGAGAGCTGGTGGTGGTGACTCTTCAAAGTTTTCCTCCTATTTGGGAAACCTTCATTACTACTCTAAGCAACAATAATGTTCTTCTGACATTCGATGAACCCGTTAGTAAATGTACTCTAGAGGAAGCTAGGATGATTGTCATAGGAAGAATTCAAAAGCATGAATAAGGAGAGCCCTCTGCACTTCTTTCTCAAGAAAAGAAGAGGAAATGAAGAAGAAGAGCATCTAGTTCAAGAAGGCATCCCCCTAATTCAAAGGACTTCAAGAGAAGAGGACTTAGAATTGAATGCTTTAATTTCCACAAGCATGGACATTATGCTCGAGATTTCTCAAAAAAGAGAATGAATCAAGATCCAACTACAACAAAAATAAAGGCTTCAACAACAACATATCCAATGATCGAAGAAGAGGAGATGATCAAATAAGAAGAGATGATAGAAGAAGAAGGGACGATAGAAGAAAAAGAGACACTCTGGATCATTGTTACACAACATTTTGTCATTGTTCCTGTACTCCCTGTCCACGATCCTGGAGGAACTCTATAGTGAACCCCACATGCTTTCCTCTCATGAAGAAACTCCCATTATGTCCCTCTTCATGAGCATAACAATTCCCTTTTGCATCATTTCCCAAAAATCTTCTGTTTACCCCAGTTTACAAGACCGACGCTAATGATCCGCGTCCTACTCATGCCAATATGCATGGATTATCACCATCATTGATTAGATCGAATGTGCCCTTTCGCAGTCACACAGATCCTCTTCTGGAAAGTTTTTTAAATATGGGGCCAAAGCTTCCAACTTTAGAAGCTTCGTAACAAAAGTATGGTAAATGGTTAGACTGGATGGAGCTGAGGAGATCAATTTGGGCTTCTTTCCCCTATTACGATGGAACGAACTCAAGAGATAAGACCTTCTCCCATGAAGAGAGGAACCATCTCATCCATCCAAGCTATATAAAGCTCTCTTTTTCCCAAGAAAAATCTAGTTTTTAGTTTAGAGTTAGAATAATCAGCAAGACATCTATAGCTTGAAGTTTTCTAGTGTATATTTGAGGGAGAATAGTGTGATTTTGTAACACCCTCCGAGGCAAATATGCATATAAACAACATAATAGGAACAGAAATACAATAAACATATCATCCATCAAAATCCATATATATATATATATATTAGTACATTTTCACATGAAAATCAAGGGAATGAATTTTTCATTAATAAATGCAATGAACCAACTGGTGATGGGACTACCACATTCCACCTGACCATAGATTGGCTGAGCCAAGTCTCTCTTTAGCTAATCATCCCCATGCCATATTCCAGGAATGAATGTGGGACTCATAGAACACATCAAAAAACACTAATCAATGTGGATGCCACCGGAGTTCTCTGCCTACACCGTGAGGAATTTGAGTGCCTCCTAGTCTCTCAGGCTTTACCATGCATCCACAATCTAATCCAAGGATCACTAGGCCCTACACTGAGACATACTCTCCAGGATTTATTGTGCATTCCATCCCAGAATCGCTAGGCTGAATGAAGAGAAAATCCACCTCTTGGCTTTACTGTATATCCCGCCATTCACCGGTATGGATTCCTAGGCCCACTGAGGCACACAATCTAGCTTTACCACAACCCACAGTCTGGTTCAAGGGTTACTAGGCGAGTGGCTTCGTGCATCCTCAGTTCATTTCAGGGACCACTACCACCATGTGTTTGTCAATTCAGAGATCTACCCCACTCAGCTTCAAATCCAATCCGACCATCCCCCACAAAATGCATGAGAGAACCCATCTCATCAAAGATATCAAGAAATGGCAAGGCTAGGATGAAAATATTGTCACACCTAGAAAAACCCATGCCATGGTAGAAAAAGAAGCACATGCAATCCCATGCATGCCAAATCTAGCAAGGAAAATACACATGTAATCCCATGCATGCCAAATCTAGCAAGGAAAATACACATGCAAGTTGATACCTGCAATGAAGCTTGTTGTAGCTACTTGATCCTGCATTTCCCTTCTTGATCTTTGCTTCCTCTTTCCTTCTTTACCTTTCTTCCTCTAATGCCAAAGTGCTCCAAAAAAAACTCTAAGTAACCAAGAGTATGCGAGAGAGAGAGAGAGAGAGAGAGAGAGAGAGAGAGAGAATAATGAGAGAGCTCCAAAACTAAACTGACCAAGTCTTGCCCACTGATCCTCATAAGCCTTTTTATTAATGAGGCCTCTATTTTCTTCAGTTTCCATTATTTTCCTTCAATTTCCTCCTCACATGCAAAATATGACCTTTCACCTTCCTTTTCTCCTAATTTCCATTATTTTCATAAATAAATGTGCCAAAATACCTTTTTGCCTCTTTAATGCCTTAGCCATTGCCTTTTCCAATTTCCTTAGCCATAAACAACCAAATGAACACCCCATAGGATGTCTTGCCCAACATTCAGCTTGGAATATGTGTCCCATCATTTGTGGTATTTATATATTTTTTACATGGAATTTTTACCAAGGCTATTACAGAACCCTCCCCCTTGGGGGAACAACGTCCTCAGTGTTCAATGACACCTATAACTACATGACTACTGAAAACAAAATGTACTGCCCATGGAGCTTTATAACACAGCTCGTTGTAGTATTTACAATGAAAGATTTGCTCAAAATCAAAACATCATGACAACATGACAACATACTACATAATGGAGCTTTATAACAAAACTCATTACAATGTTTATAATAACCACATATACACACATTCACATATGCACATTTTCTCAACCAACAAATAAAATAATAAGATGCCTACATCCACAACAAGGGAATCCAGAGGCTCACACCTCCACCCTCAAAGTCATACCAGGATCCACCTCCTTCCCAGGAAGCCCGTAATCCACTGCAAAGTTAAATTTGCATCCAATGTCTAGCGCTATAATCTTGCACCACTTTTCCTCTCAGCGAACAATTATCGGCTTATTGTTCCAGGGAGCACTCCAAATGTGCATCTAATTCCATATGGCAATGCTAATGACCAAAAAAAATCCATTCATGACCTTCCCTTCACTACTACACAGTCCCTCAAGAATCTGGTCACCCCTTCCATGTAGTCACTCACCTTCCAAGTTCCGCTAGCACCCCCATCTTGGGTAGTCCATCCCTTGGCAAGGCTTCCTCACATCAGAAGATACAAAAACCAAGGCATATACCTACCTCAACACATCATACCAGTCATATCATGCTCATGGAAATCAATGGACACTATTGGGTACCAGTGTCCCACAATGGCCCTGCTCCTGAAGTGATTTACCAACATATTGCTGCATGTTTCAATTCCTTTGTTGCTGCTGCTAATTCTTGCAATTTATTTCAACCACCCAACTAGGCATGTTCATGCTTCCTGTACCAAGAACATAACTTCCATTATATTCAAAATAAATTGAAATAAATTCACATCATACCTCATTGGTAGCTCGTCAATAAGGTACATTTGCAATCATGTTCGCTTCCTGTCACAACAAGTCAAACTAGCATACTTGACCAAATCAACATATATAAAGATATCACATCACGTTAGCTCAAACACAACCATCATAGATCAAAATCGTAAATCACATGTAACCATCATAAACCAAAATTATATATCCCATATAATCATCATATACCATAGTAATAAATCACATGCATAATAAAACTGAAATAAAATGTTGATACTTATACTTTCATCAATACTTAGCTTCTACCTTCCTCTTTATTCCATACGCACTATGGCTCAGTTTCTACACCCGTCAAACACCCAATGCCTTCTCCTCAACCATGTGCATAGACACATAGTGTGCATAAAACACATACAACCACACAACATACCACACCATGCAATACATGCATCTACACCTAACATACAACACATACACCTACACCCAATGTATACAATACAATGCATCCATCTATACCCGATGTGAAATACCACCCAATTCATGTACCTACACAGAGTACCACATAATGAGTACACATACCGCAATACCATGACTACATGATGCACATACATAATACCACATGCCCTCAACACAACATGTATGACATGCGCGCAATACCACATGTGCACCAGTACCATATGTACAACATGTACACAATACCACCTATACAATGCACCACCTACACAACATGTGCACAACATGACATGTACACGGTGCCACCTACACAATGTGTACACAAAGCCACATGTACACTACACCATTATACAATGTGTACACAATACCACATGTACATAGTACCACACGCATGATGTGTACGTGACACCATATGTAAATAGCATCACATGCACGACATGTACACATCACCTCATGCTCATAGCACCTTATGTACAACATGTACATGGCACCACATGCTCACAGCACCACTTGTACAGTCATGCACACAACACCATATGTACATAGCACCATATGTAAAACATGCATGCAACACTGGGTGTACATAGCACTGCATATCCAACATGTACATAGCATCATCCGTAAACAACACTGCATATCCAACATGTACAGAGCACCATATGCACACACGTCGCATATACATCATGAATACATTACAATATGTATACAACACCCCATATGAAATATTCACACAACCCTATTTGTACCATCCTATACATAAAATTGCATAAATAACAAGTACACATGCTATATATACGCAACACCACAAGTGCACACATCATAGATGCAACATATACAACATATACAACGTATTCACAACAATAGTACCGCACATTCAAAACCACATTGTTCTTACCAAGAAACCTTGCTTTAGTATCTCATCCATGCTTATCCTAGCATGTTGCAGACCACACTGCTTTCACTTTATTGATGTATCCTTCAGTGTTACCTGGTATAATATAGACATAGGCATTATACAAGTATACAATATCAAATCATATCCACATTATACTGACCTCATATATTTGTCGTGACTATTCTTCCCAATTGATTCCCCGTAAGACTAGGAACCTCTTCATGTCGTTCTCCTGCATAATCAATGATTCCTCCACAAGAATGATCCCTGACAACCCTGTTAGATAGTAACATAGATACATGGATACATTCATACATATAAAAATGTTAGCATAAAACAATCATGATCCTGTCAGACAATGACATACATACATCGATGTATACACATATATAAACTTCAACATAATCATGATCATAAAATAAGTACCAGATCTCAAGGTCAAGATTAAGAGAACTTCCTTTATTCATGCAAAACATGCACGATATTGAGAATAATAACTCCCAACATATCCAAGGCATCTGATGCCTCATATCCATTTGCTTTACCTTTTCTGGTTACCTTTCTTGTGTCTGAACTGCTACTGTCCATTTACCACAATGGACCCAACCTATCCAACAGGTTGTCATAGTCCTACCTTCAATTGTGCTTACTCATGCATAAAGCTTCATCTAGGTCTTACATCAGTTGGGTACCACAAATTTCTCCTGATTTCCATCAACTTTCCTCTTTCCCAACCAATTCCCAAGACTCAAAACATAAAAAGGCAAGACAAGAAACAAACAAGAAGAAGACCATAAAAACCAATAACAACTTGACTCCACAAACAAAGTGGTATGGCCATACTCTATACATAAACAAATATGGAAATCAAGTGCAAGAAAATCACAAAATACCAAAAGCACAAGACTAACAACAAACACCATGAATCAATCCCCATGGTTCCCAGTGCATCCAAGGGAAAGCTCAACCTGAGCCTTCTTCACAATTTCATGGCAACCTCTCTTGCCATGCAACTCCCTGCATCATGCTCACAGATGTCAACCACATGTTCAAAATATCAAGACTATCATATGTATCAATTTGAAATCAACGTTTACAAACAATCATGTTATAATCCATAGTCATTAGACATAAGGCTACAACTATCAACTACATTCAAGTACATATCAACTGTCTCAACACATACATGTTAGTACAATCATCTTAAAACAAAATAATTTGAACACATACTCATATTAAGCAATTCATCAATCATTCAACCAATTGCAAAGATACCATGTTAAATAAATCAACTACGTACCAAACACTCAAACACCAAATAGACGTCATAATCAAACAACCAAGCACCAATATATGACATAAGAAAACTCATACCTTAATGTATATCAGGGGAGGTGATCTTGTCTGCACAATCAATCTAGATAGCATGATATAACTTTACAACACATCATCTCAAGCACTCATAAGATCATGATATCCATAACAATATCTAACTAACATGTTCACATCGTGTTATAGACATTTTTGTGCCTTACAGCATGGAGCATGAAATGTCAATAAACTAAGGGATCCAAAGTCCCTAAACATGTTGTTCCTACCCCTAGAGGAACAAGGTCAGCAAACCACAGCACTTCAGATCAGTTCTCCACTGAAAAACACTCAAAAACAGGTCAATTTTGGATCAAAGCAGCTGCTCCACTAAGCATCTGCGCTGAATGTCAAAAGCTCTATGGTGTACCTGCGCTGCATAGCAAGTGCAACAAAGGCTACCTGCGCTGGGCGTACTTTGACATGTGGAGGAATCTTTTCTCAATGTGCCAGTGCCCAGGAAGCTTCCAAAATGACACTTGGATTAGAAGATTCGCCTAATGATGAGTTAAGAGCTTCTAAAACTCCAAGTGGAAGGTAGAAACTCCGAGTGGACTCAAGGACTAAAGAACAACTGGAGTTGAAGAGGACAACAAGTCACACATCAAGCCGACTTATCTTCACTCCAAAACTCTATATAAGGATCTCATCCCATGGGATCTGGGAGGCCGGAATTTTGTGCAAAGAATTGCTGTTGGTTTACAGTTGTGAGTATTGGGTGATTGCTTGAGGGAGGTGAAGAGGAGATTTCTTTCCGTCGGGAAGGTGATGCTGGATTGGACCTCTCATGGTTGTATCACCGCCTAAACCTTACTTCCTTATATTAATAAAGCATTTGAGGTTCTTCTATTCGCATGTGTTTCAATGGTGTATTGTCTTACTTGCGTATTTGATTTATGCTAATCCTTGAATCAATTATGAATGCATGCTTCTTGTAGTTTCCTTTTCTTGTCTTGTTCGCAGGATCTCGTGTAGCTGGGCCCGTGAGAAGACTTGGAGCTGGGAGCGAGCGGCAAATAGAGGAGATTGGATCGACCATTTGCGCAAGACATCGGTAAGTGGATCTCTTCTTTTCATCTCTTGCATGTCATAAAGAAGTAACTTTAGATAGCTTTGCTTCAGCTGTTGCTAAGGAACTATCACCCTTAGAGTGGGATAGGGTCATTCCGTGTTGGATACTTTTCCCCACAACAGACTGGCGACTCCGCTGGGGATCGTGTCTTGTTGGTAGCTTGTGTTTCTTGCTATTCATTTCCTAAACGAAGGGAGTACCGAATCGAACTGCATTCGAGTACCGAATCGAACTGCATTCGAATCCTTCGAATGCAAAGTAGAGGGCAGCTACTCTAGCTCAGTGCTGGGCATGTTTATGATTTGAAGAGCTGATCCACAAGGACTCTTTTTAGCTCTTTGTGATAGTGTTCATCTCCCTTAATCATCCTCTAGTGTATACTTGGCTGATAGCCTCTGATTTGGCCAAAAACCATTGATTTTTGAGCAAACTGTGACCCGGAATCTGAGAGAGACAAGAGTTGTCTCTTTAGTGCAGCTGCAGCAAAGGCTATCTGCGCTGCAACGCAGGTCCCGAAGGGGCTACCTGCGCTGCATGTCAGATTGACAGTGCAGTACCTGCGCTGATCCAGTTTTGCCTTGTGCAACTGGGGTTCCCTACTGTCTGTTGCCCAATTTTCAATATTGTTTTTGCAGCCTGTTGTCAACCTGTATACCCAGCTGAAACTACCTTTCTTTGCTTTCATTCCGCCTCAGTTGTATGAAGAAACCGTGATTGTTCTTATTGTATTTCTTGCTTTCATTCACAGTTTCCCGTAGCGACAGTGAACTAGTCTTGTTGTGACCTCTTAGATCTAGGCCTGTAAGAAAGTGTCGTTGTGATTCTAAGAGCTAGTTTATTGTTGTTCATAGCTGCTTGAACATTTGCTTTCGTTATATGGTTCGAATTTCATTATTTCTTGTGTTGAAACGAGTGAATCTTAAGGTGTTATTTTGATTATTGGACAAAAACTTGTTTACTTTCACTTGAAATTGGATTCGAAATTATACAACAGCTTTCTTTTTGTAATACATCAACATTAAGGAAGAAGAAAAGAAATACTTGCATTGTGCATGTGCATTTTGACAGTTTGCATGTCGATTTAGGAAAGTGCATCAGTGTGTGCTCTATGATCTGTTTGAAAAGATGATGTCTTTCTTTTCCTTCAGTAGTTAAGATTTCCATAAGTTGAAAGAATTGAAAAAGCTTGCTTATCATTCTTAGACTGCATTTAGGAGTTATATCATACATCACGTGGTGATCCATAAAGGCAAACTACTAAGCAAGATCAACCTAAAAAGAACTGAATTTATCTAACAACGCTTTGAAACATAACGAAACACAGTAGAGGTCTAGGTAGAGACGTGAACCGGCGTCGTTAAACATAGTGACTGTCGATCTCTACGAAGGTGGGTGATTCCTCCTGAGGGACGATAGCACTAATACAGATTTGTGCTCCCGCGTACCGTCGCGTATATTGGGAGACCCCTATAGGAACAAAGCCTTTATCCATAGGAAGCCGTGTCGGCCGCCCTACTGATCGCGATGCAGTGAACACAGCATTCACGAAGATCGACCACTCGTACCGTAAAACGTATTCTGTGGTTTCGCGAAAGGTTTGGCACACCCTCTGCCTAGAACTCCAGAGTAGTTTCTTTTGGCCTTTTTCAAACTCTATAACTGAAAAAGTCCATCCGAGCATTTGTCACTTCGGGCTCGTTAATACATCGAAGGAGACTAGAGTCATCTTTAGCTTTTTCTCGACTCTTAAAAAGTGAAAAAGCAAGTTGTGTCTTAAAAAGCGTCTAAAATTAATTCAATTCGAAAACACATTTTACCCTGTGCATTGTTGGTTGATCAAGTAATCCGCAACCGTGGAAGAAAGTCAATCGATGAACCGTCGTTCGCGGAGGCGTACGAGTCAACCGTCTTTGTCTGCGGAATCGAAAACAACCCGGGAAAAGCGATCTCGTTCAACTGGTTCCAAATCTCCTGTCAAAGTTAGAACAAGTGTTCCGACGACATCTGAGGTTCCGGTTACTCCAAACATTTCTGGAAACCCTGCCCCTATTGAAGAAGCTCAACAGCCCCAGAAGGACAGTAACACTGATCCTAGTCTGAGAGCAAATACTTGTGTTACTGAATCAGTTCCATCAGTGATCGGTTCAGAGAGTCTTGCTCCTCAGACAACTGTCGTTGTCGAAACAACCCCTTCTTCGGCACCAGAAATATTCTACGGACCTGACGGTCTTCCTCTTCCACCCGGTCTGATCGCAATAGAAGAAATTGTAGAAGATCCGCAAGCAACTACTCCAACACATTTTGGAGTAGGGATCACTCTACTTCCTACTGCATCAGAAGCTAGCCTATCACCCAGAGAAGTTCCTGAAGAATCACTAGGCAATCTACTGGATAGACTCAAGATGTCTGAACAACCGTCAACATCTAGGACTGTGCCAAATGACACAGCGACAGCAGAACTCCCTGCAGTCATTCCGACAATGTTCGTTGGCATACCATCTATCCCTAACTCTCAACAGCTGGAAGGGGTCCCTTCGGGGGCCATGACGACAGTATGGTCTGTTCCTGTTTGTTCTCCTGGGATAATACCCGGTAACTCCTATGTTGGAACTCAACAAATTGATCCTTTCGGAAATCAGTTTGGGCAATCCGGTCCTCGAGGTGTAATAAATCCCCTCGGTTCCGGACCACCACCGTATGGGGGGCAATATGCCTTTTCGTTACCCCCTCCGGGAGGTTACCCATACGGGAGTTCACAACCGTATTCAGGTTATACTGGAATAACTACAAGTGGTTGGATACCTATGCTACCCCAGCAACCAAGAGTTGTGTACTCTATGCAACAACAAATGCCTGTGACGAACATCCCGACGACACCAGCGATTGTAACCGTGTCGCAAGTTCAAACGATGCCTGTTGTATGTCAACCTCAGTTTCCTCAGGTTGTAATACAACAGCCCTTTGACCCTGCGACTCAACCACAATCGCCAGCTGACGGGGCGGCACAAGCACAAACGGGTACCATTACCCCTCATCTTGGTCCAGTGATTAGTATAGCACAACAACCCATGGTGTCACAACCATGGTTGGTGCAGTATCAACAACCGCAATTCCAGCAAGTGTACCAAGGTACCGAGCAGCAGATTTTTGCGAACAATGGACAACCGTACTTACAATACGGTCAAAACCAACCACTCTATAGTGGAGTAGTCCATCAACCGTATCAATCATATCAGCATCAATTGCATTATGCCGGTATGCAAAGACCAACTGCTCAGGCGATTCCATCGTATCCTGGGTACGCTTCACCTAATCTGAGTCAACAGCTGCCATTCGTGGCAACTCTAGAGTTACCCGATTTACATCGGTTGACAAACGATCCGATTGCCTACGCCCCTTGGTGGCCAACGATTCCTCACAAACTTCCCTCGGACATTCCTAAATTCAATGGAAATCCAGGTGAAGACCCGTCGAATCACGTCATGACCTTTCATCTGTGGTGTTCATCGAACACTCTGAACGATGATTCGATAAGACTTTGCCTCTTCCAGAGGACATTGACAGGTCCGACGGCTAAATGGTATATAGAATTGCCAAGAGCCTCTTTCGACAATTTCAGCTCCTTAGCCACGACTTTCTTAACCCATTTTCAATTACCTATCAGGTATGAAACAGGAACCGAGATACTAACCAACTTCAAACAGACGACAGCCACTCACATATCAGATCATATACATGAGTGGCGTCGCCGTCGCAGGATGGTGAAAACATACGTTCCTGATCAGCTATTAGCTGAATGGTTTATAAAGTCATTACTTCCAGCTATAACGGAAGATGTGGCCAAGGGGGGAGTCGTAACAGAGGAGCAAGTCATCGCTCGTGCTCAATATTTAGACTTAGTATATACTCAGTCTAGCACGCTCTACGACAAAATACCTAATGCCCCTAGACCTGAATTTTCAATTCCTCCACCTCCTAAATCGAATATTGACTCTCATGCCGGAGATGGCGTGATTGGCACTGCAAGCGCGAAATCGAAAAAGTCTTCATCTCAGAAAGCCCGTAAGACTTCAGATCAAAATGCCCATGAAGAGATTCTTGCTTCGGAAGTAAATGCCATATCAGTAGATAAAGGCAAAGAAACCAATCAACCAGGAAGCAAGAAGAAGCAAAACAAAGGGAAGAAGAAGAAACAGGATGATCCGTCACCTGAAAAAACTTCTTCAACCTCTCCTAGGAAAGGGAAGCCAAAAAGTCCATGTTTTATATGTGACGAGGATCATTGGACACAAGATTGTCCATTCAGGTCTGAGCTCAAGAGATTCTTTAAGAGTCCAAAGAACCCAACTGTGTTAACTGATCCATTTCCTAATCCAGGTCAAAATATGGTTGATAATGGAAATGCTTCCCCGTCGCAAGTGCTAATGTTATCAATCTCCAAGCAGCAAAATGATGCTTTGATTTCGACGAGGAACAAAGATTATGGGAATCCGCAACTGTCAAACGAAAAAGGTAAAGATCAACCTAGTAGTTCAACAACGACTTCGACAGAAGTTGTCCCACCCATAATGCCAGAATTAACGATAAAACCACCTAAGGGTGTAGTACTAAAGTCGACTTTTAATCCTCGTGCCAGAGCGGCGCAGCATTATAACATAGTAGAAGATTTGGCTCAATCGCCATCCGCTATGTCGACCCTAGAAGTACTACAAAATTGTCCATCCCAAAGGCAGGCATTGTTATCGGCAATAGGGGGGGTTGATCCTAAGGATTCCAATCTTGTGTCCTTTGATCACAAAGGGTATGACCCTCAGTTACCAGCTCAACTAGCTTTCCTTATTCAAGTGAAGGCCCTCAACAAAACTGTTCACAGAACAATTATTGACGAGGGGGCATCTACATGTATTATGTCGATGAGCTGCTGGAAAACGCTAGGGTCACCAACCTTGTCGAGATCTTCGACAACACTAAAGGCTTTCGACGGTAGGACATATACCCCCTACGGTATCCTAAGTAACTTAAAAGTTGAACTAGGTGGAAAAACAGTAGAAATTGATGTTGAAGTCATAGATGGGAATCTGGATTACAACATCCTACTGGGAAGACCATGGATTTATGCCATGGCAGCTGTCGTGTCGACTTATTTTAGGAAGATCGCATTCCCGTTTGAAGGAGGGATTACGGTCATCGACCAACAGAACTTCCTCCTTAATGGTTCACAAGTTACGGGAAGCATTCCCATGATCCATGAAAGCGACCATTCAATTCAAGATATAGGAGTAGGCCTGTTGAAAGACCCCACGATGATGGGGACTTTCTCGCTACCAAATCATATGTACATAGGAAATGTACCATTGGTGGCTACCTGCAACATGATATCTTCCACAAAGGTCGCAAAAGACAAAGTCATCATGGATCGTGCAATGGTTTTGCACCCAAGCCCGATCGAAATATTGTAGCAATCAATGTTTCAGGCATGGGAGGCGAGCCCAAATCAACGCTCGTCAAGCGTTTGGGTAGATAGGTCAAGAGAATATGGTACCCCTTTGGATCCCTGGTCACGAGTGCATGCAAGTGACGAAGGAATCCTTCGGTCAATGTTGGTTGAGGGGGCACCATGGGAAGACAACCACCATCGTTCCCTTCCTCCGGAAGATACTCAAGATGACCTTTATCACCCTTCAGTATTTGAATTCCTAACAAATACTGTAAATACGGTGGATTCCGAGAGAAACCTATCCAATATAGAAGAGACTATAGCCATAAATATCTCAACCAAAACCGACATTGTAGAGAATATTTATGTCGGCAAAGGTTGTTCCCCTTCAGAACAAGAAATATATAAAGCTCTTTTCCGCGAATTTAGAGATGTCTTTGCTTGGTCGTATGATGAAATGCTAGGCATTGACTCGAGTATCGTTGAACATGAAATTAAGATGTATCCTGATGTCAAACCAGTAAGACAACGGCTTCGGCAGGTACACCCCAAGAAGGCCGCTGCCATTAAAGCGGAAGTTGAGAAGCTTCTCCATGCTGGTTTCATCTACCCGGTTCCTCTAACCGATTGGGTATCGAATATTGTCCCTGTTATGAAAAAACAAGGAACAATACGAGTGTGCGTCGATTATAGGGATGTAAATCAAGCCTGTCCAAAGGACAACTACCCTACACCCTTCATCGACCAGATAATTGATGAATGCGCCGGATGTGAAAGTTTATGGACGGATTTTCGGGGTATAATCAAATTAATATCCGCCCACAGGACCAGTCAAAGACTGCATTTATTTGTCCGTGGGGCACATTCGCTTATCGAAAATTACCCTTTGGTTTAAAGAACGCAGGGGCGACGTTTCAGAGAGCAATGAATTATGCTTTCCATGACGTCAAGAACATCGTTCAACCTTATCTCGACGATCTTCCGGCTCATTCGCAAAAGCGGACTGATCATCCGCAGCATTTAAGAGCGATATTTCTACGATGCCGACACTACAAGATAAGACTCAATCTGCACAAATGTGTGTTTTGCGTCGGTTCTGGTCGTTTACTTGGCTTTATAGTCTCCAAAGATGGAATTCGTCTCGACCCTTGCAAGGTGCAGGCAATCATTAATTTGCCTCCACCTTCGAACTTGCTTCAGATTCAGAAACTCCAAGGGAAAGCAAACTTTCTGAGGAGGTTCATTCCAAATTACGCACAACTTGCTAAAGGTTATACCCATCTCTTAAAAAAGGATGTACCTTTCGTATGGGACCAGGTTGCGCAAGCTTCCTTTGATGCTTTGAAAGAAGCGCTAGTCAAAGCATCATTAATGTATGCCCTAGACTATCAAAGAGACTTTAACCTGTATCTGGCTGCAGCAGATACGACCATTGCGATGGTTTTAGTTCAAGAAGTCGATGGAATTGAACACCCTATATATTATTTAAGTAAAAACTTAAATGATACAGAAAGTAAATATTCTCATGTTGAAAAGCTAGCACTTGCTGCTGTTCAAGCGATACAAAGATTTCGGCATTATGTCCTCTTCAGGAAGACCACCATATTGTCAGATTGCAACCCCATGACTTATATACTGTCGCGACAGTTGCTTGGGGGCAAATATTCAAAGTGGATAGCTATCCTTCAAGAGTTTGATCTGGAATTTGTGAAATCCAAATCAAAGAAAGCTTTAGTTTTCGCAGAATTATTATGCGATCTCCCATCATCGTCCAACGATGAAACGTCCAAAGAATCGATCGTGGACGAAAGTTTGTTTCTGATATCAGCAAGTGATGAGTGGTATGGAGATATATTAGTTTATCTCAAAACCCAAAAGTTTCGGCCAGACACCTCTCACTCAGAACAAAAACGCATTCGATACCAAGCAAAAGACTACATGATCGTCGGTGATACGCTTTACCGTCGTGGTGTCGATACGGTCCTGAGAAGGTGTCTAACCCATGAGGAGGCCGAAAAAGCCCTGAATGAATGTCATTCAGGCACCTGTGGGCGGCATCAATCTGGATATGCTACAGCACAAAGAATCTTACGAGCAGGATACTTCTGGCCAACCATGTTCAAAGATTGCATAACCACAGTTAGAAGTTGCCATGCACGTCAGATTTTTGATAGCAAAACCAGAAGACCCCCCGCTCCTTTACAGCTAATAATAGCTGTGGGGCCTTTCGCCAAGTGGGGCATCGATTTCATGCAATGTAACCCCACCTCGACCGGGGGGCATGGGTATATTATAGTCGCAGTTGACTATTTTACCAAATGGGCCGAGGCGATGCCTACATTGGATAACACTGGTGAAACAGTAGCCCTATTCTTTTTTAATCATGTAGTCGCCAGATTCGGCGTGCCACAGGCCATAGTAACAGATCATGGATCGTATTTTCGCAATCACATGATGGTTGAATTAACTGCCAAACTAGGATTGTCTCATGACAGCTCTACCCCGTACTATCCGCAAGCTAACGGACAGGTTGAAGCAATCAACAAGGTCCTGAAGCGCATGCTGCAAAGGATGGTTGGGGTTCACAAAAGAAGATGGCATTTGATCCTGTACTCGGCTTTGTGGGCCTACCGAACGTCGGTAAGGAATGCCACTGGATTCACACCGTTCCAACTAGTATACGGCCTGGAAGCAATCCTACCGATCCAATGTGAAATTTCGTCCCTTAAACTCGCAATTGATCTCCTCCCCGGAACCTCAGAAGAAGAAGCTCGTTTCTTGGAGTTAATCCAGTTGGATGAAACACGACGTGATGCTGCCTTGGCCAACGAAGCCCATAAGAAACGAGTCAAAGCACAGTTCGACAAAAATGTCAAACACCGTGTCTTCTCGGAAGGTGATTTGGTCTTGCTTTATGACCAAGAATCCGATAAATTGGGAGCTGGGAAATTCAAGTCCTTATGGATGGGCCCTTATACTGTTAAAAGTGTGTTAGAAAAAGGTGCCTCTGAGTTGGTAGATTATGACGGAGTGCCACTGGCGCAACCCCGTAACGGGTTGTACCTTAAACGTTACTATGCCTAATAGTAACCTGTATGCTTTTGTTACATTTTTGTTTTCGCTAAAGCGTTTGTTCCGGTTTAAGTAATCCGATTTTTACACTTATTGCAGATGTCAAATCCATTGGAACCGTGGGTTGGATATGCTGACGGAGCGAGTCGTAGTTCGAGGAACCTATCCTCTGCAGCATGGGCCATTTTTGACCCAAGCGGCGGGTTAGTGAGTTTCAGGGGGGTATGTATTGGTCAATCAATAAATAATATCGCTGAGTATAGCACGTTGATAGAGCTCCTCTCTGATGCCATCACCCATGGCATATGCCGGCTAGTCGTCAGGCTAGACTCACAGCTCGTGGTACTACAGCTCAATGGTACCTACTCTGTCCGAAATCCAACTATTTATCGCAAGTTCCTAAGAGTTAAAATCTTGGAAAGACAGTTTGATTTTATCCAATATCAACACATTTCCAGAAACTTAAACACATTAACCGACTCATTAGCAAACTATGTGTTAGATAGACATTTGCAAAATTGATAAAAAGAGAAGCATCATCGATGTTTCATACATGGATCACATAAAAACTGGAATAAACCCCAAAAATCAAAAATATATATAGTTGTTTACGGTTTACATATAATGTTCTGTAATCAAGACAAAATCGGTCATACGACCCCAAAACTCAAAAATGGCTGGGGGGCACCCTAGCCTAGTGATGCTCATGATAACATGCCACGGCCTGTGCGATCATGCGCAGAAGACGAGACCATCGTCTAGGAACACCAGCAGTATGTCGCTGCAATCGTAGAGGCAACTTGTCGATCCGTACATCCGGAATCCCAAGGGTAAGACCCTCGACCTGTTCCTGCACAGCTGCAAGAGTCTCGGCCAAGTCAAGGTCACGGAGAATAGCTCTCCCTGGAGCCTCCCCTACTGGGGCAGCGGCCGGAGCTCTCGGACGAACTGCTGGACGGACGGGACCAACATCTGCATGCACACATGAGTTTGATTAGAGTCTTGATAGAGTAAAGTACAAGGACCTTATAAATAAAAAACAGTAAACAGTGATAAGGTCAAAATATTTACCAAGATCACCCCACTACTCGCCATCCGGTAGTACCAAATCCGGATCACCTCGGAAATCCATGCCAATATATGGATACTCGGAAAAAGCCATATCCTGCCGCTCGAACCACCTAAAGAAGGCATCAGTAAAAGTAATCTGAGATTGACCTGCATGTCTAGCCATGTGGTCGACCCACCTCTGCATGCGTGGCTCAGTAGGAGATGGCAAGTCGAGAACAATGTACTGAGGTTGCATCAGGGGTATCTTCTCCAAAGCGAAGGCAGGTTAACACAATACATATAACATCAAGATATTCAAGGCAATGACCATAACCATCACGCATATGACCAATCCAAATTATAACATCAATATCTCAATGAAATGACCCTAGTCATCAAGTTAATAACATATAACAGCAATAAGTTATATATCATACTCATCTACAACATACAACATAATCATCAGGTTATCTAATGTAAAACAATAATAGCAATGCATACAACTATAGGTTACTATCATTCTTGACTATCTGACACGTGCATATAACTGCACTAATAAACCAACATCTATCATGAATGTAACCATAACATCAAAAGACATGTACATAAACCTAATGTACATAAAAATCCTTAACTTACATACTTGCATGCTCAAATGCAATACCGATATGATGATCTGCCCTTGCCTTGAGGTCCAATGCTACAACTTCACTTTGATGATCTGCATCTCTTGCTTTATCTCAACCAACTCATTAGCATCATAACAACCAATAGCACCATGATGACCTAAATTGCATACAATGACTTCACAAGGCATGTTTTACCTACTATACATGCATAATCGTAACCAAGACCATACATGCATAACAACTGCATATACACACATAAAAGATGAGTACAAAACCATATACACATCATTCTAGCTAGAGTCCAGTCATCAATGCATGACCATATCAAGTACACAAACCATGAGCTCATGCATGACAACAACCATTTCTCCAATGTACGCATTGCCACATGCAACCAACAGTATGCATAAGCAATGCCAAATCAACTACACCTACGCATAAATTCATGTAGTCAAAAATAAGCAATCAATTCTTGTAATCAACCTACAATACTGATATAGGTAATCAAAATATTAAAAAATGTAACCTAACATACAAGGATGTAAGTAGGTATCATGAAATCAACATGTAAGTGACATATAATCCATACACAGTGAATTGAATGTTCCAAAAATCAATACATCATGTCTATTAATTTGAAATCAATATTCACCAATGCTAACAACCTATAAGCATACCCCCTTACCATCCATGGTCCACACTAAGGTAGATGGAGGAAGCTACTATAATGGCCTGATCTCCAATGTCCAATTATGGAAATGGGATTTCCAAAGCTCTACTAAATTTAATCACACTTGAAAATAAATTGTTTTTTATTTCTTATACATTTGTATGAGACTAAGCCAAAAATATTTCACTTATTCCACTTGTAACATAATAACTAAAAACATGCTTCTTTTCCATTTCCTTACATGCAACTTTTCAAATTCCTTGCATGCAACCTTTCAAATTCCCTACATGAAACTCTTCAAATTATTTGCATGCAGATAGGCATAGATCAACTACATCCATATTATCATACTACAATACTATCCCATGTAAGAAAAAATAACATTTTCTTCAAACAATTACCATACTTTTACATTTTTTCCAAACAACTACTATATTATTACATTTGCATGTAAGCATTTCTTCAAACACTTTACATGAAAACTAATATAGAAAACTATTTTCATACAAGTAAGAATATATAAACTACAGAAATATTATTACACATGAATACTTTCCCCAACCACAAACAACATACTCATTGGAGCATTTTATCAATCAGTTTGTATGCAATTAATCATTGAGCCATTTAAGCATTTCATCAAACACTTTGCATGCAAACTAATGTAGCGAATGATTCAATGCGTATATCCTAAACTGTAGTATTACAAGTTATGGAAACTGAACCATATGATCAGTGGAATTATCCCTCACTATGGTTCAAGTTTCAGGTTCTGATATTTCATAGATGAAAGTTATAACAAAAATACCAACACAATCCTATTTGGTGCACAATTCTAGGAGTATCCAGAAAGCTCGACTTCCACTGGTCATATCTCCTAAAATATAGCTAATAAATGTCTGAAACTTTCATCACAATAACAGTGGGATTTCCTCTCATTGTGGAAAAAATTTCAGCTCCTGAGAGTGCCCAAAAGAGAAATTATAACGAAAATTACAGCGTGACCTATTTGAGGCCTGATTTTAAGAACATTCAGAAGTCGTGACTCCCTCTACTCATATCTCCTAAAATATTGTGACCCAATATCTGAAATTTCTACCACATAATCAATGGTATGTCGACTCAATGTGGACAAATTGTCAGCTTCTGAAGGCCTAGAAAAGAAAAGTTATTGTAGAAATTCCAACGTGACCTGTTTAAAGGTGCATCTAGGAAGGTCATCTTCCTTGGATCATAATTCCTAAAGTATTGTGAACCAATATCTAAAATTTTTACCACATTATCAGTGGGATTTACCTTCAGTATCGACAAATTTTCAACTTCTAATAGTCTACAGAAGAAAAGTTATAGCAGATATAACAGAAAGGCCTAAAATTTAACCTGTGTTCTTCATTTTACCTATGATAGAGCCCATCCAGTCCAAGTGTTTGAACCATGCTTTGATACCACTTGTAACACCCTCCAAGGTAAATGTACATATAAACAACATAATAGGAATAGAAATACAATAAACATATCAGCCATCAAAATCCATATATATATCAGTACATTTTCACATGAAAATCAAGGGAATGAATTTTTCATTAATAAATGCAATGAACCAACCGGTGATGGGACTACCACATTCCACCTGACCAGAGATTGGTTGAGCCAAGTCTCTTTTTAGCCAATCAGCCCCGTGCCATATTCCAAGCATGAATGTGGGACTCATAGAACACATCAAAAAACACTAATCAATGTGGATGCCACCAGAGTTCTCCGCATACACCGTGAGGAATTTGAGTGCCTCCTTGTCTCTCAAGCTTTATCATGCATCCGCAATCTAATCTAGGGATCACTAGGCCCTACACTGAGACATACTCTCTAGGCTTTACCGTACATTCCATCCCGGAATCACTAGGCCCAATGCAGAGGAAATCCACCTCTTGGTTTTACCGTATATCCCGCCATTCACCGACAAGGATTCCTAGGCCCACAGAGGCACACAATTTGGCTTTACCGCAACCCACAATCCAATTCAGGGGTTACTAGGACAGTGGCTTCTTGCATCCTCAGTCCGGTTCATGGACCACTACCACGATGTGTTTTTCAATTCATAGATCCACCCCACTCAGCTTCGAATCCAATCCGGCCATCCCCCACAAAACGCATGAGAGAACCCATCTCATCAAAGCTATCAGGGAATGGCAAGGCTAGGCTGAAAATACTATCACAACTGGTAAAACCCATGCCATGGTAGAAAAAGAAACACATGCAATCCAATGCATGCCAAATCTACCAAGGAAAATACACATGCAATCCCATGCATGCCAAATCTAGTAAGGAAAATAGACATGCAAGTTGATACCTGCAATGAAGCCTATTGTAGTTGCTTAATCCTACCTTTTCCTACTTGATCTTTGCTTCCTCTTGCCTTCTTTTCCTTTATTGCTCCAATGCCAAAGTGCTCCAAAAAAAACTCTAATTAACCAAGAGTATGAGAGAGATAGAGAGAGAATAATGAGAGAGCTCCAAAACTAAACTGACCAAGTCTTGCCTACTGATCCTCATAAGCCTTTTTATTAATGAGGCCTGTATTTTCTTCATTTTCCATTATTTTCCTTCAATTTCCTCTTCCCATAAAAAATGTGACCTTTCACCTTCCTTTTCTCTTAATTTCCATTATTTTCATAAATAAATGTGCCAAAATACCTTTTTGCCTCTTTAATGCCTTAGCCATTGCCTTTGCCAATTTCCTTAGCCATAAACAACCAAATGAACACCCCTAGGATTTCTTGCCCAACATTCATCTTGGAATACGTGTCCCATCATTTGTGGTTTTCATATATTTTTTACATGGAATTTTTACTAGGGTTGTTGCAGCTTTGGTGTGGTTTGAGACTAGAGGGAAAGAGGCCTTAAAACCTCTATTGTTGGGGCTGTCCATGAAGTGCTAGCAGAAGTGTGGGAACTGACATATGTCGAAGGAGACCAGAAGCGTCAAGGCACTCGTTGTAATCTCTTTTTGATTTATATAAATGCAACTATCGATTGATTTCCTACATGAAGTGTCATTTTACATCTTTATGGCTTAATGTTCCTTGACCTATTAAGTAGGCTGAATACAATATTGTATTCTATTATGTTTGTTGTTTGTTCTTGTTTGCTTGTTTCAGGTGTTTGAAGGAAGGAAATGAAAGATAGCTAGAGTGAGGAAGCAGGATCATCACCAAGTGGAATAGCATTCTGAGAGGTAGGCCCTCTTAATTGATTCTAGCTTAAGGAGATATTCCATAGATTGTTTGTTTGTTACTTGACCCACTCTCTCAGGCTAGAGGAATTGTTTGTGTCTACACTTAGAATTTACCTGCATCACAAATTGGCAACTCCACTGGGGACCCAATATTTTTGTTTGATTGATTGTAATTTCATGGTTTTGTGTGAACTTTTCTAATATCACCATTTCCCTCTAGTGTTCTCTACTTTGCTTGGTTTACTGCTCTGAGTCTGAAATTTATAGTAGCATGTCTGGTTTTTACCTGAGGAAGTTTTTATTTTTACCCTTGAATCCTCGGCTAGCATGATTTTTTCTAAAATAGTCGCACCAATCGGATCAAGTTTCTCATAAACAATTGCGCCGACCCCCTTCTGGCACTTTTTGTTAGTTAGGCAGTCATGTCGATTCTTGTAGGTGGAGATTAGGGTTTACCCCAGATCTCAACCAGTTTGTCTTGCTCTCCTGATTTTTTCCCCTTCGCTTGTTTTAGACTGTTTCTCCCTGACTGGAAAGCTTGATTTGGCTTGGTTTATGTGCTTGTTGGTTTACCTTCTTTTGCTTGATTTGTTGAGTCTTTGGATGGTTAGTTGCTCTAGTCAATCTAGGTTGTCATCCATTTAGTTGATTCTGAACTCAGTGAGTCAAGTTGTTGGTGAATTTACTACTTGCATTTTGTTTGTAGTCCTCTTATTGCTTTGATATCCATCATTCAAGTTTGAAAAGTTTCATTTGATTGTTTAAACATCTCTTTTCCGGCATAGATCACATTTCCTATCTTGTTTTTGGTAGATTCATTGCATCATTAGTTTGGAAGAAGTTGTTTTTTGTGTCTTTTCATCTGTTTCAGGATTGGTTGTCTCAAAAACTTTTTCATTGAAGTGTTTTACAAAAAATTCATTTTTGTCATTTCATGGAAAGTACACAATTCTTGTTTGTTGCATCAATATGTTACATTAGTTAGCATCATTGAAGACTAAAGTTGCATTTGCATTTGAAAAGAAAAGGAATTCTCTTTACTTTTGAAAGGATTGTTTGAAGTGCACTTGTTAGAAAAATATGAATTGGAAAGAGTTTTTTTGAAGAATCTTCGGCAAAAATCACATAGAAAAACTTATGTCGACGCATTTTGAACCAACCAGTGTGGTTCATCGTCAGGACAAGTTGAATGAGCATATCTCACTTTGCACATTAAATAGATAGGGCAGAGTATTCCATGATTCAATTATCTCGATAAGGTAACGGCTAAAAAGACAACAGCTCGATTTGACCGGTATAATAGTTTGTTTGACTATGATAAGGGGTATTTATATTTATTTATTTATTTTATTATATATATATATATATATTATTAATATTATTATTTTAATAAGAAAATTCAGTTATTAATATTCAAATTAAAATGCAAGTGGACCATGTTATATATTATAATAAGTAAATCGTAAAATAAATTAATTGCAAATATATTGATAAATTAAAATAAATTAATTTAAAATTGTTAGATAAAAATATTAGTTAGTTATAAACGCCAAAAATAGAGTAATAGTTAATTATATTTATTAATTCAAATAAATCCCTGTGGATGACATTATTTGTGACATAGAATTTGGGATTCGGGGTTTACCTGATAGTATTAAGAACACTATTAGGCAAGATTGTGTTGTTATCCTAAGGAAAGCCTTCCAGGAGAAACCTTAGTAGGGATGAATTTGAAGCCCTAAAATCGTTAAATCGGAACAAGGATATTGTTGTTCTAAAAGCTGAAAAGGGTGGGGCTGCGGTCATTCTTAACAAGGTAGACTACCGCAATAAAATGTCAGATCATCTTCATAATAGCGGTAGTTATAAGAAGCTTCCCAAAAACTCATTAAAGAGGATCTCCAAGATTGTGGCCCTTGCCATTAAATCTAGTTACTCAGTGAGTTCCCTGCACCATAAACCCATTGAGAGCAATCCTATCATGCCTAGAATCTATGGGCTCCCTAAAATCCATAAGGAAGGAGCTCCCCTTGGGCCTCTTGTCAACACCATTGGAGGTCCTACCTATCTTCTTGCAAAGTTTCTTGCCTTGAAGCTTAAACCCTTAGTTGGTCATACATCGTCCTTCGTTAAAGACCTGGCTTCCTTTATTGAGGAGCTCAAGGACATCAAGCTAGACTCTGGATACATTCTGGTCAGTTTTGATGTTGTTTCCCTCTACACTTGCATCCCTATAAATGAGGCCATGGATGTGATCAACTGTCTAACTGATCCTGATACGCCTCGGTTAATGGAGATCTGCCTCACCTCAACCTTTTTTAGTTTTGAAGGTGAGTTCTTTGAGCAAACTTTTGGGGTTGCCATGGGCTCACCCCTATCCCCTATTGTTGCTAATCTTTTCATGGAAGATTTTGAATATAAGGCTCTGAACTCAGTGCGTCTCTTGCCCAAGCTTTGGAAAAGGTATGTAGATGACACTAATGTCATTTGGTCTCATGGCCAAGAGGAGTTAGATCTCTTCTTCGATCATCTCAATAGTCAATCCTCGACTATTAAGTTCACTAAGGAACAAGAAGTCGATGGTTGCCTCCCTTTCCTTGATATTCAGATCTCTAAGAATGAGGATGGTTCCCTCTCCCACCGAGTGTTTCGCAAGAAAACTCATACAGAGCAGTATCTTCATGCTAGTTCCCACCATTTCCCAGCCCAGAAGTTGGGGGTTCTCAACACCCTTGCAACTCGTGCCTTAAGGATCTCTGATGAAAAGAGCTTTGAGGAGGAGAAATGCCATCTCCTTAATGTCTTTGTTGAGAACGGTTATAGCAGACACTTGGGACAAAAGGCTTTCCTCAAAGCAGCTAAGAATTCGTTAACCAGAAGAGGGCCTAAAGAGCAGATTCCTGGGGTCCATCTTCCATTTGTTCAGGGGACCAAAGATAAGATTGCAAGGGTTCTGAAGAAGCATAATGTCCCCGTAACGTTTAGACCTCTTAACACCATTCGTAAATCCCTAAGATCTGTGAAGGATCCCATCGACCCCAAGGACATGAAAGGGGTTTATATTATTCCGTGTTCATGTGGGACCCCATCTATTGGTGAGACTGGTCGCTCCATTAATCAAAGGATTAGTGAGCACGCAGCTGACCTCAAGCATATGAGAACTAAGTCTTCCGCTTTAGTAGAGTATGTGGAGAAAACCAATCATCATGTTTGCATCGAGGAGGCTAGTGTGATTGCTAGAGTGTCGCAATTCCATCACCAGAAATTTAGGGAAGCCCTTGAGATTGAAAAAAGGTCGAACAATCTCAATAGAGAGGATGGCTGGAAGATTAGTAGTTGTTGGCTCCCAGCTCTCTTCTCCTAGTCGTTTTTCTTTCTTCCCCTCCCTTAGATTATTGATTAATTAATTTTTAATATCGTGATTCTTTTTTTTTTCTTTTTTTTTTTCTCTAAATAAATATTTATATATGTGAAAACTCTGTGTCTATTAATTTAAACTTAATTTATAAATTTACAAATATTAATTTAAAATTAATCTATTATAATTAATTAATTTAAACTATTAATTAATTTTTATATGGTAATTTTTATTTTTAATTATTTATTTATTTATTTTTATGTGTAAACTCTTTGTCTATTAATTTATTCTTAATTTACAAAAATTAATTTAGAATTAATCTATTTTATAATTAATTATTTTGAAGCTAATATACTATTTTTTGATTCTAAAATAGACCATGAATTAATTTTTAATATTGTAATAAACTCTTTGACGAATATTTATAAATATATATTTTAATTAATAAATATAATTAACTATTACTCTATTTTTGGCGTTTATAACTAACTAATATTTTTATCTAACAATTTTAAATTAATTTATTTTAATTTATCAATATATTTGCAATTAATTTATTTTACGATTTACTTATTATAATATATACCATGGTCCACTTGCATTTTAATTTGAATATTAATAACCGAATTTTCTTATTAAAATAATAATATTAATAATATATAGATATATCTATATCTATATATATATATATATATATATATATATATATATATATATATATATATATATATATATATATATATATATATATAATAAATTAAACTAATAAATAAATAAATATAAATACCCCTTGTCATAGTCAAACTAACCGTTATACCGGTCAAATCGAGTTGTTGTCTTTTTAGCTGTTACCTTATCAAGACAATTGAATCATGGAATACTCTGCCCTATCTATTTAATGTGCAAAGTGAGATCTGCTCATTCAACTTGGCCTGATGATGAACCACACTGGTTGGTTCAAAATGCGTTGACATAAGTTTTTCTATGTGATTTTTGCCGAAGATTCTTCAAAAAAATTGATATGGATCACAGAAGTCTCAATTCAATAATTGGAAAAGAGTTTTTCATTATTTTGTTTTCAAAAAGTAAAGTAGTGAAAAAATAATTTTTCTTTTAGTTGCTTGGTTGTTTGCATTTGATTGTGTTTTCTACCCTCTCTAGTGTAAACAATTCATCTAATTGAAAGAGTCTTGTCTCATTTAGCTACATACAAGATTTTTTGAGTCACATCTCTAAGCCCTGAAAACCGATACATAATATAAGATAAATTTAAAATGAACTCAATTAACCTAAGGCACATTTGAAACCTAATGATCACATCTAGAAGGTATAGGCTAGAGACATGTTCTGACGTCCTTAAACCTGGTAGTTGTCATTCGCTTCGGCACTAGACAACGCTAGTACAGATTTGTGCTCCTTGTACCATCAAGTATATAAAGGGAGACCCCACTAGGATGAAATCCTTTATCCATAGGAATCCAATTTTGCTGCCTTGAAAATGTGATACACCAAACACAACATTCAAGGTGATCGCCTACCCATACTTCTCGGTTCGCCGGGAGGTATTCTGCAGTTTACGGTTACCTAGTAATCCTTTTTACCTAGATCATCCTGAGTAGTCATTTTATATTTTTGACTCTTTAAACTTAAAAGATCATCCGAGCACTTTTCCTTTCGAGCTCGCTTCAAATCGAAAGTGATAGACTCACCTTTACTTCTTTCTCAACTCTTAAAACATGAAAGAACACCAGTTTGTTTATGCATCTTACAAAATTGTTTCCCATGATCTCATAACATCCATGTTATTATTTTCTATCGAAAGTGATAGACTCACCTTTACTTCTTTCTCAACTCTTAAAACATGAAAGAACACCAGTTTGTTTATGCATCTTACAAAATTGTTTCCCATGATCTCATAACATCCATGTTAGTATTTTCTATCGAAAGTTATAGACTCACCTTTACTTCTTTCTCAACTCTTAAAACATGAAAGAACACCAGTTTGTTTATGCATCTTACAAAATTGTTTCCCATTATCTCATAACATCCATGTTAGTAGTTTCTAGACCACATCATGAGTATTCCTTTTAAAGTACATTTAAAGCCTTGGAATTTATCTCTCTTTTCCTGTTGTTTGAGACAAAGCCATCGTGGCTGAACCATCTGGTTCACCTAGTTCCTCTTCCTCTCCTCCATCTGAAAGATTGTCTGAGGATCCCTTTCCTTAATTACTACAGTCACTCAAGGACCAAGGTGTTGAACTTGGAATGGTTCTGAGCATTCAAAATTTGTCATCTTTTCCTCCACTTCCCTCAAATACTGGGTCACTTTTTGATACTAGCCTGGAATCTTTGGATAACCCTATCCTGACTTCTGAGAGTCAGCTGACTACTGACGGTCAACTTGGATTGGTTGTTTATCCCTTGAATCCTTTTTTTGGCCATGTTGTGATATCATTGCAGCATTCATACATTCCGTATGATCAGCCGAGTATTCCTTTGGAATTATCCACTCGAACATCTTCGTTCGTTCGTCGTCGCTTGTTTCCACCCATGGAACCCGAAGGCGAATTTCTAGTCTCCTCTCTCGGTCACTCGGAGGTTTCCACTTCATACACTATCAAAGAGGAAGAAGATCAGTTTCCTCCTAAAGGTTTCCCCTACATGGGAAGCATCCCCATTAGTGTGTATAGGGACTTACCTCCAAATTATGTGACTTTAGCATAGATGGTCTCAGGTACACCTAGTGCCTCTTTGTTTTATCATAATCTTGTTTAGGCGTCTGGCACTATGCCTACCACACGCCCGTTCATTCAGAATCCAAACCCCCAACAGACAATCATTTTTGCAGTTACCTCAATCCCGATGCAACCCACCATTCCAAACCCTCTTATCTCATTAGTCCAAGTCACCCATCCAGTGTAATCGACGGTCTCGAGTTCTACTTCTATCAGTCCTTTCATTGCTCCAATAAGTACACAGGCTATGCCACCACATGGGGGGTGGAATCTGAATGTCTCTATGGTGTCAGCACAAGTAATGTGAGTAGCTCACAAGCTCACATGGTTGGGGTGAACTAGCCTTCTTCTGGTGCTATTCAAAACCTTGTTGGTCCTGCTCGATCAAGCAATGTCTAGTACCAACAAGTCCAAAATCCCGTTGGTCCGTCTGGGTCAAGAAATTTCCAGTATCAGCAGCCTTATGAGGCTCAGGTTCAGTACCAAACTCCTTATGTTCCATATGGCTCCCAAGGAATGGTAAATCCACCTTACGTCCTTTAGCCTAGATAGTATGTTCAACCTAGTACAAAAACCATTCTTGATGGCTATGACCAGATACAGTTCAGAAATTTTCAAGGTTTCAATCCGGGAACTGTCCCAGTACTGTTGCAACAGCAAGGACAACCTCTGTAGCAAAAATGGCAACCTTCTTTGTAGCAATGTACATCCATGCAGTGGCAGGGGTCGATGACGCAGCAGCAGGAACCACTATAACAGCCATAGAGGCAACCTTCGTAGCAATTGCAGCAAACCATGCAGCTGCAAATGCAGTATGCTCATCAAACCTCCTGATCTGAATTTGAAACTACTTTTAATTTGTTTGTAAGGTATTCAATTCAGAATTATACATGTTTAAAATATTTCCATGTCTTGCAGAAAGAAAACAAATGAAATTTTCAGTTGTTCATGATCCATTTAAGCATAGCAGATTTATTGCCTTTTACTATTTAACACACTAAAACGAATTTGTTCTACAAAATAATTCAACCACAGATGCAAAAGAAGTTGATAAAGCAGTTCACCCCTCCTGGGCTACGTCTGCTGGGTCCAAAGCTCCCAAATGGGCTTGTCCTTGTTTTCATTAAATGCTCAAATTGAATATACTGCTGAATAGAAGCATCTACAGGTGAAATAGATGGTAAAAATGGATTCAGAACACTTGAATCCTTCAGGATTGACTATTGGATCACCTCCAATGGATACCTGCAACCCTATACAGTCTTCACAAAACTGGGCCCTAGTGGCTCCTAGAACTTTCACGGCTCCAAAACCTCTGCAAAGGACCTCAGTCAGCTATAAGACCTGCACCAATGGCTTCAGAAGGTCGAAAATACCCAAAATCAAAAAAAAAATCGTCCAAAACCGCCTTTCCTAGCCAAATTTATGGCCATTTAATGATCCTCTCCAGTTTAGCCTAAAAGAACTCCAACTAACTTTAGTTAATGTCCAGTTAGCTCCGCAAAATCTGGGCGTACGCCAAATTTGGCACCACCGCCAAAAAATCTACCAGTCTAACTGTTACTTAACTGCCCACAAATTCTGCATGTGACCACGTTGTAGTTATTCTTGGATTGCGCGCTGGTGGTTAGGTTTGGCCCACGGTTCTCGGCCCAAGGTCATATGGTATGGGAGGGGCTGGCCCCTTTCCTTTCCAGCCAACGAAAATTTAAAGTTTTTAAACACATAAATCCGCCACATGACAAACACGGCCTCCATAGCCTAACGGTAAGGCGGAGGGCTTGTGGCAGGCAGGTCATGAGTACGAACCTTGCCCATGCCAACCAAAATGTTTTACAACGCACCCATATGTCTACTGACGTCATCTGAGGGCCACGTGGCAGCCTCCGGGCCTGCCATGTGGCAGATTTCTATTGGCTGTGCGAAGGGAATATTACCTGGAATATTCCTTTTTAAATTTTTTTGAAAAATTTCAAAATTCCAATGTTATTGACAAATTCTTCTTTTTGCCATAACTTCCTCATACATCGACCGTTTTTCGAACCATTTGTGGCACCGGAATCAAGAAGACGAGCACTTTCTAGTCGTTCAACTTCGAACCAGTTCTGAGCATTTCAAATTTTGAGCATTTTACGACACTTAGGACATGAGCACCTAATCACGCCTCCCCATTGGGAAGCTTTTGGACCCCAAAAGCCTTCAACTACCTGTTAAAAAGGTGAGGGTACAGCTCCCTCACTCTATCCACCTCCATCCACTTTTCCTTATTCGGTTTGTTGCCTTTGAAACCAACCCGAACATAATCTACACTGCCCCTCCTTGAAGTGCGTGTCCTTCTGTCAAGGATTGTATCTTCTTTCAGCTCATATAAGAATTCTGGCGAGAAATCTTCTATAGATGGTAGCTGAACAACATTTTCATGATCAGCAATCAAAGGCGGTTCATACAAACGTAAGTTCTCCACATTGACAACAGAATACATTTGCATGTAGGAAGGCAAATCTAATTGAAAAGCATTATTTCCAACCTTCTTGAGGATTTTGAATGGACCATAACGAATAGGCTTCAGCTTTTTACCTTCTCCTTGCATCCTTTCCTTACTAATGTACAGCCATACCTCATCCCCTTCTTGAAACTTGTGATCAACTCTATGCTTGTCGTGTCTTTCCTTGTACTTGCCTTGACTCTTCTTAAGTTGTTCTTGAATTTTCTGATGTATTTGCTGAATTCTTTCTATGAATGAACGAGCTTTGTCAATATCACTATGTCCCTCAATGGCAACATCTTTCTCAAGAATGAAATCAAGAGGTGATTTTGGCAAATAACCAAAACAAGCTTCAAACGGTGAGGTGTTTGTGGAAGAGTGCTTGGCACGGTTGTAAGCATGCTGTATGTAGTGCAAATGTTCATCCCACAGCTTGGGATGTTTGCTGCAATATCCTCTCAAGAGGTGCATAATGGTTCTGTTCACAACTTCGGTTTGTCCATCTATTTGCGGATGGAAAGCAGTACTTTTCTTCAACTTTGTGTCCATCATCTCCCATAGGTTGGACCAAAAATTCCCCGCAAATCTGGAATCCCTGTCACTAATAATGGAAGTAGGCAAACCAAAGTGAATCCATACATGATGAAAAAATAATTCAGCAGTTTGTTCAGCAGTTATAGTTTTCTTACAAGGCATAAGTATACACATTTTGCTGAAACGATCAACTACTACATATAAATAATCATGATGCTTTCTAGATTTTGGCAAACCTCCTACAAAATCCATAGAGATGCTCTCCCATGGTCTAGAAGGTACCGGCAAAGGAGTATACAAACCAAGCTTCCTATTGCTAGGCTTGCTTGTAGCACATAATGAACATCCTCTTATGAACCTTGAAACAGAATCTACCATGCGAGGCCAATAGCAATACCTCTGTAGATGTGCAATTGTTTTTCTCACACCAAAATGGCCAGCGATAAGAGAAGAATGAGCTTCTCTTATGACATTTATCCTCTCCCCCTGTGGTATACACAACTTGCCCAAATGAAACAGCAAATTGTTATGCATGTGATAGTCATTTTCCTCTACATGATTCCCTTTACTCAAGTTAGCATACACATCTTTAAAGTCATCATCAGATGCATATTGTTCTATGTAACTATCATGTACAATGGAATCATTCTTAAGTAAATTAATAGCACCAATAATAGGCCTTGAAAGCATATCAACAACCTTATTCAAAGTACCTTTCTTGTACCTTATTACCAAATGGAACTGTTGCAAGAAGCCCATCCATCTGAAGTGTCGTGACTGTTGTAACTTGCTTTGTGATTGCAAGTACTGTAAGGGCTAATGGTCGGTATGTATAACAGTTTCTTTGCCCATCAAATAGTGTTTCCACTTTTTGACGCTTTGTACCAACGCATACAACTCCTTATCATATGTAGGATAATTTACAACAACACAATTAAAAGTTTCAGAATGAAAAATAATAGGCTTACCATGCTGTAGAAGAACTGCACCCATGGCATAATCACTAGCATCGGTTTGTATCTCAAATGGTTGTCTCAAATCTGGTAATGCAAGGACTGGAGCTGAACTAATCTTCTCTTTCAAAGATTCGAAAGCTTTTTGCTGCTTGCCTCCCCATTGGAAAGCATGCTTCACACTTGTCACTGCATGCATAGGAGCTGCTATAGAAGAGAAGTTAGAGATAAACTTCCTCCAATATTGAGCTGCACCCAAAAAACTTCTTACCTCTGTTATGGATTTGGGAGTAGGTCACTTCACAATAGCCCCAATCTTAGCAGGATCAATTCTCAAAGCACCTCCTCCTACTATGTGTCCCAAATCAACCAAAGAAGTCTTTCCAAATTCACACTTTGACATTTTAAGAAATAACTGATTCTTCTTCAAAACATCAAGTACTTTCCTAACATGCATAACATGATCTTCTCTAGACTTGCTGAAAATTAAGATGTCATCTAAGTAGACAATAACGAAATCATCAAGAAAAGGACGCAAGACATCATCCATTACCCGCATGAAAGTTGCAGGTGCATTGCACAAACCAAACGGCATCACAAGCCACTCAAAGAGTCCTTGTTTGGTTTTAAATGCTGTCTTCCAAATGTCACTTTCTTCAATTCTTACTTGATGATATCCACTGCGCAAGTTTAGCTTAGTGAAATATCGAGCATCTTTCAGCTGGTATAGCAAATCATCTATCCTTGGGAGTGGGTAACGATTCTTTACCATTATCTTGTTCAAGGCCCTGAAATCAACACACATATGCCAAGTGCCATCTTTCTTTGGAATCAATACAATCGGTGACCCACATGGCGAAGTACTTGGCCTTATGAAACCTTTGTCCAACAAGTCCTTGATTTGCTTCTTTATTTCAACATTCTCCATAATAGACATGCGGTACATGCCTATGTTTGGAAGAGGACAATCTGGATGCAAATGGATTTCATGCTGAATCTCCCTCTTAGGAGGCAAACCTGTTGGCTCCTGAAACATCTCATGATATGCATCAACTACATCATACAGATCTGATTTAAGTTTTGGATCACAATTGTCAAATGACTCATGATTCACATCAACCTTGGGCTTAATCATAAGAAGAACAAAATTATTACTTGAATTGACCAGCCTTTTTACCTATCCTGCATTCACCATCGCTATATTTGTCTTCTTGCGATGAGCTCTAACAATGAACTCCTTGCCATCTTTGAAAAGATGATACTTTTTTCATGGCGATGAAAGATAACTTTCCTGTCAAACAAGTAAGGACTTCCCAAAACAATTCCTGCTATATCAAAAGGTACCACATCAAGTTCAACTGTGTCAATAAAATGTGCAGTAATTGCAAAGCGCAATGTGCACTTTCTTGAAACTTGTAAATTTGCATCCTTGCAAATCCATCCAAGTGGATATGGCTTCGGATGTGGAACGGTCTCAAGTTTAAGCTGCTTGACCAAGTCCTCTGATATAAGGTTTGCTTGTGACCCACTATCAAAAAGTGTGTCAATTTTAGTATGTTTTGAAATCACCCTCACATGAAACAGTTCAATTCTTTCTTCCTCATTAGGAGCTTGTACATGGTAGTTTGAGGTACTAGTGCTGGCTTGAGTTTCAATTTCTTTTCCCTTCAAGTTTTTCAAACCCATGGCTGCAATTTTGGTTTCATCACCTAAATCTTCCCCTAAATCCTGTGGTGTAGATGTAGTAGCAGCAGTTTTCTGTTTCCCTTTGGATTTGTTAGATTGAGGTCTTTTTTCAAGATGTAATTTCCAACAGTTTTTCTCCTCATGGCCTGGTTTAGAACAGTGTTTACAGATCACTTTCTCACTCTCCTGTTTGACAGATGCATTCTTTTTGCCCTTTCCCTTGGAGGTTTTCTCTTTGTTTTTCCCCTTGGGGGGCTTGTTTCTACCATCTTCAAATGTGTTTTTTCCCCTTGCCTCTAAATGGGTAGCTTGGACACAAACCTCGTCCAGGCTAGTAGGGTTAAACATCAAGATGGTGTGTCTAAGGTAGCTATGCAAGCCACCAATGTATTTCAGCAAGGTTTCGTAGGTCTTTAAATCTACCCCTAACAAGAGAGCTCTTCTCCTGAATTCTTGGGTGTAGTCTTGGACACTCTGAGCCTTAAGTTGTCTGAAATTTTTCCAATTCATAATGGCTTTCTACATGTGAGCAAGAGGATAAAACTGTTTTTTAATAGCTAACAGAAATTCAGCCCATGTTAAGGTAACCTTACCAAATTTCTTGATCTCCTCTTTAGTCTTGGCCTCCCACCAGACCAATGTTGCTCCATCCATTCTCAAAGAAGCCAACTGAATCTTTGTGGCATCATCATGCATATTCTGGATCCTCAAGTAAACTTCCAACTGCCTAATCCAGTTGTCAAGCTTTTCTACATTCACTTCACCATTAAACATAGGTAATTCAAATTTTACATCAAGCTTCAAAAAAGGACTTTTTCCAGAGGATCTATGCTTATGCACAGAAGAAGAAGACGAGGATGAAGAGGAAGAAGGTGACGATGGGGGTGGTGGATCACCATTTCCTCCATGTCCTTTCTTGGAATGATCATCATCCTTCTTACCTCCTGAAGAGCCCTCTCCTTCTTGTGGATGTTTGGACCCTTCTCCAGCCAATTTCTCATTTCTTTCTTGGTACAATATCCTCACCATTTCAGTGAGGTCCAAGAAAGCCTTTCTGAAGACTCTTTCTTCTTCTTTTGGATCCATGTCTGCAGGAATTTCTCCTTCATGTGCAGACATTCTTGAAGCTTCTGCTGAGACTCTTGAGGGTGAAATTGAAGGTGGAGGTGATGGCTCTCTGGCCTTCCTTGACTGAGGATTCTCTTGTTCTCTAGTCAACTATCCTTCCCCTCTTTTAAGTTTCAACCTAGTAAGCATCAATACTTTGCAAGACAGTTAGAAGATCTTTGCACAAAACCCTGAGCTCCGATACCAACTTGATCTGAATTTGAAATTACTTGTAATTTGTTTGCAAGGTATTCAATTCAGAATTATACATGTTTAAAAGATTTCCATGTCTTACAGAAAGAAAACAAATGAAATTTTCAGCTGTTCATGATCCATTTAAGCATAGTAGATTTATTTCCTTTTACTATTTAACACACTAAAACGAATTTGTTCTGCAAAATAATTCAACCACAGATGCAAAAGAAGTTGATAAAGCAGTTCACCCCTCCTGGGCTACGTCTACTGGGTCCAAAGCTCCCAAATGGGCTTGTCCTTGTTTTCATTAAATGATCAAATTTAATATATAGCTGAATAGAAGCATATACAGGTGAAATAGATGGTAAAAATGGATTCAGAACACTTGAATCCTTCAGGATTGACTATTGGATCACCTCCAATGGATACCTACAACCCTATACAGTCTTCACAAAACTGGGCCCTGTTGGCTCCTAGAACTTTCACGGCTCCAAAACCTCTACAAATGACCTCAGTTGGTTGTAAGACCTGCACCAATGGCTTCAGAAGGTCGAAAATACCCAAAATAAAAATAAAAAAATCGTCCAAAACCGCCTTTCCTAGCCAAAGTTATGGCCATTTAATGATCCCCTCCAGTTTAGCCTAAAAGAACTCCAGCTAACTTTAGTTAATGTCCAGTTAGCTCCGCCAAATCTGGGCGTCCGCCAAATTTGGCGCCACCACCAAAAAATCTGCCAGTCTAATTGTTACTTAACTTCCCACAAATTCCGCATGTGACCACGTTGCAGTTATTCTTGGATTGCGCGCTGGTGGTTAGGTTTGGCCCACGGTTCTCGGCCCAAGGTCATATGGTATGGGAGGGGCTGGCCCCTTTCCTTTCCAGCCAACGAAAATTTAAAGTTTTTAAACACATAAATCCGCCACATGACAAACACCACCTCCATAGCCTAACGGTAAGGCGGAGGGCTTGTGGCAGGCAGGTCATGAGTTCGAACCTTGCCCATGCCAACCAAAATTTTTTACAACGCGCCCATATGTCTGCTGACGTCATCTGAGGGCCACGTGGCAGCCTCTGGGCCTGCCACGTGGCAGATTTCTATTGGCTGTGCGAAGGGAATATTCCAAGGAATATTCTGTGGAATATTCCTTTTTAAATTTTTTTTGAAAAAATTCAAAATTCCAATGTTATTGACAAATTCTTCTTTTTTCCATAACTTCCTCATACGGCAACCGTTTTTCGAATCATTTGCAGTGCCAGAATCAGGAAGACGATCACTTTCCAGTCATTCAACTTTGAACTAGTTCTAAGCATTTCAAATTTTGAGCATTTTACGACACTTAGGACATGAGCACCTGATCACCTCCCAACCTATGTCTTCACAAGGCCAACCTCTATAGCTACAGGGATAGCTTTTGCAACCATAAGGTTAGCCCTCGTAGTAGCAAGGCCAACCCGGGAAACAACAACCCTTATATACATATCAAGAGGATCAACCTTTGCAAGTACAAGGTCAGGGTCAAGTCCTGCAGCAGAAGGCCCAAAATCCTCATGTCCAAGGGCAACAGGTTCAAAATCCTTTTGTCCAAGGACAGGAGGTCCAAAATCCTTATGTCCTGGGCCAATAGGTTCAAAACTCGTATTTCCATGGACAGCAGGTGAAAAACCCATATTTCCAAGGTCAACATGTTCAACAGCCTTTTAACCCATATGTTGCCTATCAACAACCTATGGCCAGACAATTTCAAGGCTTTCAAGGTCATAATCCTCCCTACCGGCAAGGTAACCTACAGTGGGGGCAAAATCAAATGCCATATGGACAAAACCATCCACTATGGGGACAAAATCCTTACCAACAACGATGGGCTCCTCCAGTTGGACCCTCTTATTGACCTCTAATGCCTTTCATAACTCAATTGTCATTCTTGGCTACACTAGAGTTTCCAGATGTGTCTCGACTCACAAATGATCCAATTCTTCATTCTCCATACTGGCCTTCATCCCATCCAAGATCCCGAGCAATTGTTCGAAGTTCGATGGGAAAGTGAAAGAAGATCCTCAAGCCCATGTGATGACATATCACCTCTGGTGCTCTTCGAATTCCTATGTTGACGATTCTATTCGTCTCCATCTTTTCCAACGAACTCTCACAGGCGCTGCAGCCAAGCGGTACATCAAGCTCCCTTGAAGTACTTATTATGACTTCAACTCTTTAGCCATGGCTTTCCTCATGCATTTCCAATTGTCGGTTCACTATGAAACCAGACCCTATTTTCTTACATCGCTCAAGAAAAATACTGCGACCCACATCTCTGATCACATCCATGAATGGAGACATGGGTGTCACCTGATCAAATTCAATATTTCTAATCAGTTACTGACCGAATGGTTCACCAAATCATTCGTCACTCCAATTTCTCGTGATATCGCTATGCGTGGGTGCGTAACAGAGGAGAAAGCCATTGCTCATGCCTAATACTTAGATCTTGTTTACTCTCAGTCTGGCACTTTGTATGAGTTAATACCCGATGCTATGAGGCCATCATCTAATCCAACGGCATTGAAGTGACAAGCTACACCTCTTGTTGATGGAGTAATCAGTTTAGAGACGCAAGCCCTTGCAAAAGATTCTTCCAAACAGAAGTCGGCCTCAAACACTGCTTCCAATAGTCCCTCTGAGAATCCACCTAGCCCTGGTTAAACCTCATAAGTCCACTCTGTTCAGTCTACCACAGCGAAAAAATCCTTGAAAGGTAAGAAGGAAGGAAAAGGCAAAGGTAAAGTCGATGCCCCAAAACCGGGTCCACCTAAGTTGTCTGCTAGTGATGCTTCCCAAGGGAAGCCTAAGTATCCATGCCTCATTTGTGAGGAATATCAATATACTAAGGATTGTCACAGACGATCCGAAGTTAGTCGGTTGTTCAAAGGGACCCCAGCTGTCCTGAAAGAGCCCTTCCATCCCAGCAAACCCAAATGGTAGACCGGCCTCAGTCATTTGCTTCCTCAAGTTCACAAGTGTTCATGATGAGTACATCAATTAACGTGGCTACCAAAACAAAAGATTATCAAATTCCTACTCCGACAGCAGGGAAAGAAAAAGAAAGTGCACCTTCTTCTTCTACCCCATCAAGTTCTGGTCCTCTCCATATAGAGCAACCTAATCCTCATTCCATCGTTCGACCACCTTCTTGAGATTTTCTATGAAAGTCCTCATACAATCCAAACACTCGAGTTGCTCAACATTATAGAATTATTAAGGATTTGGCTCAAGCGAGATCAGCTATGTCTGCTCTCGAGGTCCTTCAAAGCTATCCTTCTCAGGGGAAATCATTACTATCGGATATTGGGGGTATTGATCCTACTGATTCTAATCTTGTTTGTTTTTACTTGGATAACCACATTCCATGTTTGCCTCATCAAATTTCCTTTCTCATTCAGGTCATCATAAATGAGAAAACCATTCACAAGATCGTCATTGATGAAGGTGCTTCCACCTGCATCATGTATGTTGCTTGTTGGAAGGAAATTTGTTCTCCTACTCTGAACTAGTCCCCTAACACTTTGGAATCTTTTGACGGGTGCGATTCACGGTCATTCGGTGTCTTACCCAACCTTTCAATTACTTTGGAGGGCAAGACAGTGCATGTCTAAGTAGAGATCGTTGACGCTAATCTCAATTATAATCCTCTACTCGAATGGAGTTGGACCCATGCCATGCATGTTGTAGCCTCCTCCTTGTTCTACGTGATTCATTTTCCCCATCAAGGGAAGATAGTCACAGTTGACCAACTATCCTTCTTTGCCTCTTCCTCCTCAGATGGAAATGTTCCATATGTAAAGAACACCGATGCTCCTTATGAGAGTGTGAGGGAAGGACTCTTTAAAGATCTTGCTCTAATGGGTATATTTCTGCTCCCACCTCCTCATGTTGCCTCTGTTAACATGATTTTGGTCAAGTTTGATCCTTGGGTCATTCCCTCTCCGAATCTCGTTGACACACGAGGCAAGGTAATGTCGTTAAGTCTTGCTGAAATTAATTACGTGGAAATTGTTTTGACTTTTCCTTCGGTTTCCTCTGATTATCTTGTTTCGAAAACCTCTCTTGATGCGTATTCTCAACCCCCATGTCTTGGTGCTTCAAAATCTCATGATCCCTTAGCCAAGAATTTTCTTTCTGACAAGAGTATCATGGATGTAATGTCTCTAGAAGAAGTACCTTGGAACGATACTCATCATCGTTCCTCATTCTTGCCTAGCCCGGTGGTCCTATCTACTTGTCTCGAGGAGTTCTCTTCTTAGTTCCCCTCCCTAACACTTCAGACACCGATCATGACTCATGAAGTTTGGTCAAAAGGGAACATGGGTAACATTACCAAAACGATGCCAATTGATATTTCTATCAAGCCTGGTGTCGTTGAAAATATCCATATCGGGGTAACTTTTTCTCCAGAAGAGATCAAGATCTATACTCATCTGTTCCAAGAGTTCCGGGATGTTTTTGCGTGGTCATATGAAGAAATGTTTGGCATTAACCCAAGTATAGCCATTGTTGTTCACAAATGCCATGAGTGCCAAATTTACCAGCGAAAAATGCGAGCGCCGCCCGCTCACCTACACCCTATTATTATCGTTGGTCCTTTTGCCAAATGGGGCATCGACTATATGACATGTAACCCTCGTTCGACCGGGGGGAATGGCTATATTATCTTTGATATGGATTATTTCACCAAATGGGCCAAAGCAATGCCTACATACTCTGCAGACGGTAAAACGATGGTTCAATTTATATTCAATCACGTTATTTCGAGGTTTGGAGTGCCTCAAGCCATTGTCACCAACCATGGCTCCCATTTCCGAGATTACATGATGGCTGAGCTGACCTCTACATTGGGTTTATGCCATGATGGATCAACCCCATATTACCCTCAGGCCAATGGCCAAGTTGAAGCTGTGAAAAAAGTCTTGGTTACAATGCTTCAGTGCACCATTGGGATGCACAAGTCAAATTGGCATCTCATGCTCTTTTTAGCTCTGTGGGCTTATCGAACCTCGACCAAGGATGCAACTGGATTTACACCATTCCAGCTAGTCTACGGTCTGGAAGCAACTTCACTGATTGAGTGTGAAATTCCATCCCTTAAGCTAGCTATCGAAATTCTCCCTGAGACCTCACCTCAGGAAGAGCGTCTCTTGTATTTAGAACGACTGGACGAGACTCGTTGTCTTGCTACTTTGGTCATCAAAGCACAGAAAAAATGAGTCAAATCCCATTTTGATTAGTCTGTTTCTCCTCGAGCTTTTTCCGAAGGCGATTTGGTCCTTCTGTATGATCAGGCTAATGATAAGCTGGGGGCAGGCAAGTTTGAACCCATGTGGCATGGGCCCTACATTATTAAACGTGTGTTACAAAAAGGGGGTTATGATCTTATTGACTATGCAGGAAATCCCTTAGACAACCCCCATAATGGGCTTTATCTCAAAAGGTATTATGCTTAGGTTATCTTGCTTGGTTACTTTTGTACAATAAGTGTGTCATTCATTTTTGTGCAGTGTGGTTTAGTGTGTTGTTTTGCAAGCAGCTTTCCTACTTATTATGTTTTTTCCTGCTTTGTAGATGTCAGTGTCTACTCACATCGGTTTCGCTGATGGCGCTTGCTGAAGTACCTAGAATCTATCATCCGCGACATGGGCCATTTATAACCCCCATGGTGAGTTGATTGATCTTCAAGGTATTTGTCTAGTTCAAACAACTAATAACATCGATGAGTATATTGCAGTTATCGTATTGTTGTCAGAAGCTATCGCTCTTGGCATCCAGGATTTGGTTATCAACCTTGATTCACATCTTGTTGTTCTTCAACTCAATAGCAATATTCCATCAGAAACCCTTATATATTGAGAATGTATCTATGTATTCATATATTGGAGAGAAATTTTGATTACATTACATACCATCATATTCCTAAACATATGAATACATTGACCGATGCATTAGCTAATTATGTTCTGGATAGAAATTTGTGAAACATGTAAAAATAAAAAACAAATCAACTAATATGTGTGTTCAAAAACATCCATGGCTCGCAGGCCTTATATATCTATGGCTCGCAGGCCTCACAAAATGTGGAATGCTAGGCCTATGCACTAATCAGCATGATGCTCATGGTAGCATGTAACTACTCGGACTACATGAGTCAGCAATTAGTGGATTTGGTCTGATATTCCCACCGTGTGCCTCTACTACTAGCATGGGATATCACCCACTCGAGCATACTCTAGGATACGATGGGTCAATCCCTCAAGGTTCCAGGCAATCTCTTCCTCAATATCGCTTCCTTCCTAATAAGGAGCGACTTCGAACTGACAAGCAATACGCCTGGAAATTGGGGACATCCTAGCAGAGCGTTCTGGTCCAACATCTACATTCATAAAATTGAAATGTCACGAATACACATATTTGAAAAAACAATAAAAAACATCAAAACATTAAAAAATTGTTTGTTTTTTACCTTCAACATAAAAGTCCTCCCCCTCTGGAAGTGGCATATCCTGATCTTTGTGGAATTCAGTACCACTATAAGGTCAATCCTCCACTACGATTAGCTATCATTGTAGCCATGATAAAAAGGTGGGCTTATAGGACATTTGTTGGCCACCGGTAACCCTAGGCATCAACTCGCTCCAACAGACCATCCATGGGTCTCGTGGCATTGGTGGATCCACCTCTGTCAGCTGGTATTGGAACAACGAAACCCGCTCCAGGAAGAAGGTCACTAGCACAGACCCAAAGCAAAACTGCTTCAGGTTTCCCACCTTACCTTTTGATAGCTAGCGCTTCATGTTGATTTTCATAGATTCTACCCCGTTAAAAATAGTGGATGTTGTGCACTCGATAGCGTATAGAAACTTTGACTTGTTAGTCTCATGTTGATCCAGGTGGATATTGGTGGCCACCTGAAAAGTCCACCTGGACCCCCACCATTGTCTTTCTCAGCATTTTCAGTTTCCTTAATTGTAGCGCAACTTACTATTTTTAGCAGTTTTTTGGGTCCTGAACTTCCGGAGCCGTTTTGAGGCACTAAACGACGTTTTTTGGGGAATCCAAGGGCAACATGGGTCCATCGAATGGACCAATGTTGCCTGTTCCAACAATGATAGTGCTCGGATAGATCTTTCTAATGAGCTATTGTACGCGTCAAACGGAGATCATATGCCAAAGTTATGACCCCGAGAAGTTGATGTACCAACTTACCCCCAAACGGGGCCCACAGTTTGGTGTTTCATCTCCTAGGGTTAGGTTTTGGAATGTTAAGGGTTTTCCATTGTTTCTCAACAATAAATAGGCCTTCGAGCCTCATTGTAACACAGTTCAGAGGCATGTAGCCATCACATCTCTTCTCAGAGATAAGCTACCATCGCCCTAGCTGGTTTATTTCCATTTCTGGTTGTAAGCATATTTCAGTATTTTCCATTAATGAAATGAAGTATTATTTTCGCTGCATCTTTGTGTATATGGTTATCTCTGTAATTTGTTGCATTCCTGTTTAAATCCGAATCAGTGGTATCAGAGCGGTCTGCTTTTTCTCTATTTTTCTTTGCATGTCCCCAACAAGGTCGGGATATAAGGAGTTAGGGCTTGAACTGGTTGAACCTTTGCAAGACCAGCCTCGCAAATCCCGACGGCCTCCCATGGCGGACGAGAAGAAAGATGAGGGGGCAGGAGATCCCATCGAAATCTTGCTTGAAGAAGCCCTCGAGCGACAGCGGAACGCGATGATGGACAGCTTTGCCCAAATCCTTCAGCGGCTACCCAGAAGCAACGCGTCGGCTTCCAGCAGTTACTCTGGAAACGCCACACCCTTTAAGGTACAAGTTAATTTTGAAATCCCCATATTCGAGGGTCAGATAGACGCAGATGCCGTAGATAAATGGTTAAATCTGCTAGAGGGTTATTTTTCTGTTCATGAATTTTCGAGTCGGGAAAAGATTGTTTTTGCTCTCCTCAAAGCAGCCCCCCACGTCAAGGACTGGTGGGAAACCTACTGCGAGAAGAAGGATTGAAGTACTGGCTCACTATTTTCAGCCACACCCACCTGGGATTCATTCTGGGATGCCATCAAGGAGCAGTACTACCCTGTTGGGAGCTATGAGGATGAATACATAAAGTGGACCACGCTGCGGCAGGGAAGGGACCAAGACGTGCCGGAGTTCACCAATCTTTTCCATACCCTTTGCACAAAGTTGGGTATCAAGGATTCAGAGCAACATTTGATACTCAAATACTGTGGCTGCCTGCACAAGTACATCCAGGAAGAAATACAATTCCTAAACATCCCCTCGCTCGGCGCAGCATACCGGTATGCCGTCAAGGTCGAGCAGAAGTTTAAACAAAAGAAGCGAGACTTTGGATCTGCGAATCCAAAGCAGGGGAAAGGTGCCCCTAAACCACAGAACAAAGGACAAAGCTAAGGCGGGACAGCCCAAGACAACCAGTCGAAGCTGCAAGCAAAGAACAGCACCGCGAAGCCGAGAAAGGACACTGGAAAATGGTGCGAGTTCCATAAGAGCTCCACTCACAACACAAGTGAGTGTCGGGCCAAGCAGTCACTGGTGGCTGAGCTAAAGGTTTCATAATCAGATGCATGTTCCGACTCTGAGTTAGAACCCAATAAGGGGTATGAAAAAGGGAAGCAGATCATTGATGCGGACCCCAGCGCCACTGTTGTTACCGCAAAGATCCAGAAAAATGAACCCGAAGATCCAGAGGAGGAGGAGCGTCTCTTCCACTCCCAGATGTGGGTAAAGGGCTCCCCGATACAGTTCATTGTTGATAGCGGGAGTCAAAAGAACCTCATTTCGGCAGAGGTCGTGAAGCGGTTGGGCTTACCAACCACAGCACATCCACAACCATACACCATTGGGTGGCTTCACCAAGGACGAGATCTTCGCGTGAGCCAGCAGTGTCGCCTTCCATACAACATCAAGCCCTTCATGGATGAGGTATTGTGTGACATTGCTCCCCTTGAAGTTTGTGATGTATTACTAGGACAACCATACTTGTGGAAGCGACATGTTGTGTATGAATCAAGGCCCCGTGCTGTTATTATTACATTGGGAAATAAGTTGTTCAGGATACCAGAGGTAGCACCACCTGCCGCCCTCTCTTTGATTACTGCAAAACAATGCAGTAAGATCATTTCCAAAACCAGGAAATTTGTTTTCCTGATGATACGCCCTCAAGGAAAGAAGAAGACAGTGGTCGCGGCTTCCAAACGGGGCCCCTCTGCACGACAACTACAGATGGACAAGATTGTGGAGGAGTACGAGGACATCTTCACCTCCTCGGCAGGGGTTCCTCTGCACTGTCAGGTCAAGCACTCCATCGATCTGACCCTAGGTGCGCCTCTACCCAATGGACCAATTTATCGACGCTCCGTTCTGGAGAACGATGAAATCAAGAGGCAGATTCAGGAGCTCCTACAGAAAGGTCACATCCGTCCGAGTTCATCGCCCTGTGGGAGCCCGATCGTGTTGGTACAGAAGAAGGATGGGACGTGGAGACTCTGTATTGACTATCGGGCGCTGAACAAGATCATTGTCCGTAATAGGTACCTGATCCCGTGGATTGATGACCTCCTAGACCAACTAAAGGGGGCGAAATATTTCAGCAAGATCGACCTGAAGTCGGGATATCACCAAGTACCAATCGAACCCTCCGATGTGTGGAAGACTGCCTTCAAATCCAAGGAGGGCCTCTTCGAATGGTTGGTCATGCCTTTTGGATTGACGAATGCTCCTGCAACCTTTATGAGGCTAATGGATGACATCTTGCGGCCATTCACCAACTCCTTTGTAGTAGTATACTTGGATGACATTCTGATCTTCAGCCAGTTGGGAAGAGCACCTCCACCACATCCGACAGGTTCTCCAAACACTGCGGCAACACAAGCTATGTGCCAATTTGGAGAAATGCACTTTTGGCATGACCCAGGTTCAGTATCTGGGATACATCATTGATGAACAGGGGGTGCATGTCGATCCAGCCAAGATCCAAGTCATTCGGGATTGGCCCTCTCCAACCACTCTAACAGAGCTCCGCAGCTTTCTAGGTCTTTCCAACTTCTACCGCAGGTTTGTGTTGGGGTTTTCTCATATTTCTTGGCCCTTGAGTCAAGTCACCAAGGGCGGGGCGAAAGCAAAATTCTTTTGGTATGAATCTCAACAGAAGGCATTCAGGGAATTGAAGGATCGCCTCTGCATGGCACCAGTGCTCGTGTTACCAGATTTACAACAACCATTTGAGGTCGAGACAGATGCCTCTGACTATGCTATTGGGGCAGTCCTTACTCAACATGGACATCCAGTGGCATATCACAGTGAAACACTTTCAGACACAGTCCGAAAGTACCCCACTTATGATAAAGAGATGTATTCCATTGTACAGGCCTGCCGACAATGGAAGCATTACATTTTGGGGAAGGAAACGGTCATCCACACAGACCACCGACCTCTGCAGTTCATACAGACCAAGGGAAATTGCAGAATGATCGCCATCAGAAGTGGTCTACATACCTGCAACAGTTTCACCTGAATATCAAGTATAAAAAGGGCAGCACCAATAATGTTGCAAATTGCCTCAGTCGACCACCGATCATGGCGCTAACCACCGTGCTCAACTCTTGTGGGCACGAGACTTCTGATTGGCCACTTCTCTATAAAAGCGACCTAGAATTCGGCCACACATACCAGACACTCTTGGAGGGTCGGCAGGTTGCAGATTTTCACCTCCAGGATGCCCTATTATGCCACCTCGGTCACCTTTGTGTTCCTTCAAGCGAGCGTGCCAAGATGATTTGGGAAGCACACTACAGTCGGGCTGCTGGGCATTTCGGGGTCGAGAAAATAGTGGCAGTACTGCAAAATTATTCTATATTGACTGAATATTCGACAGGATGTTGGGAAGTACATCCGATCATGCACTGCCTGTGCCATTGCCAAACCGGCCATTAAGAAGCACGGCCTCTATACCCCGTTGCCTACCCCTAGTCAACTTGGGAATCGATCTCCATGGATTACATGTCAGGCCTTCCTTCCACTAAGCATGGAAATGACTGTGTTTTTGTGGTCGTCGACAGGTTCTCGAAGATGGCCATTATGGTGGCCTGCAAGAAGAATATCACAGCAGAAGCCACTGCTAAACTCTTCTTTGAACGAGTGTGGGTGCACTTTGGGATCCCACAGTCTATCATCTCAGATCGGGACAGTCGGTTTCTCAGCACATTTTGGTCCAGTCTCTGGTCAATGCTGGACACCAAACTCACGAAGTCCACAGCCTTCCATCCTCAAACTGATGGCCAGACAGAGGTTGTCAATAGGATGATTGTGCACATTCTGCGCATGTATAACTCGAAGCATCCACGCACATGGGACGAGAACCTCCCTATGTGTTAGCACAGCTACAACCGAGCTCTTCACAGCTCCACTGGCCATAGCCCTTTTCAGGTGGGTTTGGGATTCCAGTCACTATGCCCCATTGATGTGGCCATGCCACTTGCAGCTACTCACATGAATTCAGCTCATGTCCAGTCCGAAACAGATAAGGCCACCAGCTTCATTGATCACATCCAACATATTCGCCAACAGGTCCATGACATTCTTGAGAAATCAAATGCCAAGTACAAGCAGCGACATGATCAACATCGGGTGCCACACAAGTTTCAGGTGGGCGACAAAGTCTGGTTGCATTTGCAAAAGGAACGCCTTACTGGAGCCTATCAGAAATTGAGACCACTCTGATATGGTCCTTACACCATTACTAAGGCTATGGGAGACAATGCATTTGAGCTCAGCATTCCCCCATTCCTTGGCCTGCACCCAGTGTTCAATGTGGACCGCCTTCGGCCATACTTTCCACCATTGCTAGACACATCCGACATTGCAGAACAGCTCAGACCCACAAAATTAAATCCAGATTGCATGGAACAAGCTGCAACTGATCAGATCATGGACACACAGATCAAGAACACTCGCCAACATAATATCCAACTGTATCGAGTTGTCAAAGCAGGCCAACTCCTTCAGCAGGGCAAGTGGCTCACCAAGGAACAAGTTCAGCAGAAGTTTCCTCATCTCATGGAGGAGCTCAACGCAATGGGGACCATTGCTTCCTAAGGGGGGAGGAATGATCCAGGTGGATATTGGTGGCCACCTGCCAAGTCCACCTGGAACCCCACCATTGTCTTTCTCAGCATTTTCAGTTTCCTTAATTGTAGCGCAACTTACTATTTTTAGCAATTTTTCGGGTCCTGAACTTCCGGAGCCGTTTTGAGGCCCTAAACGACGTTTTTTGGGGAATCCAAGGGCAACATGGGTCCATGGCATGGACCGATGTTGCCCGTTCCAACAATGATAGTGCTTGGATAGATCTTTCTAATGAGCTATTGTACGCGTCAAACGGAGATCATATGCCAAAGTTACGACCCGGGAAGTTGATGTACCAACTTACCCCCAACGGGGCCACAGTTTGGCGTTTCATCTCCTAGGGTTAGGTTTTGGAATGTTAAGGGTTTTCCATTGTTTCTCAACAATAAATAGGCCTTCGAGCCTCATTGTAACACAGTTCAGAGGCATGTAGCCATCACATCTCTTCTCAGAGATAAGCTACCATCGCCCTAGCTGGTTTATTTCCATTTCTGGTTGTAAGCATATTTCAGTATTTTCCATTAATGAAATGAAGTATTATTTCCGTTGCATCTTTGTGTATATGGTTATCTCTGTAATTTGTTGCATTCCTGTTTAAATCCGGATCACATGTAGTGCTTGGGACCCAGCCACTCTGTTGATGGTCAACAGTAACACTCTCAACACAAGATCCTGAATATTCACGATCTCGATCTTGCCACTTTTCGATTTGAGAGCTTCTGGGCAATGTTTGGTAAGTAGCATGGACACACTTGCCCCAATCGGCCTCGACCCATATAGGTTGACGGGTTCCCCTCTTTGGGACAGTCCTGTGGTGAAATAAATGTCTGAAGTCTCCAACTCTAGCTCTTGGTCACCGATGATGAAAATTTCTCGATTTATGTCCCAGAGACTAATCAAGTACCGTAGCAGCTCGGGTTGAGCCCGCTTCCCTAGTGTGAGAAAGAACTTAAGGAGTCCACAATTCTCAAAGCCTGTAAGCAATTTGGATCAGCTATTGCTTGAGTATCGATATCCTCATGCTCTCATTGTTTCCAATCCACCACTTTCAATGATTTTCTTCATGCAAAAACCATTTAATCAAGTCAATGATCATATTTTTAATATAAAAATTTGGATTCAAGCAGTCGAATTGAGTAAAAAACATGTTTCTTATTTGCTCACGGCATCGACGCAACTATTTTAAAAATAGTGGTGCTGACAATGTGATTAGCAATTTTCTTAACCCCCGGTCGGCATGGATCCGTGCCCAGAAATCGCGCAGACCAAGGGTGAATTTTTTTTTTCCAAAATCCTTCCCATTAAATCCAAAAAATGGACAAAAATAGGTAAAAATAGTATGAAAATGGAGCTTAAGGTCTCGGCTCTTACCTATAGCTGACATCTCGACAAATGACCTCATGGATCTCCTGGAATCTACTCTAGAAAAATTAGGGCACAAATGGGTAAAAAGCTCTTCACACAAGGGTAAAATGGTAAATGGTAAAAAATAATTACTCTTTCCCCCTTTTATTCATTTTTCATGAAAATATTAGGGTTTTTAAAGTGATTTTGACCCTTTTTTTCCTTAGAACTGCATAATGCATTTACCTTTCTTGTGCAACGACAAGTGACAGATTGTTGATGATGATATTGGAGTCCCGTTTAAGCTCTTTTCTTGGCTCGTAAAACTCAAATGAAAATATGACTGAGTATTTTTCTGTTTTGACTCGTTAAAGAGAATAAGATGGGGGTCTGCCTTAAGCTCTTTTCTGACCTTTTAAAAACGAAGAGATTGTCAAGCTCTACTCGTTAAAGGATGTGAAATATCATTTACCCAGTATACGTTTACCCCTTTTTTGGGTTGGGATAAACTATTTACGAAAATGGTACTCCTTGACTGAAATGGTCAAATGGTTCTCTCAAGTATTTTTTTCTACCTTTTCGAGCTCGAGAGACACAGATGTATGAAAATAGACTGTTGTCCCTTAAGAAACCAATTTCTTGGCTATGTAGAAATTGTTCTTAAGAAATTAATGTTTATTATTCCTGTCACTTATTTGTATGATATATCCTCATGTGAAGGAATTGAAGGGCCTGACTTTTAACCCTTAATACTTAGTTGATAAGAAAGTCTCAAAATGCCATATGGTTGCTAGATATAAATGTTGAGTGAAGAATGCTTTGAGAAGTTAGAGACAATATGTTGTTTTTCACAGAAACTATTATCTGTAACTTAGAAGAAATGTAGAAGTAGGAACTTTAACTATAGGAGTGCTCTTTAAGGAATTTTAACATCATTCACATAAGTAAACAAAGAATTGCAGCTTCATTACCATACTTAAAGAAAGGAAGACACATGATGACACATAACAGAGAAATTACAAAATCATACCCAACAATGTGTGGAAAACTCTTGATTCTTTCATTAATCATCAATTTTATCAAGAATACAATAGCATAGCCTCTAGGCTCTTCAAAATTCATACCCTTTTTCTATAATTTTTCCTCTTCTTATACATCATGGGGCAGTTGGTAAGCACCAAAACTATCAAACTGCTTAACTATCTCCTAACTGTCTAAAGTAAAAGTCATTACAGAATATTACATTGGAGGGTAAAATACACCTCATTCTTTTTTGGATTGCAGGTTTTTGTGGAGAGGTTTTTGAGAGATTGTATTCGGATAATCCACAGTATTCATCATTTTCTTTTTGTCAACGTTTCGAGCCTAGAGCAAGACTCATCATCCTCAAGAAAACAAAATAACAAGAAGTAACAGAAATTAGAATATGACAGGTGATGGTTGCTCGTTGTTCGAATCTGTGGCTTGAGTATGTGGTCTTGTATTCTACAAGTTGTAAATGTGTAGATGTCCTGACGACAACTAAACTACTTTAACATAGCAAAGCTGCATCTTTAAAAAATTTTGTGTGTGGACCTGTGTGTTATGGGCCCACGTATATTTTGGAAGTGTTCTAATTGGCAGAAACACAAAGAAACCCTTATGGCCCGCGTATATATCAGAAGTGTTCTAATTGGAAGAATCACAAAGAAACCTGACCAATCACCGTTGATCCTTCCTGAAACACTTATGGTCAGAATACAAAAGGAAATAAACTGCAATTTAGAACATATTGGGTCCACCTTTTCCACAAACCTTTACCTTCCCATGGAACTGAAAGGAAACAAAGCTGCAGTTCATAGACTTCTCGGGTCCAAAATTCATAATAAAAACAGTGCACTTTTTGACACGATATCTGTCAGATCTCGTCCCTTCTTAATGAGCAGTTGTGATCTATTCGGACTTCAATGAATTAAATAATATTCCATAAACCATCACATCCGTTTTCTGGATTAAACCTTGTCCTAGTTAACCACGTGATTACCGTTATATCTAAATCCTTCAAGCGGACAACCCCAATTAACCAATGTTTTAACTCAGTTTTATAACTTCTCGCATTCGATTTTGGAATTATCCTCCATGCTTGTTAGCACGTGATTTCCGTTAGATCTGTTTTCTATCAACCAGATGGCTCAGATCTTCTCCTGGGTTTCTCACGTTCAAAATCCATCAATAATATAAAATAAATCACTTCTTTCGGATTTCCACATTTTCTTTTAATTTTGTTAGAACATAATATTTGATTTTTTTATTTTTGTGATAAAACTTGAAATAAAATTAAAATGACAATGGATGCTACAACATCTGGCTCCACCTAGGGATAGTGCTTTTTCCACAGAAGCACTAAGAACCGCAGATCAGTGCCTTCACCTCAGGCATGGTGTCATATATTGCTTAGACAATTTAAATTCTATAGAATTTGTACAATGAATTCACTCTGGTATCTACAATGACAGGATTCTTGTGCTTCAGAACCTGAAACACTGTTTGAGGTACTGCCCATTGACAGGCAGCTGTAAAGTTTCACCATCAAGATTCTCCAGGAAGAATGTATTATTTTCCCTTGCTTCTATAATTCTGAATGGGCCATACCAGAGAGGATCAAATTTCCCATGTTTGCCCTTATCTTCTCTTCTAGTATCCCACCTTAATACCAGGTCTCCAACTTTAAAATCAATTTCTTTGGCCTTTCTATCAAAAATACCCTTGATCTTTGATTGATACATAATCAAATTATCTCTTACCTTATCCCTGCTTTCACTCAAATCCACTACCTTATGCATCCTTCTTATCAAAGCATTGGGCTCTTCTTTTGCAACCTGAATCATTGCAATCATGAGCTTTACAAGCTGAATAGGGAACAGAGCTTGAGTTCCATACACTAAATTAAAAGGTCATTTTCCTGTATACCTTCTTGTAGTCACTCGGATAGCCCATAGAGAAAACTTTAACTTTGAATCCCAGTCTTTCTAATTCTTTGCAATAGTTTTCTTAAGAATTCTCATAAAAGTTTTGTTAGTGGATTTAGCCAATCCATTTCCCTGTGGATGATAAGCTGTTGAATGAGATAAAATAACATTATACTTCTAACAAAAAGCAACAAACTTACTTGAATTGAACACTTGAGCATTGTCTATTATGATTTTGACAGGGCATCCAAATCTACTGAAAATATTTTCCTCTAAAAACTTCATCACCACCTGGTCATTTTCCCTTTTAGTAAGTATAGCTTCTACCACTTGGTGAAATAATCAGTAGCTATAAGAACCCATTTTTGTTGTCCACTTGAAGGTGGGTTAATTTCTCCAACAAATTCTAGTCCCCATTGTCTGAATGGTTCTTCTATGAAGACTAGGATCAAAGGCAAGGGAGCTAACCTTTTATTCTCAACAAAAGGCTGACACTTCTGATAGCCTCTGACAAACTTGTATATGTCATGAAATAGGGTGGGCCAATAAAACCCTGCCTGGAGTATTTTATGTGTAGTAGCTTTCCAACTATAATTTCCACCACATAACTTCTCATGATAATCTTTAATGGTCTCTGTAAATTCATCCTCTGTTAAACATAAAAACAAAATTCCCACATGATCCTTCCAATACAATCTTCCCTCTATAATCACATATGGTTGTGCTTTGGCTTTTAATGCTCTATATCTTGTTCTATCCAAAGATTGAGGACAAGGGATAAAACATAAATAATGGACTATGTGCTTTACCATTCTGAAGATAAAATTTATATCGATCTTCATACCTGGGTTTGATTTTTCTTCACCTTCTTCAATGTTTCCTCATTTTGGTCAACAACAAGTTGATTTCCAGTGCTTGAAAATTT